>JAWWES010000169.1:21748283-21807403 GCA_035583135.1 Lophotriccus pileatus
CGGCGCGGCCCGGCCCCCGCCCCGGCCCCCGCTCGCCCGCCCGAGCCCGCAGCCCTGCCCGCCCCGGGGGCTGCTCTGTGCCGCGGGGCTGCCCTGGGCCGCGCTGGCCGGCCCGGCGGGCGGGTGCCCCTGGCTGAGGGGCCGCTGGTTCGGGGCGTGCTGCGAGCTCGGGTGGGTGCTCTCTCCTCGCCCAGCGGCTGGGCTGGGCACCGTGTGGCTCTCCGGCCCTGGGTGCCCCGCTGTGTGCTCGCTGTGCCCCGTCGGCTCCATCCCGCAGTGCCCATGCTGCCCTGGGAGCACGGTGGGCACCTCGGCAGCACGGAGCAGCTGTGCGGCACAGCGGGAACCGCCCTCCTGCCCCGCACATTGCATCCCTTGGGATTGTCATCTCTGAAGCCGTGTCTGTGCGGGCAGTGGTAACCCGCGTGCCGACCCACCAGACAAGCATGCAGCTGGTGGTAGCTGGTTGCAGGGGAGCACCTGGCCCTTTAGAAACAATGTGGGCATCCCAGAGTGGTTTGGTGCAGGGAGCCTGAAGTGGTAGCACTGGTGAAGAGTGGCACAGGTGGTTGTACACAGATAGCAGAAGTTCCGGGCTGCAGCCTGTGCCTTTCCCAGAGCCTCTTCTGAGGCCATCCGCTCTGTTGGAGCCAGCCTGAGAAGAGAAACTTACAAGAGTTCCCTGTTTGTTTTCATTCCAGCAAATGCAAATCCCTCTTGCATAGCTCTCAGCCTGACACAGTCACCTTGTACTTTGAGATGAACTGGAAGTGCCTCCTCCAGTGGCCTTGCCAGGGGATGGAGGCTTGGGTCACCCTCAGCACACTCTTGAGAGGCAGCTGCTGCTGCTTAGCTGTACTTTTTACTGACCCTTGCTGCAATTTGGCCTCTAGGTTCAAACACCTCTGCTGCTGTTCCTGGTGTTTGAAGTGCTCCCGCCACCTCTGTCCTTTCACATCTCATTCTCCTTGCTCTAGTGCCTAGGAAGCCTTTAGTTGTGTCATAAGCATTAACGTCTGTTTTGAGGTTTGTCATGATTCCATAACCTTCAGTTTCTCCTGAAAAGGGTCTCTTTCCCATTGCCTCTGCCATCCTCTCCTTTGCTTCCATTGCAGTTCTGTCTTCCTCTGTTTGAAAGAGTTCATAGATACAGAATTTGCAGTTTTGCAGATGCTTTGCCAAATACAGCCTCTATGCCGTGCTGCAAGACGTCACCATCAGCCCCCTCATCTTGACTCACTCTGGCTGCGAGTCGTGCTGGGCAGTGTCTAAATGCGTCCTGCTACTCCGTAGCGCCAGTAATGCCCACGTCTCTGAGCTGGCCACTGCTGTTCTGTTCGTGAGATCCTCTGCTCTGCCAAGGCCAAAGGTTTCAGTTCTCTCTCCAGCTGCTCCGCTTAGAATTAGCAATGACATTAAAAACTAATACAAATGTACAACAGTTTTTAAGAACTGTTAATACAGCAATAGGGTGGGAAGAACTGAGCGGTAGGGCAGAGGAAAAGAGGGACGCTCAAAGCTTTGCAGAGCACCACCTCTGCTAGCTGTCGTGGGGGGTGTGGCTGTGTGACATGTCAGGGTTCTGAGTGCAGGTGAGGTGTCCCAGCAGTGGGTGACTGTTCAGACAAACTTTGTGACAGTGGTGATATGATCTTGGGTGGGACAGCCTGAGTTGTGCTTGCCTTAGCACTTCACTACCTTAACTGGTAATTTTCCCTTCATCCTCCAGCAAAAATATATTTCTAATCACACTCGAAGGGTTGTTCAACCCCACTTCTGAGTGACACATCTTTGTCTTGTCTTTAGAACCTTTCTATTAGGAAGTAAAATTCATTGCTTCCTTTGAAGGAGCACCTAGGAATTCTGAAAGGAAGAGATCTAGGTATTAGCAGAGTCCCTGCTGGGGCTTTAGGTTCTTTGGAGATAACAGGCAGTGCAGAACAGGAGTGATGGTGGGTTAAGAGCAAAGCTTCCAAGTTAAATAATTTCCAGATTTCTGGACTCCCTGCCCAGCAATCAATGCATCATAATGGGCTTCTATCCAAAAGTTATCTTGAAGAATATTGTTCAGGGTGCAAAATCAAGTGCTTCAGTGTTAAGGAATGTCCTTGTAGTCCCAGTTCAACTTGTTTTGGACATGTACTCAAGGTGTAATGACTAATTTTGTAATTGTATACTACTTACCCCCAGGAGCCAAGCTGTGGGTACTGCACAGCAGAAGTGGTGCTGTTTTGAGGTTTTTTCTGTTCCTTCTTCTCAGTTGTATTGTTTTAGTCTGTCTACAAAAAATGGCAAGAGAGGCAACCGCACACCTTGGGGTGAGAGAAGACAGGACTTGGTAACAGGGTCTGTAAGGTGTGTGCAGCCACTCCATACAGAATTTGGGGAAACCCTTTTCACCTAAGTTGGTGTTCTGGCCTTTGCATGCTTAGGTCCCCAGTGCCAGAGATTAAATATCCATCACAGTCATCTTGCACACATGTTGTGGCAAGGTGCTTTGCTTTGCATTAAAAATTGATGCTGTGTTCTAGTTTCCAGATGACTTTCATTTGCTTGCCTTCTGGTCCAGCACAAGCCCCTCTTCCTTCCTCCCCACGCCACACCCCCCACAAACACCACCAGCCTGCCTTCAGCCACGTCCTGAAATGGAACCAGTGAGAACACTGTGACAGCCAGAGCCCAGCTGGAGAATAGCAGTGGTTTGAATGACTTGTGTGGTACGTGGCAGAGTTCCCATGGCAAATACCCCAAACCACCACATGTGTGGTGGGAGGCCAGAGCTTGCTTAAGCAGCCCTTGCTGTTGGTAGTCTTGGTTCTGGAAAGCTTGGTGACTGCAAATTAATTAATTTCAATGATTTTTGGTATATCAGGTTACAGACAAAGCAAAAGAAGCTATTTGTTTTTGAAGTGAGGAGATTCCTCTTCCTCCTGGGAGCCATATGGGGTTAAGAGGTGGAATGCAGAAGAGATCTCTTGTTTCCTACTGCATGAAGCTCAGCAGGGGGACTCTCTGGGATCTGCTGAGACAAGCAGCATGTCCTAACAAGAAGCTGCAGCGATCAGCATTTCTCTGGCTGGAGAAGGCTCCTTTCAACACCATTAGTTGGGTTTTTATCCTGCTTGCTGTGTTGTCTGTTACTGGGATTCATAGGGTCAGCTCTGCAGTTTGCCAGAGCTGCAGTCCCTACATTGGCAACATCTCCAGCTGGGGCCCAGGCAGCTTGGCTCAAAGAGGTATTGTTTATTCCACCCAGGAATGTGCAGGGACCTCAGGGAGCTTTACAGAGCAACATGTTCTGCTCTGAGCAGGGAGAGTCACTGCATGTGGCAACAGCACTGAAGGCTGGCAAGAGCTAGGGCATGCTAGTGCACAAGTAATGTCCTACCCTAGAAGTATGGATGAGGACTGCACAGGCTGTGCAGATGCAGTGGGGTATGGAGGAGGGAAGGAGGGCTGTCCAGTTTTGGTGAACATGGGGAGGAACAGAGGAAAAAGGTAGAAATGCCTCAGCATGTAGTTAGTAAGCTTCTGTTCTTGACACAATGGTGTGTGAAGCCAAGTGTAACTCCTGTTTCCCTCCCACTGCGTGGTATGTGTTGATCCTGAAGAGTGCAGTGAGAGCTGCAGCGTATCTCTTGTCAAAGCCATATCCAGCAGCCCGAGGGTGCACTGAACAGGGCTGAGGGGCATCTCTGTCTCTGGGAGTGGATTGCATTTCCAGTAAAGAGACATTAAGCTATAATGAGCGGAAGAAGGCATGAAAAGATGTAGGTGAAATGTGTGTGGGGTTTAGTTTTTAAAAAATATCACTAGCAGTATTTTTTTCTATTATTTATATTAATTTATCTAATCATTCTCTGACAAGCTTGTTTTTGTGAGTCTGACCCATTCCTGCTCATGCAGGCTGTAAGGTTTTTAAGGAGATTGAGACATCTGCTGCACAAGAATCCAGTTGTCCCTCTTGTGCAAATCCAGTGTGCCTGTGGAAGCCCACACGGCACATTTCAGTCTGTTGGTGAAACGCTGGTTTTTCTCTTGGTGAAGCGCTAGTTTTTCAGTTATGGTGCTGTCATATTGACCACAGTCAGTGCTGCTTCTTCAGTGAGAAACTGAAATGTATTGAGAGGGAAAACAAGTGGTGATAGCACCTGCTAAGTTTGGTTGCCTTGCTGCTAATTTTTGGCATCCATCCGTTACTGTTTTTTATCTCCTGATCTGAGCAGCCCTTTGGGAATACCACTGGATTAGCTAGCTGTCTTCAAACCCTTTGGATATCTCCTTTTTTTAGGGCTGTTAATACTTTTTGTAATCAGCCTAAAATGATCTCTTCACATTTCTGCCTTATCTCTTAAATGGTTGAAATCTTTGCTTCAGCATCTGTAGTAGGCCTGCTTCCATCTAAGTGAGGGGCTTTGAACAAGTGCCTGACAATTATTTGTGATGCTGGTGAGTCTGTTATTTGAGATTTCTTACCCTGTGCAATTTCAGCTGCAAAAAGAGAAGAGGGATACAAGAAGCTGTCAGTCTGCATGTAAATGCCTTTTCTTGGCTGTGGTGACTTGATCCAGTCTGTGCCTAAGGTCTCAAACAGTATTGTAACAGACTTAATAGCTGTCATTTCGTTCTGGCCCCTCCTTTTATCAGCCCATTCTGGACCAGACACGCTCCAGAGCTAATGGCAAAATGGGATAGGCAGTCTTCCATGGAGGTAATGTTACTGTGTGCTGAGCATGCAGGCAGGCGGGCTGGGGGGTGATTAAAGCTCTGGGAATCTGCTCTCTGCCTTGCTGCACAATGCTTTTGTGTCAGGCCCAGAGCTCAGCACCGGGCGGGCTGCGGTCGGGCGCCGGGAACACGTTACCTGGTTTGTGCAGGATCAGGCAGCGAGACAGAGCCCATGTGTTCTCAGCAGGGTGAGTTTGCTGCTGCGCCACAAATTCATACTTTCACAGTGAGGCTCTCTTTGGATGCGGGTGTGCTGCTGGGTGGGGGCAGGAGTCCTGTGCCTCACAGTCCTGACCTCCTCCAGCATGAAATCCCTGAGGTTGCTCGGTTATGGCGGAGCCCTCCCCGCTTCCCTCTGGCAGGCAGGGATCACCCATCCTTGAGGTGAGAGGGGATGGTGCTTGGCCAGCTGTCAGGAGCCGTGACTCACTGGGGATCACAGGCAGAGCCCTGCTCTCCCTGCAATCTGCTCTTCTTTCTGGAGCCTCTTCGGGAGCTGTTGCTGAATGTTTGTTTTCACCACATCTAGGGTGGATCTGGGAGAAGCTCGGGCCTGCTATTAAGCCTGAAGAGTTGGACTCAGTAAGTTTCCAGTCTGGAATATGTTCGGAGGCTTCCTTCTCTAGGTGGGGGTTTGTAGAAAATTTGGCAGACAGCACTGCATGGAGTAAGACAAGGCCAAGGTCCCGGAAAACATAATATTTTGTGCTCAGTTCTTGTCATGGAGCAAGCAAACCCTGCAAGACTGGTTCACTGCTTGCGAATACAGGGGCATACTGTCTAGACTTGGACGGAGTCAGGGAGTGATCCTGCTCTTCTTGGTACTGCTGAGGGAACATGAGCCTGTTGGGATTCTTTTTTTGGCAGTTTTAGAAGTTACTTCACACTTTCTTACAAGCTGTCTCTCAGGGAATGCTTTTCACATGAATACGTTAGTATTTTATTATAACTGTAATTAATATATACATGGCGGAGCAATTGAAGTCCTGCCTGTCACTCTCAATCTTCTGTCTCATTGGAAAATCTTGCACATTTTAATGATGAGTCCCCAGAGCTGCAGGTGTGTTAAGGAAGTGACACTCCTGTTCTCATGGGCAGGATCAGTGGGAGGGCCATATCCTCAGCCACAGTGGCTGCAGCAAAGCCAGGGTTTGGGTCTGCAGCACACATGCTGTAACCCTTGCATGCCTCAGCCCATTCTTGCATTACAACTTTGACAGAACCTTTTCCACTCTTTGTCCAGTGCTGCTGTGAAGTGTGAATATTCAGAGTATGGCAAGGATTCCTAGGACCCTGAGCTCAGTCAGCAGCCTGTCTGGGGGGTGGAGAGCAGCCCGGGGTGCCTGCAAGGGCCTGCTACTGCTGCTCCTGTTGCCGGCATGCAGAAGCATGTCCCAACCACCCCACCTCAAACAGCCCAAGGATCCTTACTTGTCTTTAGTATTTCCGAGCTAATTGAAGGCTCTTCCATCTTTTTCCCTGCTCCACATGGTCATGTTTTTAATACTGTTACTCCTTCCGCCTCAGTAGGTTTCTGCTATCCTGAACTGCAGCTCTTTGTGCTCCTGATTCACTCCAGTCCATTCATCTCTTTTTGGTGGCAGAATGCTGTCGGCTGCTGGATATTGGGCTCTTTGTTTGTACAGCCAGCACAAAGCTGGTGACAAAGGGACAGCCTGTGTTCCAAGGAGCCCACGTGCTATGGGGAAGGCAGTGGAGAGTAATATGAGCAACGGATGGGACAGCAGAGGTGAGGGTGGACAGGGGCCAGGGAACAGTGTGCTGGCTGCAGCAGGGGCATGGCTTGGGGGTGGGGAGAGACATGCTGAGGAAGCTGTTCCTGCTGAGTACAAACCCGCTTTGTTCCCAGGAGGTGAGTCGGACTGGATAAACAGAGTGGTCCCGTCAGCAGAAAGCCTTTCCCTGGCTGGATCTCCCACTGGCACTCTCACTGGAAGTTGGCTGCACCTCATCAGCAGGGATGTTTTCTCTTCTCTGTGTTAGCTTCCCCTCTTCCTGACTCTCCAGGGCTCAGGTGGGCTGTGTGTGGCTCTGTGGAGAAATGGGGTCTCTGTGGACCCCGTGTGTTTTGTTGTGTTGTCACTGCTCTTTGTGCTGTTAGGTGGGCAGGGTGATTTGATAAGCCATGCTGCCTAAGGGACGGGTATCACCGGTTGGGCAGTGCTTGGACTGTGATCGTTCACTGTGCACTTAGAGGCGCTTTCAGAAGGGAGAAGATTGGGTCCCATTGTAGGGAATTTGGGTCCAAATGGGCAGAGCAGGGACTCTGCTTGTGATGTGGGAGGAAAGCAGCCTGTGCTGAGGGGACTGGTGGGGAGCATGCTGACATCCCAGCATCACAGAGGGAAGCACCTCAGCAAGGTGTTGGCAGTGCCATCCTGTGCCTGTAATTGCAGTGGGACAAGAAGTGAAGGCACTGAGGTGTTAATGTTGAGGAATAATCTTAAAGTTCCTGGTTGCTTTGGATGGATGAATTTTTCATTTCCCATTCCAAGGAATCTGGGGGGAGGCGAATGAGCAGCTTAAGCTGCAGGACTGCTGCTGCTCTGGTGAAATGTATTGCCTTGATGATGAGGCTGAAAATCAGAAATTATACAGGACAGTGTCCTCGTTCAGCAGCCACTTCCAGAGGAAGGGGGAATCCAGGACATAGCCCTTGATGAGGAGGTCTTTGCCTGCCTTCAGGTCTCCTGCCAGGGGAATTTCAGCCTTGGCTCCCAAAGCCTTGGACAGGGTCTGTATCCTCATCTCAGCTTGGCTTCTGCCAAGAACCATGGTGATGCCTCCCAGAGGATGACTAAGTCTGGTACCTAGAAGGCAGAAGGGATATTTCCAGACAGGTCTGAGGATGCACAGGCTGGGTCAGTCCAGATGGGGATGTGAAGAGTTCACCAGTGGGGAAGAGGATGGTGGCATGAGTGGCCTCAGTGATCTTTGTGCCTCTTCTCTTGCTGTGCAAGAAGTGTGACACTGCTTTGGCATGCAGTTCCTGTGGCCCTGACTGATGGCATGGGGAGGGGGATTCCGGTGGCCATCCTGCCAGAGCATATGTGGTGGGATGTGCAAGTGGGTGGTGCTGTCTGCCCACCCAGCCTTGGCGGGCTCAGAGCCCTGCGCTGTATGTCGGGGAAATGCTGAGCTTCCTGCCCTCCTCTTGCTTCCTTCCTGACGGGAATTCACTTCCCAGTTTCTTGCTGCTTCTCCCCTCCTTGCAGCACAAATATGTGGCCCTACAGAGATAGCCAAAGGGGCCAGGCAAGGAAGCTTAGACCACAGGGAATGCATTGATGGAGACCCTTGGCTCCTGCAGCATATGGCCAGGGGTGTCGGG
Source organism: Lophotriccus pileatus (assembly GCA_035583135.1). Classification (NCBI taxonomy): domain Eukaryota; kingdom Metazoa; phylum Chordata; class Aves; order Passeriformes; family Tyrannidae; genus Lophotriccus; species Lophotriccus pileatus. The sequence goes on from JAWWES010000169.1 coordinate 21,756,364, forward strand.
GACCTTAGGACAGGACCCCCCCCACACTGCTCCCTTGCATCTTGTGCTTAGGAAGGGTTTTACTGTCTGAGCATATATGTGATAATTTCAGGTGTTTCTGGCTGCTAACAAACTTCTCACTGTCTCAGCCTTAGGCACTGATCTGCCTTCAGACCCTGCGCAATGGAGGCTGGCTCTGTGGTACGGGCAGTCTTTGATTTCTGTCCCAGTGTCTCTGAAGAGCTGCCCCTCTTCGTGGGAGATGTCATCGAGGTGTTGGCCGTGGTGGACGAGTTCTGGCTCCTTGGCAAGAAGGAAGGTGTCACAGGTAAAAGCTGGAAGTGTCTGCACCTGAATCCATAGATGTGTCAGCTAAATGTCCACTCCATGAGCACCCCTTCCCTTGGCCAGCGCTGTGCAGGACCTGATTTGATTTATTGAATCTTTCATGGGATTTTGATTGGGACTGAGGGTGCAGGTTGCCTGTCAGCTTTGCCTCAACTATTCAGACAGCTTGTTTGTTGTTTTTTGAGAGAAATTAGTGGAGGGTCAGTTCTTGAGAAGATGAGAGCTTCACAATACTGGTTGTTCCATTCTCTGTGGTGAGACAGCCCATTTCCTGGCTACTTTATGTGCTGACCTGCTGTGGCAGTGGAAGGAGTGACGGGAAACAGATGCACTGAGACTGGAAACGGATCCACATCCAAGTGACCTTGTCAGGTCAAGTTAGTTGGAGATGCAGCAATAGAGTCCATGTGTGTTCCCAGGCCCTCTGACTCCGCCCCACTTCCTCCTTTCCGCTTCAAAGCATTTTCCTGCACAAACTGCCATCAATATCTGTGTGCCTGAAGTAGTGTGCGAGTCTCGAACTTTTGGAGGGGTGTGAGGAATTTCTGAAGCAGCAAAATTCTCATAGTGAAACAGTCTGTTTAGGCAGCACTTTCTCATCTTAATACTGATGTTAAGAGAATGTGTGAGCTCTCAGGGAGAGGAAAACCAGGCCACTTCAAAGCATAAGCCTGCCTCTGTCTTCAGCAGGAGGATGGGACTGGAGTTTCATCCCTGCCTGTAGAGATGCAGCTGCTATTGTAGCAGCAGCCTGAGCTCTCCTAACAGCCTGTCTTAAACTAAAATGGACAAGAACAAAGTTGGAGAGTACTTCTTTTTCCTGTGCTACATGTCGCTGATAAGTGACATTGAATGAATGTGCCTGATCCTGCTGCTGCTGCCAAAGTCACTGGGCCAAAATTACATCTGCAGTTCTTACCACAGTTTTGTCTCACAGTGGTGAGGTTGTTCTCAAGCAGATGAAGCTATTAAGGAATAGTAAACAGATGTGTTTCGTAGCTCACAGATAAAAAAAAAGTGCTGAAGTCAAACCAAATGATTTTTAATAACCTTTAATTCAAAACCCATTTGCATCCTTCTTTCTCTTGGAACAGCTGTTGTAGTTTTATGTTCAGCTTTCTAAGCTGAAGTTGTAGGGAATTGGAAAAGCACTTTTGAATAGAAGCTGTGAAGGTGCTTAATATTCATTTGTCTGGAATAATTAGTGTGGAATAATTACTCTAACTCCATGACTTCCTTTCTAACAGAGCAGGAAACTAAGACATGGAAAAAGAGGTAGAACTGGTTAAAACTGTGAAGGAAGCAGCTGAGGCTGGCAGACATCAAACTGCCTAAATCCAGTGTTAAGCTCTGGATTTCTAAGATATGGTGTTTCCAGGTTTTATCAGAAAATACTGGGTCAGTGAGAGGGAATGCTGGAAGTGCTACTAGCCCATACTCCACATTATATAGGAATGAGGGAATTTAGGGGCCTTTTCAGTGGGCTCTGGACTGAAATTGGTAGCTGAGTGGTATCCTGGGATGGCCAACAAGTGTGCTCTGCCCCGCTGTTCAGAATAGCTGGGCATCCAGCAATGGGAGCTGTGGTGAAATAGGTGCACAGAGTGACAACATGGGGAAGGTCCCTGGAGTCTCAGCAGTGCTGAGGCTGTAACAGAGCCTGTGACTCACCAGTTTGGCCATCCTCAGTGTGATGATCTGACTTCTGTGCCGAGGCTGCACAGGGGCCAAGCCTTATAGAGGCAGGAGCACCAGGTGGATATGCCCAGTCAGAAAACAGCATCCAGCACTATGGATGTCTCCTCATCTGGATCTGAGTTGGGAAGGAAGCAGTAAAAGCAGAGAACCTAGTGTGTCCATTCCCAGAAGCTCCGTGCTGATGGCACAGTCCCAGTGAAGAAAACAGTGTGTTGGTTGTCTGGAGTGATCTGAGGGCACAAAGCTTTTTGTTCTCTATTAGTTCATAAGCATTTAAAACCTCAGGAATTCCTGACTCCCAGACTCATTCCTCTTCCACCATGCTATTGAGGCACCCAGGATAAATGGGTATTTTCCTTTAGTAGGAGATGAATAGATCCCAAAATGTGGAAGGAGGATGGAGGTAGTGGTGGGCTACAGGAAAGACTCATTGCTGACAACTGCTTCTCCTTTTAGGGCAGTTTCCTAGCAGCTTTGTTGAACCTGTGGATATTCCTCCTTTGAAGCAGGGAGAAAAACTGCTTGTTTGTACCAATGACTTCACATCTCAAGAGCCAGGGAGCTTATCATTGCAGAGAGGTAATCTCCATTCCCTTCCTTTGCTTTGCAGCTCATAAGTGTCATCTGTCCTTCCAGACAGATGAACCTAGTCACAGCATCCTGCCTAGAGTGACAGAAGAGAGAGGTGAACTTCCTAATACCTCATGACATGGGTCTTGTCAAATCCATCATGAACCTCTGGGCCTCGGCCACTCTGATACCAGTTTCTCATGATCTATCATTACTCATGAAACTCCTAAAATTGGAGTCGCCTGTCATAGTAAATTTACAGCTGCCTTTTAACTGACCTCCAATACCCAAATCTTAGACTTACATTTGGGGGAGAAATCAAAGCTTTAATGTCTTTGCAGCCAAAACTGTGTATCTTAGATATGTGTGTGCAAGAGGCTGCTGATGCCTTACCCCATCCTGTTCTCATGTGCATCCCCAGCATGTGCTATGCTCTCACAGAGTGCCAGACCTCATCCACGGCCAGGAGGGTCACAGAAAGGCAAGAATAAGAGGTGGGAAGCAATAATGAGAGCAGTTTTGAACTGGTGTTTATCATTCTCTGCAGGAGACCTGGTGATCCTGGGGGGGTCCCTGGCCTCCAGCTGGCTCCAGGGCCGGAGCAGCTGGGGTTCCAAGGGCTTTTTCCCCTCATCATGTGTGCGGGAGCTGTGCCTTTCAGTTCGGAGACGTCAGCTGTCCCAGAGCGCTCTCCTGGAGGTGCCTGCCTACTCACTGGGCCAAGCCCGGGCCCTGATGGACCTATCTGCTCAGCTAGAGGAGGAACTGGACTTCAGGGAAGGGGATATAATCAACATTGTTGGTGTCCCAGAGCCTGGCTGGTTTGAAGGTGAGCTCAGAGGCTGCAGGGGCATTTTTCCAGAGGGTTTTGTGGAACTGCTTACTCCTCTGCGAGCACCAGGAACGTCAGTGGATCCAGAGCCCACTGGGACTTGTGACACCAATGGGACAGTGGAGATGCCCCCCAAGGAGGACGAGGAGCCAGGGAGCACTTATGGTGTTGCCCTCTATCAGTTCCAGGCCCTGGAGTCCAAGGAACTGGATTTTGATGTGGGTGACAAGATTCGGATTGTTGGTGTTCTGGAGGATGGCTGGCTGGAGGGGGAGCTGAGAGGAAAACGTGGCATCTTTCCACACAGATTTGTGAGGCTGGAAGCCTCTCAGGCTTTCAGGGTAAAGGTGTGTGCGGAGGATCTGCAAGGTGGAGACAGCTGTGGATTGTCCATCCATCAAGACCCAGAAAACACCTGCTCAGAAGCTCTTCCTTTGCTAGGGAAAGATGGCAGGGAAAAGGAAGAGGGCTTGGCTGCACACCCTGAGCCTGCCACCATTTTATCTCACAAGGTGGGGAGGTCAGAGGGTCCTCTTGAAACTGACTTGGGACAGCATCAGGCCTTTCCCAGCACAGGACACCAAGGGCTACGTCCCAAAGGCACAGTGGACTCCCTCCCCTCTGCCTGCACGAAGACAATCAATGGCCTTCTCCCCTCTGCTCAGCTGCCTCCTCCACAGGGCAACAGGCCTGGGCAAGCAGGTGAGTTGGAACCTGGGGGGACCACTTCAGCCTCCCCAGGAAAATCAGAACGTCACGCTCTGCCCAAGCATGATGGAGACAGTCCCACTGTGCCCTTGCAGGCTCCTCAGTTCCCCAGGAGCCAGGCGATTTCATCTTCTAACAGCTGGGCAGCATCCCAGCCCCAGGAGATCCAGAGCAGCACCCAAGACCTAGACAATTGGATGGACAGTCAGCAGGAGAAATCCAAGCCCTGTTCCTCCAGTTTAGGAGCTGCCCAGGTGGGCCTGGACACATGGGCTGGGAGCTGGGGGGAGTCCCCAGTGCAGGGGGACAGCTGCACCGACCTTGACTCCAAACTGACGGAGCAGCTGGCACAGTTTGAGAAGAGTCTGTCAGGTACCAGTGCCGAGCAGGACAAGGTCTCCCGTCACTTCTCTATCTTGGACTACAGCTCTGAGAAGGACATTGTCCGTGGGTCTCCTGTGCCTGTCCCCCACTCCAGGCAGAGAGAGAGGAGGAGAGCCCTGAGGCCACCCCCTCCTCGGCCCAGCAGCCTTGCAACAACCCCTGTGCACATGCTGGGTGGCCAAACACCCAAAGGCAGGTCTCTGTCCTTCTCGGTCAAGCCCTCCCGGCCTGCACCCCGGCCTCCCTCAAGCAGCCAGCGGAAAAATATGGCCCATGCACAGCTTCAGCCCAGCACCCCAGAGCAGCGGGTGGAGGAGGGATGTGAGGACTTGACACAGGCAGGATCAGCTTCCCCCTGCTCCATTCTGCTGACTAGGATTGGAGAGGTGGAGCGAGACCTGGAAGCTTATGGCAAGACCCGTGCTGAGCTCAGCCTGATGCTGGAGGAACAGCAGGATGAGCTGGTGAGAGCAGAGACCATGGAAAACCTTGAATTCTGTGACTCCAACATTGAGAGCCTCACCATGGAGCTGCAGGAGCTGAGAGGTGAGTCTACAGCAGCACAGGATGGGGGTTCTTCAGCAGGACAGCTGCCCCTGCTGTTTAGAGGCACTGTTGAAAACAGTCTTTTATACCCTTCTTCAATTCTTGGTAATTTTGTAAGCACTGTTGCAGTACAAATCATCATGATTTTGCTTTGGAGTGTCACAGTGTCTTTCTCTGAACATCCCTTTGCCCTGGTTTTCCCCACCCACTTTTCCTTTCAACTCTCCCATCTCCTCTTCCAGCCCCACATACATCCAGAGCCTTCATCTGATCCATTCCCAGTATATCCTTGCTATTAAGCAAAAGCTGCTGCAGTTTCAACCTCCCTGCCTCATCCCATCTTAGCTGTAGGGAAGCGAGCAGCAGCTTCAGAGTGGCTTTGCTGATGGTTCTGCAGTTGAGATTTGAGTTGGTGTCTGTGGTGTGGCTGCCATCAGCTTGTCAGGGCACTGGGTTTCCTGTGGTTTCTGCTCTGGTGGTGATACGAACCTGTGGGGACTTGTCACTCAGATCAAAGGGGATGCACAGAAGGGGACTGAACCTGGCCTGGGAATGTGATGGATTAGTGGGCAAAAAGTAAAGCCTGACCCTGTGCTTCTGCCATCCATGGAGTCCTGGACAGGAAAATGACACTGTGCTGTTGGTAACAGCACAGTAACAGCAACAGAGAGCTTTAAATTGAGGCATATCTTTAGCTGGAAAGATGACTTTTGTCCATGAAGCCCCAAAAAATTAGTCAGGGAAGAGGAATTTGCGATGATTATATCAGTACATTTGGCCTTTGAAACCCAAAGATGCCATGTAAAGATCAGTGCTGTTAATTAAGCTACACTTGGTATTACAGTAGACAAAGTATAAAGAAGGGACCACATACGTTTTATCGCACAGTCCCTTCCCCAGCTTCTCCCAGGAGCTCTGACACTGCAGTTCTGTTACTGAAACCCACAATGTGCAGGAAATGTGGGCACTGCATTCAGGAGGTGGAGTGAAATGCCAGCTCCTGCCTGGGGATTACTCACTCTGACTTCATTGCCTCCATCCTCCCACTGCTTTATCAGTGCTGGGAAGCCCAAGCACTTTATTGCACGATCGTGTCTGATGCAGAGCACATGGGAATGAAGACTGATACAGGTGCACCAGGAAAATAGGGTGACAAACAGCCTCCACGTCAGTGGCATGCAAGAGGGACTCTTGGAAGGAGGCTTAGAGGATTTGAGACAAGACGAAATAACTTGAAGGTAGGAAGAGAAAACTCTAGGCTGAATCTCAAGGGAATTTTTCTAATGGGATGGATCATGCTGGGAAACTTCTCTTCCCGTCCTAGTGCTTCCTGGCAGAGGACAGATCCTTTAGAACCTGTGCCCTGTTGGTTTCTGAAACTGGAGCTTTTAGGCAGGAGCTAATGCACTATCCTGAGACATCCTCGAGTTAGTATCCTCTCAGTAGTCCTAGAGGATTTTTCACCAGTTCAAAGAGACCTAAGGATTTGTATGTAACCTATCTGGCCCTGTGATAAAGATGTTTTCTAACCGAAGCTCTGTCACATCCTTCCTGCCACATCTGAATGTGGCCAGGGAGCGTGTCTCAGGCTTCCTAGCCCTGCTTTAGTGCAGCAAGCCAGATCAGTAACAGGGTGTTGCATCAGCTCAGTGTTTGTGCCATGCTTGAGGCATGACCTCTGCCTTGTTGTCGTTAGGGGAACAGGAGAGCACACTGGTGGGAAAACGCTTTCACTAAGCTTTGACCAGCAACCAAAGCAGGGCTGGTATAGTCTTGGGGGAATCCAGCCCCTTGGTCTATCCTTTGGAGAGCCAAAGGAAGTATAGAAAGTATGTAGTTTTCTACAACACATGTTTAAAATTGTCAGGTTACTTCTTTGGTGTGTCTTTGTGCATACTGGGGTTTCACCAGGCTTGGGCAGGATTAGCACTTGCCCTCCCGCAGTTGGAGCAGGAGAGTCTGTAGATTTTTGTCTTCTACTAGCAGAGAGCATGGGCTATGCATTCCTAACAAGTGTTGAAAGAACCTGAGACATGGATGACATCCATGGACTCCCACGCTTTTTGTCTAGGGCATGTTGTAGTTGCCTCTTGGTTTCTTTAGCTCCGCATTTGGCATGGAAAACTGGGAATATGCTGTGCCCTGCAGTGAGAGGTGTTACTAGAGTGCATGTTTCTGTAGCCTCCTGAAAATTTGTATTTTGTGTTGGCACTGGACTCCATAAGCCAGGTAATTCCCTTCAAGGCTGTTCCTGTCAGCGGGTAGACCAGCTGTTCACCCTGGAGCAGGGGACCAGGCAGCTGTGGCTGCTCGGCACTGTGTAGGCACTATGAGGGGGGCTGTGTCTTGCAGGGAGCAGCTCGTCTCCTGATCTTCCAGTGACTGTGGTTGAGGGCTGGGAAAAAGATGGGTTCAGGATCAGGTTTGAGCTGGGGCAGCCTGAAGGCCTCAGTTTGCCCCTGCGAGGTGTGGAGCAGAGCCCAGCCTCTTCTAGACCGCGTTGTTTAGCCTCTGTGCCATCAGGAGTATGAAGACAGTGGAAGGAGATCTGGTATCCCATCTCTGGTTTGTGGCTTCCTGCGGTCTCACGAACAGGCTGTTTCCCTTCCCTGAGGACATTGGTCTGGGGCAGGGCCTGTGTGTGCTCCAGTGCCCTCCTCTTCCTTGCCTCTGAGCTGCCTTCGGAGAGGCTTTGGCAAAGCCGCGGAGCCGGTTTGGGCGGTGAGAGCCTGCCCAGCCTCGGCTTCCCTCCTCGGGGCTGGTTACTGATTACTTTGGGCAGCAGGTGGAGGAGGCCAGGGTTGGCAGCGATTGGGCTTGCACTCCTCCTACCCTTGCTGACTGGTTTCAGGAAGCAGCGCTTGCATTTCACTTGGGACGGGAGCACTGGAGCAGAGCGGAGAAATAGCGTCAGCCCAGGCTTGGGCTCAGGGCAGTGAGGGGAGTCAGCCCCTGTGCCATACCCCGCAGGACTATGTGCTCTTATCCTGGGACGAAACACTGCGTGGAAGATCCGAGACAGGAACGACGACTCCTCGGCTGGGAATATGAGGACTGTTGTGCCGTACGGAGAGAGGACGTAGCTGGGGTGGCTGTGCCGTGCAGGGAGGCTGGCTGCAATGACAGACCCCGGGCGACAAGGAGGCAGTACCCAGGCAGCCAGGGAGCAGACAGTGGCTGGGACAGTTACAGCAGAGGAGAGGGCTTCTCTGTGGACCAACGGAGCATGAATGGAGACTCTGGAGGTTTTTGGAAGGGAGATATGAAGTACGTGGACTGCAGGAGAGCAGATGGTGCTTGGGAAGGCAAAAGCCAAGATACAGAGGGTAGAAACTACAGGGTGTACAAAAAGGAGGACATTCAATACAGAAACTGCAGTTCCGAGATAAGAGAAGGGCGGAGCAGAGAGGACAGAGTACCTGGGCAGTACAGGGAGGGGGGAAGGCAGTATGGAGATGATAGAGGCCCTGAAGGCTATAGCGAGGGGGGTAGGTGGTGTCAGGACTGCAGTGAGGATGAAAGACATTATAGGAAGAAGGAAAGGTGGTATAGCCAAGAGAGGGACTCTGGGGAGTATAAGGAGAGAAGAAGGCAGTATAGAGAGGACAGAGGCGATCAAGTATATAGGGAAGGGGAAAGGTGGTATAGAGAGGATGGAGGCTCTGGGGCATATAGAGAGCAAGAAAGGCAGTGTGTAGGTATCAGGGACCAAGTAGACCAAGAAGACGTTAAACAGCACAGGCAGCCCAAAGGCCATGTTGTAAACCACAGCAGTCTGGACAGAGGTTGTGAAGTTCCTGCTTTGGTAGGCAGGTCCTCAGGAGACAGTAGTGTGAGCCTGGGGTCAGGTACCTGCTACACACAGTTCAAGATGTGGGATATTGACTCCAGTGGCTGTGGGGAGCTGGAAGAAGCAGCCCCAGGGCCTGGGATGCCAGCCAAGAGCAGCAGTGGAGCAGAGCGCTCGAGGGTACGCACGGGCCGGCCAGACTGGAGCCAAGTCTGGGAGCTGGAGGCTGAGGACACGACCAGGGTGGGCTCTGTGCTGCAGCGAAACAGCTTCTACAGGCGGACGGCTCCCAGTGCCCTGCGGCACTCAGAGTTTGTGCAGACCAGGAAGAAAAAGCAAGGTAATTGGGAAATGGTGGGCAATTGCCTTGGGTGTGCCTGTGCTCTACCGTGGCACTGGTGCAGCACCAGGACTCTGACACAGGTGGGAGTGGCCAGCACAGATGAGCTCTCATGGGAATGCTTCTCCCTGGGTCTTGCTGAAATGAGCATCATGGTCATTACCCCTCTGCGCAGTTGCTGATGTGCCCTGCAAGGGTATTTCACAGAGGCCCAAGTGGGAGGGAAGCACAGGCAACACAGACTTGCTGCTGTCCTTTCTCTTGCTTCTCCATCTGTGCTCCCAGTGTTTTAGGTACACCCTAAAACTTGTGGCCTTGTTCTTTTGTCTGCTCTCTCAGGGTCCTGAGAATGTTCCTCATGCGGGAAAGGGTGGGGTTATTCCCACTGCCTGTTTTACTTTTATAATCCATCATGAACAGATTCTACGTTTAGGAACCAATTCCTGACCCAGAGTGTTGGTATGGCAGCTGATCAGAGGCAGCATGAAGCAGGAAGTAGAGGAAGTTGTTGTAGCATTCAGACATAAGTGGAGAGCAAGTTCTTGTAGTTGTGTAATGCACATGGGCAGGACCTTGAGGTACCTGCATGTTGGGGGGCTGTCACAGTTAGGAATCCCCTGCATGGCCAGCCCCTCACTACTGCAGTGTTCCCTTGCCTGTGCTACAGCAGTTCTATGTCCTGAGTCCCCAAGCCATCCCCAGGTCTCCAGTCCCATCAACCAGCACTCTGGAGCTGGAGAAATACTAAAGTGAAAGGCCCGGGCTGTCTTGGCATGGGCAAAATCATTCCATTGATGCTGTGGTGGAGACAGAGTCAGCTGCAGACAGCTTTGTGCAGCTTGGCTTGTTCTTGCAAGAATATTAGTGTGTGTTGGGGAAGTGGCAGCAAGGTGTTAAGGTCTGGGCAGAGGGACTAAAGGAGCCCTTCTTGATGGACAGGGCTCCCCGTTGGGCAGCTGTGTGTCTGAAAACCTGTTTGTTTACGTGCCCTTTCTGCCAGTGCCTGTCTCGGGTAGCTGTGTGTGTGAACTCTGTGAAGAGGGACTGAAATGCAGAGGAAAACTGCAACAGCCAAAGAGCTGGCAAAGCTGGACGCTCCAACTGCCTTTGCCTTAGCATGAAGTCTGTCCTTTGGAGATTAAGCCTTTGATTAAGCAGGCTCCCCTGGCTGCATTTCTGCACTCTCGGGCTACCCTGTTAGGGTAGGACTTTGCTCAGCTGTGTCTCCAGGGTGAGGAAAGGGAGAGGCTTTGCAGTGCCAAGACGTTCAAAGGGCAGCAGGGGAGCCAGGAGGGGCCAGGGAGTGGGGTGGGAAACAGTCCAGAAAGCCTTAGGAGGCTGGAGCAGTGCTGGCCTGTCCAGCTTCTGCTAGAGTTGAAGGGACTCAGCAATGCTGAGTGAAAGTCTTCCCTTTTGAGGGTTCTTGAATTTTTCCTCACTGTGGTAGTCTCAGGGGCCTGGGAGTGGCTGTGAGAGGTGCAGGCAGGATGCCCTCGCCATCAGCACCAGTATCCCACAGCAGGAAAGGAGGGAAAGGGCTCCAAATATTTGAAATACTCTGTGTCCATCGTGGGGCCCATTTCTGGCTGCAGTTGTCTGTACCTTTGTCCTCCTGCCCTTCTGTGGCACAGTGCTGGACTAGCAACAGCCCTTCTTGGCATGTAATGCTTTGTTGATGCAGCTGCCTCAATGTAAGACCCCACCAGCACCTGGGAGCCTCCCCAAAAGACCTTCCATTGTGCTCGGCAGCAGACAACCTCCTGCCCAGCTGGCAGGAAAAACTCAGCTCTGGTTTCCCTCTGTCTGTGCTGCAGACACCTTTTCTAATGCTGTCTGCTTCTCTCACAGGTTCCCCCTCCATCCACAGAGTAACAGAATTTAGGATTTGAAAGCCCCAGTAAGAGATCATAGAATTGTAGAGTGGCTTGGGTTGCAATGGACCTTAAAGATAATCTAGTTCCAACACCCCTAGTGGGCAGAGATGTCACCCACTAGATCATGTTGCCCAAGTCCCCATCCAGCCTGGCCTTGAACACTTCCAGACCAGTAGAGATGATCTTTTCTGCAAGTGGGATTATCACACTTCTTACAGATTTCTGTATGGTGTAACCTGGTGACAGCTACTTGGTTAGAGCACCTCTTCTGGGATGAGACTCAGATGTGTCTGCCTGACACATCAACAGAAGGAGAACCCACCTGTCATAGTTTTGCTGCTGAGTCACCACCACTCTTAAAGGTTTTGCATGCTAATGTGTTGCATTTCTGCTCTGAACTCCAACCTTTTTCTACTAAATTAGAGCTTTTTAGTTGATGGATATTCTCAGGCAGGTACTGTAATTAAGTAATTTTTTAATTTTCAGTTCTTTGCAGTGAATAGAGTCTTAAAATACTCATGTTGAAGACTCACAGGAAGACCTCTCAGTGTTTCTTCTTCCTGATGCTCACTCATTTTTCAGTTCAGACTCGAACTTTGCATTCTGGGTGGGTGTCAGCACTTGCTTGCACCATTTACCTTGCTGTGCTCCTGTGCAGTACTTGGGGAACTCCTGCTGAGTTTTGACTGGCCAAGCAAAAGAATTACTCCCCAGAACACAGTCCTGTGTGGCTGTGTTTCTTGTCCCCATTAATACATTAATGCATTTGTCTGCATTAAATTTCCTTGGGTTGAATAATTCCATCTTATTCAGGATACCTTGGATCACTCAGTGACTCATATGCCTCATCCTTAGTTGTGATCCTGTTGAATTGATGCTCAGTTCTCTACATGACAGCAGTGATTTTCCATTTACTTTAAATCTTTTGTAGGATTAACTAAATACAGTCTCTGGAGAATCTGGTTAGAAATTCCCTTTCTTCTGGATAGTCTCCACTGGCAGTGTGTTTTCAAGGTAGCAGTTAGCAAGGTCTTCTTTTTGCTTTTTAGAAAGAAATAAACAGAATATTGTATAATTCTACTTTTTTGCCAGGCTTACAAAACTTTTTATTATATCTGCTTACGTGTGGGATTGTGTCATTGTAAGGGTTTTTTTTGTCCTGAATGAAAATAAATCTATTATAAAGTAGCATTTTATTTCCTCATTTTAAAAATTAAAACTGATTTCTTAATCCTATCATCCATAGATTTTCCTTTGTATCTTTGTTTTATAATTTTTCTGTACTTCAGAACTCCTGGTGTGTCTAGTGTCTATTATGTGGTATTCTATGTTCATTAATTTATATTTGCTGCCTTTATTGAAGCACAGATGCAGGCCAGATTTTTCATCAGTACTGTTCTCTTGATGTTTTTTGGATTATGTATTTAAAACATCCTTTTAAAGAACTTTCATCTTTCATTCTTTTTTCCATCAGTGTTTTTGCTCACACTTTTGTTGATGCCCTTCCTCAGTTGTAGGTTAGCTCTTTTTACACCATCATATTACTTCACTTTTTTTCATCCCCTGTTCACCCTGAATGCTGTGGGACTGTCTGGGCAACTACAGGCTGTTTGGGGTGATGGTTGTGGTCTTACCTGGCATAGAAACATCCCCACCAAGCAGGCTGTAAATTCGACATCAAGCCATTCCAGTGGCCCTGGGAAAGCATCCTCATTCTGTTGCTGTTCAGCTCACTGGCATATTACCAATGTTCGGAGTAAGAGTTTCCACCCCAGGCAGATCCTGCTCCTGGCAGCGAGTTTAGCCTTTTGCTCAGATTAATTATTCCCTGCCCTAGTTTCATCGCCTCCCCTCTCATGGTCGGCAGTGGCTCCTCCCCTCCTGGCCTCCACATACTTCAAATATTTGCAGCTGGTTTGTTTTGTCCTGAGTCACTGCTTGACTCTGCTGAGCTGGGAACCTGGGGCTGGGCTTGCCTTGGGGCTGGGTGCATCTCTCACGGAGGTTTCTGCTCACCGACCCGGTGCGAGGGGTTGTCCCCAGCGCGGATGGGCGGCACGTCCCTGCGCGGACTGTGCAGATCGCCTGAGCAGCGTGTGCGCCCTGCGAGGCTGCGCCGAGCCACGGGGGATGCTGGCAGGTGAGCCCGGGTGAGGAGCAGCTGGGGGCGATGCACGCCTTCGGGTGAACCCTGCAGCCTGGGCGTGGTGGACATGCATCCCATGGGAGTTGGTCTTTATGGGTAAACTCTGCTTCCAGAGTGGGGCAGGAAAAACTTCTAATTGCATGTGTGCTCCCACGAGGAGGTGAGGTAACAAGAATTCGAAGTTTTTGTTAATTGGAAGAAAGTTGATGGTGGTGGCATTTCTCAGACAAGCAGGATGAACCGTCTGATTGTGATGGTAAATCACAGCTTCCACGGGAAGGGCAGAAGTGGGAATGTGCTCCAGCTTGACACCTCATTTCCAGGGTGAGCGGGTGTTGAATCTCTCAAGGCTCTGCAGGCGTACTAGCAAAGCTCAAAAGCAGGTGCTCCTGGGAGGCTGTCACAGACCATGAGACCAATCCAGAGAGCCAAGGACATGTCGGAAATTTGCCAAAAGGGATAGAGAAAATTATGTTGTTAAGAGGTTTGAATTTAGAGAGGCAAATTACAGAGCAAAACCTACAAGAGAACAAAATCTGAGCCTCTGAAAATCATGATTGAGAACACTGTTTTTGGAAATGTATTTCTAAATGCCCATTTGGCAACTGTGTCATGGGTAAAGTTGAATTTGTCACTGGATCGGAATTCGGTGGCTTCATTAGAAATGCCAGTTGCATTCCTGCAGGCTAATGGAGCCTGTCCTAGCTGTGGTCTTAGTGCCTTCAAAATTGATGGGCACGATGACTCAAATTGAAAGGTAACATTTAAACAGAAAATCTGTGAAGTAAAATGGACCTCTGTTTAAAATACGTTTACTAGATGACCAAAACCAATGGGTTTCGTTAAATTCTTAATAAGCCTCATTTAGGGAAAGCTACTATTAGACGTACAAGAATGTGTGACAAACAGGAAAAAATAAATTGATGACAATCAACAGAGATGGTATGAAATACAAAAAGTGAGAGTTTTTAAACACATCAGAACCAAATACTAAGTTATATGTGTTGGTCAGATAGAAGAGCCAAATATTAAAAACAAGTTCTGTATTTGAAAATTCTGACCTACCAGTGTTTGGAAAGAAGCAGGACTTCTGAGTTCATTGCTGAAGGAGGATGCTAGACTAGTGATAAACTGCAAGAGTCCTAAGATACTTGACTGCAATGTAGCCTTGGTTTTGAATGAATCTTGAAATACTCAGAAAGACCAAGAAGACCAGAGGATAATTAATTGGTGTGAGTTTTCAAAATAATGCAAATACTGATACGGTGTAAGTGGGTAGAACTAGTACCCAGCATTATGCCAGGTCAACCAAGCTGAGCTGATGACTACTGTGAGTTTAAAAACTGTGCAGGGAAGGTTTTAATTTCCCTCCCATAGGCAGGGACTTGAGACTTGCCAAAGAAGGGTGTCATGGAGCTGGCAATCTCACGAGTGTTGTCTGAATCCTTGCTGCAGGGCACTTTCTGTAAGGGCCTGACCTAGATTTTCTTGCCTGGCGTTCTCCTGGTGGAGCGTGGGGAGCTGCTGTGTTTGCCAGCAGTGCTGGACGTCCCCAGCTCTGTTTTGGTGAGCTGGAGACAGCCACATGGTGTGACTGCAGTTTACTACGGCTATGGCTGGGAGCACATCAGGGTTGTTTGGTGGTATGGTGAACTCCTGAGGTGTCCTGTAAAAAGCTTCATCTGGTGGCATTTTACCTGCATATAAATACAAAATCCTATTCTTTGACCAAGGCAAATATAATCCTTTCCATTTATCTTCCCAAATGTTGCTGCATGGGTCATTTCCAGCTGTTATTCTGGCTGGTCTTCATTTTCAAGATTCTTCCCAGCCCACCCCATGCAGTAGTATCATCTCACCCTCCCACCTCCTCTGGGTTTCACACACCTGTTTGCATTGCAAATTAACACCTTCCTGTTTCTTCCAGGGGTTGCTTTCCCACTTGAGCTTGCTCTCCTGCAAAACAAATGCCATTCCTCAAAATATGTATTTACTTCTTTAAAATAACTCATTTGTTGTTACTTCCTTAATTCTCTGAGCCGCAGAGACTTGCCGACTGTTATTATCTTGATGTTTAGTTGTCCCCCCTGTAGGTTTTGCTGGCTGTTCAGGCTCCAAGTGCTGTGTCTCTGGCAGGATATCCCTGTGAGTGTTTGTAGAGAGCCTTGCGCAGCAGGGCCTGGTCTGCCACTGAGGCTTTGCAGATGCTGTGGAAATGCAAACAGCAAATGTTAAATCCATCAGCTGCTCCCAGGCCCTCCTTGTGGATTCCTGCAGCTTTTGAGTTGATAAAGTTTGTCATCGGGAACTGGTGGAAACAAGCCAAGACAGCCATTGACTGAGCTGAAACCAGCCTTTTCCCTTATGCAGTTTGGCTCTGGTGGGGTAGTCTTAAGGATACTTGCCAGTAGGAATCAGTGAGGCTTTCTCTTCTCAATGATTGCCTTCTAATGCAGTGCTGATTGTGTCACTAAATCCTCTTCTGTGGAGCTAGCTGTTTTGCCTCTCCCCAGGCTAGATTTCAAGGCAGGGCAGCAGAGGTACAGCTTAGAGAGACAGGTATCCTCCCTCTTACATCGAGGGCATCGTCTGAGCCTTTCAGTGAGGTTTCTCATTTGCTGCGGCTGGAAATGAGAATGATTTTGATGTTGTTGCGTCTGCAGAGAGGCACAGCAGTTTGTTCTCAGCCCAGGTAGTTGACTTGATGTTTGGCACTGATGCTTGTGGTTTCTGTTTGTCCATGCTGCTCTGCAATGGGAAGGGCTGGCAGTGGTTTCAGATAATTATGGGCTGAGTCAGTGTCTCATCTCAGTTTGGGTCTCTTCTTTCCCAGATCGTCTCAGTGTGAAAAGCCCAGCCTGGCAGAGCAGTGGGCAGGATGCTTAGGCTGAGGCAGCAGTTTCCCATGCTGGTTACTGCCATCACCCCACAGGGCAAGGCTGGGGTCTGCCTGCAGCCTGCCCAGCACCTGGGCAGAAGTGGCTGGGAGCATGAGAGTCTCTTGGGGCTGTTCACAGTGGGTGCTTTGGTACCAGGATAAAGTCCCAAGCCCTGCTGTGTGTCCCTGGGAGTCTCCCAGGCTGAGCCATGGTTGCGAGGCTGTCACCAGAGAGGTCACAGAGAGGGAGATCTGAAAGTGCCTGTGCTGCAAAAACATTCTTAGAAATGTCTGAGCTGCGGCATGTCTGCAACCTAATAAAATCCCATTGAGAGCGAGCAGCTGGGGATGCGGGGGAGAGGGCTGGACTGGACGGGCATTTGTCAAATCAGCAATTGACATTAAATGGGGTACCTGAGGCAGGTTGGGCTGCTGCGAGGGGCTCGGGGGCCTCCGTGCTGCAAAGCAGCCGTGAAATGGGGGGGACCTAAGTGTTCCTGGGCCAGACCCTGCCCCGGAGGGATGTCTCAGGCTCCCCCGCGCTGGGGAGGTGGCGGTGGGAACGCCGTGGCTGTGGTTTCGGCCAGAGGGCACATGCTTTCAGAAGCAGGCAGGTGGGGCGGGGGGCGGTGGGGCCCAGGAATCTGCGGGAGGATAAAATGTCTCAATGAAAACCGAGGGGGCTGGGCCGGCCTGGAGCCGCAGGTGGGACAGAAAACCAGGAGGAGAGGCGGCCGCGGGTGTGTGGACGGGGCCGAGGAGGGCGGCCCAGCCCCGGGCCCTGCAGACACCCAGGGCCGGGGGCGGCCCGGCCCCGCTCCCTGGCCGGCATCCATCTCCGGGCTTTGCCGGTGACGGCACCGTTGTGGGTGCCCGGGGCCCTGTGCGGCAATTCACATGGAAATGCCTCGGGGCTGCAGAATGGAGACCCTGTTCCCGGCCTGAGAGAGGGGGCGGCGGCCGCCATTGTCCGCCTGGGAACCGGGGGTCCACTGCGTGTCCGCTCAACCCCGCGGGGCTTCCTGGAGTCGCGGAGTTAGAGAGAGAGGGTGGGAGAAGAGTCTGGGCCCGGCCGGCATCTGGGGGGACCGTCTGGAGCAGGTTTGTTGCCCGCGGCCCTCAAAGCCTGGGCATTGCAGTGTTCCTGCTGCCAGGGTGGGCTGTGGAGCACGCTGGGGCTCCCTGCTGCCCCGGGGGCGGCAGGTCTGAAAAGGCCCGTGGGAGGACACTCTTGGTCTCTCGGTACCGGTGTTTGTCAGTCTCATAGGTTACTTGTGTCCACAGTTCAGATGCTATTTGTCTCCTGTCCTTGTGTCTTCGTGGGAGCATGCTGATCTTGCTCATCTGTCTTGCAGAGATGACTCTCCTGTCCTCCCAGACACCATCCCTGGAGACATCCTCGGCTGCCACTGAGAGCGCAGAGCAAAGGATGCTAGAGAAGAGGTCCAAGGTTATCGAGGAACTGCTCCAGACAGAGCGGGACTATATCAGAGACCTGGAGATGTGTGTGGAGAGAATCATGGTGCCCCTGCAGCAGGCACAGGTAGGAGCTGGGAGGGAAGGCAAGCTGTGATGCAGCACTGGAGGATTAGGGTGAGAATACTGAGTCCATTTTGTTCTCAGAGGCGAGCAAGCAGCATGGAGACCCATAAAGGAAATTCAAGCTGTGCCGAGGGGAACAGGATGGTTCTCACAGCTCCTTGCATTTGTAGCAATAGCCCATCTGTTTTGAGATCCTGCTGAACTCTCATATTTACTGAGAGCAAGAAAGTATCACAGGTTCATTACCTGGGGCAGGAAATGTTGATTTGATTTGTAGGTTAAAGTCATTGTCAGGAGAATTAAAATATGGGGTCTTGGCAAGGGGACAAAATTACTGGGAGGAGAGCGAGAAAAACAAGGTGAACAGAGGCAGGGATGGAATTGCTGGGAAAGAGAAGGACACTGTGATAGGACACATTAGGAGTGAGAGTTTCAGTGCACTGGGGGACAAGTGAGTCTGTGCAGAAGTAATTGTGATGGGAGGACATGGCAGCAGGTGCCTGCTGTGAAGGTGAGGACTGATGAGTTGGATGAGGGCAAGAGGGGGCTGTTGGGTCTGACTCAGACTTGTTCCCCCATCCAGGACATCTCTTTTCCCGTTCACTAGATGCAGAACATAGACTTTGAGGCCCTTTTTGGAAACATCCACTTGGTGATTAGTTTCTCCAAGCAGCTGCTGTCCACCTTGGAGGCTTCAGATACCATTGGTATGGATTCTGCTGTTAGCTTTTGTCAGAAGGCTGGGGTGAGCTTTGCTAGTGGCTGGGCATAACAGTTTAAATGGTGGGAGAGGATCACTGGGACTGGGCTTTCTCCCTGATGGTCTCTGTTGCTGCTTATCGATGCCACAGTGAAGCCAGGGAGATTTGTGTTGTCCCATGGGTCACTGCTGAGAAACATGGTGCCTGTAGCCCCCCGTGGCCCCTTGCCCCAAAGCGAGCCCCATTCCTTACTCCTGCACTGCCCATTCAGACTTTGGGCTGCTGCTGCCTTTGCTCTTTGGCTCCAGTGACCATTGTCTCCACTTCTCACCCCTGGGAGACCTGGATTGATTAAGCTCTACATGTTGGTGGGTGATGAGGAGGTGTCCTGCATGCTCTAGTAGCTCTGTTTTCTTGACCTGTTTGTATGGAACGGGAACACTGGACATGTCACCTTGAGGCACACCAACCTTTTTGAAGGCACCTGGGGACCAGGAGGCAAATCCTGCTTTGTTGCTGTCTGCAGGGCCAGTGTTCCTGGCACAGCGTGCAGAGCTGGAGAGTGTCTACAGGGTGTATTGTCAGAACCACGATGAGGCCATCGCACTGCTGGAAACCTATGAGAAGGATGAGAAGATGCAGAAACTACTCCTGGACCTGTTGGATAGCCTCAGGTTGGAGCCTCTGTCTGACAACCACCAAGCTGGGTTAGGGGGGATCAATTTCCAGCATTCCTGCCTTTCCACACACTGTCAGCAGTGTTTGGACAGTTCGGGTCTGACGGTGTCACTGCATTGTTGACCAGGCACTGCGTTCACATGGCCCCCTGCCCCAATGCACAGGTGCTGGAAAACCTGCAGACTCCCTTAAAATCTGCATAGAAGCCACCAAGGTGCAGAGAAGGTGGCACGTACTGTGTTGAGGGCTCCTATTCCCCAAATCCTGACCCACCATGGCTAGTGAGGAAGGAGCCACTTTGCCTGGCTCAGTGACTGCCATGGCTCCAGCTTGTGGAGGTTAATTCCCCAGGAGATGGCAATTGCTCTGAGGGGACAGGGCTGCACACCTGCCACCACATTAACCCATTGCTTTTCTTTGCTTTTTGGCACTCTATGGGCCGGCAGGAGCCTGTACAGTGAGTGGTAAGTGCATCCTTCCACTTAGTCCTTGCTTGTCTGTCTGTCTTGGCTTTGCTTTCTTTTGTAACTAATCTGCTGCCACTGGCTGAGTGTGTGCTGTGGGGCCCTAACAGTGCTTTGGGGCACGTCTGTGAGGAGAGG
The DNA here is from genome assembly GCA_035583135.1 of Lophotriccus pileatus. NCBI lineage: Eukaryota > Metazoa > Chordata > Aves > Passeriformes > Tyrannidae > Lophotriccus > Lophotriccus pileatus. The sequence goes on from JAWWES010000169.1 coordinate 21,775,980, forward strand.
GGGGTGTGTAGTATTGCAGCAGAGCCAGTAGGTGGGCTACACAGGTAGGAGTACAGGGGATGAGGCATGGCAAAGTTTTGCTCAGGAGACAGGTTTTGGGAGCCAGGAGAGCCCAGGAGTGACCGAGGACAGTTGGGAGGTGGGACAGAGTCTGAAACAGGTGGTGCTCTGGCAAGTGTGAGGCTGTGCCTATGTAGAATTTCGTGATGGGTGTGGTGATGGAGAGGATCCTCGCTGAGAAAAATCACCTGGTGTGAGTGAGAACTGGAAACCTGGAGTTGATCTGACAGCACCAGGAGTTCAGGAGTGCAGTGAGTTTGGACATGAGGGTGACATGACTTAGGGAGTACAGTGGATTTAGAGGTGGTGTTCTGGCTCTGGTTGGCTTGGTTTGAGGAGGCAGAATTTGTGTGGCAGAGCTGGACTGACACTTGGTACATCTCCTGTGTCCTGACTTCCCAGGGGCTGCACAAACTACATTAACCTGGGCTCCTTCCTCATCAAGCCAGTGCAAAGGGTGATGCGGTACCCACTGCTGCTGATGGAGCTGCTGAGTGCCACTCCCGAGGCTCATCCTGACAAGGCACCACTCACAGCTGCTGTCCTTGCAGTCAAAGAAATCAACGTCAACATCAATGAGTACAAGCGCCGGAAGGACCTGGGTGAGAAGCTGGGCAGAGAGAGACAGGAGTGGATGTGTTGAGATTGGCATCTGCTGGCCCCTGAGCCTTAGCTGGCAAACACAGTCATGGAAGATGACCTTTAAGGTCCCATCCAACCCAAACCATTATATAGATATGTGGAATACTTGGGACTACAGAGGCTTGGGGAGGGGGAGAGCCAGCGAGGTGATTGTTAATGAGGCACTCTGAGACATGAGTGTTGTGCTTACAAGGGTTTTGATTTCTATATCAATCTCTTTAGTGCTAAAGTACAGGAAGGGGGATGAGGATAGCCTCATGGAGAAAATCTCCAAGCTCAACTTCCACTCTATCATCAAGAAATCTAACCGTGTGAGCAGCCACCTCAAGCATCTCACAGGCTTTGCACCCCAGGTAATGTACATCGTACGCTTACCCGCAGTGCTTCTCCAGTGGTATCTGCTGTTCCTCCACCCCCCTTCCCCAAAGCGTGGCTCTGATCAAGAGCAGCAAGGCAGCGTGAGCTTAGGGTCTGAACCACCCATCCCTGCTGTTCAACCTGTGGGCAAGAGGCCCCACATCTTGCACTCTGGAAGGTGTTGCATTGAAACACTTTCTGTCACAGCTGAAGGATGAAGCCTTTGAAGAGATGGAGAAAAATTTCCGGATGCAGGAGCGGCTGATCAAGTCCTTCATCCGGGACCTTTCCCTCTACCTGCAGCATGTCCGGGTGAGTCAGTCTGGGTGTGATGCCAAACCTGTGGGGTTTGCCGTGCACTGCCCCTCTTGTCTGCATGGCGTGTACCTGCAGTGCCTCTGGGCAGTGCTTTTGGCCTCAGCCCCGCTGGGCGGGTGGTGTCTGAGGGTCTGGGTTGCCCTGGGGGGCCTCTTCTGGGCAGCAAGCGTGGTTGAGCTGACTCTGTCTCCCTGGTGCAGGAGTCTGCTTGTATGAAGGCACTGGCAGCAGGGAGCATGTGGGACTTGTGCACAGAGAAGGCGAGTGGGGACTTGGACCAGTTCCAGAAAGTGAATCGTCTCATCAGCGACCAACTCTTTTCCAACTTTGTGAGTGAGGCTGTGCTCTCATGTGCTGGAGGTATTCCTCAGCGTCCCTCCCTGAGGGTTTGCTGCGGAAGGGCAGCCCCTGGGAGGCTTCAGGGAGGGTAACTTGGGAGAGGTGTGAGCACTCCTGCTTAGTTCTTCCTGAGAGCTTTGATGCCTGGGAATTTATGGATGTGCCTGTTAGATAAACATTTTGTAAGCCCTACCTGAAGTGATACAGCTCTTTATGTGAGTGTTTTGGGTACTTTCCGTGGTGTAACCTATGCTGGCAGTTATGTAAGATTATAGAATAATTCTTCTTGGAAGTGACCTCGAGCTTTTGTGGTTGCCACCAGGAAGACAGTCCCTATACTGTCCTAGGGAGGACATTTTCCTGCGTGCTAGAAAATGAGCTGCTAGTGTTCGCTGCACAGTGGGAAAGAGCAGCTTGTCTCACCTTCTCTCTGCATCTCTGCCCACCAGAAAGAGCGGACGGAGCGGCTGGTGAGCTCACCCCTGAACCAGCTGCTGAGCATGTTTGCGGGGCCCCACAAGCTGGTGCAGAAACGGTTTGACAAGCTCCTCGACTTCCACAACTACACAGAGAGAGCAGAAAAGTTGAAGGACAAGCGAACCTTGGAGGAGCTGCAGTCAGCCCGCAATAACTACGAGGCCCTCAACGCCCAGCTGCTGGATGAGCTGCCCAAGTTCCTGCGCTTTGCCAAGGAGCTGTTTGCCAGCTGCGTGCGGGGCTATGCCGAGGCACACTGCGACTTCGTGCGCCTGGCCCTGGAGGAGCTGAGGCCCCTGCTGTCGGTGGGTTCCTGGAGTGCAGACAGTGCTCTGGGCTCAGTGCAACACTAAAAACGCTGCAGAGCTTGTCACTGTTTAAGGCCACAAGTGACTTTTGGAGGGCTCCTGTGAGATGCTGTCAGGGCAGGGATTGTGGGGTCATGATGCAGTTGTGCATAGATATGATGAAGGTTCTGGCTGCTCTTAGACCAGTGGCAGAAGAGCATTTGCCTGGGAGAATCTCAGGTCATGAGTTTGAGGACCACTCAGAGCTGAGTCCAGGCAGGACTGCAAATCTGTGTCCAATGCAAGTCACAGGCAGAGTGCAGGACCCCTGTCATGGTCTTTGCTGTAGCTTTTGGCCTCTTTTCCCAGCAACTGTCACCTAACAGGATGTCCAACTCTGCTTTGGTTCCAGTTACTAAAGGTGTCTGGCAGGGAGGGGAACCTCATTGCCATCTTCCAGGATGAGCACAGTCGAGTCCTCCAGCAGCTCCAGGCCTTCACCTTCTTCCCAGAGTCCCAGGCAGCTCCCAAGAAGACTTTCGAAAGGAAGAGCATGGAGCGGCAGTCTGCCCGGCGGCAGCCCCTTGTCGGCTTGGTGAGTTCCCTCTGCCCGATGTCAGGGCTTGCAGAGCCCAGGACAGCCACTCACACCTGCCTTGTTCCTCTACAGCCTACCTACTTACTGCAGTCGGATGATGTCCGAGCTGCCCTCCTGGCCCGCTATCCCCCAGAGAGTCTCTTCCAGGCAGAACGCAATTTCAATGCTGCCCAGGACCTGGATGTCTCACTGCTGGAAGGAGACATTGTGGGTGTCATCAAGAAGAAGGACCCCATGGGCAGCCAGAATCGCTGGCTGATAGACAATGGGGGTAGGTGGCTGCTCCCTGCCCTTGCTGCCTGTGGGGAGTCCCTTCCCCTGGTCATCCCTGGTCGTCCCAGTCTGAGCATTCTTTCTTTGCCTCTGCAGTGACGAAAGGCTTTGTGTACAGCTCGTTTCTGAAGCCCTACAACCCACGCCGCAGTCAGTCAGACGTCTCTGTGGGCAGCCACTCTTCCAACGAGTCGGAGCACAGCAACTCCTCTCCCCACAGCAACGCCACGCTGACCTTCAGCGCCAGCGGGGCGGCCGTCACCTTCACTCAGAAACCGCTGCAGGACTCTGCCTCCCCAGCAGACACATACCAGCCTGGGAAGCCTCCTCTGGAGATGGACTCCCCCTCTCTGCCCCAGGTTGGCTGTGGTGACAGGACAGCCCCACTGGAGGCTGGTACGGTGATGTCTCAGTGCCGCTACAGCCGCCCCGGGCTGGGCTGCAGCCCCAGCTCTCGCAACGGGCACCCCACCAAAGCGCATCTCAGGCCTGTGTCCTCAGTGGAGGACAGAGACTCTGGATTGGAGAGCAGCGAGTCAGAGGGCAACCAGGTGAGTTCTCAGCCACTCTGGGGAGACTGGGGATCCCGAGGGCTGATCCCCTTGCTTGACTGCAGACTGAGTCATCTTCCTCCCTCGGAGTGACCAGGGAGAGGTGAGAGGTGAAGTATGAGATCTTTTCTCCCAGTGCAGAGACAGAGAACCAGGCTGCAAATGAGGGTGGGCAGGTGGATGCAGCTCTGGCAGAGGCCAGGATGAGGATGGGGCTGGGGCTGGCACTGTTTGGTGAGAAGGACAAAAGCCCACACATCCTATGCAGTGCAACGGCAAGGCTGTGTGATATGACCATCCAGGTGATGTTCTCCCTCTGTCTGGCAGGTTTATTATGCTCTCTACACCTTCAAAGGCCGAAACACTAATGAGCTGAGTGTGTCAGCTAACCAGAGACTCAAGATCCTGCAGTTTGAGGACATCACAGGCAATCAGGAGTGGTGGTTGGCTGAGGCACATGGGAAGCAGGGCTATGTGCCCTCGAGTTACATCCGGAAGACAGAGTACACGTGAGACGGCAAGCAGGAGCCTGCACCCCATGCCTTGTTCCTGCCAGGACTGCTGGGGGTCTTGGGGAGGCTGGCCAACCCTGCAGCCCCCACTGCTTGCCCCAGGACTGTCCCCCTCACAGCTATGCAGTGCTGTTGGGCCCCAACACACTGGCTGCCACCTCCCCTTCAAGGGAGAAAGAATGGTGAGCTGGCCAGGTAGGCAGGACAGGCAGCCTATGTGAGGGCAGGGGTGAGTTCAGCTGGCTGTTTGAGCCTCCTGTGTCCAGCTGGGGGCAGGGGAGCAAGGCTTGGTGCTGTGGCCTGCCCAGGAGAGTAAGGCTCAACTAAAGCTGAGGAGCTGCTGTGGAAGGCTAATGCCAAGTTTCTGGAGACTGTTTAGTCAAGTAGTATCAAAAGCAGCCCAGACCTTGCCAATGTGCTCTCTGTGCCTTCTCAGCAGCAGCAATAGGAGCTGGGTCTCGCCTGTCTGTGCAGGACCCAGGGTGGGACATCTACACGCTGCCTGGGGAAGCAGCTCTGAGGTTTGCCGCGAGTAGCTGAGCTCCAGAGCTGGGATGGGCCTGGCCTCTGAAATTCCCACAACAAAGCCCCCAGCAGGTGCCTTATCCTTGTGCTTGGCCTCCTAAGGGGCTCGGCCTCTCCAAGCTCTGATGCTACCAGCAGCCATCAGGTTCTCATCTCAGGTGAGCCAGAAGTCCAGAACGCCGTCTTCCCTTGTCAGTGCGGCATCTCCCATTCCCAAGACCCATCTTTGGGCACTGACAAGCCCACCTGGCAGCTCTGGCCTGGGGAGGGCAGAAGGCAAAGCACAAATTGTCCTCCAGTTTGATTTTTCAGGGGCTCTGACCAGAATTGCCTCACCCGTGTCTTCTTGCTCTGGAGACAGTGCTGATGTTCTGGAAGGGCAGGACCATCACTGGGAGGGATGTGTTGCCTTTTGCTTGGTTGGTGTGTGATACCTGCTGCTGCCATGCCCAGAAGGGAAGAAGCTCTCTTCATGGGGCAATGTTTGTATCCCCTGTACTGCTGCTCTGTAAATAAAGATTTGCCCTTGTGTTTAGACGGTGCCTGTGCAGATGATGGGAGAGCTGGGCGGAGTGCCTAGCCAGTGCTGCAGTGGGGGCAAAGCCCACAGACTTCATGCAGACCCTCCAAGGCCAGGAAATTTCCCTTTCAGTGGGGTCCAGCATGCTTCTGCCATGGTTTTTGTGCCAGCTGCAGCTCAGGCACTGGCTAACCCCCACAGGAATATTCTTCTTTAAGACAAAGTGATTGCACTGCCCTCTTCCCCTACAGGGTGGGGGTGTTTGTGTTTGCAGCTGCTCCCTCCATGCCAGCACTGAGGTCAGCACTACAGCTCCTGACTTTGGTGTCCAGGAACAAAGAGGAGTCAAGAGTTTGTCAAGAGTAACCACCATATTTTGTGTGTGCATGGCTGTAGCACGGACATGTGCCTGCACCTCTTCAGCTTGTCTCTACCACAATCAGGTTTGCAGTTTGGAGCCACAGCCCAAAATCTGCCCCACTGCTCGTTACGAATAGCCTCAGGGAGGGGTCATTATTTATTTGCACTACAATTGAAGTGAGCATAGCTACAGGGAAGGCTGGCAGATCCTGGTTTTGCCACAAAGTGTTTATGCCTGGGTATAGCTGTGCCACTCAGTTTGGACTACCCCTCTGTGTAACCTCTGTTGGCAGCTTCCCCCAAGCACCAGCCGAGTTTAAGGCTAAACCAAGGCTTACTTGATGTCAGCCTTTAAGTTGAAAGACTAGAAACAGTTACAAAAAGTAAATAAATTATAGCATCCATTCTTAGATTAAACAGTAATTTAATTCCATAGTGTTAAAGCATCTCTAAGGTAGTTTCACCGGGCATGGTGAAGTACAAAAAGTAAGACCACCCCAAACAGGGGTCATGATCTCCCTGCATTGCAGATAGCTTTTCCCCTCTGTAGAATAAGTTAAGCAGCTCCAGACCCCTGTGTGCACAGCAGGCAGAGTGTGGTAGCAACGTTAGCAGCTCAGAGTCCAGATGCTCTGTCTCTGGACAACCAGAGAAGCCACCCTCTCTGCTTCCCAGCTGCAGAAAGGCAAATTCCTGGGCAGCTTGGCTGTGGGGAGATGCTGACACCAGCTCGGTGAGTGCCAGCAGGAGGGAGCTGCCCGAACACATTCAGACGCTGCAGCGCTCCCCCTACAGGGCGGTACTTTCAGTGTTGGTGATGCCAGCATCCTTTGCCATCGAGGAGAAGATGCCCTGCTTCTGGAGCAGCTCCTCGGGGCTGTCGAATTCCACAATCTGACCAGCTTGCAGCACCATCACCCTGGCAGAGGGGAACAAGAAAGCCTGAGCTCCCAGGATCCAAGTTGACAGCACTGATGGCACTAGCACTGCAGCCCCACTGACCCTCACTCCTGCAGCCACGTTATGTGGTTCACCTCTCAGCAGTGGTGAGGGCACAGCCCTCTTCCCTGTGCTGGCAGGGTGCCTCATGTAAGGTATCAACAGCGAGTGCCTCTATGGTCTGTTGCTGTAAAGAACGATCCCAAAAAATGTTTCTCCCACAAAGGCATAACTACTGCATGGCCAACCTTCCTATGCTTCTCTTCTAGAACCACTGTATATTACTGCCCCAGGCACTACATCCACCCTGCCCTTCTGGCTGTATCCTTGCTTCTGCTGCTGGCCACCTCTTGCCCCATCCTAGGAGTCCAGATTCCCATTCCTCTCACCCCATGGTACCGTCCCATGGTACCTGTTGCTGTCCATGATGGTGTGGAGGCGGTGGGCAATAGTAAGGACAGTGCAGTCAGCAAACTCGCTCCGGATTGTTGTCTGGATTAAATGGTCAGTTTCCAGATCTACAGCTGCTGTTGCTTCATCCAGGATGAGGATCTTGGCTTTGCGGAGAAGAGCCCGGGCCAGGCACACCAGCTGCCTCTGCCCAACACTGGGATGAGATGGAGAACAAGAGTTACTAGACAGACACTACCAGAGCTTCTGCACACCTAATGGCACACACTGCCTTGACCCAACACCATGCCTGGCCTTCCCCCAGCATCTGCCACCCTGAGCACCACATCTCTCAGCATCTTTCTCTCCAGGCCCTCATAGAAGGGTTGGCTCACACTGGCTTCCTAAAAGCCCTGGCTCCTGGACCCTTTTCTCCCACCTTCTCTTCCCAGAACTTCTGTGCCCTCATTTCTGGACAGCCACTCTGCTGGAGGCTGCTGTCCCAGGCTGATCCCTGGGAACAAGAGAAGTGAGGGGAGCTGGGCCTGCTCACCTCAGGTTCTCCCCTCCCTCGCTCACGAGATGCAGCAGTCCCTCGGGACGGCCTTGCACATATGTCTTCAGGTGAGCCAGCTCAAGGGCCTTCCAGACCTCCTCGTCTGAGTACTGGTCAAAGGGGTCCAGGTTCATCCGCAGGGTTCCAGTAAAGAGCACAGGGTCCTGCCGGGACAGCACTGTGTTCAAGCCATTCAGCAGGGGCAATGGGTCCAGGCCCCCAAAGGTGGCCACATTCTTCCCATGCCGCTGCCTGCAGCTGGGCAGGGGAGGTGGTGACAGCATGCTCACAGGCCTTTAGTCTCCACAGCACCGAGGGATGCGCTGAGGGCAATGCATAGCCCAGGAAACAGCCTGTGGGAGCCACGCACCAGTGAGATATGGAAAGGTGGGGATCAGCTCACCTGGGGGATGATGGTGAGGCTCTTGCGCAGGTCATGGAGGCCAATCGTTGCTATGTCCACCTCATCAATGATGATCTTCCCTCCAGCAGCCTCCAGCACCCGGAAGAGGCAATTGGTGAGGGAGGATTTTCCAGCCCCGGTCCGGCCCACGACCCCAACCTGTGGAAGCAGCTTTTTAAACCAGCTGATAGGGCTGAAGAAAAGAGAGCAGATGCTTTCCATCTTGGTCTGGTGCGACTTCCCACCCTCACCATCTCCCAGACTGTGCCTTTCCTGCAGCTTGAGTCCCCAGGAGCCACATCCCATCACCATCCCTCCCCAGCGCACAGACTGAAGCCAAGAGGAACAAACAGATTTAACTATGTGACTGTAAAGAGTGTAGTGAGGGCAGAGGCACCTTCTCAGTGCTCCTAATATTGCAGGTGATCCCCTGAAGAACCAGGTCCAGTTCGGGTCTGTAACGAACTTTGTAGTCAATGAACTGGATCTCGCCTTTGCTGGGCCAGCCACGTGGTGGACGCTTTCCTGTCACCCATGGAGCCTGGGGGAGGGCACAGGAGCATTAGGTGGGGACTTGCACTCTGAGAGGCTGTTGAGCACCACATTGTGCAGCAGGTGCTTTCCTGGACCCTGGTTTCCTCACCTCATTCTTCACCTTCATGTACTCGTGAACCCGCTCCACAGCCACGATGTTTGTCTCCAGCTCTGAAGATGTCCTCACCAGCCAGTTCAGTGTCTGGGTCACCTGCACGGCAGAATCAGAGGATGCAGAACTCCGTGGGACCCAGGAACAACCACCTCCCACCTCAGCTCAGGGATTCAGCCTGGACACGAGTGTCCCTGGTCTGGAATCTCCAGTCCCCAGCCACAGCCAACCCTCTTTAGCTCTTCAAAAACTTCTCTGCAGCATCTCTGATACACAGCAGGATGCACATCTCTGATACTCCTCCCGATGGAAGCCAGTATCCACTCACACTGGGATGTGTGCTTCCTTGGCTCTGTAGCCACTACCCAGGTAATGTGGCACCCCAGATAATCCCCTCTTCATGGATCAGAACTGGAGGCAGGGCAGCATCCTGCAGCCAGCCCAGAACTCCCAGGGACAGCCCTGTCCTAGGATAAGAAAACACTTTCATTAACTCACATTGAGAGCAGAGGAGACAGAAAGACCCACGATGCCACCTTCCAAAGTGCCCTTTGAAATCACTGCTAGAAGCGCAGAGAAGAAGACCACCAGGCTCCCAACAAACTCCAGACGGATGGCCAGCCACCTGTTCCAGGAGAGGACAGTTGAAGGGCAGTGGGAGAGGCAGAGAGGTATCTGCCTGCGCCCAACACAGAGCCCACCAGTAAGAGCAGAACCATACCAGCATCCCACACGTCCAGCCCAGTGCTGTACACGTGGTACACATTGAAGGTCATTTGTGGCCTGCAAGCAGGTTCATTTTGCGCCAGTCCATGTCTCACATATAACCTCCTCTGCTGGTAATGCCATATGTCAGAGGAACCCCAACTGTGCAACCCTCACACACCCAAAGCATCTACCAGTAAGACATCAACACCAAAGAGTGCCCACATCATGCTCCCACCTGGCCTGGAACATCAGCCTCTTCCCAGAACCTACCAAGAGCATCTCAGCCCTTGACTGCACAGCTCACCCTGCCCAGGTTCTGGACACTCTGTAGGGTCCACATTCTGGCTTTCAAAATCACCCTAACATGTCTCGTTCCCAGAGATGGCACCTCTATCCTAAACTTCCCCAGTTCCTACACAGACCCTCAATGCTGAGATCAGGAGGGAGAACTGCAGCATCTCAGGGATCTCTCTCAGGACCCAGAAGCCCTTGGGGAGAGGTGCTGCAGGCTGTCCTGTGGCATAAGGGGTAAAACTCACCTATTTGAGATTATCCAGGAATAAACACTTTTCTGATTGATATCCATGATGGTCTCATTGTGCTGCAGGAACCGTTCTTGGTGTCCATAGGCCCGGATCACAGAAAGGCCTGACACTGTCTCACCAAAGTGGGAGTAGATGGGAGACCTGGTGACAGAGTCCAGACGCCTTAGCTGGCGTGACGTGGAGACATAGAAGCGCTGAAATGAGGAACACAGCTTGGTTACCAACACAAGACCAGCAGCCACAAATATACTGCTCTCAGGAGGGCAGAAGCTTCACTCAAGCCACAGTTACTCACCAGCACAAAATAGTAGAAGATGCCCAAGGGAATGATAATGAGAGCAAAGTATGGAGTGGCCAGGCAGATCATGACCAATGTGCTAATGATGGCCATGAAACAGGAAAGCCAGGTGCGGAAGGACATGGGAATGGTCTCATCTACCGTGAAGATGTCCTGGAGCATATGAAGAAGCATAGAGAAGTAGTCAGTGACCACAGAGAGAGTGAGAAGCCCACTCAAAGACCCCACACATACAGGTTCCTACCCACTCGTATGGTAACACAGTGCCAGACACTTGTAAAAATATTGGATGACCCTGAATTGGTGTTACGGTTACAACCTCATTTAGGGCCACAGCTCTTAGCTTGGGAACAGCTGATTTAACAGAAAAACTTCTTATAATATTCCCTTGTTACACAGCTTTAGGAACTGCATCTTCATCTGGAACCAGGATGCAGGAGCAGGAATTGAGACAGAGAGAGGGATAGGACTAACTGCAGGTCCATGCAGACAGGAGCACACAGATCTCCAATTGGCCCTCATCCATCTCCTAGCTGGGCATCACATACTTTCTCATTTCAGAGTAAACCCAGCAGGCCTGAGGCTTAATTTCAAGAGAAATTTTGTTCCCAAAAATCAAGAGGTGGCACCAAAGGAAGAAGTAGAGCAGCAGCACACTTGAAATTACCTGTCTGTATTTTCTTCCTTTTCATTTTCTCTTTGTTTTGTGAGCTTCACTTACATAGAAAAGACTGTATATTTTTCTGAAAGTCCATAACCAGAAGGACATCTCATTGTGGGACATAAGCTCTAGGCTCCTACCTCCCTTAGTGATCTACTATGGACCCTCTTCAGTTTCTCCACATCCTTCTTGACCAGGTGACCCCAAAACAGGACACAGTATCCAATTGTGACCTCATTAGCACTGAGCAGAGGAGGTAACAACTTCCTATGATTTGCTGGACACTGTCTTTGAAGTATAGCCCAGGATGTGGTTTGCCTCACAGTCAGCCTTGTACCCACCATGCCCTTCTGGTCCCTTCCTGGCCCTTATCTGGGCTCAGTTGAGCTGTGCTCCACAGCAGCAGGGTTATGGCACTACCCAACGCTCTCCAGACCTGCTGGAACAAACACCTTCTCCATGCTGGGGCTGTGCTCTTACCTTGGCAAACCTATTCACAATGCGGCCAGTTGGGGTCGTGTCAAAGAAGCTCATGGGCACGCGCAGGATGTTGTTGAGCAGCTGCTGATGCATAACCTGTGAGGCTCGCATGGCACCTCGAGCAGACAGCATGGTGGCAAAGAGCAGGAAGATTGCTGCAAGGACAGCACAGCAGGGGTCAAACCAGCTCACCAGGCACCCTTTGGCTTAACAGAGTCACAGTGCAGCTCCAAGGCAGCAGCTCTGCAGTGAGCCAGTGGGATAATCCTGCATCCCACCTTCCTGAGATGCCCCAGTAACTGCATCCCACTCCAGGGGAGGAAAGCTAACCCTTTTGGAAAGCCTTGTGCCCTAGCATTATATCCAAACTGATTAAGGACAGTGATCTTCAACCTGAGGAGGCAACACAGATTTCCTGGGGCAGACTGATAACTGCCCCCAGTTCAGCCAAGAGCTGGAAGGCAGCAGCAGCAGGCAAATGAAGACAATGCTGGGTTCCCTGCTCCCTGCTGCACTTTTGGCTGCAGGCCTTGCAAGTCATATATCTCTTCTGGACCACACAGCTGAGGTGAGTGGGGCCCCTGTTCTCCCACACCCACCTTGTGACACCCCGAGTGCCCCAAAGACACCGATCCGCAGGTCTCGCTGCTCCGTGGGATAGGTCTGGTTCAGGTAGTGCTGCGCATCGTCCGTCCAGGCACTGAGCCACAGGTTGGTCCCCACATAGGCAACGTACTGTCCAACGTAGCCCATGGCAATCCAGAAGGAATAGCACAAGCCAACAGCACGCAGGTACCGCAGGTACATGGAGAACTTTACCTGTGGACCGATTTAGCCCGTTACCACTGCCCAGGAAACCTCAGCCGAATAACACGCAGCACAGACTTGGGGCTCCCACCTTGCTGCCCGAGCACTCCCTCCACCACCTTGCCCATCAGTTCCAGGCAGCTCTGACCCCTTCGTGTCTCCTGGCTGCAGTGGGGCTACACCAGCCCATACCAGCTTCTCTGAGACATAGTCAGGGTCTGGTAGCACTGAGCCAGGGCAGCACACTGCTTCATCCTCCATCCTCCTCACCTTGCCAGTTTCCACAGTTTCTTTCTCAATCAGTTGCTGTCCCTTCACCTTCTTTGGGGACTCCTCCTGGGTCTTCTTCCAGGAATTGGTGCTCCTTTTACTAAGGCTGCAGGGAGGTGATAGGCATCATTAACTACAGGATGTTGGATTGGTACTAATCTCCTGGGGGTCCATCCCTATGCTGCATCGGATCTCCAGTGCTGGACCCCACTGGAAAATAATGTCCCAGCTGGGGCAGCTTTGAATGAGCCTTGTGGAAGCACTGGGCATTTACAGCCATGAAATTGTAGCCCTCATCCCCAAAAGTAGAACCAGCCAGCAGCATGAGTTTCAGGGAAGACCACAGAAGGTAAGGAGTAAGGCTGTGACACATTAATGTGAGTAATGTGAGTAAGTACCCCTGACTCAGACCAGCTTGTAGGAGCAGGTAGGGAGGCTCCCAACTGGAACTTCCTGGGAAGGCCCCAGACCCATGTCTCCGAGGGTGCAGTGCATGGGGCAGGGAAGGGAGCTGAGAACTCAGGACACATCCCACCTGCGACTCAATTGTCTCCGATGGATGCTGGCCTCTCGCTTCAGGATCATAGACACCACATCTTCAGAGCCCTCCTCCATGCAAGGCTCAAGATCTTCATCACTCTGCTCTTCATCCCCATCTAAACCAACAGCTACAAGAACAGGGATGAGGGAAGGTAGGATCAGGCACTGAGGAGAGAGCAGATCCCATACACCACACCTCTGATGGACTCAGCTCGACCCCACACCTCAGGTCCTATAGCTATGTCCTACCACCACTTATCACACCTCCAACCCTGCTGCAAGCCCAATACAGCAGGAGGAGGAAGAAATCCACTGCGCTGGAGGGAGAAGTGACAGGGGGCATAGGGCTAAAGGCCTGCGTGAAGGCAATCTCTGCTGCTCATTACCACTGGTGTGACCTCAAGCAGAGGTTTGTGCTAGTTTAGTAGGTGCACAATGTAGTAGGTCCTGTCAGTCCAGTTCAGGGGCATCCCCTTGAGCAGGTGGAGATGGGTCCTGTCAGGGTGGTCTGGGAATAGCCAGGGTGCAGCTGGACAACTGTGATGAGCCCTGGCAGGGTGGGCATCCACCTGACCTGATACCACTCCTCCCTGTGGCACTGGGGGGCATGATAAAGATTAATGTTATCCAGTGGCATCACTTCAGCATCACTAAAATACAGAGCTTGTTGCCACATAAGATTTTGGGACACATATACATAAATGAACTAAAAAGGGAGTAAAAAAAATCAGACAGTTCCTTTGCTGACTGCTCAACATAATGCCTGGATGCAAATCTTAGTCAGGAAGTCCTTGTGCTGCTGATTGCCAGAAGCTGGGAAGGATTCACAGCAGCCACCATTGGTGCCTGCACTGGATAGAGTCGGGTCAGACTGACAGATCAGATCTTCATATCTGCAAGATCCATGCACAGCCCCTCTAACTGCCACAGGCCCCTTGTGTTCCCAGTACCTGTGGTATTTTTCTCTGAAACATCCTCCTCCTGGCCACCATACAAGTTCAGGAATTGGGCAAAGGCCCCCTTGTTTGCCAGCAGGTTGCTGTAGGAGCCATGCTCACTCACTGCTCCTGCTGCCAGCACCACGATGTTGTCAACCTGGGGCAGGAAGCTGATACTGTGCGTCACCAAGATCCGTGTCTGCAACAAAGCGGTGGATCATCAGAACACTCCTTGCCCCCCAGCCCTGGGCCTGCAGGCTCTCCATCCCCTAGCTGAGGACCTCCCTGCTTATCAATGCAGACACAGAGCACCCATGAGGCCTCTCCTGCCTGCTGCAGCCCCATGTGAAAGCACAGGATCCTTCTCTGTCCCAGGCAGGCAACCTCAGTCTTCCCTGGATCATCAACACTGTGCCAGTGCCATTCCTGCCTGGCTGTGTGGTGGGTAGGGGGGCATGGGTGCTCACCTTCTTTTGCAGCAGCCCTTTTGGCCCCAGCACGTGCTCGAAGAGGTACTTGCCGACATGAGCATCCACGGCAGACAGCGGGTCGTCCAGCACATAGATGTCTGCGTCGCTGTACACTGCCCGGGCCAGGCTCACTCGCTGCTTCTGGCCCCCACTTAGGTTGATACCCTGGAAAGGAAGAACCTCTCTGGGCATGGAGCTTGGCACAGGGCTACAGCTCTGTTCTCTGCTGCAGGTCCTATGGAAAATCCATAGCCCCCCGGGCTGTTACCTTCTCTCCAATCTCTGTCTGGTCACCTGCAGGCAGCAATTTCAGGTCTGGAAGGAGGGCGCAGGCCTTAAGGACCTGCTGATACCGGGCTTCATCCAGTTCTGACCCAAAAAGGATGTTGTCTTTCAGGGTGGCATTCTGGATCCAGGCCTGCTGGGGGACATAGGCCAGGGAGCCCTGGAAGGAGAGACACAAGAACAGCTACCTTGTCAGATCATCAGCCTGAGCTCTGCCACCCCCTGCAGCCTGTCCTTGCCCTGAGCCACCACTCTGGGACACTCCTGCCCTGCTGCTTCCCCACTGAGCTCACAGGTAGCCCCAAAGCCCCCTGTATCGGCCGGCTCTTCTCACCTGGATGTTGATGTGTCCCTTGATATTCTCCATCTCTCCAAGCATGGCTGACACCAGTGAAGATTTGCCTGAGCCCACAGCCCCCACCACGGCCACCAGGCTCCCAGGTGCAATGTCCAGGGTGACACTGCAAAGACATGAGGGCTGAGTAAGCAGCACTGTCAGGTTGCCCGCGGCTCCTGAGCGGGACCACTCAGAGCAATGTCTCTAGGACACTCGTGTCTAGCAGCACTGTGAGAGGTGATTGCCCTCCCAAATTAACAACACAGGAAGCCTCCTGCTCCCCAGCCATCTGCCCCTAATATGGTGCAGAGCACTTACTCTCTTATCGCAGCATTGCCATCCTGCTCCCAGGAAAAGGTGGCCTCCGAGAAACGCACAGCGCTGCCTGTCACCAGAGAGAGGGCCCTCAGGACTGGGAAAGCCCAGGGCTGGGACAGCCTGTGACCCACAGGGAGTAATCTGGAGGTTCACCTGCCTGGAATGGTATTGTGGTGGATAGCTGAGGTGTCCAGGTTTTCTCCACTCAGGTAGCGCTCCAGCCTCGCAGTCGACACATTGGTCTGCCATGGTAGAAAGAGGATGAAGACGGCACATGGGCAAGGGGTGTAGCTAGGTGGGCTGGCAGGAGCCCCATAAGCAGAGCATCAGTCCCCACATCACACAGTCCCCATCCAACCTCTGAGCCCCAAACCTGTGTTATGCATGTAAGTTCTGTCCCACCCCCTTGCCAGCAGAGTCCTGTGCACTAACCCCTGGGTGTCCATCACACACCTGAGTCCTATGTTCTAGTTTGGGCAGAGGTATCATAGGATCCCTCTGCACCCCCTGCCCTATGTGAGGGCTGACCTGCACTAGTGAAGAGAGGACCATGGGCAGCATGGCCATGGGGAAACGCAGGACGTTGAAAAGGGAGATAGCAGTAAAGGCCTTCTGTGCATCCAGGATGTTGTCCTCATCCACCATCACATAGACAGCAAAGCTGGCCAAGGAGACCTGGAAGAGATAGCAGGAAAAAACACCATCAGTGTGGTTGTATGTCCAGACCCCCATGTTGCCCTTAGGCCTCAGCAGTGCTTTTCTGCTGGGGACCTATTCCCCTCCTGCTTCCCCCTTCTCCTTTGGCCCCCATCTCACCACCCCAATGGGACTCCCTTCCACCACCAGCTCTCCTGCCAGCAGCCAGGACCATACTCTGCATCCCAGGCAGAGGAAGGGATGCCAGCCCCTTCGTTGCTGCAGGAGCACTCCATATGAGGTTCCAAATAAATCCTATCCCCTTGGAATGGGAAAGCCCCAGCTCAGAGGAAGGTGAAGCCCTCCCCAGGGCTGTTGTCACTCACCAGGAAGGGGGCACATGTGAACACAAAGACAGAGATTGACTGCAGGTAACCAAAGTTCAGCAAGTTCTTCAGCTCATGTACCCGTATGTCATTAACTCGCTTCTCAAATGAGGGCTCCCAGGCAAAAAGCTTCAGGATCTGCAGGATGAGCAGGGTGAGCAGATGCTGGTTTCATAGGAAAGCCCACCCCACACTCAGCTCACTGGTGGCCAGCACCTCCATCACCAGCTCCTGGCTTGCTCAGAAGCCTGCTTGGCCACTGTATCTTCCCTCTCCTGTCCTACCCCATGGCTTATAGCACTCCCCCACTTCCACACTGTCACTCCCTCAGTTTCAGTTTACAGGTCACTGCCAGCCCCTCTGCCACTATGGCAGTGGACTCACTACCAAGAAACAACCAGAAGACCCTCTTTTGGCTCCCAAGTCTTGGTCCAGGAACTCAGAACTTCTCCCCACCCAACTTTTCAAGAGGTGAGGAAGCCAAGAGAATTGCAGAGACTGAGGCTTGGACGCCCCAGACACAGGGACCCCAAGCTGGACTATAACACTGGTGCTGTAGGGTTATACAGGTACCCTCCAGGTACAGTGCATCAGGAAAAGGGGTGCAGCACCTGCCTGGGGAGTCTCAAGTCCACTGCTCACCTTTATTCCGTTGAGGATTTCAGTCATTATTTTCATCCGTTCATCCTTGTTCTTCATGTTTCTCACCTACAAACAGAAGAACCAGATGTCATCAAAACCAGACAGCAGCTCACCCTTGGAAACACACCTGGGCTGCCACAGGGAAGTGAAGGATAGGCTCCTGAACCCAGAAAACTCATCCCAACAAGCTGGACCTTGGCTCCCCTGTGGCTCTGGACAACCTGGGGAAAACCAACACCCTGCTGTGAGGTAGAAGCCAAAGCTTTAGCTTATGGTTGGTAATATCTCATTTTCAGTCCTCAAGGCTGCCCCTAATCTTGTTCAAGTTCAACTGTGATGGTAGAACAGACCTGTCTCCTGCTCACAGCAGCAGATCAGCCCTGGCTCAGGGCGCCCCCAGCCCAAGTGAGATCAACTTCCCAGGCTGGGGAAGATCCACAGAATAACAGAAAAGGGTAGAGGAGTGTGGAAAATGAGGGAAGAGAGCAACAGTGGGCCTCAGGGGTGGAAGACCAGGAAGGATCTTGCACCCACCTGAATGGTTTTGGCCTTGGCAACCAGGAACGCATTTATGGGGATGAGGAGTACCATGACTGCAAGGCCAGCCAAGACAGAGGGGCCCAGCTCTCCCCAGAGGAAGACAATGGACAAGATAATTTGCAGGGGACATGACCACAGCTGGTGAACGAAGTTGGCCATGTCCATGAACCTCTGGGCATCAGCTGACATCAGATTCACAGTCTCTCCCACTGTGGACTCCTTGCGGGTAGCACTGGACATGGTAAGTGACTGGAAAGAGAAAACATAGTCACTGCAAGCCAGTCTGGGAGCAGCCTATCTCCCAGCAGCATGGCACAGAGCAGGCAATTAGCAGGCCAGGCTGAAACTGCTGCTGGGTCTGCTCCTGGCACCTCTCTGGTGGCCACAGGCACTCTCCTCACTGCCTGTGCACCAGGAGCCAGGATGGATGCTGGATAAACAGAAACACATCCTCATGTGGGAATCCTAGTGCAAATTGCCCTAGGTATTGCACTACTCTGAAAAGAAATCTGCCTCAGCCCCTGGTAGCTGTCAAACACGTGGCTGCAGCACCCAAGTCCCAAGCAGAACTAGGACCCACAGTGTCCCCAGTGCTGGGTGGGCATCCCACAAGCCAAGATTTTCCTGTGCCTTCCTAAGAAGTAAAGTGCATACAGCCCAGTCACCCCAGGTTGATGGGGCAGGCAATGAATGATTATATCCACAGCCCAGCTCAGAGGAAGCCAACAGGGACGACAACAGGACCATACAAACCTTCTTGTAAATGGCAGCGATGAGGCTGGCACGCACATTTATGCCAAGCTGAAAGCACAAGCTGAAGTGCTGCTGCAGGCAGAGGGACTGGATCACTGCTGTCAGGAAGAGCAGGATGGCATATAAATAGCCTTGCCAGGCAAAGGACTCCTCATCCGACACAAAGGCAATCAGCAGCCTGGAGGGTAAAGAAGCCCATGAGACCCTCACTCTGCTGAGACAGACCTGAGCAGGATGCTCCAAGTGAATGCAGGGAGAGCATCCTCACGAGAGTCGTGACTGAGACCCTGCCCTAGAGAGCTGGCTCGATGCTCAGCAAGCTGGGGACCCTTGATCTGCTGGATGTCCCTGTTCTGCCAAGGACACTGTATTTCACAGCAGCAGTGGGTCAGTAATGTCAAATCATCCACAAAGACTGTGCTGCTCTGCAAAATGAACTGGTGAGGCCCTATTGGGCTGAGCCCGAGAGACTCATGAAGAGCCCCAGAGAAGAGCCAGGACTGTCTCCAGGGAGGGAGTAACAGAGGATGCAAGGAGCAAGGAGCAACCCATAAAAGCTGGCAGCCAGCTCAGATCAATTCTTCATTAAACTATAACCCAAAATATTCTCCCACCTTTGGTGAGAGCATAAAATGTCCTCAGGGTCTAGGGCTGGGAGAGGCAGACATATAGAGATGGTGGGCCTGGATACAGTGCACAGAGGGAGGTGGTGGGGCTGGGTGCAAAGTCAGAAGAGAACATGGACAGGGACAGAGAGAAAAGACTCACTTCAGCAGCTGGGGGCTGACAAACACAAGTGCATCATGCACCAGCTTGAATGCCACTGCTAGCATGAGGTTCTGCCGGAAGGTCTTGCACAGGGTTTTCATCAACCAACCCCTGGCGTAATCCCCGTGAGGGCCAGAGTCCCCTTTGTCTCCCTTCTTCTTCTTCTTCTTCGGCTGCTTCTCCTCCTGGAGGAAAGGCCACACAGAAGTGGAGGAGTTGGTTGTGCAGGCTTCCTGCACCTGGAAGGATGCTTCCAGGGTAGCATCACACAGACCCTAGATCAGGTATCCTGAATAAAGCCTTTGCTTTACCTCCTGTCACCTTCCCTCTCACTGATCTCTGCTGATGTCATACACACCCAGGACTAACACATCTCTTACATGTCAAAGACAATTGTTGCAAAACCCAAACCACCCTGAACCTCTCGGGCCTAAAATCAGGCACCCCAGGAACCTGAGGCCAGGGATGATCATGGAGTGATGTACAGTCTGACTTCTTTGCTGGGAGGTATTTGGGGTAGGGAAAGATAGAGATAAGGGAGCTGCTTGTACTGCAGAATTGAGGGTGGTTCCTGTCCTTCTGTAGGTCAGAAGTATGTAGACTTTCTTGGTCTTTCAAAACATGGGGATCTGCCAAGCACAGGGAACACCCTGTCATGGATTGCCCCATCCTTGTCTATGGTCCTGCAGAATCAAAGAGGGGCTGCAGGGAGGTAGGGTGACCCTGTTCCCTGAGGCTGGACCTGGATGTCTCAGTCCCATACAAGACCAAGAGTAGAAATGGATTTACCAGCACCAGGATGTCTTGGCTCTGGGCCTTGGTCATGTTGTTTCCATAGTCTGGGTCAACTTCCTGTCTTTTCTTGCGTTTCCGTTTCTGCAGTTCTGCTTGGGCTTTCCGCATGGCAGTCTTCATGTTCTTCTCAAAAGCAGTGTAAAGTGCCTGTGTCCTGTCTTTATCTTTCAATTCCCAGACATCCTCTATCTCCAAAGGCTTGCGATAGCCCTTGACAACAGTTCTGTGGGGCAGAGAAACCCCTCAGCAAGCTTCCTGCATGACACTTGTTGGAGAGTCCTTGCTGAAAATGCAAGACTTCATACCCAGCCTGGCACTGGGCTCAGGCTGCACAGACTGAACCCAGTGTGGTGCTTCTCATTAGTAACACCAAGCAGCCTGTGCTGCAGGCTCCCCCAAATAGGGCTAGGCCAGCCCTGAAGCACTCTTGCATTTTTCCAGCCCAGCCTCCCATGGAGCCCTGCTCACCTGCTGTACCATTCAAAGGTGACGGAGCTCAGGAAGGAGGCTGTCACCTCTGGGTTCTATGGTACAAAGCAAAGTAGGTACCAAGAGGTCATTGATGTTGAGAGGTGGTGTTGACTAAAGTTGATTCAGCACCCCCAGCCATTAAGAAGCCCCAGAAGTTTCCAACTGTGCCAGATCCCACCCCAGGAACCCCATCTCATAGCTAGCAGCAGCCCTGCTTGGATACAGATGCAGATGTCCCAGGCTGCAGCTCTTGCTGTGCCATGTGCTGAAGCCCTCAGGTCTTCCCTCCTCAAGGGGAGCTCCAGGTTCCATAGCCTATATGGAGTTCGCCCTGCCCAACACAATGCATGGGATTTGGTGCCCCAAGCCCATTCCCACACGGTCCTCTCACCTTCTTCCTGATTTCCTTTGTTTCTGGGGCAACATCTGAGAAGCCTGAGACAAAGAAGAGGAGCAGCTGGAGCCCATAGGAGATGAAGAAGAGGATAAACCGTGGCAAGTCAGAGATTGGTTCCTGCAGGAATGGAAAGCTCAGGGTTACTGTTGGGGGTTGTCTCAAGGCCACCTGGTACTCAGAGACAAGATCCATCCCCAGGACAGTGAACATGGCTGAGCGTAATGGGGCAGTGCAAAACTTGCTGTGCAGCCTGGATCAGCTTCCTTTTGCCACTTCTCCCTGACCTTTCCCCGTAAGTCTGCAAGCAGAGAAATTGGTCCTGGAGACCTTATACCTCCCCAAAGAGACAGAATGCATTCAAAGAGCAAATCCTTCTCAGGTATTTTCTGGTTCCCCAAGGTTGCCAGGGCAGCTGGGATCTCTGTGATACCACAGAGAGCTTGTCAAGAGACAAGTATGAAGGCCTTTCCTTGGGGACAGAACACGACCATAGGGAAGCACAGAGCTTCCTGTCAAATCCAACCTGCAGGGCTCTCCGGACAAGTGACTGGAACGGCAGTATCCCACAGAGCAGGGACAGTATCCAGAAGCAGAAAAGTACCCCTGAGTCTCTGCGCAAACAGAAGCGTCGTGCCTCATGGATCAGCAGGACCAGGAGCTGGGGGAAGAAAGACCAGTCAGAGGTTCAGGTAGGGCTGCAGAACTAGGTCTGGACTGTAAAAGTGTCTTTGAAGCATGTGTCCTGGGGTGCCAGCACTCGTGAAATGCTGAGATTCACTGCCTTGAATACACTGAGCTCTCCACTGCCTGAGCTCACTGACAACTCTACATAAGCTCCAGAGTTAATTGCATTTGGCAAAGGTTTATTTCAGGAAGACATAAGATCAGGTCTGAAGGTACCCTGATATTACAGCAGGGCACTATTTCTCTTTTTAGCTGTTCTCACTCCAGATTCTCAGACATGCCCAGCCGTCAGGGGTCACACCCTCTCTCCAGCAAACTGCCTCCAGAACCGGAACTAAACCCGCGTCACGTCCCAGCAGTGCAGAGTCCCTGCTATGCCTTATCATGACACATGGACTCTGCATGTGAAATGAAATGACATGACAAAATATGCAGGACAGCAAATGGGGGTGTTACTTTTAGGTGCAAAAGTAACATTTCCTGAGCATTTTGGCTTTGTTAAGACTGTTAGAATATGCCATGTCTCACACAAGATATCTGTAACTTCCGTGCACATATTCCATCAAGCTAATAGCCCCCATGTCCTCAGCTTTCTCCTCTGCCTGGCCATCCCGTGGTACTTCTCCTCATTCTCCGTAGAAAAGTGAGCAGCAACCCACGGGAAGCTGTGAGACATGAGAGCAGCAAGCCATGGTCTGATGTTCACAATATGCAATCGGTCCTATGAAACCCACACTGCTGCTAGCAAGGCTTCTATCAAAGGCAGCTCAGCTACATACACAGGCATAGAATCTATCCCAGTTTTAAGGATAAAAGCAAGGAAAACTGTACAACCACACCTGCACTCAATGAATTGCCCTGATGCCCCACTCACACATGTTCAGGCTAGTCCCTGTCCAATTTCCAGGCTACACTTCCCTTGTGGACACAGCTTCCCTCTGATCTCTGTGCCAGAGAAGTTTTCTGCTGCTTGGCCCATGGTCTCCCACTGTATCTCTTTGGTGACACACAGCACATTTACCGGCTGATCCCTTACCCAGGTGGCGATGTACAGGCTGGGGTTCGTGTACTTGACAGCTGGCACTGTGTCCTGCTCCGTGTCCTCTACAAACGCCAGGGCCAACTCCGCCGCTGCTGCCACCACCAGCAAAGCAGCCAGCATCT
The DNA here is from genome assembly GCA_035583135.1 of Lophotriccus pileatus. NCBI lineage: Eukaryota > Metazoa > Chordata > Aves > Passeriformes > Tyrannidae > Lophotriccus > Lophotriccus pileatus. The sequence goes on from JAWWES010000169.1 coordinate 21,798,626, forward strand.
GTGAGGAGAGGGGGGCAGCCTTGAGGGGAGACCCAGCTCACTGAGGAAACTGGGAACCACTGGAAGACAACACAGTTTGGCATAAAAGCACTGTGTTCCATGCACCGTTACACGCTTTTGAACCCAAACTTGGCCTGGGAGAGCTTTCATCGCTGTGAAGCTGCAACAGTTCCACAGGAGTCCTGACACCATTTTAAGTTTGGAGGATAACAGATTACAAGAGAGGCCCCAGTACATACTCTGCCCTCCTTCCCAGTGCATTCCACCCCTGTTGTCCCCTCTGTTCCAGATATGTGCATCATCTTAGACTCCTGTCTAAGATGTCTGTCCCAGATGGTGCCCTATCCCACTGCTCTTTCTCTCCTACATTTCTCATCTCTCCATCCCATACCTGACTGCAGCACAGAGGCTTTCCAGTTACACCACCTTCATTCCAGGCTGCCCCCTCAGTCCCACTCTACCTGTTTGATGATGTAGAGTTTGGTCACAGACGATTTCTTGGCTCTGGATTTGCACATGGGCAAGAGCTGCCATGGAGCCAAAATCCAGAAGAAGCCAAGGGGGACCCAGACCAGCACAGTCTGCTGGAAGCACACAGGCAGGTCGGCATCTGGACGAGCAAGGTAAGAATCATTCTAGGGGCAGCAAGAACAGAAAACAAAGTTACTTGGGATGGATTGACTCTCACCTGGCTCACAGCACATGCCAGCACTCCTATAGGTCCTGCCCACTCCCACTGCACTCCTCCTGACACCCACCCTCCTGGCTGAGCATTTCAGCACTCAGCCAGTCTGACATGATATCCCTCTCCCCATCTATCTGCCTGAACCTGAATGGGCTCCCTTGCTGGAGCCAAGCCAGCTAAAACAGCTGGACCCAAATCATTCCCCAAGAGGTCTATGCAAAGTGTACTGTGTTTCCAGCTGGGCCAAAACAGACCAAGGCTCACTTAGGGAGCTGTCATTGCCTCAATGTCCTGTGAATACCATGCACAGCTCTCAGTGCTGTGGCAGTCCTGGATAAATATCAGAACCTCTGACGGCTGCTGGCTGTTGGATTCCACTGGCAGGACAAGCTGTGGGCCTTGGGATCTACTGCTCTCCCTGACCACTGAGTGTCCTACCCCGAGAACAGGCAATAGGGATGATGCCGCCACTCACCCAGAAGACAGAGCCGCAGAACTCCTCCAGGCCTGCTGACATGGCTCAGGGGAGAAGAGACGGCAGCTCCTTCTCCTCACTCTGCCTCAGTCCTGGGTGGATGCTTGGGATAAAAGTCCCCCCACGCCCTCAGGCAGTGTTGGGACAAAATCCCTGATGACACGCAGTTATTTATTAACTTGGCGCTATTGCAAAACACACAAACCAAAGCTGTGACCAAACGGGCTTCGGAAACCACGTGGGCTCAGAGGAAGGGAGGAGAGGAAGACACAAAAAGAGATCAAAGCGGAGATATGGGGAAGCCAGAGGGTCACTGCAGGACACCATAGGCACCATTCAGAAACCACCAACCTTCATCAGTGCACACCAACAGAGACAAGCTCATATGGACCCATTAAAGACACTGTTTTCTTGCAACAGATCTCTCCTGCCAGAACAAGCCTGCTGAATGGTGACAAAAAGTCCAGCAAGAGTTGGTCCCACAGAAGACAAAGGAGACAGTACCCTTTTTTTCATGTGCCACCCAGCAAGGAGCCCCATGACACCAGCAGCGCCCCAGGCCTGAGAAATTTGCAGCATCTGGCAGCTGAGCTGACCACATGCTGCACTGGTCTTTCTGAATACCAAGGATTTGGGCTCCTTTTAACAACTTCTTGCCTGCAGAGCCTGGAGGCTTTTTGAGCTATTCCTTCTGCTTCTCCCTTTCCCACATTTCCATGTTGTCTGCATGTTATGGCAGCTGCCTGGCCACAAAACCCCAAAGAGACCTTGAATCTTCATTCTAAGGCAATCCCTATCATTGGAGACAGAGGAACATTCCTAAGGACAGTGACTGCTGTTAAATCATCATCCTGCTGCTTAGAAAGGTAGCAGTATGATAGGGACACGTGCGGATGGTGCTACTCTAAGGCTGGAACTGGATTTGCTTTATCATGTGTGCTCTTGAGGAACAGTAGGTAAAAGGGGACAGTAGGGTGACTGCAAGGATCATGTCTCATTGTTCACTGAGTTAGTAGATAACTCAGAAGTCAAGGGTGACACAATGAGTAATTGCTCAGGAACCACCAATACCAGCTGGACATTGAGCCTTTGCTCAATGTCCAACTCCTTGGTTAATTATTACTGGTTTCTCTGATTAAATCCACATGTTTTTGTAAATAAAACTACCCCTAGTGCTAGGTCCTCTAGGCCAGAATCAGTACACTGCTGATGAGAGCTGTAATCTGGTATGATGGGTAAGAAATAAGTGAATGAAGCAGTCACTTGCTCAGCCCTTCTCCATCCAGACTGCTGGTATGATTCTTTTCTGCCCACTGGCACAGGTGTCCTGTGTCCTTGCTCCAACCCACCTGAAGCACTGATGCCAAGGGGACCACCTGCTGGTGACACCTTCCTCTGTAATGCCCCGTCCATTGCTTGTGTGTTTTCAGTACAGGTCACAGCCCACCCCCACCCCATCTTTGGTCTCATTCTGAGCTGAAGTGTTTCCCTCAGCACAGGATGCCAGCTCTCTTTAATGTTCAAAGCAAGTGCACCCTCACTTTCCCTGCCCTCATACATGGGACATGGTCCTCCTAAAAACCCACAAAGTCACCTCACTGTCCTTCAGCTCCTTCCATAAAGCTTCCTTCACTAAAATACCCAAAAAATCTTTGCTGGGACCAAGATAATCAAAGCACTAGCACCTCTCTGGCTGACAATATCACAGTTTCCCTGTACTCCCCTGCCTTTATCCATCTGTTGTCCAGCATGTTATAACTTTTCAAAAACTAGGCATTGCTTCATGTCAATCCAGGACAGAGGTTTCTGCCACACAGTCTACAAATCAGTCCAGCCCTCACTACTCACCTTTTCTCTGAAGGATTTGTTTCTCTGCTTTGTCACACTGTAATGCCATTTGAGTTCAGAAGCTTTTTTTTTTTTTTCTTAAACTTTAGACACATAGGAAAGAACCAAACTCTGTCAGCAGAATGTTCATCTTAATTGAGCTACTGGTATCTTAATCATGACCATGACTCATGAAATCTCACAACATAAGTCACGAACTCTTAGATCAGATTCTGCACTACATTGACTATAACCACAAATTTAATCATTTCTTCTTCCAAATTTTGATCCTTCCTACTGCTTGCACATTTGTCAGTGCTGAAGACAACTCTGACACCAGGACTAGGCAGTCATTTCCTTCTCAGCTCCTCTTTTAAGAACTACCACTTATGTTTCCAAGGTGTGTTTTGGGAAAGAGTGATACTACTGCTGGATCCACGTGAACAGCTGGATGTACCCTTTGAGCTGGAAATACAATAATTACAGGCTTTCAATGACATGATTCTGTTAAAGGGGACAAAAGTGCTGCCACCTTCTCAAATACCACATTTTTGCTGTATATCCTCAGAGGCTGGTAGCTATTACCAAGATGGGCAGAGAAATCTGAATCCCGCTTTTGATTCCTAAGAAGGTCCATTATCTCTGCTGTCAGAGGGATTCTCTTCAACTTTGTGATCTTTTACAGAAGAGGAGGCAGCAAGGATAAAACTGCTTTAACTCTGGGTCTCTACTCTTTTAATGGACCACTCTGATGCCATTCAGATCTTTGGTTGGGTATTTTGCAGGGTAACTGATATGAGTCTGGGGCTTCAATCCTGACTAGGCAGCAAGGACCCAAAAGGTACATTCCACAAACACTGGTGAACAAGCAGCTTGTGCTTCACATTGGGAAAAGGACACAAAAGCTCCCTTAGAAAAAGCAGTTGGTCCTCCCAAGAAATCTCATCACATGCCCACCCCACCTGAAGCACTGAGGGCCCACAGCCCAGGATGCCTCACAGCCCCCTCACCTCATCAGTCAGGTAGTGAGAAGCTCCCTGCCATTAGAAATTATTGTGTTCATCACCCGTACACATCAATGTGCTTCTCTCTACCCAGCAGCTCCTGCACTGCTAACCCTACTGGCTGACTACACCAGGCATTGCTTTCCAGCTGTGGCTATCATGTTTCCCTCCCTGGCATTCTGGTACAGCAGGGGCCTGATTTTTCAGGCTATGCAACATGGATCACAGTCTTACCTAAAAACATAAATAAATTTTAGAAAACCACAGCAAGAGGGGGGCAGCTGCAGTGTTTATTTCACAATCACATGCAGTGCTACACAATTCAGTCCCCCTACTTGCTCATCTCCCTTCCTCCCAAATACTGCCCAACAGCTTGTTGCTGCAACATCTGGGAATCAGTCCTTTTATTTAAAACGGCCAACATCAGTTTCCAGGCCAGGGACTGGTCTTTCAGGGGAAGCCAAGGGAAGAAGTGTCAGGCTTCATCACCTAGTGCATGTCCTCTGCAGCCTGAGGATGGAAGCTGTCCACATCTGTCCATGTGGTAGGGAAGACCTTGGAGTCTCAGTGTCCTTGTCCCAGCACGGTGCCTTCCACTACAGAATGTTCTTTGCAATTGCGTTCAGGGTCCTCACTTTGGCCACATCTGCCACCTTTATGGAGTACTCGGGGGCAGAGAAGGACGCTCCCATGGCAACGTTCGGATTTCTGTCAGGAAAACCAATGGTTACTATCAGCTGGTGATACAGATGGGTAAGACAGAACACAAGAGAAAACCAAGAGAAAACCAAGAAAAAACCTATCTCCCCTCATCTCAGCAGTGGCCAGAGAACCTGCTGGTGCCACTCAACCCAAAGATGGGAGAGTAACAGAAAGAATAATCCAAAGGCAAGAAACAACAGCACCAGCAGAAACCCAGTGCAGACTTGTGGAAAAATATAACCCATTCCTTGCTCATTCCTCTGAGGCACATTCCACTGGCTTCCCAAATTCTACATGCTGGTGTTAAAAGTATAAGGCAACTACATCCCAGAACCTGCCTTCCCAAGTGCCACACAAGTGCACTCACAACTCCCAGGCTGGCAGTAGCAGGAGAAATGCTCCAAGGATCTGGCTCTGCATGGAGCTCGTGTCCAGATGAGGAGCACTATTGGATTCATACACTGCAGAATACTGTGTCAGGCACCTCTCACAATTTCAAGCACAAGAGAGCAATAGCACCCAGGAAGTTGTTTGGAATTTATGCCTGTTCTACAGACTCAAGTTCATACGCATCTAGTCTTTCCCGTGTACAGTTCTGCTAAAATATAATCATAAATAATCAGTTACCTGAACTTCATCCCTGAGTCCCGGGCTGAGCGAGCAGAGCAGTGAAATTCAGAAGCAGTGGAGCCTTCCAGAATCCTCTGCAGGTTGCGCTCCGTGATGCCACCTCCTGGTGGGAACAAGCCTGATGTCAGACAGCAAGCAGATGACACTGTCCTGGACCTGACATCACCCTGGGACCCACCCCTAAGGGACAAGCACCACATACACTGAAGGGGAAATACAGCCCTTGGGACAACAGAGACCCAGGCACACGAAAAGAGACAAAAGAAGCCTTGACTCATGTTCTCCCACAGAACTAGAGTTGTCCCCGATTCCTACAGTGAGCAGCAGCTGCAGAGCTCTAGGTGGCCTTTACTTACACCAGAGCAGGAGCTGCTCCTCCTGGGCACCCAGCTCAGAAAGCCAGATCAGAGCGGATCCCAGGGCAGGAGGCTAGGAAGGAAAGGCTAGGGATTGAGGACCTGGTGCAAGATGACAGAAAAACATTACCTGGCACCACCACAATTCTGCCCTTTGCCTGAAAGAAGAATAACATGTTAGTGACATTGCTCAGCACTACATCCACATGTGCATTCATTCGTGGGGTGGCAAAGAAACCTCGCAGGCAGAACTTTCCATGAACTCGTGGATGTCACTGTGCCCTACAATTCATTCAGTCTCACCCATCTTTTTCGTTCTATCCATGTTTTACAAGGAAACATGAAAAAGAATTTGCAGTTACAGCTAAAACCACCTGTCCCCATTCCCTCCTACCTCTGTATCCCACCTGGCTACCTGCTGCATTTCCCTAATAGGAACTGTGAGACACCCAGCATGAACCTCACTTTGCTGTGTGGGCTCATCACACCAGCTGTTGAAACCAACTCCCACCACCCTCCTCACTGTCTGTGAGCAAGAATGACCCAATCAGTCTTTGCTGCGGGAGACTTTAGGGCCCAGCCTATATGGACTTGGGAAAACAGATTAAAGCCAAGCAAGGGAGGAAAGGCAAGTGCTCCCTGACAGAAGTCCCCTTACAGACATGAGGGCTACCATAAAGGTGGCAGGCAATGCCCAGAGGTAGCAGCCACGGGGGAGCACAACAAGCACTTACCTGTTCTGCAAGCCTTTTAATCAAGGACAATCCTTCCAGTGCTGAGCTGTCACAGCCACTCGTCAACACCCGCTCAAACCCCAGAGAAATCAGGGTCTCCAGTGCCACCAGAGGGTCGTGCACCATGTCGAAGGCTGAGAGACCAGAACAACAGCTCAGAAATCACTCAGTTCATTGTGCTCAAGCCCTGTCCCCCAGCTCAGTCCCTTGCAGCAGTGCCAGGGCCACCATCCTCAGCTCCTCAGACAGCTCCTCTCTCACAGTGCAGTGACACAACTCCCCAGGACTGAACCCCCTGGACCTTCCCCCTCCTGCATAGCCTGCAGAGCTTTCCCCCTGCAGGGAAGGACCAAGTACACTAAAAGATGAGCTCTCTCCTGGCCTCACCTGCCCCCAGCAAAGGGGCACAAGGTGGTCCTTGCCCAGCCCACTGTCCCCAGCGACTCACCGCGGTGAAACGTGACCGGCAGGGGACGGCACACGGCTGCAACAAGAAGACACATGGTCAGTTGGGGCTGGTACAGAACCAGAAAAGTACACGACATGAAAGAGGGCAAAGCCTTCTCAGGCCATTCTTAGGCAGTTCAGAAGAGTCCCAGTACTTGCTGGGAACAATGCAGCAGCTGTTATTTGGCCAAGTTCTTTGGTGGGGAAGAGTTATTCTGCCTTTTGAGAAAGCAACAAACCATTTGTTTACCCATAAAGGGTAAGACCAAAACCTCCCATCTTGTCTGGAACATGCAAAACCTTCATTTCCACCATAGATGTTTTTATCTGCAGGAAGGAAGCAGGGAAGTTCCTTTACCTAAGGAAAGGACAGGACCATTGCTCTTTGAAAGCAGTAGAGCTGACTTTTGTGTTTTCTTTTACTACCTACGGTTTCTGATCTCAGCACAACAAACTTCACCAGTGCTGCTCTATTTACTGTGCAAAGTTTACTTATTTCTACAAAAAAAAATTCACATGCCCTAGAAACACTGATCCCAGCAGAGCACCTCACTGGCCTAGTGGAGCCAAGTCTTGGCAAGACCCTTTTCTTTTGCTGCACTCCTCACAGCACATTCACCTTTGGACAAGACCCTCAGCACCGCACCACCAGGGAAAGGCTCAGCCCTCTCTAGCTTTGGCTGTAGCTCACAGAAGAGATTCAGAGAGAAGGAATTTGTTTCCACATGTTCATAGAATGGACTAACGATTTCCCACTGCTGCTTCAATAGCTTTGTTATCTTTTAGTTATCTTTTCTCACTGGGTGTGTTAAGAGAAAAAAAAATGGAGATGAATTGCCAGCTACCCACAAGGCCAAGGTCCAGGAATTCCATATCCTAGATATCTGCAGCAGGGAGATAAAGAAAAAAGGGCAAACAAAACCAAGGGAGAGAACTCAACAGTTTAACGCCCCCAAAGCAGCTCATCTAAGCCTTCTCAGACCTTTGCTATTACGTGCCAGGTGGCCTCAAACTCTGTGTGAGCAGTTTGGGGCTGTGGGCTCTGGGCTGCAAAGGTCCTTAATTACTTATTATCTCACGGGCACGGCAGCACGTGAAGGTGTAAAGAGACGGCAAGGCCACAACCGAGACGTGCAGACCAAAGCACTCCGTACAGCTCTTTCTGGGCCCCTGTCCCAGCGCAAAGCTGTGCCCGTGGACACCTCACCCAGCAGCGCCGTGCACAGCTCCGTGTCGATGCGCCCGTCCTCGGTGAGGGCCCCGAAGACGAGCCCGTCGGCGCCGTGCAGCTTGGCCAGGCGGATGTCGGCCTTCATCACCTCCACCTCGCGGTCCGAGTACAGGAAATCGCCGCCGCGGGGGCGGATCATCACGAACACCGGCACCCGCACGCACTGCTTCACCACCTGCAGCAGCCCTGCGGGCGGCACGGGGGGCTCAGCACCGCGACACGGCAACCCCGGCCCCGGGCGGGCGGGACGGGAGCGGAGAGCGAGGGGAGAGGGACGGAGAGATGGCAGGGCAGAAGGCCCAGGGTCGGGGGCGGCTCACCCATGCTCGGGGTGGTCCCTCCTTCCACGAGGCCCGCGCACAGCTCGATCCGCCCGGCACCTGCGGAGAGGCACGTCAGAAACGGCTCCGCCGCGCCGCCGGACCCTCCCGCGGGGCCCCCCGGGCCTTACCTCCGCGCTCCGCGTTGACGGCGGACTCCACCGAGTCCACGCACACCTCCATGAGGAACCCATCGTCCATGCCTGCGGGGCGGGAGCGCCGTGGTCACACCGAGCCGCTCCATGGCTCCCGCCCGGCCCGCGCCGCGCGGCCCCGCCCCGCTTCCGCCGCGGGCCCCGCCCCCCGGCCCCGCTTCCGGCCCTGCCCCCTCGCGGCCGAGCCCGCACCGCCCGTTGGCGCGAGGGCG
>JAWWES010000169.1:21807542-21820394 GCA_035583135.1 Lophotriccus pileatus
TCACCTGCGCTGGCGGCGCGCGGGGGTCGCTGCTCGCGCTGCCGGTCACGCGCCGCGCGCTCGTCATGGCGACGCCCGGGTGTGCCCGGAAGGGCTCGCCCCCCGCTTCCTGTCGCCGCACTTCCGGCGCGGCTCGGGATGCTGCGGGCGGCGCGCGGCGGGGCTCGGGGGCTGCTGCCGGTGTGGGCACCCGCACCGCCGGCCCGCAGCCGCCTCCCCCCGCACTGCCGGCTTCAGCTCCGGCTGCTGCACCAGGAGCCCCCGCCCGCCGTGCCGCCGCCCGCCGTGGGGCGATGGCTCCTGGTCTGCAGCGGCGCCGTGGCCGGTGCCGTGGTGCTGGGCGGCGTCACCAGGTGAGCGCGGCACGGCCAGCCTCGTTGGGGGGCTCAGAGGGGGCCCCTAGGGGCAGCGGTCGCGGCTGCCCTGCGGTCCGCGCCCCGTGCCCCGTGTGACCCCGCAGCAGGAACCAGCCCCGGGCTACCTGTGACAGTCCTGTTGTGTCTTTCCGTCCTGGTTGCAAGGGACGTGGTGACGTAGAGCTGGGAGTACCAGAGAGACTTTCACAATGTGTTAATGCCACTTGGGGATGACTCTCTTACACGTTTATTGTAATTTTAGATCTGATCACTTACAGACTGTCTGATTTCCATCTTGTTTCTATCTCTGAGTTAAAGGTTGTCTGAGCAATGGCTTTAAGATTTATTATAGAACTACAGAATATCCTGGGTTGGAAGGGACCATCCAAGTCCAGCTTCTGGGTTGCTGTGCAGGCAGTAGCTCTCACTACAGCTCAGTGGATTTGCCTCCTATCAGGGAGTGAGTTGTGCCTGCTCTGTCTCTGCCCCCAGGCTGACAGAATCAGGCCTCTCCATGGTTGACTGGCACCTGGTGAAGGAGATGAAACCCCCGCAGACGCAGCAGGAGTGGGAAGCTGAGTTCCAGAAATACCAGCAGTTCCCGGAGTTTAAAATGTGAGTGTGCAAAATTGGAAGGAGAGTGAGCTAAGACCATCCCTCCTGCGACTGAGCCACTCAGGGAACTCTTGTAAGAAGGAAAATGTTTGCTGACGTCACTAGAAAGGCACACAAAGCCTGCCTGATGGTGGCTCCTTCCTTTTTCTGAGGAAGGTGACCCTCTGTCGTGCAAAGTTCAGTGTAAGGCTGTTGCATCACATGAAAAGGTTCTTTGTTTTACTGTCTTTAACAGCCTGAACCACGACATGACCCTGGCAGAGTTCAAGTTCATTTGGTACATGGAGTACTCGCACCGCATGTGGGGCCGTGTCGTGGGCCTGGCCTACATCCTGCCTGCAGCCTACTTCTGGCACAGGGGCTGGCTCAGCCGCCCCTTGAAGGGCCGTGTGCTCGCCCTCTGTGGGCTGGTCTGCTTCCAGGTGAGAGAGCTTTGCAGCCCCAGGGATTATCGTAGAACACAGAACGACCTTAAAGATTACCCAGCTCCAACCCCCCCTGCCGTGGGCAGGGACACCTCTCACTAGAACAGGTTGCTCAGAACCCCATCCAGCCTGGCCTTGAACACTTCCAGAGATGGGACATCCACAGCTTCTCTAGGCAAACTGTTGTAGTGCCTCACCCACCCCCACAGTAGAGAGTTTTTTTTTATTAGTATCTAATCTAAACCCACTCTTTTTCAGTTTGGTATCTTTTGACTGAGCATAGCTGATTCAGGGGGATTTGTGACAGCTTGGGGGGTGTCAGTGCTGGTAGCTGATTGAAGGCAGAGGAAACAAGTTGCTTTGCCCCTAATGTTTATCTGGTCTTAGTAGTTGCTGCTGCCCTGTTTGTCTGTAACCCCTCTCCTTTTCTGGTAGGGGCTGCTGGGGTGGTACATGGTGAAGAGTGGGCTGGAGGAGAAGCCAGACTCATACGACATCCCTCGAGTCAGTCAGTACCGCCTCGCAGCACACCTCGGCTCCGCACTGGTCCTGTACTCTGCAAGCCTGTGGACAGGGCTGTCTCTGCTGCTTCCGCGACACAAGGTATGGAGTGCTGTGTCAGGGGTCAGAAGCTCAGGGTACTGTCAATTCAGAGGTCTGGAGTGTGATGTGAAGGGTAGGAAAAGGATGTGAAGGCTTATGGTGCTCTGTTTTAGTCTCAGTTCCTGACTCTGACCTAACACTTATGGAATACTTACAAATTGTACAAAATACCATTCTGTAAACTTCTTGGTTATGGGACACTTCCTTTGTCTTATGCTGTTTGGCTCAAAAGGGATTAGACCCAGAACTTGTGGCAGCTCTGGCAGGGGTGTGCCTGGCTGGGCTAAATGGTTTGTGCCAGTAACTGTCCATTAGCCACTTCAGCTTCTGCACAGGGTTGGACTTGATTATCTGTGGTTTTGAGGAACCACTGAAGTATGACTGCTGTGTGGGGGTATATAGATTCCTCCTGTAAAATAAAGGCAAACCCATTGTCCTGTATATGCAGTGAAGGCTTTTCTTAGCTGCTGCCAACAGTACTGGAAATGCTTTCCCTTGATTTTTTTCCTGTTTTCTTTGATTTTTATTTTATAGTTGCCTGAAACCCATCAGCTCCTTCGCTTGAAACAATATGCTCATGGCACTACAGCTCTCATTTTTCTTACTGCTCTTTCAGGTAAGGCTCTTTCTTTCTACTATCCCATTTGCCACTCATTCCTCTCTGCTGTTTGTTTTTTTTATTTCTAATCTGGTGGGGACTGTGAACAACCCCATACATGCTCTGGGAAACCTGCTGCTGTTAGAAGAACATCCTTACTGATCTTTCCTGAGCAGGTGGAGGCGTGCCTTCCAGCCTGCCTGTGCTGTATGATCTCTGTGTATGTTTCTAAAAGAAATTCAGGATCAAGCTGAGCTCTTGAATCAGAGCTGTGCAACCTGGAGTGACACCTTTGCCTACCCCCCCCCGGTAGTCTTTATGTTTTGCTCTGGAATTACAGGTGCCTTTGTGGCAGGGCTGGATGCTGGCCTTGTGTACAATTCCTTCCCCAAAATGGGGGAGCGGTGGATCCCAGATGATATCCTTGCCTTCTCCCCTGTGCTGAGAAATATCTTCGAGAATCCTACAACTGTACAGTTTGATCACAGGATATTGGTAAGTGCTGTCTTCCTGATATGTCTGGGCTGCTTCTTGGTTGCCTCCTGAAGCCAAGCTGTCCTCTTTGGGCTGTGGTTCTTTCTGTCAACTTGAGTGATTTCCAGGGTGTCCAAAGGGCCTGAGAGCATCTTACCAATTTGCTTCTGCAGGAAGAGGAAGTTTAGCATTCTTATTTTCAATGTGGCCTTCTTCCTTAAGGAGGTCTTCCTCCTGCGCAAGTAACAGACTTTGTTTCTTTGTGTCTTCTTTTCCATAACGTGAGCTACAGTGGGAGGTAACCCTTGCTATTGAGATGTCTGGGAAAGCTGTGTGAAATAAAACTTGGAAATCCTGATAGTGAATGCTTCCTCCAGCATTTCTGAACATGCTTTACACAGTAGTGCCCTGTGAAAATATCTGCTAGTTAGAGCAATCCGATTATTAAATACCAGTGGCAGCACTGCTGTGAACTAAGCCATGGCTAAGACTAAAAAGGAAGATTAAGAGGAATCACCTGGGCTGACCTGCACAACAAGATTATACTGGTGCACTACAGCCGAGGAGTGGAAAGGAGATCAGTTTTCCAGATGACAGCTTCCACTTTGAGTTGTCAAGGTGACAGCTGAGAAGAGGGGAGACATAATCCCTAATGAATAAAAGAAGAAAAGCTGTTGGAAAGTAAAGCATTAATTTGGAGCAAAAATGAAACTCTCTGTAACTTCAGTTAAATTTCAGGGTTGTTAACCTCATGGTGTGGGAGCTCTGGGATTTGGTCACAGCCATTAACATGTTTCTGTGGTTAAATATTGCTCACAGAATTTCTTCTACTGCATGGAAGGTGCAGCCAAAGGCCGCTGCACCCATTTCCTTTGAACTTTTGTGCAAGTGTGGTTGTTTCTCTTCCCTCCTATAGGGAATTGCCTCTGTCACAGCTGTCACAGCACTGTACCTCTTCTCGCGGAAGATCCCACTCCCTCGCAGGACCAGGATGGCTATGACTTCCTTACTGGCTGTGGCTTGCATGCAGGTAATGCCTTTTTTGTTGCTGTTGCCTCGGCTTGGATCTGGGTCCAAGAGCTTGGAGCTGAGAGGTGGAGCTGTCTAGACTCCACACATCACCATACTGCATGCTCACTCTGAAATTGGGGGTGGGAAGTCCTGTGTGACTGTGAGCCTTTCTACACCACACTTTGTGCTGGGGGTGGTATCAGTGGAGCATCCACAGCTGCTCTTAACCTCTTCTCCCTTCTTGGCAGGTGGGCCTGGGCATCAGCACCCTGCTGCTTTATGTCCCCACACCTCTGGCTGCTACCCACCAGTCAGGCTCCCTGGCACTGCTCAGCATGGCACTGTGGCTGATGAGCGAGCTTCGGAGAGTCCCCAAGTAGCCCACCGGCAGGAGACCCCTCCCTGTGGGAGCTACAGCGCTGGACCCAGGGGCGGCTCAGACCCCTCACCCGGGTGCGCGGGGATGTGCGCCCGGCCGTGTTGGCGCAGGGAGGCGGCGGGTGTGAGTGTAAACTTTGTAACATAAAGGAGTTTGTACGGAACAACTCGTGTGTGGCTGGGGGCTCCTCTCGGGACGAGGCGCGGGGGCGCGCCGAGCCGGGCCGGGCCGGGCCGGGCCGAGCCGAGCCGAGCCGAGCCGAGCGCAGCCGGGCGTCTCCGCCAATGGGAGGCGGCGCTGGCGGCGGCGCGGCGCGCTCGGCCCGCGGATTGGGCGCGTGGCGCGGCAGTGGGCGGGGCGGGGCCCGCGGAGCGCAGGGAGCGCAGCGGCCATGACGGCGCACAGCTTTGCGCTGCCGCTCGTCCTCTTCTCCGCCTTCTGGGGCCTCGTGGGCATCGCCGCCCCCTGGTTCGTGCCCAAGGGGCCGAACCGCGGGTGAGTGGGGGCTCGGGGATACCGCGGGCGGGGGGGTTCCGGGGCCGGGCCTCCCCGTGCTAACGCCGGTGTCTCCGCAGGGTGATCATCACGATGCTGGTCACCACGGCCGTGTGCTGTTACCTCTTGTGAGTACCTTCTCCCGCCCTCCGTTGGCTTCCCCGGGCCCGGTGGCTGCTGCCCAGCCTCCTCCCGTGGGTGGACGGGACAGCACCCGGGCTGTGGTGCGCCTCCTTCCCGGGCCCGTCACCCCCTGGGTGCTCTGGTCCTGCCACCGGGGCTGATGGCACACTGGGTCCCTTTGCAGCTGGCTCATCGCCATCCTGGCACAGGCCAACCCCCTGTTCGGGCCGCAGCTGAAGAACGAGACCATCTGGTACGTGCGCTTCCTCTGGGAGTGAGCAGTTCCCAGGAGCCGGCGCCTGAACCGAGACCCCCCCCCACCAAATCCATCACCGTGAGTGGGCAGAGGGCTGGGATGGCAGAGATGTCCTTGCTTGCCCGCCTCTGTCAGGCAGGGGAGGGAGCTGCAGCATGGCCCTTGCCAGGCTTGGGGAGATGATTTGGCTTCTGTACATTGTGGCTGTGGTGAGCTGGTCTCCGTGTGGGGCTGCTGTCTCTGCACTGGGCCTGAGCAAACCAAGCACCATGGTTATTTAGATTCGTGGGAGCTTCCTCGTGGGTGTTAACTTCTTCTCCTTTCTCCCTCCCCCAGCTCTTGCAGCTGTTCCAGCCTCTACCCTCGTGTACCAGGCAGCCCCCAGAGGTGCTGGGACAGAGGCTGGACCCGCTGCCCCAGCGCACCTGGAGCACTGCGACCTGGACCGACGATGACTCGGCCCCTGAGCATGGCAGGCAGCACCCCTGGACAAGGGCCTAGTAAGCTGGCAATGGGAGCAGCCAGGCAGAGATCCCTTCAGTTGCCCAAGTGCTGCAGTCACTGAGCACCATCCTGCAAGGGATCTGTGTGTGGTGGGGTTCCAGTGGATCCTGTCCCAGCAGTGCTTGCCCTGTTCCCTCAGTGCACTCAGCCCTAGCCCCCAAGTGAAACCCCTGCTCCTAGCCCAGGCTGCCCACCTCATTGCCCTATCCCTGGTCATTTCAGGCACCAGCTGCCCCCCTGCATGAGAAGGCAGGAGCCACTGCAACTTTTGTCCCTCTTCTGTGGTGGGGGTGGTCCCTACTAAGACAGATTGTGGCTGTGGGTGGGAGAAGGGAGGACTGACCCTGGAGGAGCATGCAGATGCCCTTAGGTGTGATAAGGGAGGTGTTGGGTTCTGCTGGAGGGGAATGAAAGGAGGGCTGTCTCCCACTTCAGCAGTGAGGCAGCTGCAGTAGTGTCTAGGTATCTCCACCACAGTGACATGGGTTCAGGTTGTGAGAAGAACCCAGTAGGGCATTGTGTTTTAGGTTTCCCCTTATTTATGCGATAATTTATCTGTATTTATTTATTTATTTGTCTGTGTTCCATTTGTGTTGTGGAAATAAATCCTTTTTCTAGTAAGTGATGCTGGAGGCTGAAGCACTTGTTGCTTTGAGGCTGAGGAACAGTCTTGGTTCTGACACTGCTGTTGCAGCATGAGAACAAGGCTGGGATCCTCAGCTGTTGAGCTGGAGGTTGGTGCATGGAAAATTTTATCCTTGATGCCACCTGTGCACTCATGCTGTGGGATCAGGGTCACAGGTAGGCAACAGCACGTGCTAGAGGGAGAACCAGCTGTCTGCCCAGCCTCTCACAGTAGGCAGCTACACTGGGGCCATCTCCATGCCTGTGCAGCAGCTGGAGCAACTGCTGCAGCTTAGTGGCCTCTTTGCCAGGCAGCTCCATGAGACTGGGGTGGGAAATAAGGTAAAATACAGGGACCAATATCTTCCAGGAGCTCTGAGTGGGCAGGCTTTTCCTCTTAGGAGAGCAGCAAAGGATGCTGTCTCCAAGGATCACAGCAGTTTGGTTTGGACCAGAGCTCCCCATGCTGCTACCGGCTCAGCTGAGCTGGGCTATCCTGCTGGAAAAACAGGGAACAGGAAAGGAGTCCCATCATCCTGCCACAGCAGCACAGATGTGCAGTCCCCCAGCCACTCCACCAGCCCGGAGCAATTGCTGCTGGGGAGCTGCTCCCTACAAAATAAAACCAGTGCTGGATGGCTCAAGGGGGTTGTTTATTGCTACAGGAATGGGAACGGCTGAGTTCAAGTAAAAAGTGACGAAGTTCATTGGACCATCAGTGGGCTTCAGCCCCAGGGGAGGAAGCCTTGTGCTTGTGTGCACAGCCACAGCTTGGACGTGTCCTGGGACACTTAGCTGGGCTGGGGGTGGTTCTCCAGTGGGCAGGCCCAGCCTACACTCACGGGGGAAAGAACCACAGGTCCTGGCACTAATGCCCAGTTAACATGTGGGACATCACAGGGCAGATGTGCCCAGGAGGGAATGTATGAAAGGAATGGCTGCCCGCTTTGGTGGTGCCTTAGGAACCAATTGGTCACCCCTCAGGGCCGAGTCTGGGATGCTGGTAGGAGGATTGTCCTAGGCGGGTAAGACATGGCAAAGGGCATGATACCTTTTCAAGAATGCTCCAAGAGGGGCCAGGCTGGGGTGAGCAGCCTGGTGGGACTCATAGCTCACCTGGTTCCTGCAGCAACTTTGCTGGTGACTGCTATTCTCCAGCCTGTGGGCTTGTCAGGGCCTGCAGAAAGGCCACCCCATGTGATGAACCACAGCACCTCACCAGGTTGCTCTGCAAACCAGTGGCTGAGTCACGGGGTGGCCCAGTGCTTCGGGCCACAGTCCTAGGCTGGCTGCCTCAGTGATAGCGTCCTGTTATCTGAGGGACCTGCCAGGGCTGCAGCCTTGAGCCCGCTGGCAGCAGAGGACTTTGCTCCACACCACCTAGCGAGGCACAGGCCAGAGGGCAAGGAATACAAAGATTAGGACTGGGGCAAGGTGGAGAGGAAAGCTCCAGCGTCCATAGGTGCCTCAGCCCACAGGCTCTGGCTCTGATGCGGAGATGATGGAGTGCAGAGTTGAGACGGTCTTCAAGAAAGAGTCCAAGCCCTCGAAGCCCAGGTTGCTAGCCAGTCCTGGTTCTGCTGGTGCAGCTGGATGGGGGGTACCACCAGTGTCATGCCACGTTTCCCTGGCCCAGAGGCACCACCACCTTGTCCAGCCAGAGCAGGGTGTGCTGGCCCGTGCGCAGCTGCCGGTGGTGGATGCGGCGCAGCCGCAGGAGGTAGAGGACGATGGCCAGTGCTACCACCAGGATGCAGGCAAAGAAGAGATAGTGGTTGTAGACAAAAGAGAGGCGCAGCCAGGAAGCATGTGCTTGCCGGATGCTCTCCTGACGGAGATCCCTGTGGAGAGAAAACATCAGGACTGGCCAGGGTCCTGCCATGGTCTGTGCTGCCACTCCCCTTCTGGGGATGGCAAAGCCCTCACCTAGTGCAGTTACACCTACTCCTCCCCAGCCACCCTTCCCTGCGTGATGCCATCAGCGAGCCGATGGTACCTGAGTGGCAGAAATCTTGTCTTGTAGAGGATGGCTCCCAGCGTCCACTGCACCTCCCGATCGTACACCAGCTGGGCCGTGCGCAGGCTCGGGTACTCCAGAGGGAACTGGAAGCCCTCGTGAAGGACTTGGTACATCCAGGCTGATTTGAAGCATTGATACCTGCAGGCACAGCACACAGGAGCATCAGCCAGACACTGCCACCAGTCCCTTACCACAGTGAAAGCCTCCCAGGAGGTCCAGCCATAGCATCCCCCAGCAAATCCATTTACTTCAGCCGGTGCTGGTCAGCGTGTGCTGAGTAGAGGCCACCACGAAAACGCTGGGTCAGCACCTCCCACCGCTGGCTGCAGTACTCCTGCCGTAAGGAGAAGTTGGGGGTCAGAGCAGAGAAACAGCCCTCACTCCCAGCCCCAGGTACAGCAGCTTTCCAGCCCCTGGGCTGGAGCAGCACCCACCTGGGCGGCGGAGGTGAAGGTGGGGGCACTGTATTGGCCCCCCAAGCGCAGTACGTCCTCGGTGCAGTAGAAGAACTCAGAGAAGCCGTAGAACTCGCTGTTGCTGAAGTCGATGGGTGCTTTGTAGGCCCCCAGAAGGGAGTCCTGGCTGCTGTTGGACCCTGCCAGGAGGGGCTGCAGCAGCTTTGCACAGGCCTGCCAGTCCCCTCGTCCACGCATGTACAGGGTTTGGCCACCCCTCGTCACCGTATCCTCCAGTCCCACAGGCAGGCAGGGGTCCAGGAAGGGCATCTTGGGACTCAGCCCTGTCTGCTGGCTGTGCAGACTGGAAAACAGTCAAGGAAGGAACAGCAGTTGCACAGGGGGTTCTATACCACCTCCCAAAAGCATTGTCTAGCACTGTCCCACATCCAGATAGCCCTTACACCAGACCAGGCTGTGTCTCCTTGTATCCCACAGTGCTGGCACCTGCCCTGCCACCTCTTCCCAAGCTGGACTCAGCAGACCCATCACACTGACCAGCAGCTACATGCTCCAAGCACCTGTAGGGTGCAACAATGCACAGCCCACCCCACCCAGGGTGCCCCTGCACAGCCCCTGGGGATCTGGAGGCAGGGTTTGCTCCTGGCACCAGAGTACCTGGGCACCAAGCCTCTCCACCTCTGGCAACAGCTTGACATAGTGCTCTTGGAAGGAAAGGAGAGACAGGAGACAGAGAGCTCGAGGTGGGGATGCAATGGAAAGATGTGCTGAGTGAATCGGTGCTGGAGGAGGGAAAGTCAGAGAAGGAAAAGCCAAAAGCCACTAGAGGGGCCTCCCCATAGCCTGTTCAGAGAAGAGAAGGAGGAAGGCAGGGAGCTGTGGCACTGCTAATGCCTGCCAGGCTTGGAAAAGGGCAGCACCCATGCACGCTGTGCCAGCCCAGGCACCTGCTGCTGCCAAACAGCTGCTGCCAACGTGGCTGTGGGAGCTGTTATTGCCACAGCAGCTTTCGAGACAAATCCAAGAGGGAGAGGGCAGCATGAAGGAACCAGCACCTCATTTCACAGTGCCCCAGCAGGGGCACTGCTAGGTGAGGCAGCAATACCGGTTGTGCACATAGGTTTGGTTCAGCACCAGCTCCTCGTAGCGCTGCCGGGCAAAATTGCCCCCAAAGCCCAGGAAGGTGTTGACGTAGACACGGTACATATGGCCAGTGTGCTGCACATCACAGCCCAGGTTGAATTCTGCCAGCAAGCTCTTAGCAGCCTCCTCCTAGAGATGCAGAATGGTCCTTGATCAGCAGCAACCCAGGGAAGGCAGGGGCTGCTCTTGGGGCCAACCAGGCACACACGCACCTGCTGAGGGGAGGAAATGGCTCCGGAGTCGGGCACTTCATAGGCGATCTGCAGGGAGGCACCTCCCATGTCCAAGATCCCAACTGTTCGTTTCCGAACCAGGGACTTCCCCTGGTCCCCCAGCGCCACAGTGACCATGGCATCCTCCTCTGCAACCCACAGCAGCATGTCAGAGAGGGGCCTGGGACAGTCTCTTCCCTTCCAGCATTATCCCCCAGAACTGATGGGTCCTGGCACTCAGGACTGGCCACACCCTCGCTTTGTAGGTTCCCTCAAGGCATCCACAGGTAGAAGCCACAACAGGAACACTACCAAAAAACCTCTCTCAAAATGCTGCAAATGGCCCCCTCAAAGAGGAACTTGTTCCTGTGACCAGAGCAAGGGCCTCTCCAAGTCCCAGATCTGTTTCACACATATTGCTGCCTACTCCAGAGGTTGCTCTTAGCTCCGGCACTGGGGCGAAGGTCCAGCAGGGCTCTGATCAGACCCTCCCAGCTGTTCTACAAGCAGCCAGACTCACC
Source organism: Lophotriccus pileatus (assembly GCA_035583135.1). Classification (NCBI taxonomy): domain Eukaryota; kingdom Metazoa; phylum Chordata; class Aves; order Passeriformes; family Tyrannidae; genus Lophotriccus; species Lophotriccus pileatus. The sequence goes on from JAWWES010000169.1 coordinate 21,818,318, forward strand.
ATCCTCGTGATCAAACCGGCCCAGGACAAAGTTGATGCCAATCCAAGCATAGACACCTGCATAAAACAGAAAAGGTAATTACGACAATATACTAGAGAACACCAAGCAGTGCTCTGTGGTAGCTCCTACCTTCCTGTTTCCCTGAGATTACTTCTGCATGTGATTTGGAGAAGAGGAAATCAAACTCGAGGGGCACGTTTCTCACCAAGTCCTCCAGGATTGCAGCTTGCTGCCTGCAAGGGCGTGGGAGAGGAACACATGCTGGGGGACCTTCACCAGCAAGGCTGGTGAACAGACAGCAGGGATCATCCAGCACTGCACCCCCTGTTCAGCCCCACAAGCCGTGCTGCTGCACCCAGCATGCTCTGGAGACAAGAAATACATCTACCTGTTTGAGATCCTCAGTAAAAACCCTCTCCTCTCAACTCCCTCCCAGCATGCTCAAATCATCCTTCTGCATCCCTCACTGCCTGCCCCAGCAACGTGCCCTTTCCTTTCTCAATTCCCCTTCCGGACTCCCAGTTTTTCCAAGGAGACAGCTGTTGGGGCTGAGAAATTCCAGCGCATCCCTGGTTCAACCAACGAGGACCACGAACTCACCGCTCGGGCAGCAGCCGCATGCCCGCCGTGCACAGGATGTATAGCGGCGTTTCCTTGTGCTTTTGGGCCGGGACGTGGGCGGCCGCGAACCGGAGGAGCGGGCGCAGGTAGGGGGTAGCCTGCTCCGGGGCCGCCGCGGTCACGGAGATGCCTGTCCGGGGAAGGGGTTGTGAGAAACCCGCCCCGTCGGTGCGCAAGGGCTCGGGCTGGGGACGGACAGCGGCGGGACCCACCCGGTTTAATCTTCTTGACAACGGGGCGGCTACTCCTGTCCCTCATCTGCTTGATGTCCAGCAGGTCATGCGGGTTTCCGTTGTGCGGGGGCCAGAAGTAGACGAAGACGCGGGACCCGCTGCTCCCGCAGTCCACCACCACGCCGTAGTTAAGGGCCGAGTCCTCGGTATCGGTGGCCATCAGCTCCTCCGCCCGCGCCAGGTACCTGGGGCAGGGCGCGGGACCGCTCAGCACCGGCGGCTCAACAACGGCGGCCCCGCTCCCCCGGCACCCCGGCCCCGCTCACCTCTCGTCCCGCCGGGCGCCGCGGGGCGGCGCGGTCCAGGGTCGGGGCACGGCGCCCGCCAGCAACAGCAGCAGTCCCAGGAGCAGGGCGAGCCCCAGAGCCACCGGGCGCTGCCGCGGCCCCGGGCACGGTCCCGCCGAGCGCCACGACAGGCAGGAAACGCCGATCCTGCAGGGCAGAGACCACATCTCACCACGGGGACCGCACCGGCACCGGCTCTCCGGTGCGGTGAGGCCCGGCCCGGCCCCACTCACCTGGCCATGTGCCGCCGCCCGCCCGCGCATCGCCGCTGGCGGCCCCGCCGCCGGCACCGGCGGACACGTCACCGCCGCCGCCGCCGCGCCCCGCCGAGCGGGGCCCCGCCCACGGCCACGCGGGGACCCATCGGCGCCGCCGACCCCCGCCGAGGCCACGCCCATACCCGGTCGATGGGGGCGGGGCCCGGCTTCGCCCTTGCTCCCGCGCCCGACCTTCGCCGCGGAGCGTCACGTGGGGGCCCCCAGCCAATCCCGGCAGCCCAAATAAACAGCACGCGCCCACGGCCGGAGCGGCGGGCCCGCCGGCCAATGGCGGCTCTCAGGCCGGCCAAAGGTCGCGGGCCCGCCGGCCAATGGGCCACGCGGCGAGGCGGGCCGCGAAGTTGGTGCGCCCAATGGGCCGCGCAGGCCAGCGGGGCGGGCAGTCCCGGCAGCCAACGGGCGGCGCGCCGGGGCGCGCCGGAGGGAGCGGCCGGCCAGTGGCGGCGCCCGGGCCGCGGCGGCGAGGGCCAATGAGCGCAGCGCGTAGGGGCCGTGCGCGTCGGTCCGAGCCAATGGGCGTGCTGCGAGCGCGGGCCCCGGACGGCGATGACCAATGGGTGCGCAGCAGGGGCGGGGCGTCGCGGTGGGCGGTGCGGCCGAGCCGGGCCGGGGCGGTGGCGGCGGCGGCGGCGGCGCGATGGAGCTGGGGGCGGGAGCT
>JAWWES010000169.1:21820498-22111524 GCA_035583135.1 Lophotriccus pileatus
AGGTGGCGCCGGCTGCCGGTGCCGGCCCGGGGGGCCCCGAGCCGCGCTCCCCGCCCGCCCCCGACTACGAGGCGCTGCCGCAGGGCGCCGCCGTGTCCACGCACATGCTGGCGGGCGCCGTGGCGGGCGTTATGGAGCACTGCGTGATGTACCCCATCGACTGCGTCAAGGTGCCGGCGGCGCGGCGGGAGGGGCGGGGGCGGCGGCGGGTGCCCCGGGCAGGGTCTGAGGAGCCGCCCGGGCGGGCCTGCCTTGTGTTGCAGACGCGGATGCAGAGCCTGCAGCCGGAGCCCGCCGCCCGCTACCGGAACGTGCTGGAGGCCCTATGGCGCATCGCCCGCACCGAGGGCGTCTGGCGGCCCATGCGGGGCCTGAACATCACGGCCACCGGCGCCGGGCCGGCGCACGCCCTCTACTTCGCCTGCTACGAAAAGTTAAAAAAGACGCTGAGCGACGTTATCCACGCGGGGGGCAATAGCCATGTGGCCAACGGTACCGGCCCTGCCACACCGGGGGGGGGAGCGGGGCGGGAATGGCAGGTGTGGCGGTCGGGAGGCCCGGTCCCGGCGCGGGGTCGGGGTGCCGTGGTTGTCCTAAAGCCCTGTGCTCTCTCCAGCCGCGAGCCACAGCCGCACGGCGCCGGGCAGGGGATGCACTGCTCCTGCGCCCGCCGGAGCTGCTGCCAGGTTATCTGGCATGGAGCAGGTCGGTGGCCTTGGCCCGGGAGGATGCCGGTGGATGAGAGCTGCCTGCAGACAAGCCGGGACTGGCCGTGGCCCCGTGGGTTGGCAGTGCCAGAGCTCGCCTCAGGAGTGCCACGTGGGTTTGGAGCCTCTCTCGCCATGGTGCCCGTTCCATCTCAAGGAGCAGCCACAGTAGGGAGAGCATGGGGCTGAGGGGAGAGCAGGGCACATTCTGCCCTTGGCAGACACGTAGCAGAGTGCTACTTTGGGCTCCTCCTGCACGGGACATGGGGACACCATCCTAAGGGCCCCTGCCATCTGGTGGCATTGTCCTGTCTCTCAAGGAGTGGACCCAAGTGAGTCCCAGTCAGCTCACAGGACTTGACAGCCTGTCATAACCCTCTCCTGATCTCTCTCCGGGTGGGAACCACTGAGGACCAGCCTGCTTTTTGGAGAGATGGAGGCTGCCTTCAGATCTCACCCTCTTCCAGGGGCCTCCTCCTGTGCTTTGGCAGGGGACTCGGGGCTGTGGTGGAGCCCTGGGGTCCCTCACCTTTCCCCCCCTCACATGTGGCAGTTCTTGTTTTGCAGGTGCAGCCGGGTGTGTAGCAACGTTGCTCCACGATGCAGCCATGAACCCTGCTGAAGGTAACGATGGTCCTGGCCTGCTGGGGTGGGGAGGAGCAGGGTCTGCCCGAGCCTCTGGGGTCCTCTCTGTGGCATAGAAGGTGCTCCTGTTCCTTTCCTGACTGCAAGGATCCTTTAGGGTCCTGTGGGTCCTCTTAGGGACTGTGGTGGATGCCTGTTATGGACAGGGTGGGTAGAAGAGATTAACTCAGAAGTGCAACAAACCCCAGCTTAGGAGGAGCTGGGAGGGAATGGGCCTTTCACCCAGGAGTTTGGCTAGGGACTGTTACCTGAAGCAGGAAAGAAGTCAAGAGAGATGTGATCTGCACTGCTGAAGTCATTCCAAGTATGTGGAAGCTGGGCATTGCTGTGGTGAGGACTTGGGAAGGCATGATATGGTTGTGAGCCTGTGTTCAAGAGGAAAATTAAAAGAATGGAATACAAAAACATGCTAGAGAGGTCAGGAGAAGGGAGATCTTGTGGAATATCTGGAAGGTGATTATTTTGTTGAGCCTGGTATGTATGAAAAAAACAGAGGGAGTTTGCAATTTAAGTCTGTGAACGTGGTGGGAAAAAGGAGGAAAAATGAGGAAAGGCCAGTCATGAAGGTATTTCTGACTCTTAAAATTGGAGGTCTTGTGATAGTTGAGGCTCCAGCTGCTGTGGGCCCAGTAAGGCTCCTGCCTGCTCGCTGCATGGCTGGGACCTGAGGAGCAGGCAGCTGCCTGGCTAGACCATTGTCATTCCTTCCCTGGAGCTTCTCATCATGACTGTAGTAGTTTGTAGTCACATCATTTTTAGCTCGTTGTGGTCATGTTGAGATAGGGTAAGGCAGGACAGGGGCAGGCTCCACACTGGGCTTCCCTGTCCTGCTCTTGCATGTGTTGGTGGGGGGTTGGCATCTGAGTGTGGCAGCGTTTCGGCAGCAGCTGTGAACAGTTTCTGACTGGTGAGCTCTTCAGTGTGCTGTGGTTATTCTGGGCTGCAGTGGGGGTGGCTGGGGAGGGACAGTATTACCCAGATCGAGAGCTGTCTGGAATATTAAGGGACTGAATGCAGAGGGGATTCTTCAGACTGCATAGTAGCTCTGCTGCAGTGGATGAGCAGTTGCTTGGGAGCGAGGGTGGATCTGGAGTATAACTGACAGGATATTGAGATGTTCCCTGGGGCTATGGCAGCTGCGGGGTTTGAGGGTGGTGATGTCTGTGTGACAGGGAAGCCTCAGCAGATCTAAATGGCTGGAGTCCTGTCTGGGGTGACACGGCACTGCTGGTTCGAGTTGTCTGTCATCAGCTCTTAGACCCGTATGACTGAACTCCAGGCATTTGGAGGAAGCCTAGCTTTGTGTTTACCCTTCTCTTTCCTCTTTCCCTCCATGCCTGCGTCCTGACTGCTGCTGCTGCTGGCTACCACTGTACGTCCCAAGTGGTCAAGCAGAGGATGCAGATGTACAACTCGCCTTACCAGCGTGTGATGGACTGTGTGCGGGCTGTGTGGCGCAACGAAGGGGCTGGAGCTTTCTACCGCAGCTACACCACCCAGCTCACCATGAACATCCCCTTCCAAGCCATTCACTTCATGACCTACGAGTTCTTGCAAGAGCAGCTCAACCCCCACAGACAGTACAACCCAGGCTCCCACGTGGTCTCCGGAGCCTGTGCGGGGGCTGTTGCTGCTGCTGCCACTACGCCTTTGGACGTTTGCAAAACACTGCTCAACACCCAGGAGTCCTTGGCCCTGAGCTCCAACATCAGCGGACACATCACAGGCATGGCTAATGCCTTCAGGACGGTGTACCAAGTGGGCGGTCTGACCGCCTACTTCAGAGGGGTCCAGGCCAGAGTCATTTATCAGATGCCCTCAACAGCAATTGCCTGGTCCGTGTATGAGTTCTTCAAATACATCCTCACCAAGCGCCAGGAGGAGCGTCGGGCTGGGAAGTGAGCCAGAGCCAAATGCTGTTCCAAACCTGCCTCACATCCCCCTCCTGGTTTGTCTTCTGACCCCTCTCCCTTTCAGTTTGGTTTGTGTTGAAGAGAGGGGGCAGTGAAGCCCTTTGGGGTTTAGCGATGCCGTTTTTCTTCTGTGGCTGTTGCAGCTCTGCTCAGGGTTCACAGCTTGCTCTCTCCCAGGGTCCTCCAAGACACCCTGCTGGGAGCTGCAGCCCAGGTCACACATCCCCTCGCACTTTGGTGGAGCTGTGCTCCTGTCCTTCCCTTAACCACAATGTCTCACACAAAGCTCACCCCTCTTTGGAGGGGAAGGTGAATGTCCTGCCCAGCGTCTGGCAGGGCCAAGCTGAGCTCGCAGTTGCCAAGGAGGAGGCGATGGCGGATGCTGGGGGCTTTGTCTGGCCTTTGGCTGAAGCGAAGTGTAAGCCTTGGCCGTTGTCTTGTAGCACGCACACGTGATGCTGACTGCCGCAGTGGTGGTGCTGGTGGTGGATGAGGATGGCACTTGAGGAGGGAGCCTGTAGGTTTGTTTTTGTTCCTGCTCTTGACACCTCCAATAAAAACAGTTCTGCTCTATCCTCATGTCCCATTCTTACTCTGGCATGGCCCAGCTCCTGGCACTGTGGCTTTCTGACTCTGCCTGCTGCTGAGCTCTTTTGATGGATGCCGAAGTGGGGTCTGGAGGTGGTGGTGGGAGAAGGGGATCTGCCTGATCCAGTCACCCTGGCAACATGCAGGGATAAGGGTGCTGCCCATCCCCCTTGGCTCAGGAACAGCACAGGAATTTGTTGCCGAGTGACGAGGGTTTTTTGCACCTCATATAGGAGATTTGGGGCTTGGCGGAACTTTTGCCCCCTCATTTTGAGTAATTAGACTAGTTTGATGCTTGAGGAGCATCTTAAAATACCATCAGCACATTTGCTCAAAGCGCTAGTATTTTTTTCTAGTCTAATGGTAATTAGTAGAATAACTTGTTTTTTTAACATATTGTTAGTTGTCTTGATACTAACTTATTTTAGGGTCCCACCCAACTCTGGAGCTGTGAGCCATCCTCAGTGTGTGCTGTGCTGAGCATTAAAGTATTGCCTCATTGTGCTGACCTGCCCAGAGCAGAGCTCTGGGTTTCTTGAACAGGGTGCTCATGGGTGATGCCTGACTCTCCCAGGATGCATGCAGGAGTGCCATGTGTCCCCCAGTGCCATGCCCAAAATAACTCCCTGGAGGAAATGCATTCACAGCCATGGTATGTGCAGCTGGTGGGTGTCTGGGTTGGCTTAGGCCTGCTCCAGAGGGTCTGCTGGCCTGGCCTGCACAGAGGGCTGTGGTGAGGGCAAAGAGGGGGGTTCTGCAGCTAGAAAAGCTGCTGGGTGAGCAAGAGGGATGCACAGCCCTCGGGACCAGTGGGCTCTATCACTGCTGGGAGGGCAGGGACCCTGGAGGGCAGAGACCTGGATGTTGGCACCCTGCCCAAGCCCCAGCCCAACGTTGGATCCATCTTTCCCTTACACATCTCTCATGCCCTGGTTCCTGAAGGTGATGAGGAAAGCTGAGTGACTGCCTGTGGGATTTTTGATGGCTGCCTGGCAGGTCTGGGTGCCCCTGGCGCAGAGCAGCCACAAGCACTGCTCTGCAGCCCTGCTCCACGTGGGTTGTGTGCTGTGCATATCCTCTGCACCCTGGTATGGCTGCAGGCTCTGGTCCCTGTTTTTTTCTGCACAAGAACGAGGATGAGAAACTTCTTAAAGACACAAAATCCACTGAAGGTTAAGAACTTCAAGTTTTCCCACCATTTCAGGAGCTGGGGCTTTAAAAATATAGTCTGAGTATTACAAGATTTGACAGGCCTGTGCCTCCTCCACCCAAGAGGGAGAAGCAGAGATGGCTGGGAGAGACCAGGGCAGGATTAGCTTGGTGGGCAGGGCATGAGACAGGAGTTTGCAGAAGATGGGTATGACTAGTCTCTGCCAGGACGGGTCTCTCTGCCCGGGAGCTGAAAGTTGTTGGCAGCAGAGCTGCAGCTTTGCCATGAGCCTTCACTGTGCAGTGGGGCAATGACAAACCCTGTGGAGGGTTGGGCATAAATGAACTGGGGCTGGAGGAAGATTCACACTATTAAATCCATCATCTGCTAGAAGACGCTCTGTAAATGTCAGCAGGAAAAGAGACGATTGAAAGTGTCTCTAGGATGTTTCCAGGAATAGCTGCCCAGAGCAGTGCTGGGGGAGGGAGTGAGACCCCCAGGAATGGGAAGATAAATCAGCACAGCACAGAGATGCTGCTGTGTGAGTCACTGGCCTTAAGCGTTCCCCTGGCAGGGGCACGGCCTTTCTGGTCTCCCGGCACTTTGCCTGCTTACCCAGCAGTAGCTAGGTGTTGTCCAGTGCAGGCAGCAGCAGCCCTGCAGGGAATGGGACTGCCTGTGATGGGTTTGGCGCTGCAGGGAGAGCAGAGCTGCCATGGGGATTCCCAGCTATCCGTTGGCCAGGCCACAATAGACATGAAAAATCTCCTGTCCTGTCTCCCATCCTCTGAGTGGAACCTCTGCCACAGACCATGCACTGGCCTGGCTCTGCCAGGGTGGGGATGTTCTCTTGCCACATGGCCTGGTTCCTCTGGCACCTTTGGCATGACGAGATGCCTGGAGATAATGGAGCTATTGGCTGGTTCAGCTATGGCTGCTGCCTTTCCAAGGTCTGACAATACCTCCTCAGTGTAGCCGTGCTGCTCTGGGGCTGTCCTATGGCCTCCTAGGTATTTGGCTGCACTTCGAGTGAGATCCCTCCTACAGCCTCTTCTGAGTAAAGAGACTATTTTTGGCTTTCCAGCAAGGAAGCAATGCTCAGCCCGGCAGAGTTTTGGAAACAATCCCTTTTCCCTTCACTTCTCTGCAGTATCCCCAGCCACAACCAGCATGGGCAGGGATGTGCTGCCTTACCTTCCTGTGTCCAACTGCCCCTCAAGCCCTGTCCTGCCACTGGTGTTGGTGTCGGGTGAGTCCTGCAACCCCCAAGCAGGCAGAGCCTGACAGCACTGCTGGCCTGGCCCTGCTCCAGGTGAGAGATCCAGGGCTGCAGCAGCTGTGCTGTGGCACAAGTCCAAACTATTTCAGGCAGCCCGAGGTTACAGTGCCAGGAGCAGCTCAGGAGCCCCTGGCTGCCTCCCTGGGGTAACTGGAGATGACTGAACTCCTGCAGGTTAAGGGCAGAGCTGGGGTGAGGAAAGCTGGGGAGGGTTCATCTTCCCCAGAGAAGGAAAGGGATATCCATCCAGTGTGTCTGCCTCAGCTGGGGGCCAGTGGGCTCCTGAGCTGCTCCGGTCTTGAAGACCCCACACAAGGCACTGGGGTCCCAGCCCTCAGGGACTTTTGCCAGCCCAGTTCAGGAGCAGGTGGGGAGCAAAGGCACTGCCCTGTTAAACCACATCCCTGCCCTGTCTCTGCTGGCACCCTAGACTGCCTGGAGCTTTCCTGCCCACCATCCCCTCTGCACAGGGTGCCTGACAGTCTGTTCAGTGGGAAGATGTGTCTGGAGCCCAAGGAGAACAGAGAGGTGGGCTCTCAACCCACCCTGGCTCTGGGATTCCTCAGGACTCTGTCAGACCCCAGTAAAGTTGTACAAGTTCTCATGACCTCATGGCCTTACAGCAGCGGAGTGTGTGCACTGTGAGCTGCCTGGAAACAGAGCAGATATTGCCTCTGGTGGGCCTGGGAAACCCTCTTCTGACCCATGTTGCTGCCCTGGTTAAACTGTGGAGAGGCAACTCCTGGCTGAGCTGGTCCCAGCCTCCCTGACTTTGTCCAAGCACGGCCTGAAAGGCTATTTCCCTTTCTAGGCAGGGAATATGGCCTGAAAGGTAAAGCTGAGGCTGAAAGCCTCCTTTCTTGGCTGTAAAGAATCACCAGAGGAAGCAACCCCCTGGGCTGGGGCGGCTCTTGGCATGTCTGTTTTGATGGGGAGATATTGGTAATACCCATACTTAGTGCAGGGTTATGTGTTGAAGTCCTCCATCAAGGGGCTGCAAAGTGGCCCTGGGAAGATGCTACCTGAATGAAGCTGGGGTGTGAGCAGATGGCATGTTGTGCTGGGAAGGTGACAGAAGTCAGAGAAGAGCTGCTCCTGGGGTAGATGGGGGTGGAAGCAAGGGTTATTCTCCCACGTGTCTTCACATGGGTGAGGACAATGGGGACAACTCAGGTGTGCTGTGACACTGTGCCTGCTCTGGGATCATTCCCAAAAGCAGCTGTTCCAGGAGACTGTGGGAGAGGGCTCTGGTCTTAATCTCCTTGACCCAGCATGCCTCCAGATATTGCACTGGTGGCCAGCATTAGCCCCAGAGAAACCCTGTAGTGCTGCTCAGGACACTGTGGTATTCAGACTGGCATAAGAGTCTCCTGGCAGGGCACAGGCCATGCCTGTCATGGCTAGGTGGGTGCCAGGAGAAATGCAAATCCAAGCAGCCTTCCTCTCTGTCCCTGGCACCTTTGGGTGCCCATTAGACCTGAGCAGTATGGAACCTGGAACATTGCCAAGGGCTATAAAAAAGGTGGGGAATTGGGCCAAAACTGGCCTGTTTCCATGTGGAACACAGCTCCCTCTGGTGAGGACACAGCTGTGACAGGCACCAGGCACTGGATGCCACAGCCATCACATGTGTCCTTGCTCAGGAACTTGCAGAACATTAGGGGGAAGCTGTGGGCAGTGCCAGGGCATCAAGAGGTTTAGGAGGGCTCCTGACACTAGGTGAATTGCATCACTTTGGGACAGAGAAGATAATCAGAGCTGGAAATCTGCTGGGTCTCTCACAGAGACACGCTGGGTGCTTGTGCTCAACTAAAAGAACGCAGTGCAAAGCATTGCTCCCTGGAAAGGGACCCGCACGGTGGCTAGAGACCGGCAGGGGACACTGGCCTTGTGCCCAGCTCTCCCACTGCACCCACGCTGTGAGGGCAGGGGTGGGTGCTTGCCTTTGCTGAGTGCACAAGCCCCAGTGGTGCTGCCCGGTGGTCCCACTTGGATCTGGAGACCCGCAGCTCCTGCTGGGCTCTGCTGCAGGGAGACACCAGCCTTTCCAGAGCCCACAAAACCAGAGCCCAACATTCCCGATGTCCAGTCTGTCCCACTGCTGTTCCCAGTGGGGAGGCGAGACCCTACCTGGATGCTCTGCAGCCCTCCAAGCCTTGCAGGGGGACTCGGGCACCCCCAAACCGAGCCAACACAAGCCGAGCAGCCCCCGCTGCGCAAGGTGGCGGGGACAGAGGGGTGCCTGTCGCTCCCTGTCCCCTGCCGCTGGCCGATAGATGGCGGTGGCGTATCTCGCTTGGGGACAGACCTCGGGAGCAGTTGTCTCTGCTGGCAGCCTAGGGGACCTGAGGATCCCAGGTAGCACTTCGAGACCCCGCTGGCCCCGGCACCGCCCGCCTGAAGCAGCCTTGGGCGCGGAGAAGGGTCGTCCCTGGGGAAATGCCTGTGGGTTTTACTGCCTAGACTGAGGATGATGGCATGATGCAGCCGGGAAGGGCTCTGGCAAGCCACAGGAGCAGCTCTGACCTTCAGCAGCACTCTGCCCTGAAGGGGACAAATATGCAGGCCCCCTCTCTGGAGGGATCATCTGGATCCCTTGTGGGATCAGGGTGGATCCCTCGTGGGACATCTGGATCTCTCAGGGCAGCACTGTGTCCGGTCTCACCGTTGTAGGGAGAAGGAAAAGCTAAAACATGCGAGTCCTATCACCCCACTTAGTCAGGTGTAGTTACTTTGTGATGCAGTAACTCATCCAAGGAAGAGAGACAGGTCCCTGGCCGTCATGCTGGGCAGGCAAATAATGGGAGAAAGCCTTTTTGGAGGCTCCATAGCACAGGTACAGTATTTTAATTTAATTACCTGATCCATTGCTGGCCACAGCTTTCTTGGCACTGCAGAGTGCTTGTGTGACAACATCATATTATCATTGTCAGGAGGAGCTTCCAGCATCTCCGAGACCTCTTGGCTCTGCAGAGCCCCGGTGGCCAAGCAGCCCTGGCAGCTCACAGCTCAAGGGACAGGGTGGCTGCAGTAGGAAGCTCTGCAGAGCACGAGCTGCCACTCCAAAATGATCCAAAATAGAGGGGCAAGAGCTGGGCACCACCCCAGCTCATAGCTGGGTCCCCAGGTTTCCAAGTCCAAGGCAGCAGGAGGTGGGTGTGTCCGGGTTGAAGTAGATGGGACCAGAACTCAGAGAGGTCTGCCCAGGTCCATGGGTAGCCTCGCCAGCCTCTCTGAGAGCACCCACCTCCCTGTGTGCCCAGGCGAGCTCCTTGTTGATGGCAGCAAGGGAGTGGTGAAGAGAGAAGGATGAAGCATATGAGGGGGAGGGATGACCTCAGCAGAGGGAGGGAGGAATGGAAAAAGATGTCAGGAAAGAGAGAAAATCAGAGCATATCTGTGGTGCTGCTCCTGTGTGATCCTGAGCACAATGAAAAGGCCTCAGAACCAGATAGAACTGGGGTTTGGATCAAGTCTCCCTTGGAAACACTGGACAGAGGCAAGTTCTGCCCATGGGCTCCTCCTTGGCCAGGCAACTTGAATGAAAAATAACTGGAGCCTGTGCACAGAGTGGGTCTGAGGCTTGTGAGTTAAAGCCTAGCTACCCCAAGGGTCCCTCCTTTCCTTTAATTCGGTGCACTGTCTTAGATATCTCATACCTGTTGGAAATCAGTTGGCAGCTTCCATCTTGGTTCCTAAACATCAGTAAACCCCCCAATCAACCAGGAAGAAATACACATCCTCTGCCCTTTGGTCACAGTGCTCCCCATCTCTCCTCCCTGAAGTCCCTCTGGCTATGCCACCATCACAGGATGGGACCATACCGAAGGGATTTCCACCAGGGATTTCCTGGTGCCTCTCACCCCACGAGAAGCATCCCACTTTGCCCCAGGATGTGGGGGACAGGGCGCGTCACGGGCGGGCGCTGCCTCCAGCACAGCCACGCAGCAACTTCCCTTCATTGTGTCTCCCCTCCCTGGGCAGCCTGTCCAATCTGTGATCTCCCACCATCTCCCTCCCACCGGCCTCCGCCAGCTGTTCCTCCTCTTTGGAGCGATTCATTTCCGCTGCCCTACTCCAGGTCCTCCAGTACCGCTGGCCCTTTGTGCCACTTCATTTTCCCCATCAGCTCAGGGGCTTTGAGTGAGGCTCTGAGAGGGGTCCCTCCCACTAACCCCTTGCCCTTCCCCCAGTCTGAGTTGGTGGGACAGTTGGGATCTGTCCTAGGAATGAGGCTCACTACGGTGGACATCTAGAAACTTCCACCGCCACACCACATCAGCCTGCAGTCAAGTCTCCCGGCATCCCCCAGCTGGGTGTCGTTCCAGCTCTGCACAGGGAGAACAGGACCAGGGTTGTGACCAGGCATAAGTGGGGTGAACACAATACTGACCTCGTAGCTGTGGCAATGCTGGATGCTATTGGTGCTGAATAATGGTGGTACTGCCCAGCCTCACCTCTTGCTATGTGGCTGTGGGGTCCTTGTACGCCCTTTCCCTTTGCATAACTGCCCATGCTCTAGAGACTGTGACTACAGTCATGGGCAGCATGTCCCACACCAGGGCTCTGGTCTCATCCTGAGCCTCTGGGTGCTGCTGAGATGCACTGGATTTCTAACAAGCTGCCAAGTACTTTGAGATCATGTGTTAAGCTGGGAACTCCTCTCCAACACCCTGATTTTGGAGGAGCTTCTACTGTGGTTGCAGTTCCTCTGACTTGCACAGCAAGGCATGAATTCACAGGGGTACCCTATTTTTATAGACAAGAATCTGGCAGAACATGGAGGAAAATGCAACTCTTTCCTACGGCAGAGACAAATCTCCCCAGCCTGACTTCTGCTGCAAAGAGAGCGCATTACCTTTGTTCTTGGCTATCCTGTTTCTACCCACGAGACCACAGGGCCTTAACCACTCATCTCTGAAAGCCAAGAGTGGGGCCTGGGCTTCCTCTCCTGCGACACCTTACTGCCATCCAGCAAACAATCAGCTGGGCGTGCCACATCCTCTCCCAGCGCCGGCCCCGCGAAGCCTGCCGGCCTCGGGGTGGCTCGCGGGACAGTGGGGTGCCGTGTCGAGCCGGGCTCCGGGGCCTGCTGGTTGCCCGCCCTGTCCCTGCAGTGCTGCAGTGGAAAGAATTTCTCCGGATCCTGTCAAACAGCGAACCCCAAGGGTGCACGTTCAGATTGAATGGTGGGAATGTGCAGCGTAAACCCGGGTTTGGTAACGTGAATCATCATTACCTGCAGCTTCTGTGAAGCAACCTGGTCCTCTGCTCGTGGCAGAGGAACTGTCACACAACACGCAGTGGAAGGTGAAGGGGACCTCACGGTGGGCAGCTCTGGGTAACGGGGGTGGCATACCGAGCCCCGGGTCTGCGGTCGTGCTGGGGGCTTCAAGAAGGCTCCGCTGGAAACACTTCCGCAGATCGAGCGTCGCGGCCCGGCAGATGTGCGGGACGGCCCGGGAGAGATCCCGGCGCCTCTGGTCCCCGCTGTCGCCTGGGGCGCGCCTGGGGCTCTGCGGGTGTCCAGCCCTCCCCAGCGGGCTCCGGCCCCGGCGGCGGGGCTCGGTGGGACCCACACGGCACAGGCGAAGCCGCGGCAGCGGAGCCGCGACCGCCCCTAGAGCGCCGTGGCAGCGGCGACGGGACGGGGCGGTTCGGGACGGGGCTGGCGGGTGGGCGACCCCGCGGCCGGTCCCGCGGGGCTCGGGGGCCTCGGCCACCCCCTCCCCCTGCAATCGAGCGAAATGGCTGAACATGTAGCAATAATGCCCCGGCATTCACACTGCCCGGCCCGGCCGGCCCTAATCAGCGGCCCGCGGACCCCCCTCCTCTTCCCCTGCGCTCCCAGAAAGGGGAACAAAACCTAGCACGTTTCTGCAGCCCCCGCGCATAAAGCGCCGGGCCTGGGCCTCAGTGGGGGGCAAAGCGGCCCGTCAATCTCGGCGCCGGGGCCCCTTTGTCCCTCGCCTCCCTGCCACACCTTTTGTTCCCGAATCCAATAAGCGCCTATTCCCGCTACCTTCCTCGGCGGCTCCTTTCAGCGCCGGCCCGGCGGCCACAATGGGCCCGGCTCTGAGCTGCGCGGCCCCATTCAGCGCCCTTGGCACGCTCACAAGCCGGTCGGGCCGCCCTGCCCCGTGGGCACGACGCGGCGACCGCCCCGCCACCGGGCACCGACCGGTGGGCGAAGGAGGATCGGGCGGCGAATATTGCACCTGGTTTATTGACTGACTGGGCGAGCTGGCGCTGGCAGTGACCGATACAGAGTAGATAGAGGGGCCGCGGCATCACCGGACCCCGCCGTCGGCTTTTTACAAGCAAAGCTGCTCCGCTGGCGCGGCGCGATCGGCTCCGGCCCGCCTGGCCCGGCCGTCGCGGCGGCTCCGCGGGGCGGCGGCGCTTCGCTGCGGGCTCGGGAGGCCCCGTCCTGCCGCGCCGCTCCGCTCCGTCCGTCGCCGGCCCCGCACCAATGCCCGCGGCAGTGCCGGGGTCCCGCTGCGCCGTCCCGCCGCCGCCTCCGGTCCAGGGCGCGCGGCGCGCAGCTGGGCTGCGGTGCGAGTGATAACGGGGCCCCGGAGCCGCCAGGCCGTCCTGTCGGTCCGCTCCCGACCCTCAGTGCGTGCGGGCTACCAGGCCCGAATGCCCTGCAGTGCGCCCTGGCCGCAGGACGGCCCCGCCGCCGCCTGGTGCAGCGGCTGGCTGCCGCCGCTGAAGCCCCCCAGGCCGCCCACGTTCACGAAGGGGCCGGCGGCCGCCGCCGGGCTGCAGGCGGCTTGCATGGAGGCGCCGCCGGTGCCCGCCGGGTAGGTGCAGCCGTAGCCGGGGTTGTAGGAGGCGGCATTGCCGTAGCCGTAGGCGGGGAAGCCATTGTAGGAGTAGGGCCCGTTGTACGCCGAGCTGTAGCCCTGCGACCCGCCGAGGCACGGCTTGCCGTCGCGGACCAGCACGGGCACGGCCACCCTGCGCGGCGGCGGCGGGGCCGCGGGGCCGCCCAGCTCCAGCGACTTGTCCTGCCGCTGCCGCTTGCACTTGTAGCGCCGGTTCTGAAACCAGATCTTCACCTGCGTGGAGGTGAGCTTGAGGCTGCTGGCCAGGTGCTCCCGCTCGGGTGCTGACAGGTAACGCTGCTGCTTGAACCGACGCTCCAGCTCGAAGACCTGAGCCTGAGAGAAGAGGACGCGCGGCTTCCTCCGGCTCCGCTGCTTCGGCCTCTCTGCCTCCTCCGTTTTCTCCGTCGCGTCCAGCGGCTTCTTCAGGACGCAGCTCTCTGCACGAAGGAGCACAGGTCACGGCTGCGCCTCGCAGACACCGGGCGCTCGCTGCTCCCGACAGGCCCTAACCCGCGGGCGAGAGCTCAGCTCCGCGCCGCGCCCCGGCCAACCCCGCGCTGCTACGCGCCCGTCGGGGCACCGCCGTGCGAGTGAGGAGGCAGACCCAGGACCAGTCGCCTCTGGCACCGCCTGCATTTGCGAGGGCCCGATTCGGGCGGCAGGGCCAGCCACGTCCCCTCCAGGGCGGCTGCCACGTTACCGCTGCGGCACCTCGAGGCGAGCCCCGGGGGACACGCCGCACACGGCGCCGGGCACCTGCTCCGCCGCCGGGCCCCGCCGCAGCGGGTGCGCGTTGGGCCTAACCTGTCCCGGGCCTCTCTCTCCGCTACCAAAGCTGCGGGGAGAGGACTGATCCGGCAGCTCCGGATCGGGGCCTTGCGAAGGCTCTTCCCGCGGAGGCACTACATAGGGAGGTGGCGAGCGGGACGCGGAGGAGGGCTGAGGCAGCCCCGCAACGGGCCGGTCCCGGTTCGACATGGCCAGGGGACGTGGAGTGGTCTGCAGCGCCAGGACTGCGGCTTCGCGGTGCGATGCCCAGAGAGCCGGGAATTCACCACGGAGGAGCTAGCGCGGGCCTGTCCCGGCGGGGCGGTGCAGTTGCGGGGGAGAGCGGCGGAGCCGATACTCACTTGGGTCGCGAACGGCGGGGTCCAGCTCTTCTCCCGGGCCGGGGGCCTCGCAGGAGCCACGCAGCACAGCGTGAACGTAGTTGTCGGCGGAGATCCGCGCGTCCGCCTGGCTGCCGGGCGCTGCCATAGGGCTCAGGTAGGAGAGCTTCTCCTCCTCCTCCTCCTCCTCGCCGTCGGAGAAGCGGGCGCCGTCGGCGGCCGCCAGCAGGCAGGCGGCGGGGTGGAAGTGGTGCTCCAGGTGGTGCGGGAGCTGGGCCCCATAGTGTGGGTCCTGCTGCTGCTCCAGGTTGAGGATGTCTTTGACAGAGAAAGGTGTGGAGGTGACGGGGCTCGGTAACATCATCGGGGCAGCGCAAGCAGCCAGGCAGTTCCGCGGGGCCGGCAGCGATCAGACGGCTGCTCGGCGGGGAGCGCCGCTCCCGGTGCGGGGGGAGCACGCAGCGCCGAGAGACGAGGGGCCGCGCCTACTCCTGTCTAAGTTGCCTCCATTAGCTCGGCGCTGGGGGTCTGCGTTTTGTTACAGCTTCTGCAGGGACAGCCAAGGGCTCGGGAGCCTCCTCTGCCCCGGGCCGGGACGTCACGGCAAGGAGGGGCCGGGGGCGGCCTCGCCATTGGAGGGAGGGGGAGGCAGAGCCGGCCCCCTGCCCGGCTGCGGCCGCCCGGCCAGAAATAGCAATGTATTAAGGCTGCACTCAGGGAGGCCGCTTTCCCGCAGAGCGCCCCGCCGGCCCGGCACCCGCCCGGCGGGCGCGGGGACGGTGCGTCGGGGTCGTGGTTCCCGCAGAGAGCTGCGGCCGCCGCCGCCGCGTCCCCCAGTGCTAAGCACGTATAGGTAGGTAGGGACCCCCACCCCGGCGCGCCCCGCTGGCCCCTGCTCGCACACGGTTCGGTCCGGCGCCGGAAAGGACCGACATGTGCGGGCCCGCCGGCCCGACCTCCCCGGCCCACCAGCACGGCTGTCCGCCCGACTCCACAAGTGCGTCCCGCCGCCCCGCATGCGGCGCGGAGGCGAGGTTCGCCTCCGCCGTCCTGCACCCCTTCTGGAGCCGGCGGCGACCCCGCCGTCCTGGACGGACCGTAGCCATGCGACATACACGTAGCCGACCCACTCCGCACTTCCCGGTACCCCCGCAGACCCTCCCGCGACCGGCCAACCTGCACGCTACCCCAGCTCGCCGCAGCCGGTGCGACACGCGTTCGCACAGGGCAAAGTGAGCTTCGCCGTCGCCGCCGGATCGGGTCCCGCAGCCCGCTGCCGCCAGGCCCAGTCGGGGCGGACCGGGCCGAGCCGGGTGGGCAGCCTGAGGCCGCGGCAATGTGGGTCTGGGTGGGGAGAGCGATATCGCGTTCTTCGGTATTTCCTTTCGTTGATTTTCGTTTTCTTTCGTTTCGTTTCGTTTTCTTTCGTTTCTTCCTCCGGTAATGAGAGGCAAGCGGCTCCGCGGAGCCATCTCGCTGTTGTGCCGGCGGGTGACGCACAGAATGAGTTTGCCGAGCTTCTCCGCACTGCGGGTGCCCCGGCCGCAGGGCTGCGCCGGGCAGCGGCCGAGCCTCCCGGTGCGTTTCGGGGTGTCGCGGCCCCTCGGCGCTCCCCGCCGGCCCGGTGCCCTCCAAGGCCTCCGGGCTGCCGCGGAGCGTGGAGCGGAAACACCGAAGGGGGGGGCAGGGGTTCCCTGGTGAGATTTTTCGTTTTGATTAAAATCCTGACGCCCCGCAGTGCTCAGATCGGCGCCGAGGGGAGGCCACCGGAGCCGGGCGCGTATGCCGGGCAGGTGAGTGTCCCGGCGCCGCGGCTTGGCGGGGCCTTCCCGGGAGCTCCCCTTGTGTTGTTACCGTCCGGCGGCTCCGCCGTTTACCGGCTCATTTCTTCGTCTTCCTGCACAACCATTTACTGGTGGCGCAGCCCGGGACGGGGGCCCGAGTCTTACACACTTCGCTGCAGCTCGTGCGCTACCGGTCCCGCGGCGGAGCCCGTTCCCGTTCCCCCGGCACACCGGACCATTCCCACCACGCCGCTTCAAACCCCTCGCCGTAAATCACGGCGATTCAGTTTCTTCTCGCCGCTCCCAGCCCGATCCCGGTCCAGGACGCCCTCCTGCTGCCCGGATGGTGGACGGGGAAGGGCGTTCGCAGTAACCAGGCCTGACCGGGGCTTGACTCTGCCCCATGCCGCTGGTGCGCGGAGAAGCCCGGCACTGACTCGCTGCCGGGGCCCAGAAAACAATTAGTAACAATTAGCTCCTTATCGCTGTTACACATCCGCCGCCGTCCCGGGCCTCTCCGCCAGCCCCGGGGCCCGGGGAGGTGCAGGCGCGGGGCCCGGCGGCAGCGCGGCGAGGGCAAGGTTCTGCACAGCGCCGCTCTCCCCGGGAGCCCAGCGGCGGAGAGAGCAGCGTCAGGGTCCGGTGCCCTAGGTGCTGGCGGCACTAAGGACTGCCGGGCCACAGCCGATGTCCGCCTGGCCGTCCGTGTTGCGGGAGAAGCAGCCGTTGTGCCGAAGGCGCGGCGCCGGCTGGCTCTGGCTCGCTTGACGCCATCGCCCTTCCCACCCGCAGCAGGATCCCAGACAAGGGCTCGCGGCCTACGGGCTCCAGGAGCCCGACTCAGGCAGAAACGACGCTTCGGGACGTCTCCCGGGCGGTGCGTTTGTTTCTCCCGCTAGGACCCACTTATTCGTGCCGCCGCCGGCCACACGGACTGCTCGGAGAACCCAAGCCCCACGGAGGGAACAAGCCGCGGCGGGGCCCCGACAGGCCTGGGAGGAACCCGTGTTATCCCGGCCTTTCCTGCGGCTGCCTTATCACCCGCCGGTGCTCCCGGTGCGGTAACCGAGCCAGCGCCTTCCCGCCGTGCCAGCCAGCATGCCCCCTTTGGTGGAGACGGATCGGCGGCGAGTTCCCAGTTGGGAAGCGGGGAGACGGTCGGGCCCTACAATGCCCGTAGCGGGCGGCTGGCGCCAAGGAGCACGACCGGACCGAGGCGAGCAGTGCCGGGGTGCAGAAGACATGGGCAGGAAGGAGCGGGGCAGCCCCGGTACCTGCCGGCGGGTGTCAGCCCCGGGATACGGCTCCGGGGCTTTCCCAAACCGGCTGGGCTGGGGTCACAGGGCTATTAATGGTTATTTTATTTATATCATTAGCGGCGTCCCCTGAGCTCTGTTTACAGCGGGGCCTTGTTGTCCCGGCCGTTCCTGCGCTCTGTTTAGACAGGGGATTATTGTAATGGATGGAGCTTGCCTTGCGGATGCTGCAGCGGAGCCAAGAGAGCCAAGAGCACCCCCGGACCCGGGGAGCGAGCAGCAGCCCTGCAGCGGCCGTGCACATCTTGGCGGGCGGGCAGCCCATCCCCGATCCAGGGCGCCGGGCGCAGGCAGCCCGGTAGCAGCGGCCGCGGCCGGGGGCCTCGCTCGGGGCGATGCTATCAGTCCCGGGGCTGCTAATTGCTCCATTAGTCTCGCGGGTGCAGAGTGCTGGAGCCGGCCCCGCGCTAATGGCCGTAAACAAACAAACACACTAATCCGGCCCTGTCTCCAGCTCCGGTGCTCAGGGAGCCAACGGGGGAAGGCGGCGCGGCGGCGGGAGGCGCTGGGCGGGCAGTAGTCACCTGCCCGCCGCCTCGGGAGCCCGGCGGCCCGCGGGCTGGGGCCGCAGCCGGAGCGGACCCGCGCCGCCGGGAGCTGCCCCCCGCGCCCGGCTCTATTTACACAGAGCCTGCCCTTGTGTAAACGCTGCGCGCCGTGGTTTATCTCAGGGCCCGTCTGGTTCTCGTTCTCTGTCAGCAGCGCCCGGTGAAGGATGGCCCTTTCCCAGGAGCTCGGTCCTGATTTATGTGAGAACCGCAGCGCGCCGGGGACGCCCCCGCACGGCGGGGCCGGCGACGCGACGCGGAGAGGCGGCGGGTCCCAGGGCAGCAACAGCCCCCTGCCGGGGCCATCGGTCGGAACGTGTCCGGCCCGGCCCGCACCGGCCCCGCACACAGCAGTCACCTGCCGGCAGTCGGCCCGCACAGAGCGGCACCGCGCTCCGCCCGCTCCCGGTTCTGGCTCTCCCCGCACCCAGCTTCGACGCCTCGCACCGTGCAAGCGGGCGTGCCTGGGGGGCTCCGGGGGAGCGGACACGGAGCGGCTCCGCCGACAGCTCTCGGCCCGGACACCCTCCCTCAGTCCGCCGGCCTGGTCACGTCTCCCGGCGGAAAAGATGGCTTTTATCCCCGCCTTGCCGCTTGCACAGGAATGGCTCTTTTTCACAACTCTGAAAAGAAACGTTATGTGTATTCCTCAGGAGAGCAGAGGGCTTCTGCAGGTGGTAGAGCCAGGTCCAGGCAAGGGCTGCTGCGTGCTTGCCCAGCAACAGGCTGTCTCCCACTGCTCTGTACCGTCCGTGCCTGGGCAGTGCCTAGACCACCCTGTCCCTTTGCGTCTGCCACTTCACGCCTGCCTCCACAGCTCTGGATCCTGAGAACCCCCTGGCTTGGCTTGGCCAAGAACCACACAACTAATGTCCATTTTCTCGAGAAATACATTGCTGCAAATATCTACTTTTCTTCAGTATTTTCTGATCGCTGATTTACTTTCGCTTCACAGTTCTTGTAGGGATGTATGGCTTGGAAATATGTCCCAAAATAAGGTCTCGATGAGAAATGTGTTTTGTGAGGGTCAGAAATTTGTGTTTTGTGAGGGTCAGAACAAGATTCTTTAGCGTACTGAGAAACACATATGTTTTCAAGGTAGAAGCTTGGTTTGGGGGATACCAGTAGTTGTGTGCAACATTCATTGCCCAGCACTTTGGGGGATAGGAGCAGCACATGCAAAGGTGCTGGCCATTATAGCAAGGGGAACTCAGTAGACTTGGACACCAAAGGGAAGGCTGCCTTTGTTTTCAGTGCCTGATGGACCTCTGAAACTGAGGCTCACTGATCTCGGTGAGAGCCAACTTGCAGGAGCAGGTAAGGTCATCCTACATCTAAGGCAATGCAGGATAGGAAAAGCCAGTGCCAAGGACCTCCTCCTGCCTGCTTTTATTTGGCATGTCTTGTGCACAGAGGATATCCAGGCTTCACAAAGCCACCCTGCTGTACAACAAAACCCCATGACTGTGGATGTGCAGAGGGTAGCAAAACACTTCTTCCTCTGGAGTAGAAGCTGTCATAAATCACAGTTACTGCTCATGCTCAAAAGAAGGTTCCCTGTCAAGTAGAAGGAGGACACTGCTGCAGGCGTACACCAGCCCTTTGCTACAGCACACCCCACAGCCTTTCTGGGAGCATCTTTGCTCCTTGCCTCAGAAACCGTTGTTGCACATTTGCATTCATGAAGTTAAGAAGCCAGGCTGAAATTCAGCCTTCAGCAGAGGCCCAGCACGAAGCTTGCTCACCACTCACATCCACAGGCCTGCGTACCACTTGCATCCCATAGGGCTTAAGTGGAGCCTAAGTGGACCCTGGGCCTTACGCTGGCGTCCTGCCCAGTGCTGGGTTTCAGCTCTGAGCCCAGGCCTGCTGCTCTGATTCATGCACAGAATCCTGCTGAGGTCAGCAGGTTTCATCCTGCACCCACCACAGCCCGCGGGACGGTTCACACGAGAGTGGCAGGGTCAGCCTCTGTGTTTGCATGCGCCATAGAAAATGAAACAATTAAAATCAAACCAATTAAATTTTAACAGGTCTGGAAAGCGTTTTATTACATAATAAACAGGAGGGATTAATTGTGTCAGGCTTTGCTGCTTGTGTGCTGGTTGAGTGCTCTCTGCAGCACTTGGTGTTCCTCCGGGTTGGGGACCTCCCCGTGCTGCCGCTGGGGCCGGCCCTCTGGCAAACACACGGGGCTGGGAGTGCAGCTGCACGCTGCCTCCTGCTCCCGTCCAGCGCCTCCCGCTCCCATCCAGCGCCGTCCCCCGAAGCATTCTGGGTGCAATGCTTTTCTTAGCCTGAGCAAAGCCTTTTCTAGAAGAAATTTCGCAAGTTATGCAGTGGCCATTTCTGTGGCTTCCTTTGGGAAGAGGGAAGCCCTTTTGCTTCTGTACAGGCCTGCTGGTGAGGAGTGAGTGGCCAGGCTGGCTCTGTGCGAGGTGGTGACAGATGTCTCATCTTGGAAACAGAGCTGATAAGTTACTCTTGGTTAGGGCATCTGCCTGGCAGCCAGTCCCCACTTCTCTCCCTGCTTAATCAAGATTCCTCTGGCTGCAAGCAGGGCTTGTTCCCATGCAGATGAAGCCATCCTGGCCTTGGCTACTCCCAGAGCTGGCAAATCTGTGTCTAAAATGGCACACAGCTGTGGGTTTGCCAGTAGGGTTTTGGGGTAATTGAGCCGAGAAAAAGTGCAGAAACCAGCTTTGGCAGAAACTATGCTGCAGCCTTGGCCGAGCACTTGCATAGGGCAGTGCACAGCCAGTTGCCTCTCTGTGGTGGCATTCCTCAGCTCTGCTGGCATTTGTCTATAGGGGCTGACATTTGCTCTAAGGGGCACCCACAGCCAGAGGCTGTTGCACAGCTTTATCTTCTCAGCTGTGACTTGCTGCTGACCAGCTCAGTAGGGTTGGACACAAATATCCCCTGCCTTGAAACAACCTGCAGCTGAGGTCTAGGGAGGAAGATAGGGCTGGGGAAGCTCACCAGTTCTGTCTCTGCTGGGTAAATATGGGATAAAAGCTTGGCAGGCTAAGCCCGAAGATGTTTTGCATGATGCTTCCAGAGGCCACCATGGGCCAGCATCCAGTGCCATGGTGGGTTTTTCTCTGTAAGTGGAATGGTTTCTGTGGGTGGGACTGTGCCTTGTTCAGGGACAGTGAAGGCAAACAGCTCCCTGGCTGATTACCACTCCTGGAAAGGTTAATGGTGGAGCATGTGCTTGGTCTGCACACTTCTAATAAACACCCATTCTTTCGTTTTCCTTTGAAATACTTTTCATATTTAGCCATGGCTGTTCATATGGTTCCCTCCTGCGACAGCTCCTCACCAACAGCCAGTGTATAAATAGAGCAGCCACCGAGTCCTGCACACGGGCAGGCAGGTGGGAGATTTGAAAGCTTCTGTTAATAGTTTATCTCTGAGTCTGCCTAATGAATTATCCTGGCAATTACTGTGCAGAAATTGTTAGTGTATCCTGATGATTCAGAACTTTCTAACAACAACTCTGGACCAAACTATAAACTGTTTTTCTATCTTGGAGTGGAGACTTGAGAGAGGATTCCTAATTGTTCTTGTCCCCTCAGGGGCCAGAGCTGGATTATCCCACACAGGCTTCTCTGCAGACTTGTTTTTGGTCTATCGGTGGGCCCTCTGCCAGACCAAAGGGACAGGGAACTCAGTTTTCCAGATTTAAATCCCCACCCCCTCCACCCTTCCACTCCACTTACACCTCTAAGGAAGCACATGGATTATAAAGGATTTGCCCTCATGGGGCTTTGGTTTGTGTTTGTGAGGATCTGTCCTTAAAAGCGTTGCCTTTTTTGTTTTATCCCCATGTAAACCTGAGTCCCATTTTTACCCCGGAAATGGGCAGAAATTAAGTGCTCTGTTGTTCCAAGAGTAGACATCTCTCATTTCTTTTAAAATACCTGCCTTTAAATGGCATTTCCTCTTGGAAACAATGTCTTAATGTGAAGGACAAGCAGGTAGGGATGGACAAAGGTGGTGTTTCAGGAGCAGGGCACACAGATGGACCCCTCCTGCTGTAGTTGTGCTTCAGCTGTGGGTGCCTCTTCCCAGGGCTCATCCCAGTGGTCTCCCCCAGGATCCATGCTGCGCTGAGAATGACCTGTGCAGCGATGCTGTATCAGGCCAACAATCTGAGGGCACTGGGGCCATAGCAATGGTGGCAGGGAGTTTGCATGGGGCCAAGGTAGCTCTTCCTTTCCTCATCCCTCCCTTTGCCGGGGTAGCAAAAGGCCATGCCTCCATGCCCTATCCCACTGGAAACACTGACGCCTGTCTGGCTGCCAGGACACCCCGCCAGCACGTTCCCCACACCCGGCAGCAGCAAGTGGGCACTGTGCCGCATCACAGGGCTGGCTGGGCCCAGGTGCCCTTCTCCAAACATCCTCCTGCCCTGCACCCGTG
Organism: Lophotriccus pileatus; assembly: GCA_035583135.1. Classification (NCBI taxonomy): domain Eukaryota; kingdom Metazoa; phylum Chordata; class Aves; order Passeriformes; family Tyrannidae; genus Lophotriccus; species Lophotriccus pileatus. The sequence goes on from JAWWES010000169.1 coordinate 21,842,799, forward strand.
GTACCCCCGCGACTCGCCCACGTCCGTCCCACGCACCCGCCCTTGCTGACGGTGGGGAAAGTAGGAGCCATGTCCTTGCACTGACCTTCGTCTGACCTTCCAGTAACGCTCGAGAAACCCTCGGAAAGGCTTTCTCATTGTGCAGCCCCAGGGTTTCCAGGGAATTAGTCAGCAGGCTGGAATTGTGCTCTGTGTATGTGACCCCCCCACTTTCCCCCCCTCCTCCTGCCTCTCCCATCTCTGGAGCCGGACCGGTCCAAGAGATATGTTGCCAGGGTGACAGCGAGGTGTGATGGATGGACAGAGAGTGGCTGTGGAGTGGCAGGGCTGCTGGTCAGTAACCCAGGGCTGTGTTTATAAGAAGGAAGAGGCTGTTTCCTGGAGCTAACATAATGCAGCTCTAAAAAAGGCAGGGGAAATACATCATGCAAGGGGAGCGCGGCCCAGGGAGGGGAGGGCCACGGGGAGCCCAGCACCACAGCGAGCCTACAGGTCAAGGTGCCTTTGACAGGGGCCTTTTTTATAGGCCATTTGCGTGAGAGTTCGCTGCTGTTTCTCTGCAGCCCTGACAGCGGCTCAAGGCCCAGCCGGGGTTTGGGGAGGGTCTAATCTAAACTCGCTGATTTCCAGCCCTTCTCCTACAGGACCCGCTGATTTATTTGGAAAATAAATAATCGACACTGACTATTGTTTTGTTGCTGTGGAGTGACAGTCCCCCGCCCTCGGTGTGGGGCTGTGCCCTATCCCACAGCAGATACTCAGAGGTACAGGGATTGTGGAAGGACACTGGTGCTGAGAGAGAGAGAGACTGAGTTGGCTGCTCCCATCTACCCCCACCTCACCTTGCCTGGGAAGCAGCAATTCTTGTGGTCGTGGTCCCTGCATGGGTGGGCATCTGGGGCATCACTCACAGTTCTCTTTGTGCTGGACTCAGAGCTGGGGCAGTGGTGACCACCTGGAAAGGCACGGGGATATCCCATCCTCCTTGCCAAATGCCAGCTGTGGCAGTTTTCCTCCCTTTAGCTGCACTGCAGGTGTGCGAGGCTCTTGTGCCTGTCACCAGCATCTCCCCACTGTGGAGCCAGGGGCTCTGCAACCTCATACACCCGCTGCTGCCATAGCAGTGGGGTCGTCCCCATGGGTCCTGTCACCTCTGAGCCCTGCAACCACACTCCCCATAATGTCACCCCTCTGCTGGAGGGTCTGGCTGTAGATGAAGCAGTGACTCCTGGTGCAACAGACACGGGTTTTCACCTCCCAGCTGGCAGCACAGGAGCTGAATCCGCCAGGTGGGTTGGGGCACCACCATTCCCTTACCCCTGTAGCTACTCCTGGTGCTCTGCCCTGCCCTGTGTTCCCAGGGCCTGAGTCATCATGGCTAATCAGAAAGCAGTACTCCAGAAAATAGACCCTGGTTTTTCTCTACCTTAAAAAAAGAAAAAAAGAAAAAAAAAACACACAAAAAACCTCAATTAAAATATTTCAGAAAAAAAAAAAAATCACAGGGGAAAAAAAAATATCCAGGATCTTATGGCTCTAGGTAGGCATAATTGCTTCTACTAAGCTGAAAAAATATTGAAATGTTGAAATTTTTTTCTTATTTTTTTTCTATTACTTTTATTCTTACAAAAGTTTAATAGCTGAGGAAGTGATATTGCATTTAGGGTTTTTCTTTTTGTCTTTTACAAGAATGCCAAAGCTTTGTAAAGCATGAGCATAGGGAATAAAAGAAGAGAAAAGAGAGGAGGAAATCTAGTGGGGACATCAAACAGTCTTCAAGAAGGTTCAGGACAGTGGAAAAAAGACAAGGAAGAGATGAAAACACAGCTCTTCCAAATTTCAAAGTTTTCTGCTTTAGATAACTGAAAGGAAAAAATTATTTTGAAAGATCCCATTGAAAAGTTAAATGAAAATTGTTTCCACGGAATGGTTTTCAATCTAATTCACTTTAAGCAAGAATGTTTTCAGTAATTTTTTTTTACTGAATAAGTTTAAGTTTTATAATTTATTTTCTACATCATTAATCACAATTCTGCCTCAATATAATAATTAAAAAATCATTAATTTACATTTTTCCAGCAAATACCTGTGTTTGGTCCTGTCTTCACTAGTGCAGGAGTAATTTTTAAGTGGAGCCTCGTTTTTGGCTCAGGTTTTGCTATTCCCTTTTTTCTTTGGAGGAGTTCTGTGTGTTCAGCATTTGTGTACTTCCCCTGCTGTAATTCATGCAAATACTGCCACATCCCCAAATTCCTCAACGAGTTCAATATTAATCAGCAAATAATTTTTTTTCAGCCCAGCCTGCTCACTGTCTAAAAACCACTTTCTAAATAAGTATTTGATGAGCATTTGTATATTTAATGTTTGCATTGTTCTGAGTGACTTTCGACATTAGGTTCTCTCACCCATTTTCTGTTCCAATTAGCACGTTCACAGGCACTTATATATGAATTTGCGTTGAGCTCAGATTTTATACAGCTGTATTTAAACGACTTTCAAAAAAAAAAAAATCCATATTTTGGAGTTATTTTGTTTTGTCTGACATATCCCTCACAGCTGCCAGTGCAGGGAAAGGCGATCCGTACTTCTGGAAGCCCCTGTGCCGGCAGTTCGGGGCAGTGCTGCCTGTCCGGCGGGAGTTGGACCGTGCGGGTCCCCGAGCAGCCCCATCTCCGCTGTGCGGGTGTCGGGGGGCTGCCGATCTGCAGCCCTCTAAGAGCAGCCCTGGGCATGGGCTGTTTCTTTTTAAAAGACACTCTGTGTTACTGTAGCCATTCCCCGTTCTCCTTGGATTTGCGTCGGCCCCCTGTGGCACCCACGGGCACGCTCTGCCCAGGGAGGAAGCCGGGCTGGTCCCAGGGGATGGGGCGGGAGAGGGGGCTCGTTTTTCCAGCTCTGCAGATTAGGGCCGCCTGGCTCCTCTGCGAGCCTCCACAGGTGGCCGTGATATTTCTAAAGGACTTGTCCATGTGCCACAGTAAGCTCATTAGGTAATTCCCTTATTATGCAGCATCAACTGAAGCATGTGTGTTTGGGTTGTTGGGCAGCCCCCTCTCACCTTCCTCCCCAGCTCTTCTCACTTCCTAGTTACACCCTTCTCTTTGTGTTAGCTAAGAAGGTGGGCTTTTAAAAGTTCCCACTGGCCCAGCCATTTTGAGTGCACGCTCCTCCCTCCCTCACCGGTCCCAGTGTGAGGGTATCCCAGTGAGAGGGTTGCTGCAAGCCAGGGAGGCAGCAAGCAGGACTCTGCTTGCCCGGCGGTGCTTCGGGCCCGTTCACATTTCCACGTCAATCTCAGGGCCAGCCACGCAAATGCGCTGAGGGTTTGATTCAGACAAAGCCAGCCATGGGGAGGTTCCTAGGAGAGAGGCTGTGGCATGAAGCAGCTGTGGGATGCTACTCTCTGTGTAGTCACTCTGGGTTTAGAGAGGGGCAGTGGGTTCTTGCGCCTTGCTTGCAGAGAAAGCGAGGCGCTTGTCCCGTGACCCCAAACCTGTCGATTCTCACCTGGAGGTGGGGAGTCAGAACTCATGGGGTCAAGCCTTTTGCCCTCAAACATGGAGAACCTGGGGATGGTCTTCCCTCACTGTCTGCTCCAGGAGAAGCCCGGTCACAACCCCTGCCTGGGGAAGAGGGATGGAGCCAGGAGCCCACCCTCTTCCTTCTGGGGGGCCACATGCCACAAAATCCACCTCGCGCCGGCGCTTTCCGGCCCTCTGTGAGAATGTACCGCTTGTGGCTCCTTCGTTGACTTTGAAGAATGTCCCTTTATTCACAATGTTATTTCCTTTAATCACTGTGAGGTTGCAGGAAATCTTCTTGGAAAATTGTTACAGATTGGCTGGAATTAATGTACTGTCACAGGGATGGAAAACTCACTTGAACTTGTTTTCATTTTACCCTAAAAAGTCACTGTCCCCAGAAGGTTCAGATGCATTTGGATAAACATGTGAGTTCTGAGGATGTAGCTGTTGTTGAGCATTTCTTTTCCCTCCTTTTTTTTTTTTTTTTCCAAATGTATCTCTGTGGCCTTCCAAGTTCCTGAGTTTTACTCAAGACCAGGAGTGCTGAACTAAAAGAAAAAGGGACTATTGGCATAAACAGATTGAAGACAGGCAAATACATCATTAAGTGACACAACACTCGAGTAGAGATAACGAACCGGTAAGTGACAGCTTTGGCTGTCAGCTAAAAGCTGAATCAACCAAATTTTCTACCTGAGGTTAAATTATCTATGCTGGCTGACATAGGAAAGACAAGATGTCCTAAATCCTAACTTTCACAGGAGTTTACTCCCTTTTCCACATGAAATTCTTGTGAGTAATGAAGAAATGGGGTATAGGTGAGTGTGTGGCTACATGAGAGCACAGCTGGCTGGAAAAAGGTATTGAAAGGGCAGTTACCAGTGCTCAGGCCAAAGACAGGGTCTGGTGTGGGTTGAGGGCTAGTCAGTGCTTTCATCAGTGAACTTTACCTGCAGCACCTGTCTGATAGGGCCTGCAAGACTGCCTTTCTTGAGAAATTGAAGAAACCTGAAATAAACCTGTTGATAAGAACAAATGTGTCTCTTCTGTGAGTTGGGAAAAGTCAATGTCTAGCTGGGGAATGAGCAAGGTTGCTCTGTGGGAAAGTAGCTGGTGGTGACAATGGGTCCTGCAGGGAGCGTGATACAGAGGCAGCCCAAGTGAGAAGAGCAAAATGAGACCAGGACACATAAATAAGGTGTTTGTAAGACACCTGATGTGATCCTGCTGAATTTAGAGTGTTAGACTCAGTGCTAAATCCCACTTGCGGCTCAGTGTTTCAAGTTGCTGTTCTTGGATAAAGCCCAGGGAAGAATGAGATCAGAAATTCAGAAAACATGACATACTGGAGAAGGCTGAAGGGTAGCTTAGTATCACAGCACAAAGACTGCAGGGAAATAAGATAAAAGTCTTTAAATGCATAAAGCCCTGCTACAAAGTACGAGATAATGGGCTATTCCTTGTTTTCAGGTGGGTAGAAGAAGCCATAGACTCACCCTGCAATGATTGTGGTAAAAGAGATTAAAACTTGTTTTTCTGGGAGCTGTCTTCACCACTAGAGGCTTCTTTTACAAGAGTTTAGACAAAAGCTCTACCAGGAAGGTTTTGATTTGTCTGGGGGCAGGCAGACAGGCTAGGTGACCTTTCAAGGGCCTTCCAGGCTTATTTTTTATAATTCTGTGAATACAGATACTAAAAAGAGGGAAGATAATTTTGCCTGTGGCCAGTCTATTCAGGACTGGACCTTGCCAGGTCTTGCTTCAGGTGTGAATGCTGTCCAGGTTTTCCATCAGTTGGTTTTTTGGTGTTTTTGTTTTGTTTTGTTTTGGTGGGTTTTTTTGTTATTTACTCCTAAGCGTTTCTTTTTTCTATTGAATTCTTTCCCCTGTTTTTGTACATCTCCTTCTCCTGAAATGGACATATGCCTTGTGTGGTCCCCCAAATCCTGCACAGAGAGACCATTTCTTCCCCGCTAAATTTACCATATGCCTATACACAGGATCCAAGAGCATCTTGGGGCAGACCCCATCTCGCTCGTGATTTTGCCTCGTGACAGACTCCTGGTGTTGCAAGCTCATGCCCCGCTCATGGTTTCACCCCCATTGCAAGGCCCCTGTGGGTTGTCTGTGGGCTGGGTGTTTTTCTGTTTCTAAAACAGGACTAACAACCGTCATCCCCTTCCATCCGTGCAGATGTCAACTGTTCAGTGTTTACACTGAATTTGTGCAATGGGAATTTTTCTCTGTGTACTAGTAATATGAAGTATTTTTACCCACGATGTTTAAGATCAGAGTCAGTCACTAGATCACCGGCACTGATCTCCCTGACTACTTTGTCTTACTTTTTCTGAATCTGAATAACCTGGGGTTTCACTAAGGCACAAAATCATTTGCTCTGGAAGCACAAGGGAGTTCATGGTTTGGTCTTACTTAGTCACTGATGGTTAATCTGCTGGCTAATCAGCATTGCTCAGAAAATGCATGTCATATTTCTTATGCAGGTTTGTCTGGCTTTTAATTTCCAGCCATTGATTCTTGTTCTGCCTTTTTGGCTGGAATAAAAACACTTTAGCACACAGTATTTTCTTACTATGAGAGTACTTGTGCATAGCAGTCAAATTTCTTGAGCTTTTTTAAGAAGAAAACAGGTTCAGCTTGATTCTGTCACTGTGGGGTGCGTTCTCCTGCAATTGTGTCTTTTCTGTGCCTGTTTTCTGCACTCTCTCTCATTTCACAGAATAATTTTGGCCTCAGGAGCTCTGGCGGTACAGCCCGCTGGTTCAGCCTCAATCCATTGAATTTTGGAAATGTCTGAAGACACAGATTCCACATCTCAGTTTTTAAGCCACCTTTTATCTGCCCTCTTCCAGCCCATACCTCCCCACTCTGGTTGCAAGAATGCCATGGGAGATGAGGGGGATCTCATTTACATCTCTCACTTCATCTGGATCTTTTTTAAATGGGGCACCAGGCAGTATCTCAGAGTCAGCATCCCCTTCTCTGCTGCATAGAGCACTGCCTAACAACTCCCATTTGCTGTGCTCCTAGCTCTGGTACCCAGGACTGAATTCACCATTCCTAGTGTTGAGCTCACCCCGGGACCCCCAAAAGTCCTGTGTTGGGCTCTGCCATCCAGAGAGGTATCCCACTTTCTTTGCCAACACATGCAGCTTGGCATTCAGATCAGTCAAAACCCATGAGCAAGTACTTCATCCTTTCCATGACGTGCTGAGCTACAGCCAAGGCTGGTACCAACTCCGAACTCACCTGTGCCTGCACTGAGTACCTGGAGACCAGTCATGACACCACTTCAGCAACATCTCCCTGTTGAGAACAACTTCTGGAGACCAGTCAGGGTGTAGGTAATGGGTGGGAAATCAGTATTAATTAGGAAAAATACTTAACCAGAATATTATGAAGCACCTCACAGATACCCAAGGGTATCTGACACCTCACTGCTCCCTGTTTCTCTAAAGCCACTGCTTTTGGCCCTGTGGGCAGTTCAAGTCCTTGCTTGAGACACAGTCAAGCCTCTTTGTTCCCCATTTTCAAGCAAGATTTCCTCAGAAGATCCTAGGAAGAAGCTATGGACTAATAATATCTTCACCATATATGGTGCATTTTATCCTCAGTTTGTGAGTGTTGCCCTGCATGCTGCATGCAGCCAGCTGCTCACCAGCGAGCATGTGCTACCCAGCCCGGCACAGCCGGGTACTGCAGAGGCCCAAGGCTCGAGTACAAAACCAGGTACATTTTGGACAGGATCCTGCTTTTCCTTCCGTGCAATGTCTACGCTGGACGAGTTTGGCCTGTGCGGTGCAGATGACTGCTAGTGCTTACGTGTGCTTTTATAGTGTAGCATTTCAAAGGGCTGGTTGCAAGGAGGTGCATACACATTTCCTGTATGTCTGGCCAAAAAGCCGATACTTGAGAGCACCGGGGAACCCTACAGTTTCACAGAACATGCCATTTTGATGTTCACAAAAGACAAAGCTTTGCCCAAACCCGGGGAACATCATGGAAGGTGCCAGAATTATTTTCCTGCTCCTGGCTTCACTCGGATTTAATTCTAGCTCTGCTGCTCCATGAAGGTACATCTGGCATATTCCTGCACTGTGCAGGTCCCAGCCCTGTGAGGGATGGTGGTGAGATGTGCCTCATCTGGGATGGGGACTCAGGTTTAGCCTTGCTCTCTGCCAGTAGCTCAGTGACTTCTGCAGTGCTGGTAGGACAAGTGCCAGGTTGGAGGAGTGCAGGTGTCCAGCTCCAGAGGGCAGGTATGTCCCCAGTTGTCAGCCATGCCATCAGGGGCACCTTTTTTCAGGTCAGCCCCCTCAAACCTGCCCAAACATGCCTGAGACTCTAACAGTCAGGCAGGCGGAGAGACCCCATGCTTTCCAGGTCTCCTCTCATGACATCCACCGAGTCTCCTTCCAGCACTAATCTTGTCCTTCTATCCAAAACAATTATGGAGGGCTTGTTGTTTTTGGCACAGTTCTTTATTTACAAATCCCATCCTGCTTATAGCTCATGGTTTCATTATCCTCTAGATGTTTACAGAGCTCCTTTTCTTAATATTTGTGCCATTATTTTACTAGGGATCCGGGTGAGACTTTCCAGACATTAATTGTCTGGCTCATCCTCTACCCCATCAGCTCTTTCTGCAGAAGTGCACATCTCCTCACTGTCCCTGCCTGCCTGGGGCACCCAGTGGGACAGGGATGGGCAGTAGCAGAGCAGAGCGTTGCCCTGCTTTGAGGATGCAGGGAGGGATGTGCAGAGGGAACAACTGCACTCCCCTTTCCCAGGCTCAGGACAGGAGTGCACATCCCTGGCTGGGGAACTCTCCCCTCAGTGGGCTTTCAGCTGGCTGGGGACTGTGTCCTGGGAAGACAGACAGTGGCAAACCCGTCGCTGGGATTTTGGGGTCATTAGCATTGTGCAGACGTGGGTCGGCAGCTTATGCTGTGCATGGCTCTGATGCTGGTCCCTGCCCCTGGGCTGTCTGTCACAGGGGCTTGTTTAACCTTCTTTGCCACAATATCTCACAGTCTTTAATCTGTTTATCCTCATAACCCCACTATGAGGTGAAGGATAGTTATCCTCATTTCAGAGGTAGGGAACCAAAGAGATTCTTTTCAAATGTAGATGAGTGTTTAATGATGCAGAGATAAAGATTTTAAAAACCTGCCTGAGACAACAGGCGTATGGTGTGTAACTGATCTGGGTGTTTTTGCAAATCCTATTAAGTGCCTCTGTCTTTTTCAGCTGGTGCTCTCTCGGGGCAGAGCTGGCATGGGAACCCACGGGAGTGCCAGTAGGGCTCCAGCCTCCTGGTCCATGAATCGGGCACAGGCAGGGCAGGGGGAGACAGAGCTGACCCCGCATCTGCTGTTCAGTACCCCGGGTGCGCTGTAGTAGTGCGGTGCTACAGCAGCGTCTGCTAAAAGCGGGCGCTCAAGTATGAATTGTGTGAGTGGGTAAGACCCTCGTCTGCGTTTAGGGATGAAACTCAAAGCCTGTTTGTACTGCAGGTGTGCACGTAGAAGTGTAAGGTAGGAAATACCAGGTGGTGTTTGTGCGGTATCCCCCTGGCCGTGCAGCACAGGCAGTGCCAAGCCAGTAAACGAGGAGCAAGTGATGACGGCAAAGCTCTTTGCTGTCACGGCCCGGGCAATTGGTATGGCCAGTCGATGTGGTTAAAAACCCCGAGCTGTGGTTTCTATGCAGTGATCCCGGCAAGAGGTGTTCCTGGCTGCCGCGTGGGCCCTTCCCGGCAGCTGGCCAGTGGGGCTGGGTGCGGGTCTCCCTGCTGCTCCTGGGCAATTGTTGCTGTGCTTGTGGGAATGCGGCGGCTCGTGCTGTGAGGAGGTCAGTGCCTTTGTGTTGCTGCGGGGAGTTTATCTCTGCGGATCTTGCCTGCTTTCCTGGGTCAGGCTTTACCTCCGCTGTTATCAGCAAATGCAGGAACAGCCCGGTCCAGAACCGGGCTGCGTAGGAACCTCTCGACCCCCTTGCAGGGGGAGGCAGCACTTTCACATCTCTCCCACGCTAATGGACACCCGTCAGGCCGGCGGTGGAATGACATGTGCCATGCCCTGTGGTCGCTGTTCCTTCTTCACTGTTTTGGCAGCGCCATTCCCGTGCTCCCCAGCGGTGTGGGATATAGGCAGTGGGGAAGTAGGAGACAGCAGAACCGGCAGGGCCCTCCCTGGTCTCACTTCCCATTGGGTCCTTCACTGCCAATACAGGGGACAAATCTCCAGTGGCAGCACTGATTCCCGCTTCTCCACTGGGCTGCCCTGTCCCAGTGCACCCTCCCCTTCTCTGCAGCTCCATCCGGACCCCTCCAGCTGTCTCCACAAACCCAAACCATTAGCATTTCCTGTTCAAACATTTCCAATAAATAAATGGAGACATCATGCCACAAGCCCGCAAGTGACCCAGAGGCGGGTCCAAGGCCGGGATGGACACGACCACCCAGCGCCCGACCCCCTGGCTGGGCGCCAGCCCTGCCTTTGTTTGAATTCCCGGGTGAGTAAGCACTTGGCTGACGCCAGCTGAAACGCTGTAAGAAATTATTTCTGATATTAAATAAATTGTTTTCAGTAAATCTGCTCCTACACGAAGGTCCAGAAGCTACCCACCCGCACCACTGGGCGCCGTGCAAAGGAGATGGACTCCTTTTTTTTGGCCCTGTCCTGCCTTATAACTGGGACACACACCCTGCCCAGAGGGGTCCAGCTGGGACCGGCTGAGCTGCAGTTCCCTTGGCTCTGTGGGCACAGCCAGGCTCCTGCAGCTGCCCAGCACCCAGGTACACCATGGCAGAGCGGCTCCCTGCAACACATCAGACTGCCTTTGTCCCAGCTCACAAGCCAGGCTTGCTGGTGAGGAGGCAGAGGCTTGGGCCAGGGTGTTTGATGCTCCTGGGAGTGGAAGCTATGTTCCCACATCAAATCTCCAAGAACCCATTTTCTTGTCCATTGCCTTGGCATGGCAGTGCCCGTCCTTTTCTCCACTGGTCCTCCACACCACTTTTAATGCACTAGGGTACCAGGCATTTTTTCCTGAGTAGATCATGGTCCATAAGCCAGTCTCCTGACTTCTGCCAGCAGGTGCTGATGCAAAAGGAAAAATTAGGGGAAGGCATTCCTAGCAGCTTGTGCAGTGGTGAGCACCAGGACCAGCCCATCCCTTGCTGCTCACAGGATCAGTGTTCCCCTGGAATACCTGTTCTCCTCCTGAATGCCTGGGGGACAAGTGGACACAGAGGAGGGGAGCATGGTTATAAGTGGTCCATAAGCAGGCCGGGATTCCAGGGACACCAAGTCTAATGTGTAAAATGTTTTAAATAGAGAAATGGCAAACCTCTGGCTGTGCCCAAGCAGCAGTGATGACAGGAGAGGTTTGAGCCTGATTGGGTTGGTGAATATGCTCCTTCTCAGGGTACACAGGCTTTGTCCTCACCGATCTGAGTTGCTCTCTGGCTTTGAGCTGGAAGTAAAGAAGATGGACTTGGAGCTAACAAAGTTCTGTCATGGTGGCAATTAGGAAAAATATCAGGAACATAGCTTTCACTAATTTTTTAATATATTTTTTTTTAATGTATGTTTTTCTGAAGCCAAAACTTCCTGCAGGAACATGGTGTTTAAAGGCATAATTTTGCTGTTGAAATTTTCTGAAGCATTTAAAAAGACTGAAATAATTTTTGAAGGAGATGTAGATGTTCTGCTTCAGAAGCTTTCACTCAGTGGGGTGTTATGCTCTGGCTTCAGAAACTGAAATGCAGGAAGCCACATTTTAATTAAGTTGTTTTACAGAGAAACAATAAAGTCTTTCTGATTCTGAATAATTTCATATATTTAGAGCTTTTTCCTTGCTCAAGGGGATCTCCTGTTTCTCCCACTTACAGCAGGTGAGAGGATAGGTAGGGGGGATGATGTGGCAGGGGACAGGGGGCTGCCACAGACATGGTGCCTGAGCAAATGGCCACCAAGTACCCAGGTGTTAATCTGCAGCTCAGCAGAGTAGGAACTAATTTTTTTTTTTGTGCCGGTGGGTGAAAGCCCTGGCATTCCCTATCTGTGTTTGCAGTGAGGCTGGTGGCATGGGGGGACACGACATGGGTGCTGCAGCGCAGCATGACCCAAGGCTCAGATGCAGGGGCCACCTGTAGGGCTGCGTGAGGGCACTGCTCATCCTGGGCCATGCTGGGGTCTAAGCTGCTGTCAGTGCCCTGGTGCAGCAGGAAGGCAGTGGCAGGGGCCCCTTCCTGACCCCTGATGGTGCCCCTTGGCAAGGCCTGCAGCCCCAGCTGCCACCAGGGCTCGATGCCATCAGCACTTGCGGGTGCTGACAGATGGACCCAGCAAGGAGCTGACGGGAGCCGGAAACTCCTGATCCCTCTTTATCTGCCCCTCACCCTGCTTTCTCATCTCCCTGTCTTGCCTGGTATCTCATGCTCCTATTCCTGTGCCTTGCTGACTGCTGGGGGCTGCCCAGCCTTCACAGAACCCTGCAGCCAGACCCAGGCCCCAGGCTCTGTCATGCCAGCCACAGTGTGAGGTTCTGGACCACCCCCCACGAGACCTGCTGGGCTTGGTGTCTGCAAGGAGCACTAGCTCTGAGCAAGGGCATGCACTGTAGGTGCCCCTGTCCCTTGGCTACCCGTTGAGCATCAGCCATCGGAGCCAAGACAGGGCTCTGTGTCTGTGGTACATTGTGGGTTGGAGTGGAAGGGAAAGATCAGGCCCAGCTCAGCACCATCACGTGCTCTGAGAAGGTCAAGTAGTCCTGCTGCTGCCTTCCTCAAATGTACTGCCTGCTCCCAGGCCAGGGTCCAGTTGAGTACCAGCTCAAAACCAATCACAAGCATTTCACTTGGCTTTCATGACATCCCTGAACCTCATTACTCTATTGCAAACCCACTGCCCCACCTGGGCAGGGTGGCAGCAGAGGGGTCAGAATCCACAGTTAATGTAGCTGCCCCTAAATGCACTGCCAGAGATCAGCTAATCTGATAATTACAGCAACAAAAGCCATTTAGACAAACCATGACCTGACCTCGGGAGCTTGGAATGAAAACATTTTACCCTCCTCTGTCTGGATCCTGCAATGAGAAAACATCTGTATTTGGAAGACACTGTGAAAACAGCCCCCGCACAGAACCTACTGGGAACAGCCACAGCTCTGCTCTGTGCCCACACACTGCCTGCACCCAGCCTCAGCCCGAGGTGGGCAGCACTGCCTAAACCCTTGCTGTGATACCAGAGTCGAGGGTGTCTCAGTGCTGAGCAGGGCCCTTTGGAGAGGGAAAGGCAGAGGCCAGAGGGGTGTGAGAGTGGATCTTGCAAGGGGGAGTGAAGGGGAGGGGTTCAGTGAAGCTTATCTGCACCTTTATAGAAAGGGCTTTTTCCAAGCCCATGCAAGGCTGGATGGTATGGGGAGGGTATCACCTGGTCCCCAGCGGTCTCTGCACCCTTGCAGCAGCCTGAGCTCTGCAGGAGCCAGGCTGACTGCCGAGCCCCCTCCTTCTGGCTCCCAGGAGGGGCTGCGTGTGGGGGGCCCTGTCTGCATGCAGCACGGCCGTGCGTGCCCGGGGGCTCCTTTGCTCTGGGTAAGGTGTGCAAGCCTTCCCGTTGAGTGGCGGGTCATTGCTGGCTGTCAGTCCAAGACAGGAGATGAAGGGAGGGATGCCTCAGGGCTGGCTCCCATGTTGCTCCTGCTTTTACATACATGTTGGTGGCACCCTTTGTGTAGGCTGAGGAGATGAAAGCTCAGGGCCAGAGGGATCTTGCTAACACATAGCCACCCAGCTCAGGGGCCCGACGGCCTGCTGCTTCGTCTCATTGTCTCATTCTTGCTTCTGTTCCCAGCGGAGTCCCACTTCACGCTGCCAAGGGCACGGGACACTGGTTTAGCTGGGGGCAGCCAAGTGCACAGGCAGGTAACTCCTGCTGGATCAGTGACCCCAGCCTCACAGGCGTGGGCAGCAGCACAGATGGTCTACCCCAGACCGGCAGAGCTGAGCTCACGCTGCCCAGAAGCCCCTGAGGAAGGGGAGCAAGACAGTGCTGATTTAGGGTAACTGCACTTTTTCCTGCAATGGGCATTGCTCAGCCTGCTCTGGCAGTCCCAGGCAGTGACTTGCTGCAGCCAGCTTGGCAGGCAGCACCCCTGTGCCTTTGTGACCTCCCTATTCTGCACTGGGAAAGGACTTGGCCATGTCCCCAAGTATCCCAGTGCTCTTTGGAGAGTGGTAGGATTAGAAACCAGTAAGAGCAGTGAGAGCCTGACAGTCTGGGGACTCCCTAGCTCTTCTGTCTGCTCCATAAATAGGATTCTCTAAGCAACCTCTGTCAGTTTTTCCCATTGCAGCATTCCACATGTGCAATTCTTTGCTCCTTGTGAGCAGAAAGCATGACTCACCCTGCAGTGGGCTACCCCCAGTTCCCTCTGATGCCCTTGTTCTCATCAGCTGCTTTCCTGCCCAGCACTGCAGCATGTCTCATTTAGCAGCATCCACTGACCTCGAGAAAATCAAGTGCTTTTCATCTACTTGGAGTTAGAGTTAGGATTAGAGTTAAGGGCAGAGTTAGATTTAAGTTTAGGGTTAGAGTTAAGCTTTGGATGCCCTGACAGCACCTTATGAAGGTCAGGTTTTTGCAGGGGTTTGCAGCTCTTGCAGACAGCAGATCTGAATCCCATTCTGGGTTTCAATGCAGCTTTGTCTCAAGGCCTGGAAGAAGTTTTATCCAAATTGGGCTAAGAACCCCAACAGAGCCAAGGCTTTGGTCTTGCACTGCTGTCTTGCTCCTCTGCCTTTCCCATTACACTGTTTTCTCTGAAGGCAGAAGCGCTGGCACGCTACTGTGCCAACAGGCAGCTCTGCCTCTTCCCCGCTCTCATGCTAAGCAGAAAGTGCACTGGGCAGTTCTTCCAGGTGCTGCCCGGAACCGGGGGAGGCAAGGGCTGTGCCCCCGGGCTCCCTCCCAGGCAGCCGGGCTGTGGAGCCACCTCGGGCATGGGAGGGGGGCATGGAACCAAACTGGTTTTCAGAGGGATCTTGGCTGGGTTAACAAAGGGAGCGTATGACACGAGCTGTCTGCAAAAGCGTTTGGGGACAGCATGGCCTTTCCCATCCTGTATGCCCGTGTTTTATGTCACGAAGGTGGGGGTGTGGTGTGGCGTATGTCACGCTGCTGGGGCCGCTGTTCGCGACGTCCTTCCCGTTTCCCTCAAAGCCTTTTCCAGATGCAGCAGGGTTGCGGGCGTATTCCCATAAACTTCAAAAGGCGCTCGAGACAGGCGGCGGGTTCCTAACGGAGCCGGCACGCACCGCGCGGCACCGACCCCTCTGCCCGGGGAGGCGCGGGGGCAGTCGCGGGGGGGGATGCTCGGGCAGCCCCGGGCCGTCTGCCTGGCTCGGAGCCGTCGGTGCCGCTCCCCGCGGGATGCGCGGGCCTGCCCTGCCCCCTGCCGGCACCGCCCGGCACCGCCGCGCCCCGACGGCGGCCGCACCCGCGCCCAGGGGCCCCGGGGGGTCCCCGCACTGCTGGAGGGCGGCCCGCAAGAGCCACAGAGGTCCGGGGTCACCGGGAGAAGCGCTATGCCTGCGGGAAGGGTGTGGAGTTCGGGAGCGAGGCGCTGAGAGGAACAGCCCGAGGATAAGTGCGATGCCTTGCGCTCGGAGAGAGGCGTCCCGAGCTAACAAGTCGGAGGAGGGACCCTCCTAGGTGACCCTGGGTTTTCCCTGGGCCTGGCAGGGTCTGAGGGGATCATCCCACAGCGTCTGATCAGCAGGTGGCTGGGAATCGGGAAAATGCCTTAAAAATCCGGGGCAGAGACACAGGAGGATTCCTGTGATCCGTCCTGAGGTGGAAACACCCGCCGTCCTCTCAGCGGTCCTGGTCCCGCACACACGTCACGGCCCCGCTGGGCCCACCCGCACCCCGGGCACTGCACCTGGACCCGTCCCGCCCGGACACCGCCCCCTGACACCTCCCCGCACACCCGAGACCTGCATTCCCGCACCACCCTGAGCCCCACGCACGGCCCCCGGGGCCGCCGTGTACCCCATCTTTGCGCTCCGGGGCTGACCTGCACCCCCGGGGTGCTCTATGAGGACTGTGCCGTGCACGGAGCACGGCACCCCCGGGTCCCACCGGCAGCGCAGCGCTGCCTCGGGCACGGCGTCCCCCGCAGCACCCCGTATAGCACCCGGGCACTGCACCCCGGGGCCGCGCGGGAGCGCCCGCAGCACCAGACGCTGCGCCTGCGGTGACGGCTCCGCGCCCAGCGAGGGGTCGCGCCCGGTTGGGCACGGGCCGGCCACGGGCGGCGCCCGCGACCCCGCGGCCTGCGTCACCGGGCGCGGCACCCGCGCCGGCCGCGCTCCGCGCCGCCATTGGCCGGCCGCGCTCCGCCCGAGGCCCGGCGGGGCCGCCATTGGCCGGCGGCGGGGGCGGGGCCGAGAGCGGTCCGCTGACTGGCCGGCGCGCGCGGCGGCCCCGCCCCCGCCGGTGAAGGTGAGCGTCTCCTCCAGGCGCCGCGCGCCGTCCGTACCGGAGCGCCCCGGAGCGGATCGGATCGGACCGGACCGGACCGGACCGGACCGGCTGCGCCGCCATGGCCGCCTCCATCTTCGCCGCCGTCCCTCACTCCCCGCCGGTCGCCGTCTTCAAGCTCACGGCGGATTTCCGGGAGGACGGGGACTCGCGGAAGGTCAACCTTGGCGTGGGCGGTGAGTCCGCGGCCTCGCCCGGCTCGGCGGGGCCATTCCGCGCGGGGCAGCGCGGACGGTGCCCTTGCGGCGGCTCCCGCACCTGCGGCAGCGGCCGAGCGGCAGCGGCGGGACCCGGGCCCCAAAGGTCACCGGGCGGCGGGCGGGCAGCGGGGCCCAGGCGGGCGTCAAGGTCGCGGAGCAGCCGGCGTCGGTCTGCCCGCCGTCCTGTGTCCCGGGCAGGTCCCTCCGCGGCCGGGCGGGGCAGCGTCCCCCCGGTGCAGCAGGGACGGCTTTCCCTCTCCCGCAGCCTACCGCACGGACGAGGGGCAGCCATGGGTCCTGCCGGTGGTGAAGAAGGTGGAGCAGTTGATCGCCAACGACAACAGCCTGAACCACGAGTACCTGCCCATCCTGGGCCTGCCGGAGTTCCGTGCCAATGCCTCCCGGATCGCCCTGGGTGACGACAGCCCTGCCATCAAGGAGAAGCGGGTATGTGGTAAATGGATAGTGCTGGGGTCCCCGGGGTGTCTCTACAGCAGACCGAGAAAGAGCATGAGTGTGCTGATAACTGCGTTTTAGCAGGATTTGGGGGTTTCTCAGATATGGTCTTCCCTGCTTGTAGCACAGTTGATGAACTCGTGCACCTGAAGCTGGTTGTGCCAGTAGTTGTCTGGGAAAAAACGAACGAGGCCTGTGATTGGAATTTGCTTTTTCCTTCATGTTTTAACAATTTCCCCATGGGAAACCGAAGTCAGATAATATACCACCTCTCCTGAAATAAACTACTAGTTGGAAATCTATTCTGTGCCAAAACATAATGGGAATAACTGAAGTCTATTTATAACTGTAGAAGTTGTCAGGAAGGGCCTGAGCACTGAAGGAGGTTGAAGACCACTGGAAGGGGATGGTGTCCTGGCTGGAGTGACCCCAGGGAGCATGTCTGGCATCCTGTCTTGCTCTTGCAAGCGTCTCTGCTCTCTGTGCACTGATAGCAATGTTGACCTGGGTGGACTCTGCTGGCAACTCTCTCTGTTGCAGGTCGGAAGCGTTCAGTCCTTGGGCGGGACAGGCGCTCTGCGGATCGGCGCAGGTTTCCTGAGCCGGTGGTACAATGGAAACAACAACACAGCGACCCCAGTCTATGTCTCCACTCCGACCTGGGGTGAGTGCTGTTGTCAGGGAGCCCTGGAGGTTGGCAGGCGAGGGAGGCACATCTCTGCTCCTGGCAGGGGCCTGGGCAGTGAGAGAGGAGCCTTCTCTTGTGGGTAAACGGAGATGCTGGGACTGGAGAAGGC
Source organism: Lophotriccus pileatus (assembly GCA_035583135.1). Lineage (NCBI taxonomy): Eukaryota > Metazoa > Chordata > Aves > Passeriformes > Tyrannidae > Lophotriccus > Lophotriccus pileatus. Next base: position 21,860,344 of record JAWWES010000169.1, read on the forward strand.
AGCTTGATGGAGGTGGGGCGTGCTTTTCTGAAAAGTTAATCTCTTTTCTCAGAGAACCACAACTCTGTGTTTATGGATGCTGGTTTCAAAGATATTAGACCCTACCACTACTGGGATGCTGCCAAAAGAGGTCTGGATCTGCAGGGGCTGCTGAGTGACATGGAGGTGAGTAAAACTAGCATGGCATGGGCTGAACTTGGTGCTGTACAATATCCACAACTGTCTGGGCCCTTGTGTGCTGTACCTGGAAGTGGAGTTCTGCCAAAGAGACTGTTGGTGCCCAGAGCAGCCATAGACCTTTCTGCTCAGGGTGCCCAGTCTCATCTATGTTTGTATGTGACCAAAACACATTCTCTCCTCAGAAAGCCCCAGAGCATTCCATTTTCATCCTCCATGCCTGTGCACACAACCCAACGGGCACAGATCCTTCTCCTGAGCAGTGGAAGCAGATTGCTGCTGTTATGAAGGTATGGGCTGCTGCTGGGGCTAAAGTAGTGCTGAGGGGACAAATAGCTTTTGAGCCAGCCAGCACTCTTGCATCTGAAGTGGGCTCTGGGGAGGTGTGTCAGGAGCTGGAGGAGTCCCACAGGGCACATGTTGAAAGGAGAGGCTGACAGGATGCTGGTCATTTGTGTTCAGAGGATAGATGCGTCCCAGTTCTGCTCATGCCTTCAAATTCTGTGGCTGGAGCGATGTTTCTTCTGCTGGAAAGGATATCCATGGGCAGGTGCTGAATAGTATCATATAAAGTGGCGCATCTCTTGTGCCTGTGTCCTCAAATGCAAATTTCTCCTGCATTGACTTTTATTGACCACTTTAGTATTCCTATTCTTTTATCCTGATAGAAAGAAAGTATTTCAGTCTGGTGTTGCTGGACCACGTTTCCTTTGTATTCACGCAAAAACTCAATGGTCACTTTTCTTTCCTATGGGTATTGTGGGGATAAAGTGCAGGTTGTGGGGAGGGGATTTCCCTCTAACACTGTTCCTCCTTGCAGCGCCGGAGCCTGTTTCCGTTCTTCGACTCGGCGTACCAAGGGTTCGCCTCTGGCAGCCTGGACAAGGATGCCTGGGCTGTGCGATTCTTTGTCTCCGAGGGCTTTGAGCTCTTCTGTGCACAGTCGTTTTCCAAGAACTTTGGGCTCTACAGTGAGTGTCTGGCAATAAGCTGGCCCAGTAGCATCATACCCAGGCAGATGGGGCTGGCATGCTGGAGGGTGGAGAATACTCTGCTTTGCCACAATGTGTGGAACCAATGGCTCACATTTCTTGGCTTGTCCCCAGATGAACGTGTGGGGAACCTGACTGTGGTGGGGAAGGATGCAGACAACGTGCAGCGTGTGCTTTCCCAGATGGAGAAGATTGTGCGCACCACTTGGTCCAACCCTCCCTCCCAGGGAGCGCGCATTGTGGCAACTACGCTTTCTTCCCCGCAGCTCTTTGATGAGTGGTACGTGTTGCCAGGGCCAGTGGGAGAGGGAAAGAGAGGGAAGCTGTCTTCCTGAGTGCCAGGGTCGGCCATGTGGCCTCAAACCAGGTGGGAGCCTATCCTCACACTCTGCTTCCTGCCTGCTGCAGGAAGGGCAATGTGAAGACAATGGCAGATCGGGTCTTGCTGATGCGCTCAGAGCTCCGGTCTCGACTGGAGGCCCTTGGGACCCCTGGAACCTGGAACCACATCACAGAGCAGATCGGCATGTTTAGCTTCACAGGGTTGAACCGTAAGTATCAAGTGGCCTGGTAAAGGGAGGTTTGGGTGATGACAGTTTTGCTGTGGGTGAGCTGGGCTGAAGCAGTCCAAGCAGGAATCTCCTGGGGGCCTCACTGGAGTTTTGGCATCACTATCTCTGTAGCTAGGGAGGGAAGAAGCATCAGGCAGCATTTTAGTGGCCAGTGCTTGAAGTTTTCTGCTTGTTGTGAAAGATTCAAGCATTGCTGGCTGGTTCTTTGGGCACTTCTGAGCTAAGAGTCACTGCTCTGACCTGATGTCCAATTGTTTCCCCAGCTAAGCAGGTGGAGTACCTGGTCAAGGAAAAACACATCTACCTGTTGGCTAGTGGGCGAATCAATATGTGTGGCTTGACTATGAAGAACCTGGACTATGTGGCCAAGTCTATCCATGAAGCCGTCACAAAAATCCAATGAAGCACATGAACAACCAAACTTACATGAAGTCACCAAAGCTATAGTGTGTAGTCCATGTCTTTTTCTTCTCATGGCTTGCCTTGTCCCACACCTCTTGGGATTTAATAAAGATGGGAGCGATAGGTAGCTCAATCAGAGATAATCATCCGATTTTTTCAAGTACCACATGCAATATGGTAAGCCAGTGCCCCCGGGAGGGTGGGGGTAGCATGAGCCACCTCAGCTCTTGTTTCACTGACAGCAGCCTGGTCTTCAGGTACTTAGAGCTGCATCTTTAGCACATCCAAATCAACTGCACGTAACGGATCGGTTTGATCTCAGTGAAGTCTGGTGCCAGTGCAATGCGCTGTGGGATGACAGCCCAGTGGCTGTGATCTCATACAGCTTGGGAACTAATGTCGACTACAAACTAGTATTTTGGGGAGGGACAAAGCTGTTGCTAGCTTCCTCCCTTCACCCCACCCCTTCCCGATTTCTGAGCCTTACACGAGCAAACATTTGTAATTGTGATAATTGCTTCTTTGTGTTGCTGACAGAAAATTAAACCTCCGTCTCTGTATATTACCCCTGCCTTGTGTGATACCATGCCTTCAGGCTGTACAAACCTCTTCCCAGGCTGAGGTTAAAGCCTCAATATTCTGCTTTGTCCACTGGTTCTTACTCAGTTTGTTTTAAGGCTTTTGCTTTCTGCCTCAGGGTGTTGCATCTCTAACGATCTTGGCTGCTACTGAAGGGGGAGTGTTGTAGAGAGACTGTTGCTGTGAGCTCCCTGTGATTCTACATGAAGCTGAGCAGTTCCTCCTGTGTCCATCCGGTGTTCCTCTTTCTGCTATCCAGCTCATCCTGTCTGTATATGCTTGCTTTCTGGATGGTTATGTGTTTCCCAGCCATGTGGCCATCTCTTCCTTACCCAGAGCTTCTGGCCTGCCCCTAGGGTGTCAAAAAGTGGATCTTTCCTGTTTGTCCTTTTCAGAAGGCCCCTGATGAACCATCACCTACTGCTCCTGGCTTCAGTGGGGCCTGCCAGCAGCAGCCTGTGTTTCTGGCACTGAAAAAGTGATGGGACCATCTGCTCCTGCTCTCTGCAGTCACTGCAGATCTATTTGTGAGCTGATATTACCACCTTGACAGAGCAGCCTCCTGACAAGATCTTGGTGGAGAAAGGGAACAGCTGCTTTCCTTGGGTCAGCTAGCAATAGTTACTGTTGCCTTGATGTGTTTGCTTGTGCTGCAGCTTAGGCAGAAAAGGCAAAATGGTGCCTTATTCCTTTGCTGTGTTTGCACGTCGACAGTACATGGAGTCTTGTTTGTCCTTTTTAGATCATGTCATGCCACATAAAAGTGTGAGCCAGAGGCAGCCTTTTCTCTCTGCAGGTGGGGAGCTTTTTTTCTTCTTGGTGTCCATCCACAAAGAGGGTGATGGGGAAGCAGTTAAAGGATGACTTTCAGGGGTGATCTCAGGAGAAGGAGTTAAGGAACCAATTCTGCTCTTGTTATTTCTGAAATCTTACAATTCTGTCCTTACAGACCTCCAGATGTGGAACCTGGCCCACATCTGGCCCCACATGTGATTTGTATCAGTGCTTTGCTAGCCTTACCAACCTTGTTTTTCCTAGCAAGTGACCTAAATTTCTCCTTTTCTGTGGTGTAAGCTCATTATCCATTATGCCATTTACCATGGCAACAGAGAACAGATTATTCCTTTCCTCTTTACAACAGCTTTTTAGGTATTTGAAAACTTCCTCTTTTCCCTTCACATCCCTTACCAGTTAGGTTAAGTGACTCTGTTTCCTTCAGCCTTTGGGGTAGGTTGTTTTCCAGCCCTTGCTTTCCTCTGTCCACCCTTCACTTGCTGTGTGTTTCCTTAGAAAGGGCAGTGCCTACGCAGAGTTGCAGTTATTCCACCTGAAGTTTTATCAGCATGGGTGGACTATGAGATTTCTGTTGTTATGTCAGGCTGTGCTCCAGCATGTGTATCCCACTACTGTGTTTGCAATGGCATGATACTAACTCCTATTCTTCCGCAGTCCCCCTGTCTGTACTGCTGTGGTGTAACTGCATGCCAAGTTGCTTTCCTGGCAGCAGGAGTGACAGAGAGCCCAGGTTCTTGGAGAGAAATTGGGAAGTACTTGCTGACCTGTTCCTCTGCTTTCTCCCTTTAGTAATGCTGAGTCCAGTTACTCCAGCCACCCCTGGCTCTGGGTATGAGGGCAGCCCAGCCTCGAGGGAGGGGTTAGCACATCGTTCCCTACACCCATTGACACAGAGAGGGCATTGCTCAGGGAAAAATCACTTTTAATATCCCTGTTGCGTTCAGCCTCTACAAAAACTACTGACTGGTCTGTACCAACCCGAAGGCTTGGTGCGAGCCTCCCTCACACAGGTGGGCATGTGTGGAGAGGAGAATGGTCCAATGTAGCATGGAGCAGCCTCTCCCCAGGGAGGGGCAGTGCTCAGGGGTGAGGGGGGCTCCCTGCCCTGTGCCTAGCAGGGGCTCGGGAGTGCGGGGCTGAGTCGATGGTCAGCGTGAGCAAGGCGCTGCAAGCGTGCGTGTCACCAGGCACGGCACAAACGTGTCCTGGGGCCCTGCGCTGCAGGGGCACCCCACAAATAGCACATCCTCATCATGGTGGAGACCACATCTGTGCAGCACCGAGGGGCTCCAGGCCTTGCTGGGATGGGGATGGTAAATGATGCTAAGGGCAGTTCTGGGTTGGGCTGCCCCTCCCTGCTCTGCCTGCAGGGACACCATGACAGACACTTCACCTTTCCTTTTTCCACCTCTTCCTTGAGACCAGATGCTACCAGAGAGCAGCTGGGCAAGGGCTCTCGGACTCCAGCTAACTGGTCCAGGCTGCCTGGGGGGTTCAGCCCTGCCAGGGGCACATCCTTTCTCGCCTGGGGATGGGGCTCTGCACAAGTCCTGCAGGGAGGGGCGGCACGAGTGGACGGGCAGGCAGCGAGCGAGTGCAGACCTCCTGCTGTTGGACATGAGCCTCATGGCAGGAGACCCTCCATGCTGCAGACCTGGAAGACACAAGCACAGACTGGTGCAGGTGGCCAGAACTTGCTGTCCATGACCTGCTGCTGCTCAAATTTGCAACACCTTTCCTAGCCAGGCTCAGGGATACTGGCACAGACACACATTTCTAGTGAAAACAGGAGTCAAGGTCTCACTCAGTCTCTGACACCCAGTCTGCGACACCCAGTCTGCTACTATATCCTTTGACCCTACTTCAGCCCCCCACAACATGTGGTGCCTATGTGGGCTCCAAACCACATCACTGGGCTTTGCTGCTTGAAAATTGATTTTATGCTATTTAAATTGAGGGACCTCCCATTTGCTGGGGAAGGAATGTTGTACCAAGAAGCAGGTTCCTACCTCCAGTCTGCATGGGCCTCCAGCGCTGCGCTCCAGTCACGCTGCTGCTCAGGTGATTAATGGGGCGAGATTGGAGCTTTCCTCTGGTGTCTTCTCACCCTCCGATGACGTCCGCTGTTTGCGCCCACCTGCAGCAGCAAGAGTGCCTAGGGCTGGGGTGCTGGGACCCAAGGGTGCTCAGGACAGGGATTGCATAGGGTTGGGCCAGGACTGGGTGGCCAGCTCTGCCTGAGCTAGCCCTAGGAGCAGTTTTGCCTTGCTGCTGGGGCACTGACAGGGAACTGGGCTGTTCCATGCCAGGCCCAGGCAGGGTGTCCCAAGGACAGGGCTGGGGAGCAGCTGACATGGGTAGCAGGGTGCTGGGGCACAGCTCTCCCCTGAGTGGTCCCTCCCTAGGTCAGTCACTCACTGAGGGATCTCAGCAGCCTCTTGCCCAGCATCTCCTCAGAGCTGCTCGGGGATGAGCTGGTCGTGGCCTCTCTGCCTGGGGACTCTGCTTCCTGGACGGTCTCGCAGCACGCACTGTCTGCAAAAGCCCAGCATGGCTGCAGCGCCTCAGGGCACCACAGCCATCACTACCCCCCTCATGTACCCCAGCCAAACTCACTCTGCCGCTTGCTGTTCTCCTCGTTGTCAGCCAGTTCCTCCTGGATGAAGGGGATGCCCTCCATGCGCAAGAACACCGAATCGCTGGGACTGTGCAGCCCCTCGGAGTGGCTGCCTGCAAGGACACAGGGCAGGCATGATGGCAGGCCAGCCATAGCAGCAGGTTCTGCTACCAGGGACCCCGGGGGACACGAGTGCGTGGCAACGAGGAATTACGTCTGCACATCAGCACCTGTGTGCACGTACAGGCACAAAACAGCATCCACAGGTGTGTGTGTGCAAACACCCATGTGCCCCACTTCATCTGCAACTGCATCTCAGAGGTGGTGTGTGCATCACGCCAGAGGGTCCCAGCACAAACCCCCAGGGGACATGCAGCAGTGGCCTGTGCCAGGGAAGGAATGCTGCTGACTCACACATGACGTTGTTTCTCTCGTTCAAGAGGGTGGTGGGATCCTCCTTGGGTGTCTGTGGGGTTCCCCGTGCAGTCGAGGCTTTGGTTGAATCCCTGTCGAAGGCCTCCATGTCGGGGGACTGGGGTGAGCTGTCCATGCGGCTGGCCACCAGTGCATTGTGGTACTGCTGCCGAGTCACCTGGGCACACAGACACGTGCACCAGCTCAGTGGGCACCAAGCCCCACCAGGACGTCCCAGAGACTTGGCAACACCAAACCTCCAGAAAACAGGAGTAAGTGTGGGACCCCCAGCACCCACTGGGCACCCACCAGGCTCTTGGGGCATTATGGGGCAAGAGGGTGCCTGGGCAGGTGTGTTCAGGGTGGTGCAGTCCCTGCCAGTCCAGCCCGTACCTTGACAAACTGCACATCGCAGAGGATGTGCACGGAGTAGTCGGGCGTGTAGATGTTGTTGCTGCTGCTGTGGAGCGGTGTGCTGCTGCCCCCATAGTCTTCCCGGTTGGGGGACTCGGAGCGGTTGAGCCCGCTGCACCGCGACGGGGACCTGTTCACTGCAGGAGGGCACAGCAGAGAGGCAAACACTCACTCTCACTCGTGGCGTTGCTTGAATTCCCAGTGCCGGCGTAGGGCCAAGGTGGACCAGTCACCTCCAGTGGGTACTCCCCAGGACATCACGGCTGGCAGGGGCCCTGCGGCAGGGTCCTCCTCGGTGCACGCTGGTGGTGGAGACTGTGCATGCCAGCCTCACAAACCAAAGGGACCAGGCAGGCATCCGACCTGGCACTGGCAGCAGAGGTTATGGCTGCTGCCCGCCTGTCACTGACAGCTCTCTTGCTAATGTGACCTTCTGCACCGCATTTGGCACAGCTTCTCCTGGTTGCAGCCGGCAGCCCACGGGTGTTTGCTTAACCTGCCTTGAGGGCATGCCCCTGTTCACCCGGAATGACAGATCAGGAGCAGAAGCTGCCATGGCAAGCTGGCCTGTCACTCTTGTTGATTGATGGCTCTGACACACAGTGTGACAGATTTTGTCTAGTCAGTGATTTATTAAGGAACAAAGGCAGCTTGTTCCTTACATGGGTGACATGCTGACTTTTCTCTGCTTCTAAAATGCCCTTTTATTACCCGGATTGCCAGAAAGCAAGGGAATCAGGGCAGTATGCATGCAGGGCTGCAGGTAATGTCATCAAAAGCAGCAAGTCAAAATCCCAAGTGCAAAGTGCAGGATACTGCAGAAAGTGCACACCAAAGAAAGGCCAAGCTGTCCATGGCTCTCCCTTGTCCCCATCCCATTCTTTCTTGGATTTGCATCATACTGGAGAGGGCTGCTGTCCCCAGTTGCCACCCATGCTCCAACCAGTGAGGGGCTGCCCAGCATGGGGTGCTGTGGGTGCTCCTCTCCTGGCACCGCCTGGCATGCAGGGTGGAGGGGCCTTGGCACACTGAGGACAGGGTGCTGGAAGGAGCCTGCCACATGCAGAGGTCCCTGGCCAAAGCCATGCTCTGTTACCTGGAGAGCCAGCCAGGGAGTCCCCTCTGCTGAAGGCGAAGGTACGGGACACTGAGACAGGCACTGCAGAGAGAGGGACAGGGTAGGAAGGAGGAGACCCGGGGGAAGGTGAGGGATGGAGGTGAGGGTGAGGTACAGACCAAGAGGAAGAATGAGAAAAAGAATCATGTGCCAGCAGTCCTGAGCTGAGCTCCCACTGCTGTCTCCAGCATCCCTTCCCTCTCCTCTTACACCCTACTGCTTCTGCTTTGGGGAGGTGCTCACCAGTCCTGGGGACAGGGACAACAGCAGGAACACAGACGTGAATGCTGTAAATCAACAAATTGCTCTGTGATGAGGTAAGGGGAGGTGAGGTTACGGGAGTGGGCACCAGCTCCTGCCAGGCCTGTCTGCACAGCCACACAACTCCTTAGAGCCTTGGCATGGGTAGAAAGCATCTTCCTCCAATTGCCTGAGTGCTGGCACCCTGCTCTAGCTTGCCAGCCACTGGCAGGACACAGATTTTGAGGTCAGCTTATGCCACCTGGGAAATGAGAGGAAGGTAAATCACTGTGCTTGGCATCTGGGATGCTTCTGTGTGTGCAGGCACATGGCAGAGAAGGAATGTGGTCCGCAACAGCCCCTGCCCCAGCCCCACAGCTGTAGGCAGGGGCGGGCAGAGGGTAGTTCACCTTGAATCCCTTGACAGCAAAGGAATTCATGCCAGGCTGCCTGCAATTCCCTGCAAGGCCCTGGGTCTTTAGCTTTGGGGCAACGCTGAGAAGAGCTACCCACTGGGGGCTGATCTTTGCAGGAACGGCAAGAAGCCAGGATCCTGCATTCAGGGATATCCAACCCATTGCCAGAAAGAGGGTAAACCATAGACGCTCACTTTCCATGTTTTATTGCCATGGGTTACAGCAGCAATGACAATTTCAAGGGCAGGTTGTTTCCCCTCCCTGTGATTGCTGCCCTCCACAGCATCCCTGGGCCATGCCACAGGGTACAGGGCTCCACTGGGGAGCACAGAGAGACCAACACACAGGCTGAATGGTGCACTCCTTAACACTTTCCAGTGCCTCATCTTTGCTCTCTACCAGTGCCTGCCTCAAAAGCAGATACAAAGAGAGATACAAAGCCTTCTAACTGCCCTACCTCCAACCACTGTGCCTGTAGCATAGCTGCAATATTCTAGGAACCATGTTCTGCCTCTCTGATTAATGTTTTTAAATTGCCCTGGGAAATTTGCCCTGCAGCCCCATTTTCTGATCTCCTCTCTCCTCCCCAGTAACTCCTGTTCCATGTCCTCCCCCAAACAAAAACCTTCTGCAAATAAAAGACACCACCATGAAGCACTGCCCAGAACAACCTTGTCCAGATGGGAGCAAAGGACGAGTTGATAAGCACCAGCACCCACTGCCTGCTCTCACCGCCCAACCCTCCCACAGCATTGTCACCACAGGGCACCAATGCCAAAGATCAGCTGTCGATAAAAAAGTTGCATAACAACAGTTAATTAATAACTGTTAAATGCTCAAGGGTTAATGTCAGAATTTTCAGCTGTGATATACTACTCACACTCATTTCTGCTGGGCTGTCCTTCCAGGAGGAAGGAGGATGCCAGCCTGACAAGGGAAACGCTCTGTCACCTCTGCTTCCCAGCCTGCTTCCTTGCTGGCCAGGGGTGTGACGCCACACATGTCCCACGGCAGGCAGGGATGCCTGCACAGCAAAAACCATCTTGTGACATTGTCATGTATGAGCATGGGGATTGGGCAGTGTCCCGGCAGGCGGCACTGCACATTCACATGGCTGCACTGACACAGCTCCTGCTGTGGCTTGTGCCCTGCCTGGCCCGTGGCCCGTGGGCTGCGTGAGTCCCAGTGGGGCTCTGAGGACCATCACCCAGGACATGGGGGCATTGGGCCACCCAGTAACATCAGCCACTTCATTGGTGTCCTCTGTCCAAACCAAGTGCACTGTGGACACATGGGGGAGCAGGAATGTGCACTGAGGAGTTAATCCAGCAGTCCACGAGCCAGCTTTTTGAATGGAAGCAAGTAGCAGGAAATAGGTGAACCCTAGAGCTGCACAAGGACTGGTACCACCACAGTAAGTCACCTGCCGCAAGGGACTCCCCCTGTTCTCTCAATCACATTCCTCTTTACACCTCTCTAAAGGTTGAACTTAGTGGGTTCTTGTTTTGATTAGACACCAAGAGCATCTCGGCTTACCATCAACACTGCAGATCTGACTGCAACATCCGGGGTTTGGATGAGGAATGTGATGGACTGTGGGTGGGCGACACCTCAACCTATTCCAGAGCCACCAGGGACTAAATATTTGCAGGGGTGACCAGCAAAGAAGGGGGTACATCACAGTCTCCCTTAAACAGAGCTCCCTCTTAACTTGTGCAAGAAAAGGACCTACATCTTCAGGCAGGGAATTTATCAGCACCAACTCAGCTAATTTACCACCACCACATGCAAATAGCCCACAGGTAAATTGACCCATCTCTACAATTTCTGAGCAGCTCCCATTCCCCCAGTGTGGGACCCATGCTCATCTCATGCCCTGAGCCTTGGGAATGCAAATGGGTCCAGAGATGTCACGCTCAGATGTAGAAGAACCATGTTGCAGGCTATACTGCTCCCAGGGTCACAGGGTTCACTGCTCCCATTGGCATGAGCATGCTGCCACCCTTGGGCAGCGTCCCTTGCAGCACCAGCTGTGCTGGGACCCACCTGCAGAGATCCAGCACATGGCGGAAACTTCAAAGGGACCTCAAACTCCCTCTGTGGGGACTTTGCTGCATCAGCCCCTTAGCAGGTTGTTTCTCAGCCAAGCTCTTGAAGGGGTGACCTCAGCACAGAGTCTAAGCTGCTCTGCATTGGGTGAAAAAACAACCCTCCTCCAGCCAGCCGGTGCTTCAGAAGAGAGGTTTTAGGGCCCCAGCCTGGCCCGAAATACTTACGTAGGAAGGAAGATCCAGCCAGGCTTCCCACTTTTCGCACATCATTATCTGAAATAACAGTTGGAGCTGTGGGAACAGAAGAGGAAGGGCTCCCACTTGCCCCATATCTGGCAGCAGGGCCACCTCACCCCATGGCCAGCCCCTTGCCCCAGCCACCAGCCGACTTCGCCTCCATGGAGAAGGCAGGGCCAAAGGGAGACCACAGAGGCCTCACCTGAGGAGACAACAGCCATGATGGCAGGGACACCATAGTAAGTGAACGCTCCATTCTCAAATCGCAGTCCTTCCTTGCCAACCTCCACCTCCACTTTCCCCTGGAAGGAGAAGAAAAACCCTTTCAGACAGGCACCCCGTGCTCCCAGCCACTGTCCTACCCAGGGCTGCAGAGACCCCTGCTGTCCCATTCAGGAGCATGGGCATCTTTGCTGACCAAAGCAGCCCAGAACAAGGTGTTGAGGAGAAAGCGGGGCCACCCCCTGCCACCCTCTCCTTGCCACTGCTCCAGGCACCTGCAGGATGAGGACAAAGTAGTCGACGGGGCGGTTGCGCTGGTAGAGGTAATGCTCTGCTGCCTTCTTGTTCTTTCGGTCATACTTGAGCTCCTGGATTACGTTGGGGTGTTTCAGGAGCCGCAGCAGGATCTTCTCAGAGAGGTAGGGGGACTTGAAAGGCTCCACTTCTAGAGGGGAGGCAACACATGCATGCTATGCTCAGCAGGTCTAGGGCTGCCAGGAACCCCTCATCCTCTGAGCTGCGTGGACCCCTCCTGCAGCCTCAGCACCCCACTGCCCAGAGCGCAGCCAAAGGCAGACCCACACTGGTGGGATGCCCAGGTTGTGGGTCCATGCAGGTGGAAACTGCTCAGCAGGGGAGGGGCCTGATCAAGGAATAGCTTAGGGACGCCTTGCAGGGCTGGTGCTGCTGCAGGGAGCTGGAGGGCTGGCACAAGGGCAAGCGTACCTGTTGCCATGAACCGATGGGTAGCCAGGAGGAGCTGTGGGGAGATCTTCACCTTCATCTCACTCTCTGAGAGCCTGAAGATGGAGAAATCGTGGGGCTTGCGTCCCCGGTGGGGAACCCGCTCCTTCTTCCGATTGTCCGCTGCAGGCAGAGCAGAGTGGTCACTCACCTGCAGCAGCCACGAAGCTGCTGCAGCTGCAGGGCCCCATGTCACATGCACATGCATAGAGAGGCACGTCTTGCTGTACCCTACAACAGGGCTGCTGTGGAACAGCAAACGGAGCAGCAAAAAACATGCTCTGCATCACAGCCTTGTGAGCAGCTCTCTGGGAAGGGAGCAGGATCATGAAACACACTTCATCCTCAGGAGCAAGTCCCGGGTTGCCCTGGCTTGGATACATCACCCGGAGTTGCAAAAGAGCTTGGGAACCACCCATGGGCATTTCATGCCCAACATACATATCTCTGGGTCAGGCCCTGTCCAGTCACCAGCTACTGGTGTTTCTCTACCTTGAGCATTCAAGACTCTCTAACACCTGACCAGCATCTCTCCATCATTCTTGTCTTTCCCACCATGACAGTGATAGCTCTGGGGAAGGACCACGAATTGCTCTGGCCTGTTTCCTACCCACATGTCTGTCTGTCTGTGATGGCTCCCACCCTGGCTCCTGCAACCGCAGTAGCTGCTCTGGGACACTAACTGTACAGATCCGTCTCATCCAGGATCTCGGACTTGATGATCTCCTCAATGACATCTTCCAGGGTGACAATGCCCATCACCTCGTAGAATGGGTCTCCTTCCCCTTCGTTGTTCACCCGCTGCACGATGGCCAGGTGGGACTTTCCTGCAGGGAGAGAGCAGAGTGACAGTGAGACATCCACCCCTGGTGAGAGGTGTCCCCAGCACGGGTGGGCAGATGCATGGGGTTTGGTGGGAGGCGTAGATCACAGCCAAACCTCAGAAGCAGACACTACCACCCCAACAGCACCAACCCAAGCGGAAGGCTTGGACACGCAGTCCAGCCTAACAGGCTGCTGCTACCCAGGCTGATTTGTAGATGTCACAGGCTCTTTTTTAGGGCCACTTGCTTTCTTTACCAAGGATGTGAGTCACTCTGTTCAGCTCTTTGACAGCCTCCTGTGCAGGAATGAAGCGTACATTATACCAGCTGCTTCTTCCTTACCCTCAGCTTCACTGGCATGAGACAACTCTTAACAGAGCAATGAGACAATGTTCTCCAACACAGAAATGTGAGTATGTTCTTGGGCTCCACTGATTTCGCTCATCCTCCTGGTGTTTTGTCATTCTGTTGCTAATTATCTTTCCTATCAAATTGCCAGGAACATCTCCCCCTCATCTTTCTATCCATCACTGTCTAGACAGATCCTAAGGCTTTGTATTCTTCAAATACAGGCAAAGCCTCTGGCTCCTTGGAACAGCAGCTGGTTTTAATGCAGAAACATGTATGTTTGTTTGCAGCTTTCAGCCCAGCTCCTGCAGAACTCTTGGGTGAACCATCTGGGTGTTGACACTGAATACTTTTCAAGCCATCAGCTTGCACCTGAACTTCTCCTCCAAGCCCTGCCCTTGATAGCATCTCCTCTCTGTTACCTTAAACAAGAAGAATGGGACCAGGACCTTCAGTTGCAATGACAGTGACTCCTGCTTGGAAGTTGCAGTGTTCCTCAATCGGTTTTAGCTTCCTCACTTGTCCCTTGTAAGCTGGCAAATCTACTGACACATTCTCAAGCTTCTTGTTTTTGGCATACTTGAAACATTTCTATTTGTTTTAGCATGTCCAGTTTTCCGTAAGCTGTTTTGACTTCTTCAATGTCTCCCTTCCTTTACTGACTGCTCTGATTTATGCTTCTGCTCAGCACCTAGACCAAAACCCAACTTCCAAGCCACAAACAACCTCTGGGTTTCCAGCTTAAATGTATTCTTAGACCTGCCAACGAACAGCGGTGGTTTTCTTACTGCCCCTGTGGCTCCTACACTGCTCAGCAGTGCACACAGGTTCTGAACCTCTTATCCTTATCAGTACCACAGCCAACAACTTCCCTTCCCTCTGTTTGCTTTTCATCCCTGGGGTCTACTGTTGCAATGCCTGCACAAATCCAGCTATGCCATGGGCACTGCAGGGACCTCTGGAAAGCTGCAAACACCTTATTTTCCCCCTGGGCTCACAGCTGAGCTCCTTGAACAGCAAATGTCACCCACAACAGGGGCAAGTCCCGCCTGCTGTGCAGCTCCTCTGCTTCTCCTATAAACCCGACCCAGCGAGCCCTGACGCTGCTCCAGGCAAGGAGATGTGCACAGGGTTTATACACAAAGATGTAACAGGGTGGGCTTCTGCCTGCTGCACACGTCCCTCCTCACCCCCCAGTGCCTTCTGGCTCATCCCCACAGAGGTACAGGGACAAGCACAGTGGGAGCAGCCCGGCAGTCCCACAGACACGTCTTGCTGGGGACCATGTGACCTTCAAATAACCCTGCCCTGGATCTGAGACGACCAAATGACATTTCTCAGCCAAAGATCAGCAGTATACATTTCTCACAGCAAATCTTGGGCATTTTCCACAGTATAAATTCCCTCCTCCTCATACCAAGCTTTTATTGCAAGATTTCAGAGAGCAGCTCACTGCCTCCCACGCCTACAGATTTAGAAACAAGAACATAACATTGCGGTAAGTAGCACTGAGATGCACTTTAAAAACCCAAATCAACAGCCTTGGGGCACTGAAATTTAAGCATGTTCTTTGGACTGGGATATTCACTCCTTTCATACACAGGTTTGTTCATCTTCTCTGTTCAGTGGGTAATAAAGTAACACGGCACTTAAAAAGAAAAAAGCAGTGGAGTTGGCTGCGAGACAGCAGCAACAGCTACGTTTCATCTTAGCAAAGTCCAGCTTTTGAAAATGTCTCCTTTGCCAAACTCTGCTCCCAAACACTGGGGCCATCTGGTCTCTTACAGCTCCTCGGGTGAGCAAGGAGAGAGGAGGAGTTATTTCTTTTGGCTGAAAGCTTGTTGTTAATGACATTTACATGCAACCCAAAACCACCAAGCCCTTACAAAAAGCTTAGGTGCTACTTAAACGCAGTCAGAGAGTGATGGAGGCAATTCTTTTTTTGGCCAAACACCTACACTGACACTGTAATTTACACTAAGCAGCCTCAGAGAAATGTGATTCCAGCTCCATGTTCACGTAGCAGCAAATGAGATTATTTAGAAATAAGCCAGAACTGTTAGCCTGGAAGGAGACCCGTGGTTTCACCGTGCTGGGGGTAGAGCCAGTAGGGCTGTTAGAGCACTCAAGAGTTCTTTATTTTCACAGAAAATAAACACTTCTAGTCATACTATAAACCCCCAGATTTAAGTTTCCAGGCTAACACCAACATTAGAGATGGAGCAGGTACCCAGCAATGGAAAATTGTTGCAGCTCATGTGGTTGCTACTTCCCACGCCACGTGAGCTGATCCCAGCCCATGTCTGGCCAGCTCGTATCCGTGTCACAAAAAGCCCTGGATCCCAGTCCCAGCCCTTGCAAATGAGTGCTGCTCCCAGCTGGCCCTCTCTGGGAAAGGGCTGATTTGCCCCAGTTTCTCACCTGAGGGACGCGAGACCATTTGCAAAGTCACGCCTCTCACCCCCACTCTGATCCGGCTGGGTTCTGCATCTCCTCCTATCCATTTTTTAACAGACCCTATAAATTTTGACCTAATAAATTTGAGGGGAGGAGTTGCATATGCCCTGGTTGTATGGTCATGGCTCGCTCCCTCCTGAGGGGTGCTGCCAAGCTCAGCTGTATCCCTCTGCCCAGTCTTGGGAGCTGCTACACTTGTACAGGGGCAGAATCTGGGCAGTTTTATGAGGTGGAAGCAATTTCTGAGAGAGGGTGGCACAGGGACAGACCTGGGATCACTAGAGGGGTCACATTCTCCTCTGCAGCCATTATCCTGCAGGTCAGCCTCAGTGGGAGCAAAAGAGGGAGATAAATAATTTAAACAAACCCCCAAACTTGATCTAAAACAGCTTTAAGATCTATAAAACTGATCCCAAAAACCATCCTATTTTAACAACTGCCTGATAGCTCAAATGAGATGAATTATAAGGGCGAGCTGCCTCCCCACTAGCAAGCTGTCACATGTGAACTTTACAGGGCTATCACTGATGCAGGAAAGCACAGTGAAACACTTGAGAATCAAAGCCTTGGTTTGGCAAATGCTAGAACAAATGGGCAATTAACTTCTCTTGTGCGAATAGCTCCGCCAGCCTCCGCAGGACTACTCTCGCACAGGAAGTCTATAGGTGATTAAGTGTCTGCTCAGCATGGGATACAACTGCGCTAAATTCTTTATGAGCTACATGAAATCTGCTCTTTTCAAACAACAGCTTCAGTGGAAAGTTAATGCCTCAAAATGCTAAATTACAGAGCTAATATAAACAGCTGAGAGCTTCCAGATGGAGCAAGCATCTGAGCAGATATCTACAGCTTTTATGCCCATTTTTAGGAGCCTTGTTTTTCATAGGCACCTAAATGACCTTGGGCTCATAGATCCACCTCAAAGCATCCTCCCCAATGGGAGAACATGGTCTGAACACATGGAAATGCCTTTACTTCTGGGAAAGAAAGTGCTGTTGGCTGCAAATATAGCCCAGACTACTTCTTTATCAATTTTTTACATAGGTGCTCTGCCAGAGGAATGTTAAAGATGTTTTAGCCTTGTCTCTTGTTGCATGGGATGAACATTCTGAGCATGGAACTCATTTTCATAAATTTTATGGTAAGATCTGAAGCTGTTACTAGGAGATCAAAGGTACAGGCACAAGCCGTGAACCGTTTACAGCTACAAAATGGAAGGCAAAAAAAAAAGAAAGTAATTTTCAAATAAGGTCGATTTATGAAACAACCATGATGTCACTGAAATCCATTTTCTGTGTGCTTTTCTTCAGAGCTCTTGTCTGGGCCAGGAGCTGCCAGCATCTCTGTGCCCTCTTGCAGACCTGTATCTGAAATAAGTGGTGACTGACTTGAACTTCTTGAACTGGAAACATGTATGTGACTGTGCTCTTCTGTTACCATGACTCTGCACCAAGGGTGAAACCATATGCCTGGGGAGTTGCACAACTACACATAAACAGGGGGGGAAATAACCAAGAGGGCTGCAGGGTCACCCAGCTCTACAGCAATCAGAGCTATGCAAAGGGAAAACTGTAAATCCTAATCTAATCCAGACCTTCCTCAGAGACAAGAATTTCACCTGCTTACATCCCTCTGTAGTCTTTCTCACATTCTGCTTTGGTACTTCTCCTAATCCTAATGAAAACTGTGAAAAAGATGGAATATTTGGACTAGCTGATCTATTACCATTGACAAAGCAGATCAGGAGGGTAAGGGGGAGATTCGAGGGGACATGAAGCCTCATCTTCCGTTTGTTGAGCAACAGGGTTCTGACCTCCTGGGTATGATTCTGCCTGCCCACAAATGGCAGGTCCCCTTGCACGTTACTTGGAACCCAAGGAAGCCTAAAAGGATGCCAAGGCTTTCTCAGGCTAAAAAACGTTTGGAGACCCAATGCAAAACTGTTTTCATTTGTGTCTGTAACAGGTCATTTTATTCTTTTCCACAGCTCAGTATGCCTGTGACAGCTCCCAGGAGGGAGATGCGTGGTGGGGTGCCCTCTTCCCCAAGGACATGGCTTCCTTCTTGATTTGCTGAATGCCTCCTCAGAGCAGGCCTGTTCCTGGGATTATCAGAGTGAGATAGAGCAGCCCAGGGTTTACACAGTAAGATTTAGCACAGCTTGAGGTGACATGCACAGTAATGTTTCAGGCAGAGTTGCAGCATGAGACACTGAAATAATTTTTTGTCTATCAGCAGCTCACCCACTTTCAGCCTTGGCAATTGCCTGGACATGTAGGGGATATTTCCTGGGTAAAAACTGGCTCCTTAACCCATACAACTGGCTAAGGGGGTCACTGCTTCAACCCATCAAGGTACCCAGAACAGCGGCTAATAACACTCGCAGAAATCTCTCGAAGGCCAAGTTAAATTTGAAGCTGTGTGCTTGCAATGTCTGCAGGCTCAGAAAGACAGTACAAAAGGCAGCCGAAATGATCCTGACCCCAGTTCCTGGCAAGTGTAAGCACCTTCTTCAGCTACATTCAACTTGCAGAAGTCTAATAGAGGCTGTGGGGCATTTTGAAAAGTAAAGACGAATGCCAGGGCAGAGCTGTCCTCCCCACAGGACAGGCTGTTTTCTGTGCTAAGCCTGAAAGTTTAGGGGTTTTTTGGAATTTATTTTTAGTGACTCTTAAAAGACACCAAGCCACAGAAGGCTAATTTGAGTTGCAGCTCAGCCTCTGCCCTGCTGCAGGAAAATGAATGTAAGAGCAAACTTCTACTGTTCATCTGACAGAGGAAAGTTACTTGCTGAAAGGTGCCATTGCTGTATATAGAATCCTCCAGGAAATCAGTCAACAAAACCCATAAACAAGTTGAAGAAGGGGTAAGACTATGACTCCCCAAAGGCACTACAGAACAAGGAGGTGGACGTCACAGAAGAGGTCTCCATGAGGAGTTATATCACAGGACTGAAGCTGCAACACGCATTGCTTGGTTATCTTCTAGGGATGGAGGAGAAACAGACTGCACCACCCACAGCATTTCACACTGAATGAATGCATAAACCTTTCCTTTCAGCTCCACACTCCCAAGGTGAAGTTTATCCTACAGGAAGCTAATCTGCCTCTCTACATTGCTTTAGCTCGCTAAATATGGTGCAGTTATTTCTCTGGTGTACTTTCTCCTGGGAGCTTAGAATAAAGCCAGGTGCTCTGAGACATATCAACACAAATTGCCAAGAAATTGTCTCCCAGTTTTTTCACTCCTTCAGTATTTTCATCTTCTTTCACCTGGCTGCAGGTGGCAAAATTACTATACTGGTATGTATTTTCTTATTTTTAGCAAAGAGAGGACACATTTTGTGTAGGGTCCTTCACTTAGCTCTTCTATGTCAATGCCGCACAACTATGTATGCCTTCTATAAAGACCCTGTCTAGCTTGCTTGAAAAGATAACAAATTTGGTGTCCAGGCCTCATTATTTCTGAGTTATTTCTGCTGAGTTTTGATGAGAAGATGAAAGTTAAAACCATCTTCTAGCACAAGTATTTCCTTCCTTCAACTGAACCTGTCTCACAGTGCTGTAATGTTGTTTCTCAATACAGCTTTTGCAGCTGCCCTCCTCTTTTGGGCTGTGGGTTGAAGTCCAAACTGTTCTCTAGGAGGCCAAACCTGCCTTTTGCTGCTGTTTCAAGACTTCTCTGGGTTTTTCCCAGTTCTCATCAGGACCCCCAATTTAACCACCTTTCTGCAGGAATTAGTGCCAAAAGAGACAACAAACAACAGCGGCGGCAGCAAGATTGTGAAGAGGCAGATGGGAAGAGTTTGACCAGTTCTGCTGCGATGGGGCAGGGGCCAGGTTCTGTCAACCAGGAGCTCCCAGCTGCTCTTGGGCACTGTAACCACGCTTGGCCATTAGCTCCCTTGGTGCTACTGAAGAGTATGCTACTATTGCATACCAATTTAAATGTTTTGGAAAGCTAATGCTACAGGTCCATGGAAGGTAATCCCTTCTACACAAAGTCCTGCTGGGGGAGAAGCGATTTGTGACTTGTCTATGGATTAAAATCAAAGCAAACATCAATGCAACTTAATGAAACCGAGATCAAATGAGGTTAGTGTGAGCATACCTAGAAACAAATGAAGGAAAACTTCCCTTCAAACCCTGCTATAAAGGACCAGAGAGGAAAAAAAATCCAGTCATCTTCATAGCTAGGACAGAACAGTGAGAGAAAAGAAATGCATCAGGTAAATAAGGATAATAGTGTGATACTGGTGAACAGGAGGAGAGACAGAAAATTAAAGTGCTGCCAGAGGTGTGAGCAAGAGTCCCAAAGTGCTGTATTTAACAATCCCTTGACATTTCCAGTAAGAAAGAACAAAGATTTGTGTACTGTGGCAAGGAGGTTTGGCAGTGAAATTGTGTTACTTATACATTATGCAAAAATTGACATTATTGGTATAGTGGATGTGGCAGAACATTAATCATTTGTGAAACAAATCAGAAGTACACACTGCCATCCAGGAAAGAATGATATAAAATGTTATGGGTATTTTGTATAAAAACTGCAATAACAAAAATAAATAAAGAATATAAAAACTGTTTGAGTTAATCACAGGAGAAGGAAAGAAAAGCTGGCAAGGTTTTTCTAGAGGCTTGTCAGGGACGTAAGGACCTGGAGACTCATCCTTACCAGAGACTTTAATTTCCTAGAAGGAGACTGGGCCTTATCAGTGGGAGCATTTGCTGTCCTGCAGGCACCTTGGATGTGCAAAGTGATTAATGCCTTCATTAAGCACTCGCTGAGCCAACAAGCAATCAGCCTACTTTCTAATTAGTGGAGATGTCACAGAAGACCTGGCCATGGAAAGCAACCTTGATTGGATCAAACAAAATACTTCACCGTAATTCAAACGGACGCAGAAAAGGAGACAGTGATGAAGATTCTTAATTACAAATGGGAAATCTTTATTTTAGAAATTAAATGGTCAAGTGAACAGGGCTGACACAGCAGTGGATAAGACTGAAGGCAGCTGGGAGCAAACACCTGTCACGGTGTGGGAGCCAACACAAGAACCCGTATTTGGAACTGGGAAAAGAGAGTTTAGGAGGGTTCGGTGCTGGGCTCTTGGGATGTGACTATCTACAAACTCAGGGTGCTGGGGGTGAACAAATGCCTACAAATAGGGGAAGGATGAATTAGAAGAGAACATCAACATTCGGAGAATAACATCTGGGGTTGCCAAACACCATGCTAAGACCAAAAGCAAGGCTTTTCACATGTGTAATTTAGAAAACACAGGCAAAAGTGAGGTAGGAACAGAAAAAAGTTTCAGGGAGAGCTCTAAATAGCTGTAGCAAAACACCCAAGAAGGCCAAAATGGCAGGCAGATGTAAAGAAAGAATAGTCTGAAGTGATATGACAAGAGTTTAATGGAGCAAACTTAAAGGATGGTTCATCTTCATCTTCATATGAGATGAAGACTAGGGCAGATAGCAAGGCTTGTTAGTGTACCTGTGAGCTCAGGGAGCGGCACACACAGAACACCTCTGTTTAAGGAGGGCAGAGAGGACAGCAAGCAAAAGGCAGGGAGCTAAGCAACCACAAGTCCATTTCTGTAGGTCTATTGATCCACAGGGTACCAGAACAAATTTGGAGGGGGAAGTATATCAAAGTAAATCAGATAAATTGCAGGAGAGGCTGACCAAGAGAGAGGGTCCCAAAGTCATCTGACATTTCTAGACGAGAGAGGTAGCAGAGACCTCAGTTGAACTTCAGTACAGTTGTAGTGTCATGCAGGAAAACACAGTTAAGAAGGAACTGTGAAGCGCATAAGGAATTAGGAAGAGGAGAGACAACTGGCATAGGGGAACAGGGGTGGGTATGGATTACAACAGCTCACCAAGGCTGAACTCAGGGAGCAATCTCAATGGCTTTGCTAGCAGTCTTGTATTAAACCCAGGAATTTGCTGATTTGCACCACTGGAAGTCTCCAGTCCTGCTGAAAGTCAGAGAGGGCAGGTCGTGCATGACACACAGAACTTTCTGCCTCTGATCCTGAGCAGTCATGGGGACACAGCTGAGCATCTCTGGAGAAGATACTGACCTGCATGTATCTGATGATCACTTTCCCAGTGCATGAGAAAAATCCTATCCTCTCCTCCTCCCAGCTCTAAAAAAGAGCACGGAGATGACTCAGAGAGAGGCTTTCTCTGTATCTGGCATGGACCAGGGTGGCCTTTCTCACATGACCAGCTCTGCCTGCGGCAGAGCAGCCCCAGGCAGCCCAGGAGCTGAACGCTGCCTTCCTGCATTACATAATCCAGCATGTCATTGCTGCAGCCATTTCTTAAAGACTCACTCACCACAGTATGACGTACCGAGTAACACGCGGCAAAACACAATTCCCAGTAGGAGGGCAAAACACATGCTGTGCGTATTCTCAAGGTATGGTTAATGAAATACAGCTCTCAGCATCTCTGGGGCTGCTGGCAGCTGCTGCATTATATGAATGCTGTCACAGCTGCAAAAAAAAAAAAAGTACATCTCCTTCTAAGGGCTTAGGCTTTTCTTCTGCCTTCAAACCACTTACACAGAAACACTTTTTAGACCTGCTTCTCACTGCTAAGCTGAAAATGTGAAAGCAAAGTAATGAGATGCGATTTCCTGTCATAAACTCCTCCGCACAGAACAGCGCAGCGAATGCTGCCTTGCCTGGGCAAGGGTGCAAGGCAGGCACCATGCCCATGCTGCCAGACTCCTGCAGAGACATGAGCCCTGTGGGACAGGCTCACCTGCTGAGCCACCAACGTGTGAGGCCGAAGGCTCCATAACATCACAGGTACAACCAGCATTGCAGGCCCTCAGTCCACCTGAGGATCTTCCACCAGGTGACAGCAAGGGTCATCACCACACCAGCGCATGCAGGGCCCAACTCCCCCCAGCATCCCTGGTACCTGCAGCATCCTGCCAGGAGACCATGCAGGGCTGCCCATGGGGGCTGCTGACCTGGAAATCATTGGGGGTGCAGAGGGGTGCAGGGGGAGCCCGGGGGGTGGTGGCCCGGCGGCCTCACCCTTCTTGAACTCCTCAAGGAGTGTGTCGAGGCGCGTGTCATTGAAGACGCAGTGGAGCGGGCGGCGGTAGAAGCGGGTGACAGTCTGCAGGGGAGTGCAGTCATCGGGGTCCACAAAGGCCAGGTCCTTGACAAAGAGCAGGTCGACAATGTTGTCGCGCCGGTCACCCTCATAAACCGGGATGCGGGTGTAGCCAGAGCGGAGGATCTCGGAGACGGTGGCGAAGTCCAGCACGGCATCGGCCCGGAGCATGAAGCAGTCCGCCAGCGGCGTCAGCACATCCTCCACCACCTTGGTGCGCAGCTCCAGCGCGCCCTGCACCATGGCCAACTCCTCCCGCACCAGGTCGCCGTGGGGGCCAGCGGCGCGCAGCGTCTCCAGCAGCCGCTCCCGCGTAGAGAAAACGCTGAGCTCCTGTCGCAGCGCCCAGTCCAGCAACCGGCTGAGCGGGTAGCAGAGGGGGAAGGCGGCCAGCATCAGCAGCCGGGTGAGGCAGAGGGTGCGGGAGGCGATGGCCAGCCCGTGCCGCGAGCAGACCGAGTAGGGCAGCACCTCGCCGCCAAGGAACACGGCGGCGGCGCACAGCACCACCGGCAGCCAGGGCGCTCCCCGGGGCCCGCCGGCCGCCACCGCCGGCCCGCCGCCGGGCAGCGAGGCGCAGAGCCAGCCGGCCAGCGCCGCGTTAGCCCCCGCCTGCCCCAGCAGCAGAGTGCACAGCAGGTAGGTGCCGCCGCCGCCTCGCACCGCCTGCACCCGCCGCGCCTGCTCCCGCTCGGCGGCCGAGCCGCTGTTGCGCAGGACGCGGAGCTCCAGCGGGTCCAGGGAGAGCAGCGAGAGGCGCAGCCCGCTGAACAGCGCCGACAGCCCTAGCAGGAGCAGGGCGCCCAGCGCCCGCAGCCAGCCCTCCTCGGGCAGCGGCAGCAGCCAGGTGCCCAGCGCCGGCGTAGCCGGCTGCACCCGCAGCAAGAAGCCTCCCGCCGCACCGTGGTGCGCCCAGGCCCGCCCGTCCCAGGCGCACAGAGAGAAAACCCGCCCGCCCGGCACCGCCGCCGCTTCGCCCTTGCGCGGCTCCCGCACCCGCACCTCGGCCAGCGCCGATCCCGCCGCACCCCCCGAGCGCAGCGGCCCCACCACCTCCACGTCCGAGGCCCAGGCGCTGCGCTCCCGGCACCGCTCCGCCGCGCCCCGCGCCGCCGTGCTCCCCGCCGCCGCCTCTTCGATGAACACCAGCCGCGGCTCCCGCTCCCCCGCCGGCCCGCGGCTGCCGTTGCCGTCGGGCGGCGGCTGGAAGTAGAGGCGCAGCAAGAAGCGGCTGCCCTCCGCCGCCTGCACCGCGCCGCCTTCCAGGGACACCCGGCCTGGCGTCGTGTCCTCGGGCCGCAGCCCCAGCAGCCAGGCGGCCCCGGCCGGCGGCCGCGGCGACAGCGAGAAGAAGAGCAGCAGGACGGCGCCCCGGCTCCGGCCCCAGCCGCCGCTGCCGCTGCCGCGCCCCGGGCCCGCCGCCATACCGCTGTGCCGGCAGCGCAGCGCCCGCCCGCCGCCCCGGGACTGCAGCGGGGAGCCGGCTCCGCACGGCGCGGCGGCGGCACACGTGGGCCGGGGGGCGGGCAGCCGCCGCGCCGCGTGCGACCGGGAGCCGGCCTGCGGCGCCCCGGCGGGAGGGGCCGGCGGAGGGGGCTGCCTACGGGGACACTGCGCGGAGCACCGGGTAGTTCGTCCGCCCACCCGCCCTGCACGGGCCGTGCGGGAGCATCCCGGGCGGCGCCGCGCGCCTCCACCGCATCTGGTGCGACGCTGACGGGGCTGCCCCAGAGCCCATTCCCGGGAATACGGGCCAGACCCCACCTCTGGCAGCTAGACTGGGCTGCGGGCCCCAGCAGTGAGCCCTGCCCTGGCCACCCGCGACCACGCTGGTTCCCGGTGTGATCCCGGGTACACTGGCTACGGTTTGCGGTGCGGGGACTTCCCTCTTTGCACTGTGCGGTCAGGAGTTGCTGAAGGACTTCATTCAGCAGTATCTAGAGCCGGGATTTGCAGTCAGCCTCCCTCTGTTATCTGCCGAGCCCAACTCTTAAGCTTTTCAGCTCAAATTCATATACCTTCTTCCCGTGGGAGTGGTTTTTTTTGTTTGTTGGCTTGTTTGTTTTGTTTGTTTTTTCTTTCAATGGGGGCAGATACTCTTTAGATTTGCGGTTTTGATGGGAAACAAATGTACCACACTGTAACTACATTTATTGTTGCATCTGGACCTGATAGGGAATGTTTCCAGGGTTTATCAGCCTCAGAAGTGTAAGCTGAAGAATACGCTTAGGGACTGTTGAAACTTTTGTGCCTTCCCTGGACCAACATCCACGACAACCTTGAAAGGAGGTTGGGGAACTGCAAAAGAGTCAGTTACAACTGTAACAGGTTCAGTAGTGGCCAAGTAGAAAGGTAGTCAGGAAACGTCATGGAAGAAAAGCAAGTGCTCAAAAAATTCTAATTATTCACTCATTATTGCACCCATGAAAATAGGTCACTTTCTGTGTCAGTATGTCAGCAGGCAGACAGGCATGAAAAGCTATCAGGGAGATCTGTTCTCCTTGCCCTGTTAGGAGAGACTCTGCCCCCTCTCTGGAATAAATTCACTGGGTGTTCACAGAGGCTATGTGCTGCTTCACAAGCTCTTGCTGATCTTCTGCTTTCTAACTCCCCCTTCGTTCCACTGGTACTGCCTAGTGCTCTACCTGGGCATGATTTATGGAGGAGCCAACTGGTAATCTACTTTTGCAGACCTTACCCCAACTTATACTACTGAGGAACAGATCTCATAAGCTGCCCTAAGCAGTACCCAGAGTGACTAGGGACCAGCATGGTCTGCCTCTGCCTTCCTAGCTGCAAGGTGGTGGGGATGAGGACATAGCTGCATCTTCCTTATTAGGACCCTTTGGGAACTATTGTCTGACATCATCCCAAATTTTAGCAACAGCAGGTTGTCATCAGGCCTGAATTTCTAGCAGATTTCTCGGTGCTGAGAATATGGTAAAGACAGTCTGTTTTTGTTCATCACTGCCATAGCAGAATTGTATTGCTGTTTGGAAACTGTGTACCCGTGCCATACATATTAATTTTATAATATTTATTAACTTGTATGTTAGGTTCCTGGTAGGTTTTCTGCTGATAAGTTACTCAGTATAGGACCTTAGGACTGTAAATTACAGGCTTGCTTTTTTTTAGTTAATTAAGTACTTAGAAAGTATTCTTGTCCATAGTGCCCTTGTCCCTAGAAGTCCTTGGACAGCAGTTTGGAAACCATTGGTCTGGGCTAGTACAAGTGGGAAAAAACCATGGCACTGCAGGAGGAGGCACCACAAGGTGGCAATCTCTCTCCGCACTTCTACTGGCAAAATAAAGCTCCGTTAAAAAAAAAAAAAATCTCAGACAGTGACTGTAAAGCTGCAGAGATGGTTGGTCACATGTTGTATCTACCAGAATCACAGTAACATTCATTTCGTTGCTGGTTCTTCTCTTCTGAATGATTTTCCCTTTAGGATGAAACTCTCAGTCTTGAAGAGGTGGCACTGAAGGCTGCTCTGTACTGGCTTTTCCATTGTTACCCCCAAATAGGCAGCAGATGTTGCTTGCTAGATTGCTAACTACTGGTGTGGCTTGTGTGCCTGCGGGCAGAGCTACCGTATGTCTGAAGAGAAAGTTTCCTCCTGCACTGGAGGCACTCTCTGGTTCAGGATACTGCTAAATTCATGTTATACTGATGTACAATACAATGTTTGCATCAGCACCCTGCTTCATGCGCTGAAGTGCCTCAATGATAGCAAAACCACCCGGGGGTTAGAGCTAGGCAGTGACCTGCAGTGTTGAGTGTGGTATATGGTCTTGAGTGGATTGCAAAGCCATAGTGACAAAAGATCCACTCTGAAAAAGATGTGGCCAGGGAGTGTAAAAGTGCAAAAGAGGAATTAATGCTTAGTTAAGAGTAGAACCACTCTGGTCCTGCAGTATCAAACACCATCTGTTGCTATGAGCTCCATCTCGATCAGGACATAGTTGCATTCTTGCCAGATGTTAGCTTACATGTGCTACATGTAAAAGTAAACTGGTGAGAAAGCTGTGGTCTGATGTGCTTTCAGTAGGATTTGCCCTGCATAAGTGATGACGTGCTAGCCAGCCTCTCCCTGAAAGGATGCACTCCAGAAGTTGCAGGTGTGTGGTTGGAGTGTGTTCAATGAGTCAAGATAGGAAATATCTTCCAAAGCTCCAAATAAGACAAAATAAACTAAGCTTTAGCACATGCTCAATTGATTGAGTCTTTGGCAAAGTATGACATGAATTTGCAAGGTTCTCACTGAGGCCTGTCCTGTGTATCCTGGCTGGTGAGTCTTTCAGCAAGCGCAGCATAGCTGTTCTTTTCTTATGCTGAACCCTACTTCTTTTACCTATTCTTCCTTAAGTCTTCAGTTAGGAATGACAACATAATTCCCACTCACCAGCACTGCTCAGGTTCTGCTTTACACATATCTGCCACCACTGAGCTCCCTCTGCAGCTTATGTGTCACAGCCTGCAACATCCACAACCCCTGCCAGAGGTGGCTTCTCTAGTTACTGCTGACCTCTTCCAGCTCTGGCTGTGCAGGTCCAGACGGGACCTGGAGGAAGAAGGATGCATGGACAGGAGGAGTTTACTAGTCTCCTTACATCACCTTGACTTTAAGGCCTGAAGTCAGAATCCAAGAGGCTGTGGGTTGCAATTCACTTCCTTCCTGGTTGATGGGAGCCCAGGGGCTCTGCTGTCTGCTGGTCCTTTAGAAAAGAGCCAGGAGCCACTGGGGACTGCTAGTGGGGATAGAAATGTTAGCAGTCCAAATCATGATGAGAAACAGAAGGAGTAAAACCAACCAAAAAAAAAAATTTTTTTTTTCTTCAGAAAGCAGGAAGAAATCTAGCAAGGACAAGGCTGGCTTCTCCTGGAACATATGTGCAATGGGATTGTCACTAATGCTCTGTAGCCAGCTTAGAGAAGATACTTTCCGTAAGTAAGTGAAATAAGCACTGTAATGTGGGATATTTGATAACTTCTGAGGCAGAAGGAATAAGACCCCAGGCAAGGGAGGGAGCTTCAAACAGTGTCTTTTTTTCTCTCTCTTTTTCTTTTTTTTCCATCTCTGAGTCTGTGGTGTTCAATTAACCCTTTTTTTCTGTCTGGCCATGGTTGCTGCAGCTTTGGAAAGCTTTACCCAGCCTTCTGGATGATGATGTGTTAAGTGATTGGTTTGCGATAACCAATTTTCTCCTGAAATGATACCAAAAGTCTGCTATTCTGATTTAAACTGTTTTCCAAGCATTTTGGTTAATAACAAAAGACAGTCCATTCCAAGAGAATCTAGCTTGAGGAAGCCATGAAATTTAATTCATTTTTGCAACTTTAATATATAATCAGTGACATATGGCAATAGTAAATACAGGGGGAAATGTCATTGTTTCAGTCAAATTTCTGCATTTGGTCAAAAGCTAATAGTTGTAACATCAAACTGTAGTTTCCGTTGAACAGGAAATAGAGCATCATTTTTTCAAAGAAAATAGACATGCAATTGCATGCCTATTACATTGCTTATATAGCTTTATTTTTAGCTTTCTCCATGTTGCTGTTACTAAAGGACTAACAGAAGGGAAACTGTCAAAGGAGAAGGCAACACCCAGTTGCCTGTGGTAGAAAGGACAGAGATGTCTGTGCTAGGAATATATGCACTTTCCATGCACTTTCCATGCTTTCCAACCCAGTTTTCCTGGGCTAAGGGCCCTGCACCTCCCCGTTCACTTCTTCAGACATGTCAGCCCTTAAGCAGTGCTGAGGTGAGGATGTGTTGCTGTAAGGGCTGTGGAATTTATGCAGAAAGAGGAATGCTTTTTCTGGATTTGTTTTAGAGCTTTTGCTGGGCAATGGAAGCAGAGTACTGTTTTAAAGTCTATCCAGCATCAGCCTGTCTCCTCCTCCCTCCATGAGTACAGCTCAGTGATGTACTGCTGGCCTCACTCACTCACTCACTTCTGACTCTCTTCATCTCCTAGGTTCCTTCTGGGCATTCACTATGTTTACACCACTGGCATTTCACTTTGTTTCTACTTCATCTACTTGTCTGGTTTTCAGGTATGACCCATGATTTTCAGTGGTTCCTCCTCTTGCTCTCTAGCTCTGAGTTTCATGTGTTGCTTCTGATTTCTCTAAGGCAAGCCAAAAGTTTGCAGCTTTGGCATAGCTGATTTCTTCTGTCTTTGTATCAGGGCCATGTTCAGTTGTCTGAATAGAGTTGGTGACAGAGGTGCCATATTCAGATACATGCAGAGGACAGAGGTTTACAGTTTTCTTATTACCTGAAATATTCTAATTCTTTTCTGTCTCTCTCACCCCAGCAGCAACTCTGATTTGAGAGCATTTTGGCTGCTGTTTCTTCCCCTGAGCTCCATCTCCTCGTTGAGTTCTGCACACAGTTCCTTCCTCTTTTTCATAATTGACTCGTTTGCTCCTCCAGTCTTGCACTTCATCCATCTTCCTATTTCCCCTCTCTGATCTACTTCTCATGTCCGGTTCCTTCATTTTTGCTGCTGGAATGTGAAGCATCCCTCCAGAAAAATAGAAGGTCTGAGTCAATTTTTACCATCCCCACTATATTACCTCTTCCTTCACGTCTAGCATCTCCTCCCAGATGGTGAAATAAATGCTTGCTTGCATCCATTCTTATATTCATTGCTCTTTCTTTTTTACATGATGATGTGAAATGGGGATAATTCTACACATTTCTCTGCTCCTCAGGGCTGGGCTCAGTTTGAGGAAAATGTTTCTTTGGCTACTGAGGTCTTCAGAGCACTGCAGAGCCCTGGTCTCACTGTTGGGTTTTCCCTTGGTATCTCTTTGACTGTGACAAATTGCTGACACATTTGCTGCTTCTCAAGATATGAAAGACAAAAGTGAATTCAAACCTGGTCATTAGTGAGTACAGAGAAGTTTATGGAGCCAAAGAGCATTCTCTGTCCAAGGGTGGTGTTGTATGCTGAGTTGTTTTTTGTTGGTTTTTTTTTTTTTTTCTGCTTGCTGAAAAGGCACTGGGCAAAGGGGATTTCTGTCTGCCGAGGTGGCACCTGGTTTGACCACCCCCAGAGCTGTCCCCAAAGCTTTATGGAAATTGTCCATCTCAGTTTTTCAAGTACTTTAAAAGTCCTGTTGGGAGATGAACATTTTGGGAGCTCACAAGTTCTCTCCACAGATAAATCTGCAGGACCAGGGTACCCTGGGCTTGTCAGAGTATTTTTGAGACCACACATCAAATTAGGCAGATATAGGAAAACAATAAGGCAGATTAAGGAAAACAGCAAATGCTGTTTAGTCTAGCACAGTACATGGTATCTAACTTTTCACAGAACTGGAAATAAAGTTACAAAAAAAAACCAAAAAAAACCAACCAACCAAAAAAAAAAAAATCATCGATCAGTAGCTGCCTAAAACTCTGTTTCAAGCTCCCAGTTTCTCATGTGTCATCCTGTGGTGTTCCAGCTAGGGAGAGCCCACACTCACAGTCTTTATGGGGCCAGTGCCTTACTTTTGTCCCCGTCTCTTTTTATTTTTTTACAGTTTTCTTAATTATGCTGTTAGTGAGTACAGGATTGACTCTCAAAAGAACGTGTTCTGTTTTCCTATGGCTAGATTTGGAAATGCCAGTTTGTGTTCCTTTCATGCTGGCAAAAATGCAAAGACAACATTGCCAACTGTGCTTTTCCTGACCAGGCAGTTGGGTTTGATCGATGCCTTGCCTTTTGCACGTATGGAGGGAGGAAGCTCTCTCAGTAGGCTTGCTTTCCTCCTGCTGTGGCTGAGTTCCCTAGCCAGCCAGTCCTTCTAGCTCAGACAGATGTATTTGCTTGTTACAGAACTTCCCAGGTCACCTATATTAAAGAGCAATGTCTGGATACTGTATTAAATCCAGCAAGTGTCCTCTGCCTGTTTGATCAGGTTAGACGTGATACATAAACATGCTAGAAAATGGTTTCAAGCAGCGGAGTTCACACTCTGCGACACTCACCTTGAGGCACTGACAATTTTAGGAAGTTGCATTCCAGACATTAAGGCTCTTGTGGTGAAAATGATGGGCACTGCACTGCAGAAAGAGCAAAAAGTTCAATAGAAAGAATCTGTCATGCTCTGATGACCACAGCTTTACCACATTCGCTGGTCTTGTTCTTCTCAGAAATTGTCATGGTGTAGCACAGGGAAGGAGCTTAAGTGTCTGGAAAAAAAAGTGTGTTTTTTTAGAGCATGGATAACACTCTTAATTTTCACTTGCTGAATTTTCTCCTCGCCGGCTTCTTTTAGAGCATCCATAACTCAGATTTACTTGACAGCACTACAGAAACAGACATGGTTGATATCTTGGGAATCAAAGACATGATGATTTTTTTTTTTTTTTAAGGGCTGTCTAGCCTGTTTTATCATTCCCAGCCTAATGGAGGTTTGTTTGGTACAGCACATCCTCTGATGATAATAACTTTCATCATTTATGAGTAAAGTTTATTTTTTAGCGAACTAAAAATGTTCCTCCTAAGGAGATTTCCCCCATTTTCTTTTGGGCCAGTTTGTACAGGCTGAGATCTCAGTTTAGATTTCCGTTGTGCTTTTTCTTCTCGCTCTCTTTTTTTTTCCCCTCCATCCAAAGAGGTTTCCTCTGCTGAATCCCTTCAACAACTGCCCAGATCATTTACAAGAAGCACTTTCACAGGCAGTTGCTCTACAAAAGTGAGGAAAAATCAAAGTGACTACCTATAATAATGAAGTTAAATGCAGATATAAGTGTTTGTGAACTGTTACTGACTGAAAGGGTGCCAAACATTTTGCAAATATACACAAAAAAGACAGGCCCTTGCTCTAATCAGCTTATAAATTAAAAGGAAAGTACATTGGCAAGAGTAGAAGAGATGATATGACATGCTTTAAATAGTTTATAGGGAGCTGGAGGATTGTTGTTTATTTGGTGATGTTGGGAAAATATTTAATGTGCTTCGGTTAAACTCCTTATAGAAATGTCTCTCCTCCCCCAGTTTTCTTTTCCAATGACTGTTTTGGAGATTAAAACCAGCAAGTTTAGAGTAGACGGAAAACTGAGAAACCTATTTCGAAATTGACAAAACTGCGAGTAAATCTTTAGAGATACTTTTATGTGAGTCAGGCTTTCGAAAGTAATTACCGTAATATAAGAAAGGACCAGCGCTTCGCCGCCCCTGCGGACGAAAGCCAGGGTCGCAGCTGGTGTAAATTGAGATACCTCCTATCTGGTATGCGCGGCTGGGGAAGAGGTGGCCGTTGCCCTCCTTTGCGAGTTCACGGGCCATCCCCGAGCTAAGCCGGGCGGGGGCAGCGGCTCCTGGGCTCTCCGCACCTCTACTGCTGCCCCAGTGCTCGCAGATAACCAAAGATTTTTTTGCGTTTAAAGGTTTTCTATAGCAAACCTACAATTTATTAAAAAAAAAAACCAAACCAACAAGCAAAAAGCCGAAAGCACTTTATTTTTAGATTTAACTTGCCGCTGCTCGAGCCAGATGCAAAGTGGGGTGCAATTGCTTTTCTGAGGCCACACCATCGGGGCTGGCTCCCGGTGCTGGTTTGGACAGCAGGGACAGGTAAGCGAGTATTTCCTTTAGCGTCGTCTTCCCAGAATCTGGAAAGTGACCCCGGCATCTGAGAGGCTTTTCTGCCTCTTTCTCTGCTGTTTTATGTTGTTGGTGATATCTCCACAGATAAGTGACTTCGTTGCATCCGGAGTTTGTGTTTAAAGCAGAGACTAATTGTGGGGAACGTTTCAGAATAAACACATTTCTCTTCCAAAGTACTTTGTTTGTAAAGAAAAAAAAATATATGAAGGAGGTTAAACTTGATAACTTGGGGTTTTTTCCCCCCTGTCTTTCACTACAGAATGCACTGGAGTTTTGTTTAAAAATAGAGCCATTTTCGATGGGAGGCATGATACAAAATTTCGGCCTGCAACCACAACAAATAGCCCTGAAGCCTTGCTCACATCTTCTAAACATATAGAAAAAAAATATTAAAAAATAAGGAGATGATTCAAAAACTTACGTCCCTCTTTAGGAGATGACCGAAAAAAATGAGCAGCTTCTGATGAGGAGGCTTTACGTCCTGGGTTATTTTTAAGCGCTATTGCAAACGCCGGCTGAAGTGTTTGCAGCCGAACACAAATTTCCAGGCTTAAATTGCCTTCTTCCTGTCCCGGGATGCCAGGGCTTTCCACAGCTAAAATTGCACAGCTCTTTTCCCGGGATCCTCTTACTTCTTCCAGCGCTCAGAGCTCCGCTGCCCCGGGCACGCTTTTGCTGCTCTGGGTCAGCCTGCGCTGCACTTGCAGCCTCTTCCCAGGCGCAGCTTAAGCCCTGCTTCCATCTCCACCTTAGCGTGATGGTTTCACGACAAATCCTAGTTTGTGCATTCCCTGCTCACCCCTAGCAGAGCCAGAGGTATGTTTCATCCTCCCCCACGCATTACTCTTTAGTGCATAGTGGCTCAGTGCCCCTGCAGCCCCTGCCTGAGTGACCTGGGACTGTTACCCTTGTCTTAAAGCGTTTCGTGGGACAGAGAGACAAAGGGAGTGGAGATTTCCACGGGAGACAGGGCTGCCCGTGGACTTCCCAGGGACCCAGGCCCGAGTGCCTCCCTTTGTGCGGAACTCCGCCGAATGCGCCGAGCGCAGGGACCTGGAGCAGTTGGAGACACTGGTCCGCTCCCTCCGCCTCTCGGGCCCTGGCTGGGGCGATCAGGGCATGCAGGTGGCTCCACACTGACACGGGGAGAAGCTGGAGGGGGTTCCCAGGGACGGGAACAGCGGGCTGCCCGTGCGCTGGGAATACCCCTGGTCCGGGCTGCCCGGGGCTGTCGGCTCGCAGCACTCGCCGCTCGTACCCGACCCCGGCCAGGCCCCCGAGGGCAGTCGGCGGGTCCCCGACGTTCGGCCCACTCTTGCGGGCCCGATCTGTGCCTCGCTCCCGGAGCACAGGTGCTGCCCGCAGTCCCGGCACCTCCTGACCCCTCCGCGAGAGGTGTCCACAGGTGGGTGCCGGCTTGCCCCGCCGCGCCGGGCCCCTCACCAGCAGATGGTGCTGCTGGAGCCCCATCCCCGGGGCTCCGGGACCCCGACGGACAGCACAGCCGCCGTCAGCCCTCCGCCGCCCGGCCGGGCAGAGGCACCCGGGCCCTGCGCGCCGCATGGCTTGGCCAACGCGAGAACCCGGGCGGGTCACGACGGCGGAGGGCTCAGATAAGGGCGCGTTATGTATCCCGGAGCTCACCGGCTGCTTACGTGCGGGAGCTCTGGGCTTGCCCGGGAAGCGGCTGCTGGGGGAGATAATGCCTGATTCGGACGGAAATTCCCTCAGGCTCCGGGGAATCTCGGCAGCCGCCACCGATCCCTGGCCCAGTGCCACGACCTTGTGCCCAGCGCTGAGAACCGCGGTCGCCTGCAGCGGGCCGAGCCCGTGCCGACCTGCCCCGGGCCTTCCCGGAGCCAGCGCCTGCGGACTGGCACAAGCACGGTGTCATCGAGCCGTGCTGTCCTTTGCATCCCCGATGCGGGCTTTTCCACACCAGGCGCTGTTGCCGCCACCCGTCTCCTTTCCCTGCCGCGGGTCGGACACCGCCGGGCCCGGAGGCCGGCGGGAAGGGACGACCAGCGGTTCGATTCCCCGTGCCCGGTTCTCTGCAGTGCCCGCCCGGCCTTCGTGGGAAGACCGTCCGAGACGCTGGCTCCGGGCAGGGCGCACCGACCGTGCCGCGCCGGGGCTCCGGACTGCGAGCAGCCCCAGACCCGCTGCGCCCGCTGGTCCTGTGGAGCCGCCAGCGCTCAACCCCGAGGGCCTCGCCCAGCACCGCGGGGCCCAGCGCGTCTCGGAGCGAGCTCTTCCCTCGTGTAGTGTTTAGGGTTCTTTTAGGGATGATTACCTTCCTTTTCCTTAACCAGGGCCGTCCTCGGTGCCTTACCGCCTCTGCCGTTCCTGCAGCCGGAGACCAACTAGAGCCGTGCTGGCCGGTCGCCGCGCTCTGGTCCCAGTCCCGGGCTCCCCGGTGTCTCGGTGTCCCGACTTCGTCCCGGTTTTGCGTGGTGCGGGAGCTTCCGCGGCCGAAAGCGGCCCCCAGAGCAGGCGCAAAGCTCGGTGTTGGCGGGGCTGCAGCAGGGCGGCGGACCCCGAGCCGAGGGGGTTAAACCAGGAGCCTCCCCTTACCTTCAAAAAGTTAAAAATGTCTGGAGCCTGCATCTCTTAAAGGGGCGGTGCTGGCTGCAAGGAGTCTTGGCACCGGCTGCGAGAAAGGCTGGTCAGGGGCGTGAGTTCCCCTCCACCAACACCAAAACATTGCAAAAAAAGGCAGAGCGCCCCACACTTTAGATAAGGACAATTAGCCACCAGCGAGCCCCTGCAGACAGCGAGTTAATTAGGGGTTTACTGCTCTCAGGCATGCCCTGTCCCAGCTCCTGCCCCCCAGGGCTCTTAGCCCTGATGGCACCTGGGCTGGCCCTCATGGCCGCCTTCTCGCTGCCCTCCCAGGCTGGGGACAGGAGAGCACTGCCGGTGGAGAAACCTTCAGGTGTGAAGGGAAGAACTCTCATTCTCCTTGATGTCAACACCAAGAGCCCTGTCAGGATAATCAGTGAGAATTTCCTCTCCCTGCAGCTGGACCCCTCCATCATTCATGATGGCTGGCTCGATTTCTTAAGGTAAGGCAGGAGCCCCCCGGCGCCCTCCCCACGCCGCCCTCGGGGCGCCCTGGCGGCCCCGCCGCCCAGCCCTGCCGGGCTCCGCGCTGCTGGCGCTTGTTGTGACGGAGGGAGCGAGGCCATGGTTTCCATTAAGATGCACATGTTTGCAATGGAGAAAGCATTTCGGAGACTTATCAGTTATGACTGCAAAAATGTCGTGCTCCCCTCGCTCCGGCAACCGCTCCTCTGCAAATAGCACAACACGGGGCCGAGGCAGCACAGGGGGAAAAAAATCAAAACCAAACAAAAAACAGCAGCAGGAATGGGGCCGCCTGCCGAGCCGAGCCTTCCCCGGGTCCCGACGGGCGGAGAGCGGGTGTCGGCTAGGTCTTCTGAGCCCTCCGCTCCCCGGAATTCCAGCCCTGCACGGGGGGCTTAGCCGGGCTGCAGCTGCGCTTGGCTCCATCGGCGGTGTGGAGCGGCCGCGGCCTGGAGGCGCTGGGACGGCCAGAAAGCCCTTTCCCTTCTGGGTAAGTCGAGGAGGGAGAGCGGGTCTCTTCCGCACGCCCTCCCCGAGGGTCCCTTCGGCTGTCGGGGAAGGAGCGGGGCGAGGATGCGGGAAGGCGCAAGCGAAGCGGAGCCAGGTCGTCTCCTGCTTTTCTCTCCTCCCCGCTTCTCTCCTCTCCCCGGTGGCTCGGCCCGCGGCACGGTCCCGCGTGGGGCTGAGCGCCTCTGCCTCCGGGACGCCGCTGCACTTGTCCGGGGGGCGCCGGCAGGGCGGGGGAAGCGGGGCCCGCCGGCCCCTGGGCCACCACCGGCGGGCGGGGCTGTTCCTCGCTCCGGGGCCGCGGCGCTCGGCCGGCGCGGAGCCCCGCAGCCGGTGGTACCGCGTCGCGCCGCCCCGGGCGGGTCCTCGAGCCCCGTGGTCGGTGGTCGTAGACGGTACCGGGGAAGCGAGGGCCCATCTCGGCCCTCGGCGCCCTCAGTCCTCTCTCTTCTCTCCCCAGTTCCCGGCGGCTGGTGACCCTGGCGCGGGGCCTGGCCCCCGCCTTCCTGCGCTTCGCGGGCAAGAGGACGGACTTTCTCCAGTTCCACAACGTGAAAAACCCGGCCAAGAGCCGCGGCGGGCCCGGCCCCGACTACTACCTCAAGAACTACGAGGACGGTGAGCCCTGGGGCCGGAACGGGGGGCGGGCGCGGCAGCGGGGGGCTGCGGGAGCCGGGCGGTCCTGCTCCGCCTGCCCTGCTCTCCCCTCTCCCGGCGGGGCCGTGTCTCGCCCGGGCACGCTGACGCCGGACACCGGGCAGGGGAGAACTCCCGTACCCTTTCTTTCCCGAGCGAGGGGAACCGGCGAGCTCGGCGGAGCTCGGCAGCCCCCGGGAACAAAAGACCGACACGGGGGAGCGGGGTTTTTCATATCCCCCCTGCCCCGTCCTCCGGTTCCCTTCGTCCCCGCGCCCCGAGCGGGCAGCGCCGACCCTAGAGGAGACTTTGCCGTGGCTCCAGGCTGAGACTGGGCATCGGAGCCCCGGGATGCCTGTGCACGCCCCGTCCCGCGCTCCTCCCGCGGCTCTCGGGAGCCTTTGCCGTTCCCCACGGACGTCGCCGTTTTTCACGTTTCTGTGCCCGCCGCAGCCCCTGGGCTCCCCGCCGGGCTTCGTGGCGATCGGTCTCCATGACCTGGTGCCCAGATGGGGCTGCTCCCGCTACGGACCTCTCTGCCATCCATGGTCTTTCGACAGTCACCGCCTGGCCTCGGCTGTCCACTGCTTCCCTTCTCCCCACCGGTCCGCAGTACACAAAAGGCTTTCACCTTTCGCGGCCCTTAATTCACACAAAGAAAATGCGTAGAAAAGTTAGGGCCACTTCTCCGTCCTAAGGTCCTAAGGCATTTCTTTTAAGAAGCAGAATATCGTTGCCACATGCAAGAATCCATTGATTTTTCTCTCTTGCTTGTTTTTTTTTTTTTTTTTTTTTTGTTTGTTTTTTTTAAACCAAACCCAAACCGAAGAACACCAAACTTTTTTTTCTAACTCAAGGACTTACAAAAATTAGCTGAAAATATTTCCATAAGTAATTTTGAAGGCCAATTAATAGCAGACAGATCCCACTGGGCAGGTCTGTAGAACAGAGGAAATTTTGCAGAGATCTAGTCAGCAGCACGGTGCTGAATGGAAAAAACAGATGCATTTGCCAGTTTTCTGATGGCTCTTTCTCCCGCTGTTTCTCCACATAACTTCTGATCTCTCCAAGATGAATGTTCCTCTATTCCCACACGCAGGCAGGTGGGTGAGTTTTTGTGCTCCATCTTTCACTTGGTCTCCTAGCTGAAGCAATCTCGACGTTATTCCTTGTTTTTCTTCTTGTTGAAGGGTTTGTTGTAAGCTCTGCCTGCTGAGGTGCACTTCAGGAGCCTGCCACAGCCACCTTGAACAGAAGAAATTAAGTGTCATGCATAAAATTGTGGATAGGACTCATACAAAACATTTGTAAGAATAAATTTTCCCACCTTCAGTATTTCAGCAACTTGCAGGAGAGAACTAACACTTATTAAATGTCTTCACAACAGCTTTCATGTTAAGGAAGAACTGAAATATTTTGCCTTTTTTTTTCAGTTTTCCTCATGGCAATAAAATTGAAATGTAGCAGCCTTTAAAATGAAGCTTTTCATAGAAGTTGTAACCACAGGTCTTAACTTTTCATCACTTAAATATGGAACAGGACCATTGTGAATGTGGGTGAAGGAAGGAGGGGACACATGTGGTGTGTATCAAGCATCGGTGTAAATCAGAAAGGTGTGGTAAAAGGGATTTCCTGCCTGGAAGCAAAGCTTTTGTATTTGTTCTTAAGATCTGTGTGCAAGCTCTGGAGCTAGAGTTGCTAGTAGCTCACATCCTTTTGTGCTGGGGCTGCAGTAAGTGCTTCACTAGAGGGATCCAGTTCTCCAAAATGAAATCCTGATGCTACCACAGCTCTTCGCCCTGCTGTACTGGATCTGAGCAGCCATCTTCTCCATTTGGAGCACTGGTTTTGTTTTTGTTCCCTCCTCTGTGGCTCACGCAGGACCTGCTTGGGATCAGGTCATACACTTGCTCTTGCTGCAAAGAACTTACAGCCTGACCAGAAAGCACACAAAAAATATGGCAATCAGCACCTGGGCATGGGGGAAGCCAGTAAGCATCCTGCTAGGTACCCTTCCTTCTCCCCAAGTTGTCTGCAGTGGCTGGGCATTTTTTCCATATCTGTGGGCTTTTATACATCCAGTACCTCTTTTCTGAAATTTCTTGCAGTGGCATGGGAGTGGGGAAGAAGTTGGGGGGCTTGAATAGTTAAAAAAGTCAGAAAATATTTAAAATACAAAGAAGTGAATTTCTAAGTGTTATGCATAACCCTAATGATTTTTTTTGACATGACAAGTGATAGCTTGGTTGCTTTATGCTTTGAATGTTTGTCTTTTCATCTGTTCTCCCCATGGGTGCACACAGACTCCAGGCATGTGACCCCAGTGCCTGGGCTTTCTTTGCAGCTCCCATAGGTGTTCCCATGTGGCCTGTGCATGAGTGGGGAGGGAAGGGCACATGTACAAGGCTGCTCAGAGAACTGCAGTTGTGAATGAGTAACTGTGAGTGGTGTTCACACCATAGGCAGTTGCATCCCACTGTGTGCTCACAGGCCACATTGGTGTGGCCATCTCAGGCATTCAGATGGGCAGCAGCAACAGCAACAGGACTGCTTTGCATCCTCCTTCATGGATCCTGTGACCATGCTTGCTGGAGTTCAAATGAATCTCCATGCAGGGATCTTCATCCTGTAAATCCCCCTCTGCCACTCTGTTGCTTTTCAGACCAGGTATTCCTCCCTGCTGCCTTTGATGGTCTTTTCTGACTCTGTGGTGTTATAGAAATTGCTTTTGGTTTGTATCTGAACTGTACCTCATTTTCCTGAGAAAAGGTGCTTCCTTTAGGTTTCAGAGTAATTCTTTTTTTTCCCCTGTAAGCACAGACATGGAAATATCATGTATTACCAGGTGTGTACCTCTTTCTTTTGTAAGTCTGAGTAGCCTCACCCAAGTCTAGACCAGTCATATTTGGTCAGTAAAGGTAACAAAGTAGTGCATGCTCTATGGTGGCTGCCTGTGATGCCCAGGAAGCGGGTGCATGTGGCCACTTTTTTCAGTACGGAATATAAAACTGGCACAGCAATTTCATCACCTGGTGGCAGATTTGTCCATATCTGACAGAGCAATTTGTAAAAGTGGTTGCCTGTGATAAATGGTCTTGGTGAGCCATAGGGTGTGCAGTTCCTATTGATGGTAGCATGGCTATATGTACCTCCTGAACTTTGCTTAGTATTAGAAAGTCATCTAACTTGTTATATTAACAAGTTAGTTATATCTGCATTGTACACCAGGTAGCTGCCATCCCATCCAGCCTCTACTCTGGATGGTCTTTTCTGGAGTCCACCCTATTTGGACACATCATCAGCCAGCCTGAGGTCTGTTAGAAACAGAAACCCGATTTAATGTATGTCAAGCTCAGTGATACCAGGAGGTGGGGCTGTGCTGGAGACTTTGTAACATATGATGATCAAGAGGTGTAACATTTTTAGCACGGGAGACTTTTTTCTCCTTTAAATGTGCCCTGCTGAGTTTGTTTTTCTTCATCAGCTGTTTTCAATGTTGTGCTTTGTTATCTGGAGATGTGTTTCTCTCCTGCCACAGGTATGTCTGATTCCAGGGCAGGTACCATGATTTCATGCTGCTTTTGTTGTTGGATTGCCTAACAAGCAATCTGTTTGGCCTGTCCTTTCAACTGCCTCCCATGTACCAAGGACCATTTGGGTCTGAGGAATGGGACAATAAGAAACATTGGTCTCCAGGAAAACAGGCTTGAGCAGCTCCTCTTTGGAGCAAAGGCACAGGTAGTTGCCAGTACAAAACCTCTTCTGAAGCTGAGTTTGTTAAAACTTGACTTGCATGCTGTCCTGGAGGTTGTTGTTGGAGTGTTATGTGCAGAGTGGAATCCTGGTGTTGTTTCAGGAAGGGGCGCTGCAGGTGCTGCCTCAGTGCATGAACCCAAAGACCGTTTTGGAAGCTCCCTGCTTGTGCTACAGCATGAGTGGGGTGGGCTAATGTGGAGCATCCTCATCTGCAGTATTGTCCTCAACTACCTCTCATCTCAAACCCACACAGACTGGCTTTGGACAACCTGTGGTGGCATAAACATTGCTTATAGCTTCCCACTGTGCGCATGTGCAGTGAAGGAAAACTCCAGGAGAAAAGAAAAGTTACTCATAGCTGAAGCTCTTAAAGATGCATTTGCTTTTCCCTCCTGCCCCCAGGCTTAGCGTAGTCTATCAGGATTGTGTGGCTGAGAAGAGACCAAAGGACACTTTGTGGCACTGTGTGGGCCACGGCAGGGAAAGGGGAGCATATTTGCATGCTGTAGGTAGTGCATCAGAAAATTTTCTGAGCTGAAGTGCAGATGGACAACACATTTCAAAAATAGTCCTTTAATTACTCGTAAGTTACTTCCTTCTATTTTATCTCCTTTTTTTTTTTTTTTTTTTTTTTTTTTTTTTTTTTTTTTTTTTTTTTTTTTCCCAGGATATCAGGCGTCTGGAAAAATGGCCAATTACAATCAAAAAAAATTGAAAAAGACATTTTGCTTAAGCCTTCCGTACTAGTCAGGAGATTTTGTCATATAGTGTGGGAAATTTCACATTATGCTGTGTAATACTGGCATAGGTTTTCTGTGTGTCCTTTCAGTGTTGGGATCCATTCCTTCAGGCACCTTCAGGTACCTGACACTGCATTTAAACCTCGAAATTTGTGCAGCAGTGGGAACATCTTTTCACCCTTGCTCAGTCCATATTGCACAGGCATCTTCTAGGATGCCATGCTGTTAGAATATG
Organism: Lophotriccus pileatus; assembly: GCA_035583135.1. Lineage (NCBI taxonomy): Eukaryota > Metazoa > Chordata > Aves > Passeriformes > Tyrannidae > Lophotriccus > Lophotriccus pileatus. Next base: position 21,901,674 of record JAWWES010000169.1, read on the forward strand.
TGCAAGGGTCTTAGGTATTGAGTGGAAAGGAAGATAATAAACTGTTAAATGGCCTGAGGATTCCTTTATATGTTTGTGTGTGGTTGCACAGGAGCCAGAGCTGACCTCAGCTAGGGTTCCTGCTCACATTCTTCTGCTCCTTCTGGCATGTTCCTGCCCTGTCCTATGCCTGGAGCATGAGTTTATGTGGTGAGTCTGTTCAGAGACCTCAGCTGGCCAAAACCTGATGGTGGAGAGGTGACTGTACTTCAGCTTGTTCAGCTGCTGAACTGATGAATGCTGCATGACTGTGGAGGTGTAGAGGACAGTGCTGCATTGAAAGGAAAGACTGCTTTGAAAGATGGGACTGCAGCAGCCTCAGTCAGAATATATCCTACTAATCTATGTCCTAAAGGCGGTGAAGCTCGCCTCTTGATTTTCTGCCATCAAAAGGATTGTCCCCCATGCTTTCTTTATGCTCTACACAGTGTCTTTCTGCTGCTTCCCTTATGTTGGCTCTGGCACATTTCTAATCCTCTGTTAAGAGAGCAGAAAACTAATTCAGGTTAAAAAAAGGCAACTGTTTTATTGCAAATTTAATGAACAGGATCATAAGGGTCATCGGGGGATTGAGGATACCTGAGCCAGAGCAAGAGAGGCTCATTGCCATGTGATTGGGACTGTCCCTTTGGCTCTGCCAGCTCATAAAACTGTACAGCAGATGTTTCTGAATGGAGAACCATCCTGTTGTCCTGGTGAAAATGAACAAACAAGTTTTCCTTTATTCAAGGAATCATTTTCTGTTTCTGGTCACCCAGGGCCCCTTTTTTGTCTGCTTTGTGTCCCTTGACAGTTTAGACATCTCTTCTTTCAGAGCTTGAAGAAGAAACAGTTGGGTTTTTTGCCCTCTGAGTATTTCAAACACAGCCCCTTGGGGAGGATTGTAGAATTTCAGACATTGCAAGAACTCAATCCCCAAGACATGTGGATCCTCTGATGTCCTTTGGACTTCTGGAATTTGCCAGGCTTGCGGCTGTTCTATGTCTTGGCATGAGCTCTGAGGGAGCCTCCTGCCCTGTAGCTCAAACTGACCACAACTCCAGGGAAGGAGCTGCAACCTGCTTTGCCTGTGTAAGGGCTCCCAGTGCTCAGTTATTTCTTCAGAAAATAATAATTAAAAAAAAAAAAAAAAGGGGGGGGAAAAACCCCCCAAACTCTAGAGGTCATGTTACACAAGGTGAAGGAGATAATTTCCAAAGATTGCTTGTTCATCGCCATTTTTTTCTTTTTAATTTTCAGATTATTTTGCTAGAAGCATGCATGAAAGTTGCTTTAATAACTGCAGAAAATGGTGCAATCAAACAATTAATTCCTAATTTCTTAGCTATTTGCTGGTGAGATGAAAGAGATAAAAGATTTCTATGGTTATGTATTTGATTGTTTATAATAAGCATCCTTAATTCTCTAAAAAACCTTACATATTTTTGTTAGTTTCACATTTCTTTCTATGCTACATCTTTGTATGACTTAAAAGTGATTAATGTGAAGTTATATGCACAGAGGAAAGACTTACGACTTTTTGTATACAACTATATGTTCTAAATTAGCAGCTGCCATTCAGGGAAAATGTTTTGAATTTATTATGTATTCATCTCTGAATACATTTGGGGAAGTAAAAAGTGAATCTAATATTAGCAATATTAGAAAAGAATTGGAAAAACTCACCAAGAGCATTCTTATGCTATAAGTAAAATAGGTGCTGACATACTAATCAGTGTAAAGAATATATATGTGTTGAATAGGGTGATGGAAATAATCAAAGTCAGAGGTTTCGTTCAAAGAGATTTTTCAGCTCAGAAAAAATGACCAAGATTATGATAAATGCTGTGAACTCAGTGTCATGCAGAGAAGACAATTTGGGAATGATTATTTACTTGTTTTCATGACAGAAGAAACAGGGAGCATCCAGTGGAATTATTGCACATAAAATGAACAAATGTGATTTTTTTTTTTAAAAAGTGGGAAATAACTTGTGGAACTCATTGTCAGGGAATTTTTACCAGCTTAAAAAAAAAAAGAAAAAAGACACTGACGTGTCACAAATTTACCCACTGAAGACAGACAGGATGAGAATGGAGAATTCTGTCTTGAGAAATCTCTTGTCTTTCTAAATAAAAGTTATCTTCCCAATTTCACAGGCACAGGGTATTTTGTAATAATTTCAGCAGACAAATCGTTTTTTTAAAGCATTTCAAAATGTGTTGGTTTAAAAAGTAGGTATGTTACAAGTTTCACAGAGTGCAAGTCATAAGAATTTTGCCTAGTCACTCATTAAACATTTATTTAATTAATATGATTTCCAAATATTCGATTTTTTTTGTTAAAAAAAAAAAAAAGCATTCAGTTCTTTTTAGCATAAAATCAGTTTTTTTGTTTTTTTGTTTTTTTTTTTTTTTCCTTTTAAATTCCCTTTTCAAGACTGGAAATCTGAAGCAAATGATCTCATTAGGAGGAGGTGCAAACTCAGCTTGTTCTCATGCCATGGCAGTGGTGACTGTGGCTTTTGCTGAAGCGATGGCGGCTCTGGGCAGTGCTCACTGTAACACACCCACAGAAAACTGAGTTATTTCTTCTTTTCACCTTTCCATCACACATCCCTTTGACCACAACCAAATTCCTCTGCCCTGTCCACAGAAACCTGGGGCTGTGCCGTTCTTCTCCCATCTTCAGTAGGTGATCAGCCGCAATAGTCTGTGTCTGCTCCATAACACCTGGAACAGAATTGCCTGCGGGGAGAGCGTGTCATGAGCCACGGGACGGTGACTCGCACACAGGCCATGCTGATGCTGTGTAAATTCTCAGCTACAGAAGCTCACTCTGTGTGTCAGGGAAACACCCCCCACCCCCGGCTGGGAGCTGGGAGCTGTCCCTGCGCTGTGTGCCATCCTGGAAGCGTCACAACTTGGGGTCTCTCTGTCGTGGTACTGGTACGGTGGGAAATGATTAGTGCAACCCTCCTGGTGCAGGTGACTCACAGAAAGGGACTGGTAGAACTCAACCAGTCCTGGGGTGCCCGGGAAAGGGCCTCGCTGTGCTTGTGCCACTCCTGAGGGTGTTTTCTGACTTGTTCTTCAGCATTCCCATCGGTAGTTTCGGTGACCTCCATAGGCTGCACGCGCGGAAGCGCTGAGATATCCCGAGGGGGCACAGCGATATGTGCGGGCACTCGGACACAGACCAGCCTTCGCAAAGCAGCATCCTCCGGCTCCGCAGCTTGGCGAGGGGAGAACTCCTGTGGGAGCCCGACACATCAGCCGGTCCCGGCGGGGCGGGAGTCCCAAGGCTGTCCCAAGGCGAGCGCTCCCCCGCGCCCCGCTGCCGGGATTCCCGCTCCGTGCGCTGATGGCTCCCGGGAGCCGCAGCTCACCTGACCGCCACACGGGTGTGCTCCCGCCATACCGCACGGCGTCGCCGGGCCCGCACCGCGCCGCGGGACCCTCGCCCCGCCGCCCCGCAGCGCTCCGCCGCCGGGGTCCGGCCCGCCTGCCGCCGCGGGGCAGGCTGAGCTGGCCAGGGTACTGACCCGGCCCGGCCCCGCCGGCGGCACGGCTCCCGGTCCTCCGCCTTTGGAAAACATTTGGCATCCTCTGGGGCTTCCACATCTGGAGTTCTTCTTTCGCACTCCTGGCAGGAGCTGCTCGGTTCCGTGTTTTGCCGGGCAGTTTATTACATTTTTTTCTCTCCTTTTTTTTTTTTTTAATTGATCTTTCCATCGAGGCTCGGGAAGGCAGGGCCCCCTCCTGCCCACTCGGGACTGCCCTGCCCAGAGCCTCCGGGTACCCTCTTCCTTCCTGGGCTCCTTGCATCTGTCTCTTTTCTGTTTCATCCTTTAAGATTTGGGGACTGTGGGCTCACAACAGGCTCCTAACTTTAAAATTATGCAAAGAAGAGTAATTCCAGTAAAGATGGTAGGATCACATCATTTAGGTTAAGCTAGATCAGAGTAATAGCACCACTTGGTCTAAGTTCTGAATAAAACCTATACTTTCTTTCCTAAAAAAAAATTATTATTACTACTATTTTGAAATATTGTGTCCCTCAGGTTGCTCTTGCTGACATTTCCCCATAGCCTTCAGAAGCTGTGGTCTGCCACCCCTCTTCCCTCAGTGCTTCTGGTTCAGCAGAGTGGTGTGGAGACTTTGTCTCCTTCCCTGCACTGAGTACTGCCTGGTAGGCTAAGAGGGACCAGGTACTGAGTTCTTTGGCAAACTCCATATGCAAGACATCTGCCCACTGTTTAAACTGGGGCTATAATGACTATGAGTTCCACCTCCATTTTTAGGTCTTGGGAAAGTTTCTTGGTTCCTTCAATCTGGGAAGACAGGACCTTGCATGTCTTAGCTCTGCTTCTTGACTGTCTGCAGTGACAGCTTTCTGAGAACCCCATGAAGATAACTTTCAGAGAGTGCTCCCACCTCTCTGCCCTGCATGTGTTCTGCCAGACTCTCCCAGGGATTTGCCTAAGTGTGACTTGACTTCTTTGTGCTAATCCTTGTCACAGCAGCTTTATCACAACACTGCTCCTGCTCTTCATTCCTGGGCCTGCCCTTTGTCCCCAGGCCCTGCTGACAGTGCACACAGAGCCACCTCTGTGATCCCCAAAGATGGATGTCACACAGGACCCATTACTATGGCTCCCTGCACTTCCTAGGGTGCTGGCCCCTGAACCTAGCCCTGGGGCAACAGTTCCTCCCCACGGGTCCACACTGGCCATGGTTTGGGTTTTAGAAGTCCTCCATTTTAGCAAACAAAACTCACTTATATCAGTTCGAAGAGAATTTGAGACAGCATATTGACCATCTAGTTTCAAACCTCTCTGCCTCTCAGTGTTCTCCTCCTTCAGAGCCTCCTTGATGTGTTTTGCTCCATTTTGTCTTGGGGGTGAAGGGGTGTACAACTGTTGCCTTCAGTTCTGTAGAAGGGGATATCCATCACCCAGGAAGGTGAACAGCTATTCATGGGCTCCATGTGACACTGGTAGCTGTAGTAAGAGCCTTTCTGATGTGGGAGAGAGGTAAGGTTGTGTTTCTCAGTCTTCAGTTCTCTAAATATTTCACACAACAGGGGTTCAGGATTTTATCATTCATTCGCTGGGCAGAGGCCCAACTCTTACACAGTGCCTACCTAAGAGATGGTGCACTAAAGCACATGGTCAAGGGGAGTGTGCTCATCATGTGCAGAGCAACATTGTTCCTTCCTCTTGCTTCATCCCATCTCCCCACACTGGTGCCTCTGTGCTGGATGTTGAAACACTTCTCATGATTGTATTTTCATTCTAGCTGGATGCTGCCCTGTATCCACTCCTGAGTATGCTAGCTGCGGGTGGAGAGAGAACTCATGTCCCTAACTACAGACCATGGGTACCTTAATGACATTGCTGTTCTGAGCAGTCTATTTTAGACAGGTTTTAGAGAAGCTGTGCTAATTCCAAACTACGCAGGAGAGAGATAGAACACAGCCTGGGCAAGACAAGTGTAGTGACTCTAGGAGAAGGCTCAGAGACTTAGATATAATGTGGCTTCCAGTCCTTCACCTCATGTTTGGAGGCAGTTCCTTGCCAGCCCAAGATATAGAGGAGCTTTAAACCTAAGTTTGCTGAACCTGAGATTGGACACTTCAAAAGACAGGGGTATGACTATTGGAAGGAACTTTGATGTTCCTTGATGTGCATAAAAAAATAGTGGTGCTGGGGGGGTTGTGTGGAGCAAGATGTGAGTCTCTTCTGACAACAAGCTCCCTCAGCAGCTTCTAGCTAGATGGGAATTGAACCAAGCTGGAGTGTGTATGTGGAGCAAGACATGACTCTCTTCTGACAATAAACTCCTTCAGAAACTTTTGGCTAGATAGGAATTAAACCAAGCAAAGAGCAATCTCGTGATGCAAAGGGTGACCTCATGCAATGTGGTGGAAGAACTCCAACTTCCATCCTTCCTTATCAGAGCTGGCCGCCAAAGGTTTTCTAAGAACTAGGCGCAGTATCTGGTGCCTGTGGATCTGAACATGTTGCAGAGTTTATTAAACTCATAAGGGACTATGCAAGGACTAGTTTACACCACTCCCCTCCTGCTTAGACTGTTCACATCTTACTTGATTCTTGTTCTGCCCTGCTACTCTATCATTCAATTTCCCCAGCAGGTGGGTGGGTCTAGGAAAGGGAATATCATATTCTTTTCTTACAATACGACTTATAGGATGCTCATATGAAAAGAAAACAATTATTAAATAATCCTCCTCCCTCCTGAACTGAATATAAGGAGTTAGAAGGGTACAGACACTTGTTGAAAGAGTTAGAAGCCATGCTGACCTGTGATAGCTGCCGTGAAGATAAAAAAGCCTTCTTCATCATCTCTTTGACAGGCAGGGTTAAATGGAAGCAAGGGATTACCAGAATGAGATTTAGTCTTTTCTCATTATTTAGTGTCAAATACACCAGTAACAAGGTTGTAATTTAAATGTTGTGAGACTTTTGCGCTTTCTTGAAAGGGAGGGGTCATAATTGTTAGAGAGCAAAGCTAGGCAGGAGAAAGATGAAAAGGCCAGTAGGTTGTGTGAGCATATGACTCGAGCTTTCTGCGGGAAGAAGGAGACTTGAGTAGGGGATGGTCATTTGATAGGTGGATCCAGGAGGTTTGGATCCTTTTTTTCGGGTTGCTCTTGCTGGGTGATGGTTGTGTGACTGACGTGTTGGCTGGTGCTGATCCAAGTGTCTGGTGAAAATGAAAATGAAAGCTGAGGTTTGGCCATCTCCCTTTTTTCTTTCCCTTTTGCTGTAGACATTGTTCGCAGCGACATTGCCCTGGATAAGCAGAAAGGCTGTAAGATCGCCCAGCATCCTGACATAATGTTGGAGCTACAGAGGGAAAAGGCTGCTCAGATGCACTTGGTTTTGTTAAAGGAGCAGTTTTCAAACACATACAGCAACCTCACACTAACAGGTAAGGCTGCAAGACAAGCTCTGGAGCTAGAAGCTGGGCCTAGTTCTTGCTAACTTGCAGGCGTGTTAAAACCCTCTGGTTCTTCACCTCTATATGAATCAGCATCTCTCTGGCTGCTTCTGTTTCCTACCAAGATTACTGGGTAGTGGGAGGGAAAGGACCAGCAGGAACTGGAGGTGGACTCATAAGGCCTCTGCAGCTGGCACCTATGCAGACACTCCAGATTTGGTGCCCCTGAACAGAACATTTTCTACAGTCTGACCTAAGCGGAATACCACGGCATTGAAGTGCTGGAGAAATCTCCCTGCTAACTGTTCACGTTGATGGGTCTGCAGCAATTACTAAATTTGGAGTCCTTTAAGCTGCAGCTGATTTTTTTTTCTTTCCAGAGCATGCACTTTGTGTGAACCCAGTAAATATTAAAGAGCAAATATAAAGGGATAATGGCCTAGACAGAGATGAGAGGATACTCTTTTTCTGGCAATTGTTTGTATTATCCAGAGAACAGAATCTCAAAGGATGGAGGAGACTGCCACATTTTGGATACACATTTAATGGTGCTTGTAAAGGACTGATGTCTTCAGGCAGTGAGTGGGCAGCAGGATGGGATCCCAGCAGCCAGCAGGGTCCTTTCATAGCTGTTCTCCTTATCACTATAGCTGGATGAGCCACAGACGATGGGAAGGAGGAAGAGACTAATAAATCAAACAAGATCCTCTTCTCCTCTTGACAGGTCCCTTTCCTGTGAAAGGCAGGCAGGCATCTGATTTTTATAAGAGGGAGGGCCCTGAGCTCTGTCTGGGGAGGAGATGGTGGCTCTTGTGTGCTGCTGGGCTGAGAAAGACAGACAGGTCCTGCTCAACCTCTCCCCTCTCTGCTGCCACCCCTAATTCAGTGTCCAGCTCCTGCCTTGAGGCCCACATGAGTTTGTGTCCTCTCCAGTGTATCAGCGAGCTCTGGCTCTCCTGGGGACATCAGCTGTGTTGGACCTCTTAGGGACCCCACAGAGGTGGGATGGTGATGTCAGCGCTGCCAAAGAGCTCAGCCCAGGGGGTCACTAGGCACTGGAGTGGCTGAATTGCATCATTCCTGAAGGCCCAGCATTTAAATGGGATCCTCAGAGCCGTTTCTCATTCTCTGTAATGTAATCCACTTGGCTGTTTATTCCCAGTACAACTGCTGGAATCAACATTGTCAGCTTTTCCCCTGACAACTTGCTTACTTTCCACTAAACAAACTTCCCTAGAGAAGTGAAGCTGCTCTCCCCTATCCTCCTTCCCTCACTGCTTCAAAAGCTCTCTGGCATTGCTCACATTTTTTACAGAACCTGCAGAGCAGAGGTGCTACCTGGTTATCAGCTTAGCTCTTAGCCTTTCCAAGTGTGTTTACAGGATAGTTCAGAAGGTTTTAGCTCTAACTCTCCAGGGTAGAGAGAACGATTTCACCAGAATATTACCCAAAGAACTATTTTAATGTCCTTTAACTCCCTTTGAATGTGAGCAGAGCAACTTCATAATTGTTATGAAGTTTAATCTTTTATTTCATAGACATAGTCTGAGAATATAGACTCTAGACAGCTAAGCATAATATTTAACTGGAACTCTACGAACTTGTGTAAATATTTCCCTTCTCTGTGATGGATCTGGTGTTTGGGGTGGGCAGAGGGGGTTGTACATCTGTAAGAAGGTCATTTCTTACCTTCAGAATTCAATCAGCCAGAGTTTGCTTGAGGACTTCTTTTTGTTCTATACAGTGGGTTTGTACAGTGCTATATAGGGAGTCCCCAGGTCATGAGGAAAGGTGTTGGAGCAAGAATGCAGATGTAGTTTAGGGAGGGACGGTGAAGAACTGAGTTTGCAAGGATGGAGTATCCGGTGAATCCCTGAGAGGAGAGTTTCCTCCTGGGTATCTGTGTCCAGGAGTCACTTCTGACCTTTAGTGTCCAGCTTAGACTGGAGGAATACTGAACCCCACACCACTGTGTGAGAGGGGTCCTACTACTGCTAGTTCTTGCAGCACTTTATTTGTACCAAAGAAATGTAAATGGAATGTCTTGCCCAAAGTCTTGTGAGAATAAAGGTGCTTTATGATGAGATAGGTACTCTCAGAGAGCTTGAGAGGCATTTTTATTCCCATATTACTACCACTACCACTGTAGTGATTTGAACAAAAAGTCCCATTCTTTACCTCCTCCTCCTCCTCCCACATAACCCAGTTCTATGAACAACTTGAAAGACTGTAGTTCAGGCCTCCCACTCTGCCTACAAGTGTGGGCAAGAGATATTGCCGTCAAGCTTACATGCAATATCATCATGGCTTTAGGAATGAAAGCTCTCAAAATGCAGGGAGTGGGATTCTGCAGTCCCTGTGGCATCAGTGTAAGTTGGGGGCTTTTTCAAATCTATTCACCAGTTGCACATAGTTCCCAGTGTGTTCCTTACTTCACCACTCAGGCAGGGTTGTGCTGGGATTTAAGCTGCTCCCAGCAGCAGGTACCTCCAAGGTAAGAGCATGTCTTAAAATGAAATGTGGTTTTTTTTTGTGCTAAGACTCAACTGAGACTGAGTGAAACCAGGCAGTCTTTCTGGCTGTCATTCCTCCAGGAACACATGTTAGACTCTGGCTTAGACCACTCCGGTTTCTCTTGTATATGAGTGTTCCTCAGCTCCTGTATGCAGGCTTTCTCTTGCATCTTGCCTCTGCTTTCTGTGTGTGATCTTTCTAGGCTTACTGAGGCTGCTTCACTGACATAAGTGATTGCCTTTGATCTGTGACACTGCTATTTAAATGCCTTAAAATATTTTGAGGTTTACTAATCTTTGCTTTTTATCCCTTGTTGCTCAGAGATAGGTATCTCATTTCACAGATCAGCATCTCTGGTGATCCAGGGTGAGTCTGTGGTAGAGCAGAGGGAGAGTGCACAGCATTACCTGCTCTCCTCTGGGAACTGGCTTTCTGAGCTCAGCCAGTGGTGTAATAGAGGAGGAGAAGGAATCTTTCCCTAGAAACACTTCTCTCACTGGAGCAAGCAGTGATTCTTCTACACTTTGTATCAGATGGAGTAGAAGTTGCAATCATCACAGCAGGCTCTCCTCCTTTGCAGCCCTCAGGAGAAATGTTTAGGTGACAGGAAGGCCATTTTGGAGCCCTGGGACTGAGGGGTGAATGCACAGCATTGGGCTGGCAGCAGGTGAGGTGTGAGGAACTGCCTGGGGCAGTAGAGACACGTCATGCATGCAGGTTCAAGGGAGTGAGCTTGTGGGGAGTGGGGTAGCAGCAGGCAAAGCTTTGATAAATTAAATATGAATTCCTCCATCTGTGGTGCCAGTTTGGGCTGGGTTAGTGTATTGTACTTTAAAAGACTGGATATCCACAGGTTTCTGCTCTATTACTAAGGAGAGCCTGTTAAGCCCATGGAAGAGGAGATTGTTCAGGTCAATAGACATGTGAAAAACTGTCCCCTCCTGTAGTTACATGAAGTGTTAAGTGTAACTGAGCTTCCCAAGAAACAAGTACAGACTATAAATTTCTTTCTAAGAGTTCCCATCCAGAGGAAACAAAATAGTGCCCCACTTCTCATTCTGAACTATGGAGACACATCTCTTCTTTCTGCTCTACCTTCTGCCTGAAGCTGCAACTCAGGTTACTTCACTACACCAAGAGACTAATGATGACAGCTCTCCAGCCCGTCCTACCACACCATGTCTGCGCTGAAAAGGAGAGCTCAGCTGAGAAGACACATAGGTGTGTGGTGTGAGCCCTCCATCCTCCAATATCACACAACACAGCCTTTAAAAGCAGCTGTTAAGAGGGCAGACCCTCCCCACAGGGCACATAATGCTCCACTGTGGACCCCCAGTGGGGCATTAGCAAGAGATTTGAAGGGGTTAAACTCAGGTGGCAATTGCTAGGAACAGAGCTGAGAGCTGCCAAAGAGTGGATTTCACTGTCTGTGTCCAACACTCCAATCAGGTGTTTTACACTGTTTTACAGTACCCTGTTAAGGTAATTACATAGCTTAAATTTTGCCATAACAGCAGTTGTGAGATCTGTGTGAGGTATTCCTTTGAAAGAAGTCTACTTTTGGAGAGGTAAGCAGCCAGGTAGAGACCCTCTTTGTCCAAGGTAAGTGGTATGGAGATGTGAGGTGATGGTGACAAAGTGTGCACACCAGCTTTTCACCAGTGGGATGTGTAATGATGGGATGAGTGGAACAAAGCAGAGTGTTGGGGAGCAGAGCGAGTGTGTGGCTACTGTAGAACACTTACGTGGAGGTTGCACAGAGCAAAGATGAGGGCAGCGTGTCTGTATGAAGAGCTTTCAAGTGAGACACTGTCCCACAGAAATATGTTTTTTGTGTCTCCCCAAAGACAGCAAGAGCCAGAGGTGTGCTTATTCTTTGGCAGGGAATCACATGGCTCAGGTCGAGCACCTGTGACACGTGTGTTTCCTGCACTTGTGAACCTCCCCTGGTGGTTTTGTGATTCCTGTTGAATGCTGTGGCTCTGGGAGATGGTGGTCCTGGAGCAGGACATATTCATAGCATCTGGGCCCTGGGGGGTCTGGAGAGGACCATGGCTCAGAGGCGGCCCTTGCAAGAGAGTCTGTGCACGGAGCAGGGCATGGGGCTGGGTGTGTTTTTGGTGCCTCTGCTGCTGGGCAGCAAGGCTACTCTGGTTAAGTTTGCTGGAGTTTTGCCCAGATGGTTTTTATCCCCAGGTACAGCTAACTCCATGCAGCTGGTGGGGGGCCACCTTGTGATCTGGTACCTGAGAGGGTTGTTGCAGAGATAAGTACAGCTTCCTTGCCCTTTTGGCAGCTTGTTTGGGATCAGCAACCTAAATGTCCTGTGGTCTGCACAGCAGTCATATGTATCATAGCAGTTTTTCTGCAGCAGGGTAGTCTGCACTGCACTTGCTCTCAGACTTGTCTTCAAGGAGAATAGTCCCTGGGGCTGTGTAACAGGCCTGAGAGTGTCTTTTGGATCAAGCTCTTTGCCCTTCTGTCCCTCACAGTCACTATAAGTTACACACATTATTCACAGCATTGTACAAAATAGATCTGAAAAGGACCTCAAGAGGGCATCTTCTAGCCTTTTCTGTGACAAATCTGTACCTGGTATCTGCTTGGGGAAAGGTGTATGAGGAGTGGCAATATCTTTTGTGTGACCAGCTGGTACAGATGGAAAATTAGTCAAACTCCAGGGGGCTTGAAATCTTGGTTGGTACTGAAGAAGAAAAAGTAGCATTCAAAGCTAAAAACACAGTGAAAATCATTTCCCTGAGCTTGTCTCCTTGATTAGCACAACTGGGATACTGATGGAGAAGTCATGTTAGCAATGTCATGAACTCCAATGGGAAAGAGGGGCAAAGGACTGCTGCAAAACACTGGAGGCTTTCCTGGGAGGAGGATAACAGGAAAACTGTAATGTCAGTATCTGTACTGAGCCCACAGTAAATGACCAGCAGAGGTGCCAACCTTCTGAGGATGGTTTGCAGGTGTCTTCTGAGACCTTGGGATCAGAATCAATGGAATGGTGCTGGGAAAAATAAATCATGGTAAACAATCTCTTGTAACCGAGTGTTTTTGTGCCATTATCAGTTGTTTATATGAGCTCATTCTGAAACAAAGTGACTGTTTGTTTTTACTGCACAGCCTTCTGAGGGCGTTTGGTGCACAGCTGAAATATACGGTGCTCCTGAACATGTCTGTGTAAAGCCAGAAGGCTCTCGGGGCTCAGCAGCCAGGCAGCAGCTTTGCCCAGGTTGTGGGGACATCACTGATAACCGATTCAGATGATGTGGCTTTATCCTTGTTTTAAAACCTTCTGTGATGACAGTGATGTGCCCTCCCTCAGCAGTTGGTTCTAAGGCATAATTAGCTATGTCATTGTGGAGTTGGTATTTTTAAAATCTCTTCCTTCAGTTTAAGCCCATGATGGCATGTCCTCTTCCCATGGACATGGAGAACAGCTTACAGCACTCCTTTTCTTTTGCAGAAATCTTTTACATATTTGAGGCTTGTTATCATGTTTCCCTGAAGACTTTTGCTCTCTACACTGAACAACTGCTTTTCATTTGCTCTTTTCTCATGTCCATTTTATTTTCAATTTGAATGACACATGCGTGGTTGATTCAGCCTCTTGAGGTCTCTTTCAGCCCTCCTTACAATTTTTTTGTGGTTCTGTGTTTTGTTGGGGTCCCTTGGGCTCTCTCCAGTGGGTCTGGGATGCTTTTGAAGCTCATTGCCTTGAAATGAGACCAGTATTGTAGCTGAGGCCTTTCTTGACTGAGAAAAGCAGTGGGGTTATTTCGTGTACCTTGTGCGTGACACTCCTGTCTGTATAATCATGGAATTTTTGCTACAATATTACTTGTTCATGCATGCAATTTTGTGTACTATTTCCCAACCAGCTGTGCATTCCCCACATGGAATTTCATGTAGTCTCCATTTTTGTAATTTTCTAATTAAAATGTTACACAAAATTGGAGGTAAGTCTTGAGAAAGTAGAGATAGACAACATCTGCTGCCTCTATCTCACATATGAGACCCTTTTGCACTATCAAAGAGAAGGCAGGTTGCCTTCACATGGAAGGACTATTGCATCCAGCCCTTCCTTGCAGATGGATTGTTTGATGACTTGTTTCAAAATTTTTCCAGGAATTGAAGTTATGTTGGCTGGCCTGCAATTTCCTTGATTTTTCAACCTGTTAAATATAGCCAATATATTTGCCCTTTTCCAGTCTTTTGAAACCTCATTTGTCTTCCAGAAACTCCTGTAGATAGTTGCTGACGGACCTCAGCCTATCTGAAACACCAAACTTCCCGTAATTTTCATTCTGCTCAGGTGCTACCAGACATACTTTTATTCTGCTGCTTTTAATTACATTAACTTCATGTCTTATAATTTTATCCTTTTTAAAATGAAGTCTGAACCAACAGAAGCATTAAACATTTCTGTTTTAACTCTGTGAGTTGTTGACTATTGTGAAATTCTGTCCCAATTTATTCCTCTTTGCTTCCTGAGACAGCTGTGAGCCAAACCCTTGGGATCTCCTGCCTTCTCTTACCCTAATTAGTAGTTTTACAACTTGTTTTGTGCTGACAACATGTGTGTGTGTGAGAGAGGTCATGAAGGTGAATCTCTTTTTCAGGTGACACCCTCTAGTCTGTTAAGCCACACTTTGGCTTTCTCATTATCTGATTACGTTATTGCTTTTGCAACTGTGGGAAATACGGCTTCTTGTGACGTATTCAGAATTTATTAAATTCAATTTACTGTGCAACTTAAATAGATTCACAAGGAAGATATTTTATACATTTTGCATCTTAAAATTAGCAGTTTTACGTACATTATAGTATGTAAGGTCATTACCAGAACCAGTCAGTGCTGGGTGCTTGTAGAGAATAAAGAAAACACATAAACCTAACAGAAAACAGATTTTTGGTGGAAGGGGGGAGGGCTTACACGCACTAACAGCTTTGGAAGGGCTTGTGGCCTGTTCAGTGTCATAAACCAATCTATTAACCTTTCTCGTTGCTCAGGAGGTGCTGAACTCTTTGGTCTGCCTCTTCCCACCAATGTAGTTATCAAATGTCTCCTTGTTACCGCTGACAATCCCTACTGTGAGCAGTTTCTGTGGAGCACTTGGCTCTTTCGCTCTGTCACTCTCTCCTGGTGCTGTTCCTTTGTGCTCATCCATATTAGCCTGATGGAGTTGCCATTTCTCCTTTGCACGCTGTGAGCCATGGAGGAGTCTGTGATCTACCCTCATTGTACCCCCACGCTAAGATAATTTACATCTGTTCCCTTATCTTGCTGCATGTTTACAAAACACCATCTTTCCTGAACTCCCTTTCCATTTGGTGCAAAATCTTACTTGCCAAGCCTCTCAGATTACCAAAGCCTCTGTTCTTACAATGCACTACTTTTACTCTGCCACTATTTCCCATTCTTTTCCAAACAAGTACTAACACTTATTTCAGGCTTCCTCACCTGTGGTGCTTTCCACATGCATGGCTTTTCCCAGTTTTTCTCTGTTGATGAGAATCAAACTTTGAGGAGCCTCCTTCCTAGTTTTGTTCCTCTCTCCTCTTTCACAACTTTTTTTGTTGGTGCATTCCAGGAACTTGATGCAAGGCTGTTTCTGATGTCTTCCTTTCCCAGCAGATGTGTGGGCAGTTAAAGGTCCCTAATTACCAGCAGGTTCTGTGTTTCAGATGCTCCCAATAAGCCTGTGCTTCTGATCTCCCTGATTTTGTAGCCTAAAGCAGACCCCCAGTGTGCCAGTGTCTGGGCTTCTTCCAGTCTTACGTTACACAGTGGTTTTTATACCTGCCTTCTGTACTACTGACTTTCACTCCCTGCTTTTATGCTGGGCCCCCAAGATCATTCAGACCTCCTTGTGTGATGTTTCTCATCCTTTGCTGTGCTCATGGTATTTTTCCTCCTTGTCAGCACTGTGCTTTAGCTCTGACTTTCAACCCCTGGATCTTTCTTTGCCTCTTTCCACCAGGTTAAAAACACCTTCTCCTCCCACACTAATTTAACGCCTTACTGCTGTAAAACAGCAATCAAATCTTGAGGATTTTTCCCTTTCTTAAGCTGAATAGATGTGGCTCCTTAAGCTTCAGTTTGCCAAAGTCCTGTCGTACCTCCTCCTCCGACCTGTGGCCATGCAGGACAGACTTTTCCATCCCGGAGATACAAGCCCTATATTGTTTTCCCGTACGTGTATTATCTTGTGCTTGGCTGAATTAAAGCACACTTCATTGGATGGTGGCCATTTAGCCACACAAATTGGATCACAGGGTAAATGAAGGATGTTTTGTTCCTTATTTGCTAACTTTCATTTGTGCTATCTGCAAGTCGCCTCTGAGGATCTTGTATTTATCTAAATGATTGACAAAAACACTACATCCTGTGGGATGGGAAGCAGGCGATGGATAGATATTTGTGTCATCAGCCACTTCTATCTACTTATGCCAAATTATTTCTATTAACGCAAGTTCTTAAATTAAGCTGTAACATCAGTTAGAGAGGACTTGATTCTGTACAACATATGTTGTCTGGTAATTAGCTGAGACATGAATATAATGAATTATTGGTAGATTCTCATATTAGCTTTTAATTACTCTGTGAAGTTCTGCTCTCAGCTTGACTGGCTGTTGGTCTGTAGGTCAGTGAGTCCTGCTGAAGCGCCAACATGGGGTTAGGGCTCACCTACCCTTCTAGAGTTACTTGGCATTCCAAGATTTATTAAAAATCAGCATTAGCAGGTCAGAGATCTCCTTAGCACACTTGGAGGTGCAAATTATCGAGGTTGGGTGATTTAACAGTGTTTATATAAAGCAGATGTTATCTAATACATCTCTTGGTCATTAGTAAATGATGATGTATATAATCGTCTCATGATGAGTTCATCATCTTTTTTGTTCCTCAATACAGAGCACATATATTTATACTTTCATAGTTACTTTGGTAATTTTACCAAGTGCACAAAATAAGGCATCTGTATCTTTTTTTCACATTTCCCTTATTTCCTCTATATTTAAATACCCACTCACTCTTAACTCATGAAGGCATGAATTTTTCCATCATATTTTTAAATACTTTATTAATTTTCTATACTTTGTAATTTGCAGCTGGTTGCTATTTCTTTGGCTTTACAATCAAGGCTTATATTGTCTTCTATTATCTCTGTCTATACCACTGCATAAGGATGAGTTTCCTGCCAAAATCCCCTTCCAGCATGGTGGTGGAATATGCTGATTTTGGCCATATAAACCACCTCAAAACAGTGCAAAAAAACCTGACCAAACCCCCCTTTGAATATTCATTTGGATTCTTTTGTCCAGTATTTTCTTCCTAATCCTTCAATTAGATTTTTTTTTTCCAGACTGGACATGTTGAAGCACCTTGGGTATGTATTTTTGACTGGGATTACGGTCCCACTAGCTTTTCTCAAATACAGGCTTGAAGAAGGTAGCTGCCAATGTGGACAGAGCAGGAAACTCTGTGTCTGGTGAGTTTTCAGCGTTTTTAAAAACTATCCTAGCAAACTGTGACACAGCAACAAATTTTGCTGCAGTTGGAGGAGTATTGCTTCAGCACTCCAGCCACCATCCCTCTGCATTTGCTCCCTGTGAAAAGTAACAGGAGTGGTTATTTACGTGCTGCTGAGGAGCGTGCAGCCAGGGATCGGGGATGTGTGACTGCTGTGTGCAGGATATGTCTGACAGACCCATGCTTTGTGGCTGGGCTAACCCATGGAGAAAACTGAGAGGAGAGGGGAAAGGCGCGGATGGTAAGCCTGGCTTGGCGGGGAGCGGAGCAGATAATCTCTGTGGCTGGACCCTGGCTCCTGCCCCACACTGCTCGGTGGGGGCACTGCCTGCTGGTGGGAACGCGGTTTGGTTCCCAAGGCTTGTTCTCCAGTTGCTTGCTCTAACCCTTTTTCCATCTGTCCGTTCATTTATTATTTACCGCTTTCTCTTGCTCTTTTCTTCATTAGCTGTTCCCAGTGCTCCTGGCTCAGGAAAGGGATGTCTTGTAGGGAACACAAGGGCAGCAACAAATGTGGTTGTACTGCTCCTCTGACAGCCTTCTTTGTTGCGGGGACAGGACCGTGTGGCATGCACAGTCAATTAAACTCTAACTTTTTTTCCAAGCTGAGAAAAGGGTCAAAATCCTGGAAATAAGAGTTTGGAGTCCTCCATGCAGTCCATGCTCTGCTTTTCAGAGGTTCATACTGGGGATGGATACACGGGGGTGGGAGAGTAATGTGAGAGCCTGTGGATTTGCATGCTTTGTGCAACTAAAAGTGGTGGGGGAAAATCAAGGTTACAAGGTGTTCAAAAGAAATTTTGGATCTCTCTTTACTTCATTAAGTTTTATATTGGGTTGCTGTGCCAAGAGACACAATCATTGACTTTCTTGAAGAAATTAAAACCTCCATGAGTTTAACTTTTTTTTCTCTGATGAAAAGGTGGCAAAAGCAAAGGTTTTGTAGGAGAAACTGAAACCAGTTCAAATATAATTCTATTAACTAATTAGGGGAACTCTGGAAATGGGACTGAGACTAGCAGGCCTTTTTTTTCTTCTTTTTGCTGGGGCACTCCAAGAATTGGATCACCTGGGGAAAGCATGTTTAAGAAATACCAGATGGTCTCTGCGATGCTCCAGCTGTGGACAATCACTCCCAGCCAGGCAATCTGCCTTGCTGTCGAAGCCCTCTAAAACTGTGCTGCCCATTTGTCATGCTTCTCCAATTGCAGCGCTCTGGATAGCTTCTTTTTTCCTTGTCTGGCTCTTCCTTTCCAGTTTTTATCACCCACCCCCTCCATGAGCTAATGTAGTAACATCCCTTCATTGGCTATAAATCCATTGAAGAGCCATATATAAAATATTACTTTGTTAGGGAAGATTGGGAAACATCTGTTTTTTACCCATAAGAGTCAGTCTCTACTTGTCTCCTATGACGATGTGACTATTTATATATTTGTAAAGTAAAAGAAGGAAAGAAAATGGGAATCCTAGAAAAAAAATGAGTGGAGCCTCTAAATGGAGGAAACTGATTCAGCTCTGGGATTTGTTTGGAGGCTTTTTGGGAGGGTGGGGGGGGCACAGGCCAAGAAATTGCTTAGATGTCTGACAAAGTAACAGTCATGCCAACTGCAGAAGGTCCTTCTGGAAATCTTTTGATGTTGTATAACAGTTCCTAGGTGCTTCCTAACACATACTCACACAGGAAAGCTGTGGGTCTAAACCACTGTGTATTATCTGCTACACAGAACAGAAACTTGGGAACAGTCCTTGGATCAGTAGCAGACTGTAGCCATTAGGGGTGTAGGCACATAGCAGCAAAAGTGTGTTCCTGTGGAGGCTCTGCCTTTAGGTGGATGTGCACCTAAATTTATGCACCTAATTTAGGTGGTTATGTCACCAGGGCTTGCTATCTGAGCCTACTGGCATGAACAGCCTCTCTCCCAACCCGCTCATCTCTAGTGCCTTGCAGAGCTGTCTGCTTCTTCTCACACGTATGGAACTTAACCTATGTCTCTATTGCCTTGTTAGTCAAGGGCATTGGTACCTGTGAGCGCTTTTGTGGGGAGGGCTGGCTTTGTGTACCAAGGTGGCAGTGGTGCAAGAGCAGGGTGCTGGGACTGTATTATGCCTGCCATGGGGAGAGAGCCTGGCGGGATTTGGGGCCTTGGACTGGTGTAGAAAGGCTGTCCCAAGCAGCTGGGCAGGCTTGGGACACTTTGTTCTTGCTGCTGGGGTGAGTCGTGGAGTGAGATGCTCTGTCAGAGGTTGCAAGGAACAAGTCTGTGGGGAAAGCACTTGGGAGCAAACAAGGGAGAATGCTGCTTGGGGTCAGCTGGGTGGATAGGAAGGTTGCATCTCTGGAAGGCTGCCCATGGTGCTGAGTACTGTGCCTGCCAGGCAGCCATACCACCAGTCTCTGAGCCACTCAGCAGGTGAATATGGAAGAAGGAAAAACGGACTTTGGTGTCTGAGGATGGTGGCAGGATTTGCCAGGTGGCCCAAGCCACAGCTGCTTTCTGTGCCTTGCAAGTGTGACATAAAGAAACAAAGTGCTAGAGCTGCTATTGATAGATGCTGCTCCACATACAATCATAGGATGGTTTGGGTTGGAAGGAACCTTAAAGAACATCTAGTTCCAGTCCCCCTGCCATGGGCAGGGATGTCTTCCATTAGACCAGGTTACTCAAAGCCCTGTCACACAAGTCTCCTCCTTGCAGTGTTGGTTTGGATCCAGTTCATCCATCTGAGGTGGGGAATGCCCTGGAGGAGACCTCTTTCTTCCCTCTACCCACCAGCCTTGCACATCCTGCATAACCTCCATGGTGGATGGCTGCCTGCTTTTCTCAGCCTGGCCAAAGCCAAACTCCATGTGTATCTCCCCTGCTGAGCCCACTCATGCCTTTGCAGGGCTGTGGTTGACAGCTGTGTCTTCCCCGCGGCCTC
This sequence comes from Lophotriccus pileatus, assembly GCA_035583135.1. NCBI lineage: Eukaryota > Metazoa > Chordata > Aves > Passeriformes > Tyrannidae > Lophotriccus > Lophotriccus pileatus. The sequence continues at coordinate 21,921,639 of JAWWES010000169.1, forward strand.
GTAACATGCTCATGCTGCTCCTTCTCTCCTTCTCCCACACACTGACTGCTGTGCTGCTGGTCCCCTCCTACCACGCTGGAGTTCAGCCTGTTCTGATGATTATCTGCCCTCACCGCAGCCTTGTGCCCTTCTGCTTTGCTTTTGCGGCTTTTTCTCTTCCAAGATCCTTCTCATTCTCCATCCTATGGCGCTAATTAGACCTTGATCCCCCATTTCTTCCCTCTGCTCACTTTACAGCCCAGTTGTTGCTGAGCTATGCTCCAGCCCCCCTGGGCACTGGTAAAACCTTCCAAAACCCCAAGCAACGCACACCTCCAACTAGTGAAGCACCCTTGTAACACTAGTGATGAGTTAGAAGGTTATTTTTAAAAGGCAAGATATTAAATAGACATAGCTGCTCTAGCAGCTGCTGTGTCTTTGTCCTTTCTGTGCCAAAGCCTCTGGTTGTCTTGCATGGTGTGTCAGGGCACTGCTCTCAAATCTGCTGCTTGGCTTTGGCAGATTTTAGCCCTGTACAGCTCTGAGCTTGGAAGTAACATCTAATAGTTTTCTAGGTGAAGTAATACTCATGTATAAATTTGCACTTTACAGGAGTAAAGGTTAAATTTGAGGTGGAAGCAGACAAATAAAAAGGAATTCTGAATGCTGCAAATAGCTGGGTGGGCATGAGCCACATGGGCAGAGCAGCAGCTGGGAGGACAGGCACACCCAGAGCCCTCTAAGGATCAACGGGAAGCTCTGACATTGGAAATGGTACTGGGAAGCAGTGTTGGATACCATGTTCAATTCTCATGCCCATTTTAGCAAAAAATGCTATGTGGTTGGGAAAGATTCAGAGAAGAACAGTAAGTGTGACCAAATCCTGGAAATATGGAGCTATAGACAAGATTTAAGTAAGATACTTAAGGAAAGTTAAAAAATAACTTAGTCATAGCATGCAAGTACCAACAAGGGGAAGAAAAACTTCAGAGGAGTTATCCTGAAACACTAGTGAAGAAAGGCACAAAGAGAAGCTATGATTTAGAACTGAATGCAGGACAGTCTTGGGGTAATAAAGTACAGATTTCCAATGCTGAGAATAAAAGCTGGAATTTTCTACCTGGGTATGAGGTGGATTAGTAGCAGCCAGTGTCATCCTGAAAGCCAGACTCCTGCTGAATCTGTTTCAGACAGTAGCTGTGCTTTTTATGTAGTAATTGCTATGTTAGATTCTCTAAGTGGTCTCAAGCAGGAAGCAAAACTATGTTGTATTGATGGTCCTCTCTATACTTACAACCTGTATAAACGTGCAACATGAGTGTTGTCCCTCCTAGAGAACAGGTGATGGCAGGAATTAAATGCTCTTGAAACCAAACTGAATTTGTCAGGCTTTGCTAATAACTTGGCCCAAGTTACCTTTCACTCATATGGAAGGAAAGCTGAGTTTGGACTGTGCGTTCTGGTTCTCTTCTGGTTAAGAGAGCTGATGAATTTAGCCCCTTCCTATGCCAGAACCTACCTGGCCTTGATGTGACATCCATTGGTATGAGAAGAAAAACTGAGTTTAGATCGGGGGTTTTTGACCAGAGGTGGCTGAATTTAGCAAAGTTTAGCTACATCTCCTTGCCATAATCACCCCAAGGGAAAAGCTGATGTGCTGACCAGAACAGTGGGGAAGTTTTTTGGTCCATGCCACCAAATCCTTCTCTGAAACAAGATCCAGAGACCAACCATCTGAAATGTTTTTCCCCAGGAGGAATCTGTGTTTGATACAGTAGTCTGTATTTTCCTACTTTATTTTAAAGCTTTTTCATTCCACCTCCAAAAAAAGAACTTTTAGCAGGTATTTAATTGAATAACTTGTCTTCTGAACTTGGGTGTCCAAAAGTTCATTTATGATCTTGCTGCATATAAATTCCCAGACACAAGGTTTTGACACAGAAATAGTCTTCCTTTGATAGAATGTTACAAATTCAAGTTTCAAAAATTATCCTCTTGAGCCACCTCCATGGTGTTTGGCATCATGACAAGTAATTAGTCAATCCTGAAATAGTCATCAAGCAGAGAAAGAGCTTACTTTATATACTGTTTCTTAGAGAGTTAAATATTTCCACATATTCAGGCTCTGATTGGAGTCTTGGATTCTTTCCAAATGTTCAACCTGTAAAGATATTTGAGAACACCAGGACTTAGGCCCTTTCCAAAAAATGATAGATTTCACTTGAATTTTCACAAATGGAAAACCACAACTCCCCATAGCTGCAAAGAAGCAGCTGTCATACCAGGTATGGAGTATGAGAAAACACTTTCTAAAAGCTTCAGGGACTTCCCATTATCTGGAAGTTTTTAGTGCTCTTAGAATCTGTGAAGAAAACAGCGTGGTTTTTTTTTTTTTCCCTGCACAGAGTTGCCTCAGATAATCGGCTGCACCTGTTTGGAAGCGGCACTTCGCGTTGTTCCCTTATACAGACCCTTGCACGTGTTTCTGTTAATTTTTCCTAGAAGCCCCAGTGTCAACAAATTGGAGCCCAGCATTGCAACTCTGTGCAAAATCCCAAATTGGTGTTTCTCAGCACTTTGCCATGCCAAGCCTGTGATCTAAGTGACAGAATCGACTTTGGAGTTTTGAAGCTGAAATCCTGGGGTGTGGGGATGCAGGCAAAAAGCTACTGAAGAAATCAGGAACGCCAAGTCAACAGCTCCAAACCTAAAATTCTGCTTTTTGTTGTTGTTGGTTCTGCTCTACTCTTTATAAAAAAAAAAAAAAAAAAAAAAAAAAAAGGCAATTTTCCAAACTGGTAATGGGCTTCCTTTGGGAAGGGTTAATTTTTGGGTGCTACTCAGTGCAGACGTGCATGATGAGAATTTGGGAAATGAGGAGTTAAGCCATGATGATGTAAATCATTGTTTTGCATTTAAAGTACTAGCATTTGGATAATTCTGAAGTTGAGGCTTCTGCTTTTATAGGCTGAGAGGTTGCCAAAACATGTGTGTGTTGCTCTGAATGGGTAAATGATTCCTATTTATAGGACAGGTGTCTTCTGATGTCCAGAGTTCAGTCTGTTCTGTAATCCCAGATCCTGTTTCTGATCTATGTTTAATAATGTGTGACAGAAGACGATAGGAAACTTGCAGACCAAATGAGGCTCGGAATGTTTTGAGTTTAGCTCTGCCCAGCTCTCTCTGCTTGTAACGCAGGGTATCTTTTCATCAGGGTCTCACCCTTTTAAAATTCATTTTTGGACTTTTCTTTCTGAAACACACAGATTTCTGCCTCATCTGCATGCAGCCCAAAAGCTGCTGAATGTGCCAACCTCCTTCCTTTGCACTGACTCATAAGGAAAAATACATATTTTCAACACAGCTTTTCTAATACAGGAACCACAGTGAGGCAGGACCACAGAGCAGAATGTGGTAGCAGGAGCAGAGTAAAGGTGTAGGTGATAGCGGTTGTGCAAATAAACCCTTGTGTTTCCACCAACACCTAAATTAAACTGTCCTTCACAGCTACTGCTTTGGGCTATGCAGTATCATCTAAAAAGATTGTTAGTTATGTAACTGTCAAAATTACTCTTTTCCATTCTCTTGGAAACTGCTGGTGGAAATGAATCATAGAATGGTTTGGGCTGAAAGGGACCTTTCAAAGGTCATCTTATCTAACCAATCTGCCATGGGTAGGGACACCTTCCATTAGACCAGATTGCTCAGAGCCTCACCCAACCTGGCCCTGAACACTTCCAGAGATGGGGCATCCACCGGCATCCACTTATCTGAGTAAACTGTGCCTGGATCTCAGCACCCTTGTAGAATATAAATGCAGACAGACCCAGTTATCATGTTGATGTCTCTGCTCTGGTCATTATACTGCATTTTGAAAACAATTGCTTAAAAAAATTATTTAAAAATATGACCAAGCTCCTCTTCTACAGAAGAGTGCAGATCTTGGAGCTGGAGGTTCCAAAGAGACACAGGCTGTTGAGAGAAGAAATGCAGGTTGATGGGCAGGGTATCTCTTGAGATGCCTAACTGAAGGAAAGAGGTGCAGCAGCAATGACAGGGACCGTGGTGGAGGCAGAGATGGAGTGGAGTTTCCTGCTGTGTCTGCCACCCCATCATCCTCTGGTCTGGTCACCCTAGAGCCAGGGTCTGTTGTGCCATATCTGGCCATGGTGTGGGATGGAAAAAGCATGGAGGAGTCCCACCAAGCACTGAGCAGCAGGGTGGGTCAGCAGAGCAGTTTGCAAGGAGCAGCCTGCTGTCAGCTGAGCACTGAGGATACCATCATGCCAGAAAAGGAACTGGGTCTGGAGGGAGGTGGAGGGGGCCATGAGAACTGGATGGGAGGTTTGGCTCTCTTTCAAGCAGTTCCTGAAGCCAGATTAGTCGTCTTCGCCAGCTGGTGTGAGACGTTAGGTTTGTGTTATTTCTGGCAGCCCCACGGGGACTGGGAGTAACTCCATGCCTCTTGTTTCTCTTTGTGAGGACAGGACAGTCCAGAAGCAGAACAAGTTTTGCATTCTTATTCCCAAGAGATGCAAGTGGTAGTTTGCCCTCAGGTAGAACGTGTGAGGAGAAGGACCCAAACTGCCATGCATGTCTTTTACCTTTGATGCCACCAGCTTCCTTTGCTGGCTATCTCCTGGGCCAGTCTGCTCTTAACATGAGCAACTGTCCAGGTTTCCCCAGATGTGTCCTCTTGTCTGTCACCATCGAGCCAGATTTGGGGGTTTCATGTGTCTCCTGGCCTTGCATGCTGCTGTGCGTGCCCAGAGACGCTGCACTGTCCCATGTCTGGGAAGCCCAGATGTGTCCACAGATGCAAGAATCCTGAGGGGCTGCCAAATGTCTGGAAATGTAGGCAATGCCCCCATGCATCCAGGCTCCTTGCCTGGAAATCACTGATACTTTTATGTGCAAGGGATTGGACACTCATGGAGTTTTGGATGAGCAACTGTACATGTGTGATGCAATTGCTTTTAGTGCACTTGAAGGAAATGCAGGATCTCAAAGAGGAGTTGGTGTGCATGTCCTGGTATTTCCCTAAAGGTTTAGGATTAGCATTGCTGCACATGCACAGGCTTCTCTGTACAAGCATGAATACTTTAGAAATCCCTGTCACTCTTTCCTAGTCCTTTACATTCCCTTCCTAGATGGGGCTGTTTTCCACCAAGATCAGTAGGAAAGTCCTTCATGTCATGGTCTGGCTTGGAGGTAATTCCTTTTTCTGCCTGATCTTTGTGCTTCCTTTCTGTATAGGTCTCCATAGGGATCTGTATCTTCCCATTCCTCTTTGCAGAAGAGAAGAGTAGAGGATGTAGGGCATGGTCACTCTAATGCATGTCTGACATGTTGCTCACTTGCATTTGAGATATGGAAGGACTGTAACTGGGGTCTGAGCTGCTGTGTTTGCACTGTGGCTTTTCCAGATCAGGATCCCAGATTTCTGTGACAAGTCGGAGGAGGAAAGGGAAAAAGGTTTAATAGTCTTTTCCAGGCAAAACACAAGCAAATTCACCAGATTTTTCTCTGTGTCATTTCTTTGCTTCCCACTTACAGGGCCACGATATTTGGTTCTCACTCTGGATGCAAGTGAACCTGCTGTTCCACACCCTCTGTTGGGTGCGGTGGGTGGTGGCTGCCTCCCACCTTCCTGAGAACTGCTGGGTCACATGCCCTGGGTGCGGCCAGTGCAGAAGCCGCCTCATTGCCTGAGCCCCTGTTCTGCGGTGGCTGAACTCTCTTTTTCTTCTGGAAAACAGATTCGTTCTGGCATTTGCCCTTGACCACACACTCCCCCTAGTGAATTCCAGGGTTAAAAAGTCATGTTGCTTTCTGTAAGAGCTGCCTCGCTTGTCGTTTAATGGTTCCACCTCTGAACTGGGACCCTGCTGCTTCACCGGCTGCCTTGACAATATCTCATTTGTCTTTTCCTCTTTTATTTAGTTTTTCCTACATTTTTTGCACATTCTGTAGATTCTCCTGCATTCCAACTGTCTTATATTTTCATGCCTCCTTTTATCTCTCTATTCATCTATCCCAGTATAGGCAACAGAAATGCTAAGTCCACATAATCTGTAGAAAGCATGAACTGGGTTGTTAGACATTTTCCAAACATTACACTTCATGGAAATATTTTCCTGTAAGAAGCAGAAATGAAACAGCTGTCTCCTGCTCTCTCCTGGGCTGTTCCTGTGCAGACTCTTCTCTCTCTCTGAATTTACAGCACCATCCCTTGGACAAGTGTCCAGTGCAGCTTCAAGCAGTTGTATTTATGATGTGCCAAGCAGAGGTGAAGATGATGGTGTTTATATGCTACTCAGATCTATGTGGTGGGATTAGCATACTGCAAGACCTTGTGCTAAAGCTTCCAGAGTCAGGAGCATTTCACCAGCAGAATTGACACTAGGAAATCTGGTGCAAGTCATGACTGATGGCTCACTGCAGACTGTGGGACAAGCAGGGGTGCTGCTCATTTGCACATGCTCGTGCTTGCCCATGTCCTTCTGGCTTTGTGCTTGGCCAGATGGTAAAATCCCTCCAGCTCCTGCCAGGAGCTGAGTACTGGCATCATGAATGAAAGATATAGGTGACTCATGTAATGCTTGCTGGAAGACAGTGGACACCCTGCTTTAGTTCTCTCCCTGGATTATTGGGAGGCCTCACCTCTCAACTGGCCCAAGAATAGGCAGGCAGCCCAAAACCCTGCTGGGGTACCTGCTTACCTGGACAAGGTTCAGATCCCCTCCTGGCCCTTCTGCCAGCCTGGTGTCTCACCTCAACACATGGCTGAAGATGTATTGGTTGCTACAGGGTAACTGTTTCTTGATTCTTATGGGATTTGATGGGACGCTTAATGCATCAGTGGAGTTGTCTGAACTGGAAAGGTAAATCAGGAAAAACAAAAACACACAGCAGAAATTTTTGGGCTAAAGCAAGCAATCCTTCCACATGGAGATGTGAACACCAGGCTTTCTGGACAGAATTGTGAACATCAGTGTTAGTGTGAGCTAGCAGAGAGTGGGCTCCTGAGCAGATGATGGAAGAGGAGAGAAATTGGGAATTTTTTATGTTACCATCTACAAACTGAGCAACCGGAAAAAGAGTAGGAGAGACCAGAAATTATTTGAAGATTCGCTTCCCTTCAGCGTTTCACTGGAACTGAGTGAGCAGATATTCACAGGCTGTATTCCAAACTAAGGTTATTTCTTCAAAGCATGTTCTGGCAGAGGATTTTTGGCTATAATCCATTCTCAGCCTGAATGACTGGGTGATACCACAGGGAAGAAATCAGCTAACAGCAAATCATGGATCTCAATTTCAGGCAGTCATTGACTATGCATCCTTTTTACTATCTTCTGTATAACTCTTGTTATTGTAATATGCTGCTTTTGGCTTTGACCTTGATAGGATAAAGCAGAACTATTTTTGCCCTTAAATGCTGCCCCATGAGAAATGTGGTGCCTTTGTGCACCAGCAGGAAGAGGCTCTGCTCCCTGGGGGGATAGAATTGCTGCAGAGGTGCCTGGGCAGTCCCTCAGCATGTGTCACCCAAGTGAGCCGTGGGGATCTGACGGCTTAGGAGCTACTCTGGCATGTGTGCTGATGAGTCACAAGCGCAGCTGGGGAATACCAGAGACTTCAAACAGGAGCACATCTGGATATGTATAGAGCACATCTGGTGCATCGGAGTTGCTGTATGTTTGCAGCATCACTGTATTGTGTGTGCAATGAACCGCTTTTTACCCCTTCTGTATTCACTGGGGGAACCTTTATCATATTTACATAAAATAACATTTGGGAAACACCTTCCCTTCTTTTTCTCCATGGCAAGACTTCCCACGTCCCTCAGTCTGAGCTGTAGCGCTGTTGCACGGAAGGATGAGCTGTGTCAGGATTCTTGAGTGCTTCCAGGTTGAATAAGAGTTTAGTTGCCTGTGTGAGGTCCAATGCTCAGGTATCCAGCGGTGTCTCTGAGAAATGTTTGTCCCTGTGTTTTGCTGGGTAGTCTGGAGGGCCTTTCGTATCTTCACCAGGTACTCCAGGCTTTGCCTTTGTAAATTCTTCAGAGTTATTCTCTAGGATGTGGCTGTCCCTGGAAGGGGAATTCAAGGGATGTGGGATAATCCCTTTTTAACTATGTCTGGCTATATAGGATGAAGACTATGGCTTCTTGTACACCTGGTCACCTATCTGGAGCAGTTTTGGGGATTTATGCCGTCCTGTGTGCACAGATAGTCAGTACTTCTCAAAGTGCATTCAATACATCAACATTCCCATTCTCGGTGAGAGGGTGACTCTTGATCTTTCAGCCCTTGCCACAGGTAGTTGTGTTGTTGCCCAGCCTGTGCCCTGATGCAGGTTGGGGAGCACTCTCCCAAGGTCTCAGGGGGCAGAAGTAGGGGGAGGCTGGGCAGGGAACCTCGTGGTGTCAGGGGATGAGCCGCAGGCATCTGGCTAAGTCCCAGGTGCCTGAAACAAGATGGATAGCACTTCCATTTTCATACTGTCTGAGCAAAATGATCATGCATGTAAATGGGCACAATTTGGTTTCAAATAAATAGAGGAAAAGAAAATAATTTTCTAAGCTTACAGGCAGAAACAGGAAAGCCCAGAAGAGGCAGAAGAGCTCGGAAAGTCTCTGGAAGCAAATGTCCTATACCTTCAGCACAGTTCAGATGCATGAGTATCAGGGCTGCTTTGACTGGTGATGAAATAAGTACCTGCAAGGAGGTGATACAGATTTTTATATTGGGATTCAAATTAACAAAAGCACTATAAGCTGCTACTCAAGAACATTTTCAGAACTTCCCTGGTCTAACACTAACAATGTAAATGAGGAGATAAAAAATATTATGGCAAATATACTACTAATTTAAAATTAATATTTCATAATTACTGGTTCAGAGTATGTGGGAACACTATGTTCAGTTTTTTGCTTCCTACATAAGCAAAAGCTGCCCTTCATTCTATATCTGTTTCATGATGGGAAAGTTTGTAAGTCACCTTATCTCTGTAGGTATCAGAAATTTCACATATGGCACTGCCTTAATGTCTTTTTTTCTTGCAATTTCCTGGATTACCTGCTATGTCTTTGTAGAAGCAAAGCACGTTCAGCCACTGGAGAGACTTGTAAGAGAGCTAAATTAATCTTTTCTCCTGAGCTTTGCAAAATAGGTTAAACTAACACGCAGTACTCATGGATGTTAAGCTCAGATATTCACATAAAAAGTGAGGCTACCAAATTAAGAAATAACTTCTATTCACTGTTTCAGCATCTTACTGCAATTATATTTTTGTTTTCTCTGCTCTTTTTTGCCAGGCAGAGATTATCAGAAAATTGGAAATAAATTTAATATTGAAATATCTGTGTTACTGTTTGTGCAGAGCTCAAAGTTCCTTAAATAGCCAAATAATGCAAAATTCTCAAGATGAACTTGAGAATGCGTAATGAAAAGCACATTAACGTACTGGAAACTTAGGCACAAGAGTTGTTCTTTGATATGCCCAGCCAACTTCTATTTCCATTGCTCTCAGTGAACATTTGCTTGTTCTCAAATGTTGTCTGATATGACTAATGAATTTAATCTTCTGAAAATGCTGGCTTCAGCAGACACTTCAATACATGAAAATATTTATGCTTTTAATTCTTGACATTTTTACCTTATCCCAGATTTTTCACATCCTGTGCCATGCTTGTGTAGGGAATCCCACAAGTTGTCCCTGTGCCACTGTCACACCTGTACTGATATACTGCCCTGTGTGACTTGGTGCTGCATCTGCAGGACAGCCAAGAAGTGTTGGGCAAAACATTAGAGGATAAATATATACTTAAATATATATGTATCTCCATTAAAAGGAAAAGAAATATGTGCATTTTGCAGTAGGAGTGATCAGATTTCTTAAAATTAAGTGTTAGTGCTGAGCAGATCAGCACCCCAGTCCAGGACGAGGGGTTTGCAGTAGAAAAGACATAGAAATAATCTGGAAAATGATGGGACTCCTCATGCTACACTCTGTGGCAGCCTTTTAATTTTCTAAGGCAATGGCTATCTCCTGATTCCACGTCCTGGAATCTCTGGCAAAGCTGCTGTTAAATTCTGGGTAAAGAGCCTGAAAAGTTGTACCTAGTGCATCTTACAGTGTTGCAGTTAGTGCATGGAGTGACTGTTCCCTGGGAGAGTAAGGACCATCAGCAGGAGAGATCTTGATGAGCTCTTTTGGTTCCTACTGGGCTGAGTCCAGTTCAAGTTATCTCCAGCAGACTGGGACAAATCCTGTTTCTGCCACAGATGAACATGTGGGATATAAACTGGGCATTCTAAGCATTCATCATAATTGGAGTATTGCTGGGAAAGGATGGAGACCTGTGGCTCTGCCGTGAAACACAGTGACCCATGCTGGTGTTGGACCAGGTGAGCAGGTGCAATAAGACACCCTACTCTTCCTTCTGCACTTTCCACGGCTCCTTGACATGTCTGAGGCTGTTGGAAGCTCAGGACAGTTTAGATACTTTTCCCTCATTAGTTTCTATGTGTGGCTTTTCTCCTGCATTCAGAAGGAAGTTGAAAAAGACACAATGAGTCCATCTGTTCAGTGCCTCTAGCCCAAGCACGGCTGGGGAATTAGAATTGTTACAGACATTACTGTTGGGATACTCAGCCCATATATCACAGAATCATAAAATCATAGAATGATTTGGGTTGGAAGGGACTTTAAAGATCATCTAGTTCCATCTCCCCTGCTGTGTAATCTTTATGGGACTTATGTCCTGTGAAGAGTAAGTCAGACTTCTGTGATTCTTCAGGTCAACCCCTCAAGTCTCCTGAATCTCAACACTGTGGTCTGGAGCTGCAGATCTGCCCTGAGAAGTGGCCTGTGATGTACAGTCTGAATGAGAAGCAAAAGCCATTCTCTGTAAGTGGCAGATCAAACAGAGGGGCTTTGCATTTTGGTTGCAGATCTCCCACTGCAGAAGAGTACTGTTAGCTGGTCATGAGGCTGGAAACTGTCCTGGAGGAGGACAGGAGCAGATATCTACACAAATATGCCAGGGTCACCTTCCTAACCAGCTCCTTTCCCTTGGCCAAACCAGGTGGTACATCATGGGTGCTGCTGGATGATTTACTCTGATCTCAGGAAAGGGCCTCCAGGGCTGCTGCAAGAAAAATGAGCCCTTCCTTCTCCTCTCCCCCCAGAACTGCGTGTATCCATGTGATTTATGTGACTCTGGAGTTTAGCTTGTGTTTACTCTGCAGAGAGCCTGATGGCTTCTCTGTTTGCCTTGGTGCTTGCTTTAGCACATTGTTCTTGCTGCTGACAGTTGTGCTGCTGGTGGTTTTATCTGGAAAGAAGTGGGGGGATGGCAGTGAGGAAGACAGCCGTGAGGAAGAGGTGTCATGCTGTGTGGAGCCAGTGCTGCTGGCTGGGCTTCCTGGCCTGGGGAGGCAATTCCCACCCGCGCTGTGCTCCTCAATGGAAAATGCAGAGACAGGGAAGTATGTTAATGGGTCAGGAACCAAACAGGTTGGAAATCCTTGGAGCATTTCTTCAGGGGCAGGAGACAGGTAAAAATCTGCCTCCCCCATCCCCAGGAGGCATCAGGCTGTTACCACTGGTAAGAGGAAACTGATAACTCAAGTTGAAGCAAAATGAAAGCTGAAGGAGGTGAAAGCAGCTCCTTGGATGATGTGGGATACAATCACTGCTCTGCAAAAGTTTAATTGCTGTAGGTAACATGCAGAGTTCTGCAAACAGGAAAGAAAGAAGCACAGGGGTTTGCCAGAGGCTCATTCCCATCAGTTTGGTTTTATTTTGTGGCTCTTTAAGGGAGGACAGAGCAGGAAAATCCAGCGGGTAGAAGAGATTTCTGTGTGAGAGGGACTTGTGCAGGCTCTGCTGCAGAAAAACACATCTTGAAGTAATATGTGGCTCTTGATGACACCTCCTCAGCACTTAGTAAATTTGACCTTTTCTTTCATGTGCCATTATACTGCCTCACGTGGCTGCACAGGCAGCTAGCACATTGGATCCAAATTTTACATTTTCAGGCAAGGAACATGTGCTGTTTCAGATTGAACAGTGATGCTACCCAATGGCTGGCTCGACTTTCCTTTGCCTGGGAGGTGGGAGATCAGTTGACAGGGAATTTCATTCTCTGTCACCCTGAGTGGTCATCCTTCACATGAGGGCAGGTTTGGTTTATTTTAAAGCCCTTGTGTGTGTGCTGAGCAGCACAGGTGCTCAGCCCCTCCCAGAAGCACTTAGCTGTAAGTACAGTGTACTCATACTCAGTGTTGTTAAATAGCTTTTATAAATACTGTCTGCAAGTGTTCTGATTATACATGACCTTCCCCCTCTGCTTGGTGTCATCTCATTAATCTATCCATTAGGTGAATAATTCTGGTTTTGGAAACAGAGCAAATATAGAAATTGCACAATGAAACACATTTAATGTATTCAAACAACTTTTTCTTAATATAAAACCAATCATTTGCTATTCATTTTTCATGTTGTGTTGTATTTGCAGGCCAACACTGGGAACAGGCTGGTAATTTTGTCCTCCTTAATTTTGGCACCTCTAGTTATTTTAGAACTAGGGGCTGTTTTCTGTGGCTTTACTGCTCTGTGATTCAATACGCTTTTAGGACCTTAATGCAGCCATTAGTGGTAAATTGGTCTCTATTCTGAATAAAACTCGTTATTTCATTTGTTTGTTTAATTTCTATTAGAGAAGAGTTGCCCAAAAACCATAGGGAATGCATTTCCTAGAAGGTACAGGGGCAGTGTCTGAAATCCCTTTCCTGTAATTGCCGGTGTGAGCAGGAAAGCCCAAGTCACCCTGGGGGGATCTGCAGGGTGTGGATGGTTCACTCTGGGCTTTGGGTAGCCAGGCTGACTGTGGTGGTAGCACCTTCTCATGAGCCCCATCTGCACCTCTGAGTGATGGGCTTTGTTGCCTAATTTGTGCACAACGGACCACTCAAAACATTGTTTTCATTTTTCTTTTGCAAACATTTTTTCTTGAAAAGATAGTTGTTGAAATTTGAATTCTTTAATCCATTTTGTTGTCCCTTTGCTGGAGTATCTTGTCTGGTTTTGCCTTTCTCTCTGTTAATGTTAGCAAGGAGTGGATGAGGGCTGTAACTGCAAAGGGGGAAGGGGAGGGTGTCTGAGCCCCTGCCTTTGTCTCAGTGGCTCTCGTGCTCATCAGAGTTGTGGTTTGCTCCCAGGGAGGAATTGCTCCCAGGATTTTGTGGAAGAAGAGGAGAGGAAGAGGGAGAGGAAGAGAAGAGCCCCTTTAAGCAGCCTATGTTCTTCCTAGCTGGTCTTGGCCCTCATCTCCAGCTCTGCACTAGAGCTAGGAGAGGGTGCTATTCAATCATTCTGCCTTTCACTCTCCATCTCCTCAGAAAAGGCAGTAGTGCAGGAGATCGGTAGGAGTGGCTCACACCACCCAGCACAACTGTCCCACTGCTGTAGGTCAGCATAGTTACAGCAGTGGTCTCCCTAAGTCCCTCTGTCTTGGGACAATGGGATGAGCTGGGAGCAAGCCAATCCAGGAAAGTGTTTTTCCTTCTCTCTGTGCACCATTTGCTCATAGTTGTACAGGTCTCCAAAACACACAAAAAATAGGTCTTGTTCAAGTAGACTATGAGAATGAACATGCAGCCTGTGCCAGGGGGCTGCCGAGTGCCTTTAGCACAACAGAATTCAGCCTCCCTGGATACTTTAAGGGGAAAAAAACCCCTAAACCCCATATGTGGTGAAGTGCCTGTTATGTAATTACTGCTCCAGCCGTCTGCTCCCAGCAGTTGCTCTCTTTGCTGAAGAGATCAAGGTCAGTGTTGCTCCTTTAAGGCCCTGAGTTAAGTTTCTGCTGCAGACATTTGCAAGTAGTCCTATATGTTTGCATAATTTCATTTCTATTTCTCCTGTTTCTGTAATGAAAGGTAATCCTAGAATATGTATCCAAAACCTTCCATGTAAAGTTGCAGAAATCAGTCATACAAAAGCTAGAAAATACCCAGGCCCATGCACCCTTAATTCAGTTCCCTTGCATATATGCATTACAAGAGTATGCGATCATGTAATTAAAAACTATTGGCTTGGCAGGACCTTGGCTTACTCCGTGCACAGAATAAGATAGAGGACTGCAAGAAGAGAGGGAATGTTTACTTGTAGTTAAGGCACTGGTGAGGGATGTGGGAGAACTGGATCCTAACCCTGGCGCTGTCACAGGATTCCTGTGTGATGCTGGGCAGAGCCAATCCCCCCGCAGCCACAGAGGGTGTTGAACTCCAGTATCAGCAGCTCGTCTACTCTAGATTTTTGAATGTTCAACTTTCCAGCCCAAAAAAATCCGTTAGCACTGGTTATTTGTCTAAGATATGAATCTGAATAAACATACGCACTGACAATTGTAGGGAATGGATGAAAACCTCTTATCAGAGGTTTTATCCCAGATTATTTCCTTCTGTAGCCACTCCAGGGCCCATGACTGAGGCTGGCTGTTTTCATGTTAGAGCTCTCAAGCTTTAAGGGCTCTCTGTGTCCAATTAAACAGTAGCATATCTCTTGAATATTAACACATTAAAAGCAATACACTTTCAGCAAAGAAATCTGATCCTAATTGGCCCTGGAATATTTTATTTTCCAAACTGAGCCATGAGCCGTTAAGCTTCCTTTTTAAAGACTAAGCAAACATTACATTCTTAGGGGAAAATCAGCCCAAGGAATGGGGAAAAATAGACTCTCAGACCATACCTGTCAATCTTCCATTTTCCAGTGTTTTGCCCAGAAACATGCACAGGAACTAATTGACTTCTCTCCCCTTCTGTCTTTTTTTCCCCTTAACATAGTGACTGAAATTAAAACAAAGATAAAATTCCAAGGGAAGCTGGCATTAATCAGGATTTGGGTTAAATTAAATTAAGTGCTTTTTATTGAACTCAGCAGTATTAGTTATTAAAACCAGAAGGACTTTCCCAACTAGTGTAAAAAAGCAAACAATGACTCATATTGTGGCATAGATTTTATTGGGAAATTTAAATGCTCATTTTTTCTTGTTCTTTCCTTTTTTCTTTTTCTTTTTTTCTTTTTTCCTAATTTCAGACAAACATGTGTAAACAACTGCTGGGGAGCCCATGCTTGCAGACCCTTAGCCCAAAGCCATGCTGTCATTGCTGGCACTGCTCTGGCTCTGCTCAAGGTGGCACCCAACAGTGACAGTGAAATTATTTATGCAGAAACAGTTATTCCCAGGTCTCCTGCGCCCTGATATCAAAGGGTCACTTATAATTAATACAAGAAGCAGTCCTGTGTGGTGCCAAGCTGGCACTGGACAGAGCTCATGACTCTAGTCATCATTTAATGGCAAGCAAGACTTAGTGAGGGGTTTTCAAAGGGGTTTTACAGGGATGTATGTCCTGGCTTTTCAGTGTTTTCCCCAGCCACAATCAGACACACTATCACCTTCTTTTCTTGCATGATGCTTATTCTTTAAGAACCTGTCCAGTTCATCCCTGCTGGGCCCACAATCAAGGATATGAACACTGTACTTATGCCATGTAATGCCAAGTCCTGTTATTAACCCTTTGGGGAAGGATGAATCTCAGCTTTTCATGTCCATGTGGTGGTGATTTTCCTTGAACCACTTGCTCTGCTCCAGCAAGCACAGAGATGTGGCTGAGCTAATGGTCTGGCATGGCAGTGGACCAGGCAAAGCTGTGCTGGAGTGTGATTCTGGGGAATGGGACCATGCTGGAGCCTGACTGGCACTGCCAGCAATGCAGAACATGAGACCCTTCCAAAACCATCCATAAATGCAGGGATTGTGTGTAGCTGGTGTAGGAAAATGGTTTAGGAAGTGATTTTGGAGAGTATGTAGATAATCCAGCCACCTTCCACCGTCCACAGAGGATGGGTTGTGCTCTGGCAGAAGGGAGCACAACAAGTGAAATCCTTCTATAAGACAGGAGGCCTGGATAGTTACAAACTGGTCCTTTTCACTTTGAAAATGAGGAAGATGTTAAAGCAAATTATAAACCAATTTATAAACACTTCCAGGATGATAAGATGACAAGAAACATTGCTTTAACCTAGACCAGTCAAGAACAAATTTGTTTCCCTTTTTGACAGCCATTGATCTGGGAAAGTAATAGTAACTGTGATATATTTTGACTGTGAGGTAGTATTTTTCTCTACAGCAAACCAAGGACACTTGGTTTGGATGGAATAATTAC
Organism: Lophotriccus pileatus; assembly: GCA_035583135.1. NCBI lineage: Eukaryota > Metazoa > Chordata > Aves > Passeriformes > Tyrannidae > Lophotriccus > Lophotriccus pileatus. The sequence goes on from JAWWES010000169.1 coordinate 21,937,859, forward strand.
AAAATAGGTGGAAAAATCATATTCAAAGAAATAACTACAGCTAGTTCTCTGTCAAACTGGGAAGAGAAATTGTGTAGAAACCCTAAAGGGCCAAGTCCAGTGTTGTTCAATAGTTTCATTAATTTATTTAATTCCTTCCATTCAGACTTAATTTAGAGGAGTTTCAAACAAGCACACATCCATTGTCGATTCCCTGAGGCACATAAGTGTTTGTTAATGAAGACAGCTGAGAAGAAGGGAGGTCAGTGGGTGGGGGCGTGTAGCCCTCTCCACCGTTAGCGTGAGGGTGATGTGAGATGCTGCAGTTACTGACCTGGACCAGTCCAGGTTTAACTCCTTCTTCCTCCCACAGCACAGATATTATCCACCAAAAGGGCATGGAAATTAAGAAAACAGAATAAATTGAAAGGTCTTCATCAGCCAGCTCTATAGCTTTACAGATAGTATAAAAGCTTTGAATACGGGATAGCTGAACCGAAGCACTGGAAAATTTAGCTGTACTTTGATTGGAAAGATACCCATTTCTCTTGGGTGTTGGACAGGTTTACATGACCAACACAGTGACCATGAGTTGGTGTAAGATGTTACAACACAGCTGGAGCAGAGGCACACCTGGGAGAGTGAGAGTACACTATGAGTTTGGCTTCTGTGGGCAATGCCTGATTTTTTCACTGTCATTTTGGGCTTTTCATGGCCAGTTCAAATAGCAATAGCTTTGAACTAAGCAAGAACTAGACAGAGTCTCACTATGTCTCGTTGTAGAGGAGCATGCCTGGCAAAAAGCCATCTTTGTGTATCTGCCTGCTCCGAGGTGGTGTGTACTCGGGTGTCCCGAGCGTGCACATGAAGGAGGAAAATATTTAAGAATCCACACAGCCTAGGAATGTGGGGCACCTTGCGTCTGGATTTCGTTTGAGGGAATTAAGAGCTGATCCTTAGCTGGAATATGAATCAGATCTGATTGTGTCTGTGTTGTCTAAAAGAGGTTGAGTGGTGTGCATGAGTCGGAGCTCAATCTAATGTGGAAAAGTTTGATGTAGAGCTCTGTTTAATTTAATACTTGACTATTCTACCTATTTTAGTTCTGACTCAAAGTTCAGTGTTCTCTCTCCTTGGTGGTTGTTTGTATTAGTGGAGGACATGTGTGAACCAGAGGAGAAGGACCTTCATACATCCAGACCTCAGCAAGTCCAGCAGAAATTCATTATTGAGCTCTCATGTGTTGTCTCTGTTGCTAGAGGGACTGGAGGAGCTTTCCCTTCACCCTGTTCCTGTGATGGGTGGGGGTGGAAATTAATATCCTGCAACATCCCATCAAATCCCCAAATGCATTCATAGCACTGGGTAAGTAATCCATAGTTTTACAAGGTTTTAAACTTCTAATATACTTCAGATATTTTACGTGCTTCAGTAAGTCTATTGTGTTATGTTAAATATACGTTAACAGAAAGTCCCATGATTAGTTTTAATACCTTTTGATATCTAAATAAACATTGACTGAATAAGAATATCTATATCAAAGTAAAAATTCTCAGGGTAGTTCAAAGAAATACAATTTAATGTCCTTAATATCATCTCTTTTAACGGGAAACCTCTCTCATTACAATCATTCTTGGCTTTTAAGGTCAATAGGCACTAATAAAATAATCTTGTCTGTTTTGCATAATAACTTTGAACAAAAAAAAATCTTATTTAGAAATTTCTGCATAAAACTCACAGCTTCTGGTTGAACCAGAGCAGATTTTAATAAAATTTTCTATTCTTGCCTTAAAAAGATAACATGTGATGGAGAATCATCCACAATGTAGATAAATTGTTCCAATGATTAACTGCCTTCACTGTATGTATGTATAAAAAGGAGGCTTATTTCTAGTGCATACATTTGTCTTGCTTCATTCTGTCTCTAAAAATCGCCCTGGCTTTGATAAATTAAAGTGCAACTTATAATTAAAAAAAAAAGTCTTTTTAACGTATTCTGGTGCTTAAGAGATGATTGGCGTGCTATCTGTCACCAGAATAAATTGAGTAGCTTGAAGTTCTTTGGTATCTCGCTGTGGAGTCATTATGCCAGCACTTCTAGGAGCAAAGCCATCTTCCATTCATCTACAAATTTCCCCTTGCTGTAGCCAGATTGAAGCCTGCATTTCCTGTCCCAAGGAGACTGAAGTGAATAAGAAAATGAGACTATTTTTTTTTAAACTAAATATGTGATTATATAATCTGTTGGTTCTTTTTTTTTCAGTGGAATTCTGAAATTTTCTAGTGTGTGTGCTAATTAGGCTTATATATAGAAAATATCAGCCTCCAGGTGTTGGGCTTCCTGGGTTTTTGTCTACAGAGCCCCTTAGGTGCCACATTCTTGAAGGTATCAGGGGACCATGGTGGCTTTGCAGAGCTCTCGTCCACGAGGCTCCATGTGCCCTGATAGCTAAGTCAATTTCTGTAGGTTTGAGAAATGGATTGGGACTTCCCTCTGATTAGCAGCCTGATCTCTCAGGAAAGTTCAGTGGTGAAAAATCTGAGGCTGGAAAATGTGCAGGGGCAAGCAGCTGATTAGAGGAAGGGGCTTGTGCAGTGCTTTGAGCAGTCTAGATTAAAAAATAAAAACATCCAGTTACAAAATTACACCTTTCTTAACCTATACATTTCCACCTCCAACCCCCAATTTTTCAACCAGTCCTGTATTTGTGGGTTATTTTCCCCTCCATGAAAACAATATTAACCTTAATAATACAGCCCTGTTACAGACATCATTGCAGCAGCTCTCCTGGGAGGCACCCCCTGAGGCCAAGAAAGTGTTGGTTAGGATAAGCACACTGGTCCTAATTGCATCATCTAGGGTACTGTGACTGGTCTTCACAGCCCTATGAATGATGGTGAAAGAATATGCTTGATACCTCTTCACATGAAATTTGTGCTGGAAGCAGCCAGGAACTTGAACTGAAGCATTGCCCAGCTACTGGTGGTTCAGGTTGGATTATGACCAAGCATTTCCAATGTGGTTGTAGGCACAGACCTTGATCTCTCTAGCACCCACAAGCAAAATTTTTCTGAACCCCAAAAAGACTGGCCTGTTTTGCAGCACCATCCCTTCCCTCCTTGCTGTCATCCTTTGTTGTAAGTTGCATTTTAAGTCCTAATTACAGGGAATTTTCCCAAAGAACAGGCTTAAAGCAATAACGAGGGTGCTGGCAAGTCTCGTATCAGCCTTCCCTCCTTCTGGGGATTGCTTCTCTCTCCCATGGAGAATCTCCTGCACCTCTTGCCTTTAACAAAGAGCCCGAACAGGAGAGCTGTGGAATTGCCAGTGCATCACCTACAGCTGATGGTGGATTTCTTCCTACTCATCAATCTCAGAAACCAGGGAACCCACCCCGCCTTGTAGCACCCTCAGTGCCCTTCTGAGCTCCTCTGCCTAATTACATAAAGTGGAAGAGAAGCTGCCCTGGCTGTGTGAGTTGATATTTCTACCTTGTGATATCCAGGTGCTGGTGCTGGTGTTCCCCTTACGGTGAGGAGCAGTGACCAAAGTTCCCCTGTCCCACCCGGATCTCCAAGCCCTTTTTTCTGCACCTCTGGTGCTGGTGCTGTGGCTGAAAACATTCCTTTGGCTCAACCCACATAGAGCAAGGCTTTGCTGTGGGAACCTTCTTAAGCTGCTTCATACATATGCCAAGAATTAATGTAGCTTTTCTGCTGTAGCCTTATCTTTCTGCCTCAGCCACCTTCTGGCTCTACAGATTCTCTGGCAGCCTTCCTCCTTTTGATGTGTTTGAAAAAAGCTTTTATTAGTTTTTAAGGCTTTAGTAAGTTGTTTCTTAAAATCTTTTTTACTTGCTTTATTATGCTCTTACATTTAATTTGCCAGAGTTTATGCTTTTTCTGTGGGTTAGTTTTTGATTTTTCTTTTCCCTTGACAGTCTGTGTGGAGCTCAGAGGGAAAAAAAATACTGCTCCTTAACCTGCAATAAGGTGGTTCTTGGGGATTTCCTGCATAAATGTCCCAACCTGCCCTTCCTTCCCCGTGATCAAAGAGTCTTCCTTCCCCATGATCAAAGAGTCTATCAGAATTTTTAATCAATCTTCTGCCAGAAATCTTTTCTGACGAGTGCTGTGTCATCTCTTTGCTTCTGCCCCCCCCCAGCCCAGGATCCCAGGGGGCCAGTGCAGTGCAGGAAAACATGCAATTAAAAAAAGACCCCAGTGTCTCCACATGGGGTGCAGAAATGCATCCTGACTGTAGTAACATACACTGCCATAGCCACATCCTTAGCCTGCCTTCTCCGTGCTGAACACCAACCAGAGTGTGATTTAGTGGGGCACCAGGATGTGGGGGTCAGGCCACAAACAAACCCAAAAGTCATTATTTCTGTTAAGCTGGACAGATCAGCAGTGTGTTCCTCCAGTGGTGTTGGAGGTACACCAGCCTTTGAGAAAACTCTTCAGTAAAACCCGTGTAACGGGCACCACACACACCAATAACAGGCAGGAAGGTGTTTGGTGGCTGTGTCTGCAGGTGAGTTGTCCCACAGCCTGCCACTGACCCCACTGTGGTGCAGGACAGAGAGGCTCCTGGCTCAGGGCAAGCTGTGCCGCTGTCACCACCCGTATCCATCACTGTCACGGGGTGGCTGTGGCAGATCAGCCAGATCTGCTTGTGAGCACAGCACAACCAGCCTTCAGCAGGAGCAGCTGTGCCTCTCTCCCACTCCTGGCTTCTGATCTTCTCCTTGCTCTGATTTTCTCCTCTCAGGCCAGGACTATGTAGGTGGAGAGTTTAAGCTTCTGCTGTATCAGCACAGGAATGCCTCCTTCATCAAGGTGGTGATACCTAGTTTAGGTCATATCCATCCCCTCTTGTGTTCCCAGCCTGTAATCTGGATACCAGGGTATCTTAGCTCCAGCAGAAGCCTGAGCTAGCTGTGCTCAACGTTCCAAGCACTAGCCCTTGTTTAATTTACTGATGTAAGGTTTCTTGATATGTAAGTACATATTGCTAATTGCTACTAAGTGCATCTCCTCTTTCCTTCCAGAAATAATTATTTTGCCATTTCCTCAGGCCCCTCTGAATGAACCACTGCTGGTTTCTGGATTCATGCATGACATTTGATTACCTTTTCATAGGCATATCTTACTTAACTGTAAGTGCTATTAATGGCCATGAAATTATCCAGCCCTGAAACAAAGTGAAAAGGTAATAAAAGCTTTAGCTTCAGTGAATTCTCTGGAGTGTGAATCTCAGAGAAGGGCTTTGTGTCACGTAACCATATGTTCCCTTGGGACAATCATGTCCCAAACCCCAGGAATGGTCACAGCCATTGCTTTAAAAAGCTCATGTGTGAATTACCTCATGGATTTGGGATGCTCACATTTCCTTTGTAGCAGGAAAGTATATGTGCTTTTCTCTTCGTTTAACTTGTTAATACCCTGAACAGTAAATAGAAACAACCTAGAAGTTCTTCTAGATAGATTTTGCTGTTAGTGATGCTCATGGCATCCCTTTGTCCTTGTTCAAGAGCACTGCAAGGCTGAGATTCTGCTGAGTGAATTAGCCAGCTTCAAAGCCAGCTGTTTTGCAGCAGCAGAGCTAGTGGATGGTATTTTTATTAGGGTTCACATCACATTTAAGCTGCTTTAAAATGGCAGATTTAAGTTCCAGAAACATGAGGTTTAAGGGTTTTATGCTTTGCAGAAATGTTGACTGAGACCTTGTGGAGGAGATCTATGCTGGTAGTTTTGGTAGGCTTGGATCAGCACCATGTTCTTTGGCACATGGTGACATCAGTGCTGCCTCCTACAGGTCCACACAAATGTGAGGCTTGGGGGAGCCTGGGAATGGGGACACCTCCATGGCACATGTTCCTTGAAGTGACTTCCTGAGGGAAGAGAGTCCCCAACACTGTAATTCGGTGCCAGCCGCTTCAGTGCCATCCGGCTTTGTGCTGTTCAGAGTCTCAAATCTTTACATGGGAACACAGTTCTTTGATATCCCCTTCCTTAGGCACTGAAGGGATCCTATTCCTACTGATGGAATCTGTGAACAGAAAGTTAAACGCAGCCTGTGTTAGGGCTGGGACTTGAGTTCCCATGGGCTTCTGTCGGGAGGGATTTCTCTCGCTGAATGAACAGGAGGGTGGAAGCGATGAGGAGGAGAATAGCACTAGGTGTTATGGTATGTCCTCACTTCAGCTTGCTACAAGTAAAGACAAATGGACTGTGTGCACCCTGGGGATTTAGCTGTCACAGTGCATCTCTCATCCCAGCAGATGTGCAGTCTTTGTCTTGCTCAGCGTCCAAGTATCTCAGTGTGAAACTAACTAGAGACAGACCTGAAACTTTATATACTCAGAAATAAGCTGGGCATCATATGCAAAGGAGTGTTCCTCTCAGTGACAATTTAGGTGTGATAATAACAATAGGAAGAGGAGTCTTGGGGATGATGGTTCTGGTAATGGCTGGTGGCTGTTTTAGCACGTGGGAGCTGCTCCATTTTCACTGGTTATGATGCACATGTTGGGGGGGTATCATATTCTATGGAGAAAAGGCAAGGTTTTACTTTAAGTAACTTAATGGGTGACAGATATAAGTTTTTGGAAAAATTATAGAGGGCAGAAAGATGACAGCTAGTGAAGATATTCATACACAAGAAAGCCTGGGAAAAACTGAAGGGATATAGGGGGGGCTACATGCAAATACAAATCTCATGCTTAGGGAAAAGCTCTGCTTGCTCAGCTGGAGAAAACTGACTCTTAGGTATCCATCCGAGCACTGCGAGCATCACCCACAAGTTCATCCCTGTCAGGATGCTGGTGCCTCCTGGTGTCTGAAGGAAGTTTCTGTTCAAGCAGTGTAGAGGCAAACACTCCATATGCTTTGGCTGTATGAGGGTCTCACTGTAACGTTAGTGCTTCCTTAATTAAAAGTCATGCTAGAATTTAAAATTGCTGTTCTGTCCCTGCTGACACTCATGATTTTGAAATCACGTCTTTGTGTCCCAAGTGCCTCCCTGTGCTGCTGAGGGAGAACTGTGCCAAGGATCCCAGGGGCTGCTCCACCTGTGGCCCTTACACCCACTTTGCATAAAAGATGCACATAAAACCAGCCCTGTATCTCTTCTTTTTATTGCGTGGTGCTTGACCTCTGCTTTGAAATGAGGAAGGCACACAGCTCTGCTGCTCTGTGACTAACTGATTTCATACTTGTTTCCTCAGTGACTTCTTTAGGAGTTCCAAGAGAACATGTAAAAGCTTTTCTGTTGGTAATGAGTGCCTGGTGACCCCTGAATTTTAGACACCCTCTCTGTTATCATGTTATTTATTAAGCAGCTCAGGCTAGTCTTTTCCAGGAAAGATATTTCTCATAGTTTCTTAATGACTGTGTCCTTGCAATTAAGTTGGAGATTGGCCTGAGTTAAGTTGGAAAGTGCTGTCAATCAAAAATGCACAGAAATGATGACACAATTACCATTAGGGTGTAGCCTTAGCAGGGAGGGGACCCTCAGTTTCTGTGCAGGATGGACAGAGCAGTGTGCTTGCAGCTTATCTGACATGACTTCTCTGGGACATAGGGCAGGTGTGGTTAGTGGTGAAGAGCCTTGGGCTCAGATTTAGCACTAAGCAGGGCTTAAAGGACGGGTTATTTCATTAACCTGCCTGACCTTATAGATTTACAATGGCGGGGTGAAGGTACAAAATAAAAAAGTACATCATCATTTAAAGATCAGGTTTGCCCTGCAGGTTGCAGCATCTCAGGGATCTGAGCCCGGCTCATCAGTCACTGACACTCTTTCAGGACTGAAGTGCAGCATCTTGGCTTCTCCCATTTTTCAAGGCAGAAATAGGTATAGATAGATACCAGAATACATATCTGGTCCACTTCTAACTTCTTTCCCCTGTTTGCTCAGCCCAGGATCGTTTGTGTGGGCACGTCTTAATAGTGCCATATCATATCATGAATGACCGTGTGGAAATCTGTCCATTTTTGTCTCCTCTTGCCTCTGGTTCCCTCACTAATGTTTCTGCTACATACCATCATGAGACAGGGATAATTGGGTGAGTCATAAATCGCTGTCTGCTGTGGGAATTGTGAAGTTTGTACTTTAATGCCCAAGAATCTCATCGCATAGTTGATATCTTTGTTTGTATGTTGACAGCTCATGATAGTCCAGTTATTCCAGCTGCCCTGTGTCTGAGGCTCCCAAAACCTTACATCATTTCTTGCACCCTACCTCAGGAAACATTTAACGCTTCACTGAGTGAGAAGCAGCACAGAAGTGGATCTGGTGCACTTGTTTTCCATTAAGAAAAAAAATAAAATTTCTCATGCTTTTTGCTGTTGAGTAAAATTCAAATTACTGAGTTCAGTGAAAGTGTTTCTGGGGGGTACCTGGCTTTGGCTAGTGGGACAGCAGCCTAGGTGATGAGATGACTTTTTATGAGCTTCATATGGACTGAGGTCTTTTTTCAAGAATCATTTTCTGTGCACTGATATGTGACTCACATGTGTGAACAGGAATGGTGCTTTGGATGTTGCCATAACTGGAAGCCTAGGCACTCTACAGGATAGAGTTTGGTGCAATCTCCAAGCTCCCGTGACCTTTTCTTGTGGCTGAGAGTTGTTGTTACCGTTTACCTTGTCCTTCCTGGGCTCCCCATGCACCAGCTGAAACTTACATTGAACACATTCAGTTTGCTGTTTCGCCTGGATGTGTGGAGGTGGGAGGAGTGGAGAGGGCTCCACAGGGTGCCAAGAGGTATGTCTCACTATGTGGAGGGAATACCCTCTTGAAGGAGCCTTCACAAATTTGGTCAGTTCAGTGTATAAAAAAAGCTGACCAAAATGTTACTTGATTTGTGTGGTCTCAGGAAAAAAAATATATAATCTACTGCAAGCTCTCTTGGTCTAATGGCTAGAGGCAGAACAAAAACCAGGGTCTGGAAGCCAAAAGCAAAGAATTCCAACTAAAAATGATACACAAATATTTAGCCAGCTACGTAAACTACCTAAGGGAAAAACAAAAAAAAGGTGGTTTCTTTTGTCCTGTAATGCTTCATTTTCAGTCTGGATGCCTTTATATAAAATATGCTTCAGCCAAACTTGAATTATTTGGCTCAGTACATGGATAAGTGGGTGAAATACTATATAGTGTGTGATGCACAAGAGGTCAGACAAGGTGACCTGATGGTTCCTCCTCCTCTAGAGCCTCTAAGAAATCTTAATGTGACCAGAAGGACAGGGCCAGTTGAGGTGTGAGTCTCGACTCCATCTGTGTTCTGCTGGGACTAGCAGAGGGTCTGTGTGTGTGACCCTGCCTCTTGTTCCTCTGACCTCAGGAGAGGATTCTCTGAAGAGAAGCTGAGGGTTTGCAAGCCATCTATAAGACTGAATTTCCTTTTTTTTTTTTTTTTTTTTGCAACCAGCATATAAACCATGAGTGTTCCAAGCCACATATGAGTTTAAAATGTTCCATCATGTTTTCATTATTTGTTCAAAAATGGAAATTGTCAAGATCTCCTTTGCTTTAATTACCTGACACTACAGGGCTACAGAGCACGTTTTTACACTCTCCAGAATGCGCCCTTGGGTTGTGGCAAGTCTGAGTTCTGCAGCAGATGCTTTCAAAAGAAAGTTGTTGGCATGAGTGGCTGAAAATAGAAGCTTGTTTACAAGGCTGGTTTTGCATTATCAGCTGTAGTGCTCCAATAATTAACGCTGTGAACTTAATTAGCTCAACACTCCATAATTCTCTTCTGTCTCTCCAGGGGCTTGTCTGCCTTCAGCTCTGTACTGCTTCAGCTTATGCTGGGAACATCTTTATCCCAGGGCAGCTGCATTCACACGAGTACCACCTCAACTGTCATGAACCTTGTGCTCCTTTTTCAAGTACACAAGCCCTCCATAGATTTCTAGAGAGTCCATCCCTGGGATTATTTGGCTGCTTTTATTAAAACCATACAGGCAGAAGTACTTATCTCTGCTGAAACATCAGCAGAACTGAAAGATGCCATTGTTACTACTGATTGAAAGGGTGCTTTTACACTGGCTTCAAACTTGTGTCTGTTCTTAAGTGAAAAATGTTTTTTAATGCTGAATAATGTAGTAACATTTCTGGCCAGCACAGCACTTTTGACAATGAAACATTACAATGCACTTGAGAACAGATCATGGCTGCTGCTTTCACCTCTCCCATCTGGATTAGGTGTCTTCTGAGCAGGACCCAACCCTGGGCAGGGAATAGGCTTCTTTCCATCCCTGACCTGAAATGGCCTGTTCTTCAACGACACCACTGCAGCATGCCCAAGCACGTCCCATGGCCCAGATTGCCCTGTCCCTGGGCATCATCTTCTGTGTATTTCCTGATCCTCAGAGCCAACCCACGCACAAATGGGAGATGTTTTCCTTCTCGAGTGCGTGAGTTTCAGCTGTTCTGACAATCCCGTGTGTGCGTCCTTCCTGTTTGGACAGATACTTGATACATACACCTCAGATGGAAAGGGCTGAACATGATTAAAACACGCAGTCTAGCCACAGGCATCCTTTTTTCACTCAGTCTTCCCCACAAAGCAAACCTGAGGGGCTGTAATGACATTTAGAGTTTACTGTACAAAGCGTTGAGTAATTCTTTAACTGTTTTAGATGCAGAGGGACAGATGCAAGGTGCTCCATACTGATATGCTTTTCCTGCCTGTATCATGACTGAGACTCGCTATGCTCACACTGAGGTACTTTCTATTTATGCAGAAATATCTTGGCATAAAAAATGTCAAACCATCCTGATTTATTTGGAGTTAAATTAAAGTTCGTATGTCAACTGATTAACTTTATTAAAATAATTACATATTTAAAATTTGCTGTACTCCCAGGATAACTGATGGTCCAAAGATAACTGATGGTCCAAGTTATTAACATGCAACATTAACATCTCCCTTTAATTACAGGCCTGTGATGAAAGCCTCTCTCCATGCAGGTGTGTAGCTCTAGAACCAGCGATGGCTTCTGGAATATGATTAACAGCTCTGCATCAAGGCAGGGTGGTTCCCTAGGACATTCCGGCTCTGCCGAGGGCAATGGTATTCCCTCAGTGTATCTGACCTCATGTGCAAGGGTAAATCCATACTTGCTTTACTCTTTTAAAAATAGTGCCTGCATGGCACAGATGCCTTGAAAGTCAAGGTAAAAGCAAATACCAGTGTGCTGGTTTTCATGAGCCCTGTTGTTAAATGGTTACATATGATGTGGTTGACAGAACAACAGCAGCTAAAGCAAATGCACTTGAACTCCTTTCTTCCTTAGCCTTGTCCATCCTCTGCAGGCTTTCTGCTGCGTGCTGCCAATCGGCACAAGGCTGGGCTGAGTGGCATTGTCCCCATCAGGATCGTGGAGAATGAGACTAATGTTATATCTTCAGTGTTGCCTTTCATTCTGGTTCCCAAATGCTCCATGGAGTTAATTGATAGCAGAGGGAGAGGGTAGGGAAGAGCCATATGCAAGAGGAAAGAGGTACTTTTAGCTGGAATCAAGACAAGGACAGAAGCTGAAGGGTGGCAGTACAGAGACACAATTCTCTGGCCCTGCAACGGGGAACATTTCTGATGGATCCATGGAACTACAGGTCTGGCTCGCTAGGCAGAGCTGCAAGGGCAGGTCCAGAGCTGTTATGCTGGATAGCATAAAGGCAAAACTTGCCGAACTTACAATGGATAATTTATTATGTAGCACTCACAGAAACAGAGCCCCTCCATTTTGTGAAACAGAATGTCCTCTAGAAAATATTTGCACTTAGCTATTACACGCAGATACAAGGAAATTCTTTCAGGAGGGTTTGAGTCTAATAAAATGGGAATGTGTGACCTGGCCTGCATCATTATTTGCCCAGTTTTATCCTTTTGTTATTATTTCCAAATGTGGAATTCTCATTCTCTACAATTCTGCAGGTGAAGCTAGGCCAACAAAAAACAACCATCTCCTCCAATTACAGGGAGCACCTATTAGGGCTGTAAGGAGGCTAGCAGTGCAGACCTGCATCCAGAATGGCATGTGTTCCCAGGGAGTTGTGCAAATGTCTCTGTCAGCACCAGGAGCCCAGTGCCCACATGGGTGCAGAGGTACTGATTGGAGTGGTTGGACCCCCACAGGGCTGGGTAATGTTTGCTCTCAGCCCTCCTCTGTGAGAAGCTGGGTTGCCTTGGCCAAAAGAGCACTGCGTTTGACTCTGATGTTCTGGGATGCAACGGCTTACAGATGGTACCGTCCCGTCCTCTTCCAGGACGTAAATCCTCTGGGACTGAGGCCGTGCCATCTCTACGTGCTCCTGTTGGAGTGTTGGTCCTTGCATGACACAGAAGACAGGGCTGTTGTAAGCACACCACTGGCAAGCTCCAGGGGCTTTTTTGTGCTCTAATATTTATGATTTCACCTACCAAAAGATCTCCTTTTATAAAATGTGAATGTTCCTACTTCTGCCTGCCAGATACTACAACTGGGAGAGCTGGATCCTTCAAGAGTGTCGTTGTTTCTAGTTATAAAACCAATTTGGACAACAGCTTTTAATATTTGCGCAGGGGTTTCCGTTGGTTTTGTGGCACAGACCTGGCGGGTCCCGGTGCCCGGCGTTCACTGGCGGTCAGTGGGGCTGTGGGCTGCAGCAGAGCCACTGCTAGCACAGTGTGGGGACGCTGTGGTTGCGGGATGAGGAGCGATCAGGATGAATGCAATGACTATTTCCCAGAATGTAAACAGTCTTGCAGCTTAATGGCTCTATTTACGTTGATGGAGATCAGGAAACACACTTTGTTATTTTAGTCTGAATAAGCTCATGCAGATGGTAAGCAGAAGCAACGTGTTTGGAGTTTCTGGTGTTCTCTGACAAGCCAGGTCACACATGAGTGTGTTAACCTTGCCTTTGAAAAGCTCTTGATTTTTATCAGCTTGTTTACCAAACTGTCACAACAAGGCATATAACCACAGAAGACTCACATGCTGATATGAGAAATGTGCATGTTCTTGGTAGTGGAAGGGAATAGGAGCTTTCTGCTCTTTGTTAAATGCGGCAACAAGCCATTTTTTTTCTACAAACCACGGAGCGAGCTGTCGAGTGGAGAGACAGGACGAGAGGAAGATGTTCCATGCGACAAATTGCTCTCTTCTTTCCACCATCTCCAGCCTCCACAGATGCATGCAATGGGATCCATCAAGTTGCTCAAAGAACCCCATTTGTATTGTATCATTTACGGGTGCCAGTGAGTCCCTTCTTCCCTCCAGTCTAGAGGCTTCCCAGGCCAGCTCCCCACAAGCTGGTGTTGCGGCTGCAAGAGCCGAACGAGTTAAGCTGTGCTCGCTGCTCCAAGTGGGAGTGAAGAGCCATTGCAAAATGTTTTTTCCCCTGTTGGCTCTGCGTGTTGTTTTAAAATTAAATTGGTTCTGGTTAGCAAACAAGAACAGGACAGCAAAATTAAATTTTCTGTGGAATGTTGTGAATCCTGTGTGAAAAATAAACCCCAAAATATTTTTCCCTTCTGCACTTTTTGGCTTGCCTTTGTCCCATCTTCTCCTGCCATGCCTCCCTCTCTGCTCCCTCTGCGGATGTGTCGGTGGGTGGCAAGGCTGGTGTCCTTATGCTGAGGTGCTGTGAAGAACAGCACTGGGAGTTAATGGGAGCTGGGATGTCATGGCTTGGCGAATAAATTTACTTCTTTTCCCCTTCTACTTATTGTCTCACAACTTCCTTCTTTGCTCATTTGTTCTCGCTGTCATCCCAGACTACATTCTGCCTGAGGGACATTGTTGCTCCCTCTCTGGCAGATCAATGCTGTGCAGGTCCAGAGAGTACTTCAGATAAGTAGAGGACACAGTATTCATTTTAGAGGCAGAATTGGACCTATAAAGTATAACTCAACCCCACACAGATGACTACCGCCAGCCATCTGCAACACTTCAGTCTCGCTGGAGTCCAGCGCAGAGTGCGTGGAAGGAGCTACACCCACATAGGACTCTGTGATGGACAATACAGATTTCTCCCTGTCTGCTTCCATCTTCCTTATTTATTTATTTGTGTGCAGATGGAAAATCTTTGACACAAATTGGCACTCCTCAGATTCTGTTCCTTTGGAAAGCTTCTGCAGCTCTTAAAAGCTTCTCCTCCATTTGGTCAGCCCTGCAGGCATTTGCTGTTCACTTCATAAGTCATTTCTCTAGTCATTGCCTCAGTATTTGTGTCAAGTCTTCTTGGATCTTTATTTATATTTTGGCATGAGTCTGTGCTGAGGGTTCAGCAGACTCTCAGTGTTTTGTGTGCACTCGGACATCTTGCTTAGATGGCACAGCAGGTTACTCTGAGTTGAGTTTAGACATACTTGTGGTGCATGTGAAGTGCTGGGGCTATCATTATCTACTGACTTTTGCTGTTGCTTTTAAATGGGCAGTAAGGCTCCTGATGTATGCTTAGTGCCCTGTGCCACCGATTCCTCAAGGCCAGGCATGTAACCTGGAAGGTGGCATGGTGTTGTCCCTCTCACATTCTTCTCCGGGTATCTCCTCTTGGCCTTTGCTGGAGAAGGGAGGCTCTAACAGTCCTCCAGCCTGATGTGGTACACTCACATGGGCTCACCTGGCTGGGAAAGGCATAGAGAGTCAGACCACAGGTCAAAGAAAATAATAAATGTCTCTGGGGAGGCAGTGTGAGTCCGCTGAAACTTTGCTCCCAGGTGGCACATGAGGATGAGCGCCTCATCCCTGTGAGCAGTGTTTTCTGGAGCAGGGCTGTGTGCTGGCCCCCATGCCTGGAACAGGGCTAGTGGTGGCAGCCAGGGAGCACTCCTCCCTCACCATCAGACCATTAGAATAAATAAAACAGCTCCACTTATGCTGGATGAAATCAAGTCTTCTGGATCGTGGCCTAAACACGGTCAACAGCTCCTCTGGGCCCTTGAGCTGCCAATAGCTTGCACCTCCTAGTGAGTCTGTCCTTGGGAAGGAGCCATTAGAGGCTAAGGAAACTTTGCAGATCCCCATCCTTTGAGAAGTGGGAAATCATCACTGATAGCACTTGAAGAACCTCTTATGTCAAGGAATGGAATCCATGGGAAACACAGTAACTAGAACCCAGCACTCAGTGCAGTGTCCCATCCAATGCCTTCCTGGAGCATGGTTATCAACAGCATTGCCAAAACTCCTCTAGGGCACTGCAGAGGATGGGTTCCCCTTCTAATCACCTTGTGGTGATTAGATTGTACTTGACTGAAGAGCCATCAGCAAGCTAATGAGGTTTTCCCAGCTCTCTAATAGTTGTGGGCTCATGTTGCATTTGTGGTCTTGGGACTTGTCTGCACTGGGTTGCCAGTAAAGTGCACCAGAAAGAAATCGTAATTAACAGTGGCCTGAAGGACCAGTTTGATAAACCTCTCCCTGCAGCTGCCACCTCTTCTAACACAAGTGTGACTTTCTGGATTGGATGGCCAAAAGTCTTCTAGAAAGATACAGTTTGTTTCTACACACCTGTGCCTAAAATATTTCACATTCCTCCCTAAATCACTATAGGTATCTGCTTCTTCATTGCCATCACTCTTTGTGATCAAAGCTGTTGTGTTGCACAGCAGCGCACCATCACCAGCTCTGGTCAGTGCTGCTGGGAAGAGGTTAGGGCTGCCTGAGTTTGCTGCTTTCATCCTGGGCACCCTCTGTCTCCCTCCATTTTCTCTCCAGGAGGTGCTCCTGGTGGCTGACTTGTCCTCCTGGTGTCCAGACTCTCACCCTGTTTGTCCCCTTGGTGCTGACATAGCATTAGAGCACATGGAAATGTGGGTCTGCAGTTGAAAACATGGTTTGAGTTTTTATAATTTTATCCTACCATCTCTCTTGAAATGGGAATTCCTTACGCTAAAGTTTCAGACTGAGGTCTTGAAGAGATGACCTGAAGTCTGAGTGAGAATCTGTTGAGTCATTTCTGTGTACTGTGAGCATATTTCTCAGTTCTGAAAGTGTAATGTTTGTCAGCTGTACAATAGTGCACAACCAGCCACATTTTGCAGGATGAGGCTTCCAACATCCACAGCCTCAGCAGTAAATGGAGCAAGGTCATTGCTAATCTGGAAAATAAATGCTTTTGAATAATTTCCTCCCAGGACAAGACCTAGTCTTTTCTTCTAGCTGCTAAGACCTTCCTTCCCACTCAGAGCAAGCCCCTAATCTTCCTCAGACACTGAAAATTTCCTGTTCTCCACTGTCAGAAGCTGTCATCCTTCCTTTTGTATCTCCCTTTAATCTTTCCCAGCATGCCATGGTGTGTTCATCTGCCTTTTACTGGGCTCACCTTTTCCTACACTTCCCTCTCCTAATGCTGCCCACATGGCTCCCATTTACTGAAAGTGGGAGCCAGTGACCATATCCCATAAGTAATCTGAGGGGATTGTCAGGTGGAATTATTTAATTAGAGACTGCCAAGCACTTTGGGAGGGAATTTATTTTAAAAAGTTGATTTTAATATTTTTCATGCATTTATTTTTCAGTTGAGATTATGGCATATCCAGAAAGATAACCATTTAATTAGCCAGTGAGATATTCAGTTAAACCCTGAGAAATTATACTTCTTTAAATCAACCTTTATCCACAAGAATTGTCTCTTCTGGCTAGAGGGCAGAATCCCTTTCTGAGGTTTAACAGTGGTTATTTGTTTAGCTGAGTAAGTTGAAAAACCTGACAAGTATATTGCAAAAACCTCAGATCCCTCTCCCAGAAGGCAAGCCAATGACACCATTAGCTTAATCCAGCACCTCATATACTCGACTTTAATATGACTCTTTAGCTCCAGAATTTGATGTATTTTCAGTTGAAGGATTTGTGTTCCAGTAGTAGGAGGGGAGAAGGAGGGAGGGCAGTGCTGTAGGTCACGCAGCAGTTGGGTACGCAGATGTGTTAAAAACCATGCAGAGGGTCTCTCTGGAGAAGAGCTGACGTCTGACATCTACATCCACTCAGTGAGTGGAGTGACTCACAGGGCAGCCTTTTGCTGTGTGTTTAGCTGAGTCCCACGTACCACCAGTGAGTCGTGCTCCCCTCTGCCTTTTCTGCCTGTGTGGGTCTCTCTGTTTTTGACAGCCACCTCTAGGACTGCTACCATTAATGGGTGATATTTGGAGCTACTGTTCTGGCAGGCTGTGTGAGCACCTCTCCATCGCCACAGCAACCGAGGCTGTGCTAACCCATGCGGAGAAGTTGTGCTGGCATCAGTGCCTGCAGGGTAGTTGTTGCAAAATTTAACATTCATCCCATTTAAGTCAGTATTTCTGCAGTGTTGATCTACAGGGCTGGGTCGTTGTCCAGGAATAATGAAGAGGTATAGAGCTTTGATAGAGTTCGTCCAAGCCACTTTAGATGCTTACTTCACAAGGAGTCATGCCTGTTCTTCCCTGCTCACCTTGAAAGAATGAAGTAGTTCAGGTGATATCTCCATTACAGTAAAGCTGGAGGAAGTGCACGCCTCTGAAGTGCTGGCAAACAGTGAGGAGAAGCTGAGAGAATCGGGGGATGCATCTGTGTTCAGAGGACACAGATATAAAGCAATAAGTATACTTACAGTATATCAGGAATAAAACCACTTCAGCAAAGTGCAGCATTATTGTAAGAGGGCATGCTGATAGTGGCAAAATTCTGGATGAAAAATGCAGAAAAGGTATTAATTGAATACATATGAATCTCCTGTATCCGACAAAACAATCTGACACTCTGATAATTGAGAACTTCTGCGGTTTAGGTTTCCTGGGCGGTCTTTCATCTGTTCCGTCCGTCTTCAGGTCTGCTGCTGTTTCACATTTCAGATTAATGTAACTAACAGTCATGTCACAGTTAATTGTCTTGATGAAAACTAAAGTAAAGAGTTGTTTCTATGTCAATATGTTGCTTACTCTTTTGCACTGAGTTACCAGTTGATATATTCCTCTTTCTTCCTCTTACTTGTACGTATTTTCAGGGTATTTTCCTGCAGTTCTTTCCCCTGCTCTCTCCCCTGGACCCACAGCACAGCTGTTGCCTCTCCATGTCTCACTGGTTGGGAAATGCTCTTAAACTCCCTTCCCCAGAGATCCTCTTGACCTGTGCCCTGAATTTGTTCAAATTTGCTTTTTTTGAAATACATTATCTTTAATCCATTTTTCTTGCTCCTTCACTGCCTTAAATTGCTGAACTTTATGGTTTTGTAACCACTTGCACTCAAATTTACTTCCATTTTTGTACTATTAATCAACTTTCTGTATCAATATTATCCAAGTTATAAACATCCCCACCCCTGTTACTTTCCCTTCTCCAGTGAGTTTTCCCCACTCATTACAGCAGCTTGGAGTGTCTGGGACCTGCCCTGCTCTGTATTTTGCAGATAGCAGGGTAACTAAAATTACCCATTCCTACCAACTCCAGTTACTTTAGCTGCTTTAGTCAGACGCTCAAAAATATGTCATTCATGTTCTATTTCTGATTAATAGAGTTCTGTGGGACATCTTCTGTGCTCCTTTTCTCTTTCTTGGTCCCTGGGGACATGTACAAAGTCTGTTTTTCACCTCTCCTTGAAACCCAGAGCATTCTTTCTATTTCCTTCTTCTGTTTTCTAAACAGGTGACATAATCTCAAATCAGTATTTCCTTCCAATTATGTCTTTCCATGAAGCACATGTGAGGCTAATTGCTGTAGCTGTGTATAAGGGCTTTAAATAAGTCCAGTTTGTTCTCCTGCCACTTACGTGCAGACAAGGCTGCTCTGGCTCTGTGGCTGGTGCAGAGGAGCAGGAGTCTGAGCAGATCTGTCCTCCCACAGCACATCAATTGGTTCATGAGATCCTAGATGTCCCACATAGCAGTGGTTTGTTCTGGTCACTAGAAGGCCAAAACAGATAAGTTTGGACTCAAAATCAGGTGACCATTTTCACTTCAGATGTTAAATAGCAGCAAAATTTTACATGGGGGCAAGGTGATTTCCATACTTGAAGCAGATTTTAAGCTGGTTTTGGGTACCTGTGCAAAATATCTGATCTGTCCTGCTGAGGGACTGGGTTTGACTGCTGCACTCCTCATATGCACCCCAGGCTGCCTGGTGCTGGACATCAGGCTGTTCCAGTCATTCATCTGTGCCTCCAAAGTCAGGTTCAGACTCCACCTTGTGTGCTTTGGTACAAAATTCCTCCAAAGATTAGCTGGAGAGAGATCCTGCCAAACTGGGTCCCTCCAGCTGAGCCATATCTGTGAGCCCAGAGGAGCAGAGAGAGTGAGGGCCAGTTCCTTCAAATATTTTACAGATTAAGACCCAAGTCTATGATCCATGGGAAGTCAGTGGAGATCACAGACTGCAGTGGGTCATGGTCCTTGCTGCAGTGTTCACAGTCTGTACCAGTAATTGCCATCTTCCTCACCCTACTATCTCGGTCAATCACTGTTGTGTTCAAATGCAGTGACCACTCAGCAGAGCAGATGAGCCCTCTGACATTATCTGAGTGCAGCTGGAGGTATCTACTTTAGCCTTGAAAATGCCTCTTTCTTGGCAGTGCTCTGTGTTTATTATAATGCTGTCTGTAATGTGCAAAAGTACGTTTCTGTTTTAACTTCCTTCTTTATGTGCTGAAGAGTGTGGTTTTAATTAAGGATTTCAGATTGAAACATTTCCGGTTTTATGTGTTGTTTTTTTGGTTGTTGGTTTTGGGGTTTTGTGTGTGTTTTGTTTTGGGTTTTTTTGTTTTGTTTTTTTGTTCTTTTTTAAGACAGTTTTCAGTTCAAATGTTTCAGACTTTTGAAAAATACCAGATGCCCAGCTCACAAAGTGTGCGAAGAGCCCTAGTCACTCCCTCTTCCTCCCAGGGAAGGCAGCTGCTCCGCTGAGTAGGAACAACTAGAGACGGCCGATGGCAAGAACGGGGTCAGCAGGCAGGGGAGGATGTGCCGGAACTGGGACCAGCGGTTTTCAGCAGCGCGCAACGACTGCGGCTCCTTGCACGATAGGAAACTTTGACTCAGACCCATAAAATGAAGCACCTGATTTTTGTGGATTCTGGCTTTGCTTGCCAAGAGCTAGGAGATGGCCAGACCCCTGCTTAATGGCAGAGCATCTCTACCGCAACGCCCGGCACTGAGGGATGTCAGGCGCGCCCCTGCCATCCCGGGCCACCGGCTGCAGCCCCCACCCACTGGGGAGCGAGGCCAACCCAAACAACTTGTAAAGTAAAAGGGTTGTTCTGCTGCACATAACTGCCATAAAAGGAAAAATAAAAACAAGCCGTATTTTATCTCTCCTGGTAGTAGAAGAGCTTAAAAGGCTATAAAGGCACCCCAAATTTTTGAAAACAGCAGACAATGAAAATTACGTTAAAACCAGGTTTCTCGAGCCAGTCCCATGATTTTTGTGAGTTTGACTCATGATTTTTGAATGTTGGGGTTTGGCAACACTGAAGTCCTCGGTTTGAATTTGTTCCTGATGTGGTAGTTCAGCCTCCTCGCATGACTGATCAATGTCACTCTGGTGTGAGGCAGCCAGAGACCTGGGGGGCAGGAGACAGAGGGCCTGGTACAAGGCACTGCTCTTTCTGTGGCTCCAGGGATGCTGTTGGTTGGATCTGGCTTGCATCCCTGCGTGAAGGTCTTCTGAACTAAGCCACGTGTCTGCCACATGGCAAGCAGTTTAGGCAGCAAAAATGGAGTATGGGAGCTGCTGGACCTGCTGAAAGGAATAGGTGAACTAGATGCACAGCTTACCCGGTTTAAGCTCTTAATAGAGATTAAATGAACATGCTTCATACCTGCACATCTTTTATTCATTCCAGTTTAGCCATGCAGCATGTGCACAGGTTGCTGCTCAGCCTGTGCTGCCCAGCTCACTCTTTGCAGGGAAGAACTGAAAACATCCCTCCTCTTGCTGCAGTGTTAGTTCTTTGGTGCTGTCAAGAAGTATTTATAAAGAAAACCTCTGCCTTGAGACTTGGGCAGCTTGAAAGAATGGTGTGGATGCAGCTTGCCTGAGCAGCAAGTGATGCACGGGGGACATGGGTTCCTGTGACAGCGGTTGTCATCTGCCCTGCAGATGACAGGAGGAGGTGCATGTGGGGACGGGCACAGCACCTGTCCTTGTCTTCTTTCTCTGCCTTGTGTTACAACATATGGCTGTACAGCAAGCTATGGAATTATCTTGTACACACCTGCAGGGGTTTGGGCTGCACAGGGTTTCCCATGCCTGAGAGGTCAGACTCAGGTGCAGGAGGAGGTCCCCCTCTCTGTGGCTTCCTGGGCTAGGGAAC
Organism: Lophotriccus pileatus; assembly: GCA_035583135.1. Classification (NCBI taxonomy): domain Eukaryota; kingdom Metazoa; phylum Chordata; class Aves; order Passeriformes; family Tyrannidae; genus Lophotriccus; species Lophotriccus pileatus. Next base: position 21,959,121 of record JAWWES010000169.1, read on the forward strand.
AGCACTGTGGAGGGACCAAGTCACCTCTTCTCCGTGGCAGCACAGAAATGGATCATGTTTGCACCTCAAACCAGCTTTAAACTATACAAATCACCATTCCCCCCCCCCCACCATGGGTAATGCTCTGCAGCTGCCACAGGGACCCCTGCCTCAAAGGTTTGATGTGATTCACAGCCCAGTCCTCCCTGTGAGGAGGGGAAAAAAGGGCACTCAGTCCTCCAGTCAGCCATCCCTGTCCATCTCTAGCTGCCTACCTATTTGGGAGCTCAATGAGTGCTTGAGGAGCTGACCACTTCTTACCTATTTGGGAATGCTTTTAAATTGTTCCAGAAATTGCTGTTTGTTAATAAATCAGGGTGATCACAGAGAAGTGTTTTAGCTAAATCGTGTAAAAGAAGGAATGAGCCGCAGCGCAGCACTGCCAGCTGTCATTGGATTTAGAAACACACATCATACATTTTGTTGCTTTTCAGACAGCTGCACTTATAGCTGCTCTTATAGCCATATAAAACAGTCATTCTGTCAGCAAACGGTCTGGCAGGAGGGCTGGGTTATGTCTGCAGCCATGTTCCCAAGCCTGGCAGGTTCACTCCCTCCACGTGCATAGGTAAAGCCTGGAGGAAGGCGGCTTGTGGCACGTGGGACAGCCTGTCCCCAGCATCATAGCTTTGCATAGGGTAAAGAGCAAAATGCTGGGCTGTGCCCACTGCCCATGGAGGACATGGTGCTGGCAGGGCTTGTCTCCAGCACCCCTGGTCATTAGGATTGGGTAGTAGCTGCCCTGAGACGGGGTTTTGTAGGGTTTTACCCCAAGTCTGCTGTTGTTGCTCAAGAGTCTGGCTAGCTGCAGGTCAGATTGACAAACCATAGCCTATTATAACAGCACTCACGTCAATCAGACCGTGTCCACTGTGGTCCATCTTATTTGGACTTTGGAGTTAAAGGTGAGAGTCACAAAGACTCTAGAATTGGGTTTTAAAAATTTTCTCAAGAGTAGGGAGATAGTGCTATCAAATTTGAAGCTTTTCAGAGGATCAGTGTCGCTTTCAATAAAACCTCATTCAGGGAGGGTTCCCTGTGTAACAGACCAGCTTTAAATGCCTGGTCAAAATAATATTTGAATATTTTCTACTCATGTTATTTGTATTCCTTTATCCAAAGCGCACAGTGCAAGTGGTGCCAGTGAGATGTAATTGCCAAGCAGGTTGTAGCTGTCTCTCGGTGGGACGAGCTGCCTCCTGCAGAGGCCACAAGGATGCCCAGAAATGCAGGCATTGTGGACCACTGAGGATGCTGATGAACTGGAGCTGCATTTTCTCTGGAGCAATTTCCACGGCTCAAGCCCAGTGATCAGGGGTGGCCAACAAGATGTGGAAGAGCAGGTGGTGCTCACAGTCTTATCTTCCTGTGCTCTGCTCAAACTTGTAGTTCTCTCCCCACTCACCTCCATTTCCCTCTGAAACTTTAAATGCTGGATTAATCCCGATTCAAAAGGGAAAACACCTTAAGTTATGCAGCAGGAGAAAACAGCTTTCTTAGCTGTAACATGATATTGGTTTTTTCCTAGACACCAGACTGGAACAGAGGGTTTGGAAATTGCCCCTCTGGACATTATCTGAGCTTTACAGCATTTGGAGATTGAACCCAGATCCCACATCTCTTCTGAAGCTCCATGTCAGTTTACACTTGTTCCTAGAAACCATTACTGTCCTGCGAGCTCTTTACCACGCGAGGATTGAAAACAGAGCTATTCTGCTCATTTGAGCTCTCTTTTTTTTGCATGAAGACAGAGCTCAGGGCTCATTCCTTTTTTCACCATCTGAGGATTAAGCCCAATCCTGACTGTTATTCGACCTCGATACCATTTACACATTGAACCCAATGCCTACGGCTTTTATCTGAGCCCTTAGAGCATTTGGAGGCAGTCCATGCCCCTTGTCTGGTATCAAAAGAATTATATTAATTTGGGATTCATTCCACAAAATGAGGCTGTCAGCCAGACTCCTTAGCAATTGGATATTGAACCCAGACCTCATGGTAGTCTTCCAAGTTATATGCCAGCTGGGAACTCAGCCGACAATCCATGGCTGCTGGCCAAGCTCCTTATTGGCGAGAGATTGACACCAAGCCCCCAGACTGCTATTTCTGTACGGCAGTGTTAAGGACTAAACCTGCTCACGTGGTCAGCATAATCACCTCTGTGCTGGCAGTGAAATGAAAAATCTAGTTAAAGATTTGAGTGAATATCGAGGGTCGATGTTCAGCTGCCTAAAGACCAAGGATGATGACAATTCCTCTGGAAAAAGACCCCCTTGATACTCCGAAGGGAATAGCCCCAGATCCCCCATCTGTCATCCAGCTGGATATAAAATCCAGGTTCTCATTAACATGCAGTGCACAGCATTTCTTTACTGGCTGGCAGTATTAAAGCCAGTTCCTCCAACTCTCAGGTATTCTTCAGATGGGATTAAACTAGATCCCTTTTCTGTAGTACCATTAGGCTCTGCCAAAGCACTTCTTGTCACTCAGAGCAGACCTCCAACGCTGCACCTTGCCTTGGAAAGCGCTTCCCACACATGGTACATGCCCACTTTTGCTCCTCCGTGGAGCAATAAGGAAACCTGGTAGGTAAAGGAGGGCAAGGGACAGTTCTGCACACCTCCATCATTTTTGGAGGGAACTGGGAGACTGACCCGGCAAAGGGATCATTTCAGGTGAAACGTGTATCTGAGGCAAGCAAATTTTTCCCTCCTGCCAGCAATTTTGCCTGGGAATTCTTCAGTGTCTTTACATGGTGGGGTTTTACTGCATAACGAAATGCTCTAGAAGGTTGAATTAAAACCAAACAGCTTCCCAGCTGGGATGGTCATCATTAAAATGTGATTTTCAGCAACTGTGTGGGTTTCTTGGTAGCCTTGAAATCTTTAAAATTCTCATTAAGCAGCAACTTTGATGGAATGGCTTAGCATGCAGCTAGAATAGGAAAAACTTCCCATGATCCAGTGGCTCAAGCTGGATGTTACAGTGCATATGGACAGTGTAGGCTGTTACTTTTCCTCTGAACTTGGAGTGATGGTGAAGGTTATTCTTTGATGCTCTAACAGTGCAGATTTTGGATGGAAGTTTTCTGATTTGCTTGTCTGAAACCCTATCGTGACTGAGGATGCAATCCATGGGAAGAATTCAAGCCAGTGTTGCAGACCTGTCCCATGGGTCTGGAGTTACTCTAATTGCCTGTTGCATATCTTCTGATTCATATTTATTTGCTAACAAAACATTTAGTCCTTGCCACACACATGTGGTTTTATGAGGATTTTCAGTGTAAGAGAGCCAGTGCAAATGGGATTCAGCTGACAATGGTGGCAATTTGTTTGTAAATAAATTTTCCATGTACCCGCTTGTTCTTCTGTAAGTGGGAATATCTTTCTTTTTCCATTCACTGCTCTCACCAGCCATCTTACTCATCTCTTCTCTGAACAGCCTGTACCACTTCTTCTGCCCCCTCCCTCTAAAAATCTCTTTGGGATTCTCTTTGCTCTTTGCCAGGTCTTTCCCAATCCCAACCCTCCACTATTGAGATGCTCAAGAGGCAGGGGATGCTGCTGGCTTCAGTGCTGCCACCAGGAGTTGTTTGCAGGACGCTTCAGGCCTTGCTTGGAATTTATGGAGAACAGAGTTGAGCAATACCCATGATTACTTGAAATTGTTTTTTCTAGAACTACATTTCTTTGCTTTGTCAACAGAAGGGTTCATCTGTTGTGCATCTGACTGGTCTCTCAGCTAACCTGAGGATTTGGGAACTGTGCTGTGTGTTGCTCGCTCTGTGCTCAGCTCTTGTCTCATCCTCCTCGGTGCTTGCATGTGCTGTACATACCCGAGATAGATGTGGCGAATGGTGGGAATAGAGGGAGAACAGGCTCTTCTTTCCTGCCCTGCTGGTTGACTTCCCAGAGTCACAAAGGCCCCTGGCACACTGTGCCATGCCCCACCACCCCTCAGCCCACTGACTGATCTCAGCCTCCATCTCAACAGCACATGAATTTCCACTCTTCGTGCTAAACCCTGACAAAGCAAAGTTCCTGAAGCATAATAAAAAATGTAGAAGATTTTCAAACCCAGATATTCTTGAGCTGTCCCTCTTACCGAACAGCAGTCAATACTGTGCTCTTTAAAAAATCTCTAGTATAATGTTTAATTCAGTAACTACAACTGGAAAGTCTTTCCAATTATTTTAAACTGTCAGAAATGTTTTAATGTGCCTCAGATTTTGTGTTGGCATGTCACAGAGTTAAGTACCATCCATCTTTCAGAGATCATTAAAATTTAGCCTTGTATAAAAAGAAGAAAAATGGGAAAGAATCCCAAAGGATGTACTTGTGCCTTGAACCCCACCGTCATTTGTGGCTTCACAGACACTTTCTGCATTTTGAAATTGTTTGTCTCTCTTTGCAGAACGTGTGAGATCAATACAAGCAGCTAAAGACTTTAATTTCTGTGCAGAGCTTTGGCTGAGTGCAGGGTTTTCTAGCAGATCTTCACTGGTGGCCACCCAGCCACGCATTGTTGGGCTGTACTCACGCTCCAGATGCATTCAAACCTCTGCAAACAGGGATGCAAAAGGTTGAGAAAGCCTAAATATCTTCTGATTTCTTTTTTTGTGCCAGGCTTATGTGGCCTCTGACTACTAGCTGCTGTTTGTCCCAAACCCACTGAGACAGGCACCTGCCCCACTGAGACCAACTATCAAGTGCTGCCACTGGGTGCAAGAGAACAGAGTCTTCTTGCCTTGGTTACCCTCACACCAACTACACGAGCATTAGTAAATGGAAGAAGCTGACTCTCAGCACCCTTCCAATTTTTTTAATTATTTTTTTTTAATTCCTTCTCCCTGAGCTCAGTGGCACGTGAGTGCTGAGCATGTGCATCTCTGCACTGGGCAGAGGGGGAGAAGGGGCAGGGAGAACATCCTATAAATCTAGTTCTGCTCTATTAAGATTCATTCTAGTACAACAATGGCTTTTTCTATTGAAATACTTTGTGAAAGCCTTGCCTAATGATCTGTTAGCTGGAGAAAGGTTAAATTCCTGTATGATTTTCTTTGTTTGATGAAGAAAAAACAGTGCAATTATCCAGAATTCAAAGTGAGTTTTAGCCAGCTGTTAATAATACTATGATTCTTCATGTTCTCATTACTCAGAAGTAATGTTGCCATACCTAGTCATGGCAGTAAAATATTTATAGCATTTTCTTATGGCCCTGTTTGTGCATATGGAGGACTGGACATCACTCAAAGTCTTCTGAATAAGCTGCTTTTTGTGCTTTAGCCACCCACAGAATCATAGAATCATTTAGGTTGAAAAAGACCTCTAGGATCATTAAGTCCAACCATTATCCTAATACTGCCAAATCCATCACTAAACTGTGTCCCCAAGTGCCACATCTGCACATCTTTTAAATACCTCCAGGAACAGTGACTCAACTTCTTCTCTGGGCAGCCTGTTCCAATCCTTGATAACTCCTTCAGTGAAGAAATTTTTCCTAATATCCAATCTAAACCTTCTCTGGTGCAACTTGAGGCACTTTCCTCTTGTCCTAATGTTTGTTGCTTGGGAAAGGAGGCTGACTCCCACCTTGCTACAAGCTCCCTTCAGGCAGTTGTACAGAGTTGATAGGGTCTCTCCGAGCCCCCTTTTCTTCAGGCTGAACACCTCCAGCTCCTTCATCTCCTCCCAATAAGACTTGTGCTCCAGACCCTTCAACAGCTTTGTTGTCCCTCTCTGGACATGCTCCAGCATCTCAATGTCCTTTTTACAATGTGGGGCCTAAAACTGTACTCAAGATACAGCCTTACAAGTGCCAAGCACAGGAAGGTGACCACTGCCCTGGTCCTTCTGGCCATGCTATTTCTGATGCAAGCCAGGATGCATTGGCCTCCTTGGCCACTTGAGCACACTGCTGTCATGCACTCTGCATGGCATCATTCTTCTCATGCAAATGCAGCTGTCTGCACTGAGGACATCCAGTTTAAGGCAGTCATCTCAGAGGGGTCAGACATGTGCTTTAACCACAAGTGGTTGGGTTGCTTGTGCAAACTGGTTATCAAGGCTCTTCCAGAGTCACTGGATGGGTTTTCTTCCAAGTTCACACAATCCCAAGACAACTGCCAAGAGCAAAGGAGGTAAGTGGATTTGGTAGCTGATACTCTTGATACCAAGAGTGGCTGTATTAACAATCTGGTTTCATGCAAAGATAAGTTTATTAGTGCTTTTCTGCTCTTTGTAGCTTCATTGCAGTCTGTAGGTCGCTCTGTTATGGGACACCACTGGAAATGTGCAGAAGCAAATTCCAGACATCTGTGTGTTTTTCCTAGCCTGCTCCCCTGATTGCTGAGGTTTCCAGCTTGGAAATTCGTGGCAGAACATGAAATACACGTGGCATCTCTGTGTCCAGGCACACAGAAACAAAATAAGTGTCATGGGGAAAATATAATTTCACAGTGGTAGGCCCTGCACTGGGATGAACAGACATCTTGTTTCCTCTCGTGGATGCATGGAAAATCAATTCCCAGTCCCCTGCCGTGGTTCCTAAATATGAACCAAATTCCCTCCTACAGTACAACTGTTTTTGTGCCATGAAAAGTTTTCATTTCTAGCAGAAGAACTGTAGGTAACACCTTTTTTGCTTGCTTCATTTGTCATTTGGGTGTCTATCTTAGCCTTTTTATAGGAATCTCATTTCAAGTACAGCTTTTTGCCTGGGGGTCTGGAGTAAATGAGTATTAAGTAACTGTATCTGTCTCTAATTCACTAAGCATCCAGAAAAACAGCTAATGTGCCTGAACCAGTGGGATGAACACATTAGATTAATCTAATTCAGCTACTTTTCACTCAAACGACCCAGTAGCATTTAGAAAAATGTTGTGAAAAGGATTAGGAATTTCTTTTCCACATTTTCCCTATATGCTTTCCATAACTTTTCTGCATTCCATTAAATGTTAGCTATTCAGTTAGCTTGTTTCCTTGACCCACCTGAAGACTTTACTTTTGAAATAAGTTTACTCTTAGAGCTGGCTCTGTATTCATTGAGGCTTTCAGTAACCAGGAAAGGCAACATTATAAGTGCGGACATACAGGCTGTAGCAGCTTTCGCCAACCAGAATGAGCAGCTAGTGACTGCAACCATTTCGCTTGCACCTCAGATGGGCAGGACACTACAGGGAATCTTGGAGCATCCCCCCAGCGTTAGGGCAATTCCCTGAGCTTGCAGTAGCCTCCTCTCCATCCTCTTCAGCTCCCTTGCCCCATGGTGGTGCTTGCTATAAGTTAGTGCAGTGGCAAGTCTGATGTATCCTCTGCTCCTTTATACCCCACGTTTTTTGAAAGTGATCTAGAGAAGGCTGCCTAACCCCTTCACTCTAACAGCAAATTACTGAGAGCTGCTCTTGTTGTGTGTGTATCTCTCACTGCAGTTCTGTACAGATCAGAGTTACCTCAGTAACCCTGGAGAGAATATCATGTGCAATCCTTTGTGTTCAAAGTCTCAAAACCCATCAAGGTATAAGACATAAATGGCTGCTTTACTGCCCGCAAGCCCTGCTCTCCTGTCAGTAGATTGCTTCAGTGTGATTTGTTCTTGGCATTTCCCTGTGGCTGTTGATCATCTCATTATACTTTGTAAGTGCTGACAAGCAGCTTGATTATTTGTCCAAGTGTTTTTCTGGGACCTGAAGCCAGTTTGCCTACTCTGTAATTCCCCAGTGCCTCCTTCCCCTCTTCTGAAAGCGGAACCCTTGGTCTGCCCTCCCTGGCCCCCTGGAACCTCCTTATCCCTGGTGGCTCCTCACAGTTAAGTGGTTGCATCTCCAAGGCTGCTTCAGGAAGCTCACTGTGTCCTGGGATGCAGTTCAACAGGCAGGGATGATAGAAAACACCACTGTTATCTAATTGCTCTCTAACTAAATCTCCTCTCTCTATCACGTGAGTTTGTGTCCTGCTAATATTGGCATTAGCTTCATCAGGCATTTGATTGCTTTTCAGTTTTTAGGGAAGATTTAAGATAAAAAAGGCATTAAGTATTGTGTCTCTCCCAGGAGGGCCCTGTGCTAACGTCACATCACCCTAAATAGTGGGTCATCTCTTTCGTTGGTCTCGCCTACTGCTGCTGGCTGGTTCCCCACTGCTCATTCAGGCCATAGTACAGGGAGATGCCAGCCTGGGAGCTTTGGGCCAGCAGGTAGGACACGAATCCCACAAAGACCCCAGCACCTCAGGAAGGCTGCTCTGGCAGCAAGGTGTGTCCAGGCTGTCCCTAGGCAGGAAGGTCCTCTCTCCCCTAGGTCAAGAGGTGATACAAAGCTCCTGTCTTTGTGTGCAGGGCAGAGGTTAGCTGGGTGTGTGGTGCACAGAGGCTTTACTTGATCACTGCTGGGGGCTTGGTTACTCTGTGGGAGCCGAGACCAGGCTGTTGTGCTGTGCAGGAGAGGTGGCCAGGAGCTGGCAGCTCTGGGGTGGTGATTTCCTCCTCTGCTCCCCAGTCACTGCAGGGTTCTGCTCTGGAAAAGATACACGGTAGAATAAGCACAGGAAAGGCTGAACTTTCCTTGCCAACAGCAGATGAAAAGAGAGGTTATAAAGTCACTTGTCTCTGGTAACATGGCCCCAGCTCTGACACAGAGGTGGAGGGCATCCAAGTTTCATGCTGGAAGGAGATGAGCCCACACCTGGAATCCTATCCCAGTTTCAAAGGTCAGGTTCATTTCTGCAGTTACAGATGTCGTGGGGATGGCATTTGACCCTGGCTCATCCTACACAGAAGGCAAGGTATGATGGACAGCAGGATCATTTGAACCTCCCTGAAACTAGCTTTCCTTTGAATTACAAACTGTTTTTTGTTTCTTCCCAGCCAGGTCTCTAGACAAACTCTATAACTTTGCTGACTGCTCTGGCCTTCACCTGATCTTTGCACTGAATGCTTTGCGCCGAAATCCCAACAACTCCTGGAACAGCTCCAATGCCCTCAGCCTCCTGAAGTACAGCGCCAGCAAGAAGTACAACATCTCCTGGGAGCTGGGCAACGGTGAGTGTGGGAACAGGAGAGCCACGGGAATGGAGCTCACTGTAGGAGAAAGATATTCAGTTTTGGAAGAGGATATTTGCAAATCCCAGGATAATTTGACATTGTAGTTTCAATGGATTTAAAGGCCCCAGCACCACCTCTAAGACGGCCTTGATGTGAGTTAGCCCCTTAGCTGGACATTTCTATTAGCTTGTATTAAGCATATGCAATGTTTCTGCCCTGGCTGTGGGCTCAGCTGGTCCTGGGGTGGACTTGTATGGTGGCTACAGTGCCATGGGAAGTGGGCAACTCCATGGGGATGGGAGCATGACACCAACGCACAGGTCCTTTTCCCAGCACACAGCAAAAGGGGTGCAGGAGAACAAGCAATGGCTCTCATCCACTCCTCAAAGGTTCCTTCTGCTGCTCTGCAGAACTCCCTGCCTCCTGTCCAGACCTCAAGCTGTGTGACAGGGTGAGCTGTGTGCCTCTCTCTCTGGAAGTGTAGACGAAGGAGCAGAGCTGACAAGCCTTGCTTGTCTATTTTTATCTTTCCAGAACCCAATAACTATCGGACACTGATCGGCCGCTCAGTGAATGGCAGCCAGCTAGGAAAGGACTACACTCAGCTGAGAAGCCTAATGCAGCTTATCCGCACTTATTCCAGAGCACACCTCTATGGTCCAAACATTGGCAGGCCCAGGAAGAATGTCATCGCTTTCCTGGAAGGGTAAGTGATGTTGCTTTCATGAAAAAGAGATCAGAAATCCCTCCTGAGACAGAGCCCTTTTGCAACAGGTAGGCTTGCTCTTTGAAATCCCCGTGTCCAATAGCCTCCAGGGTGAGCCACCACAGCAGCAGAGGCTTGGGGAGATGGTTGTCTGTACTGCTAAAATTCCCACCTGGTGGGATTTTAGGCTGGACTGATTAACACCCTCCCAAGCATTTCCAGTGTTTCCCAGTTATAGGCAGACTGAGGTGCCCGCCTTGTTGGGATCTGAAGACAGCGCAGGCTGCTGCGTGCCTGTGGGCTGCCGGGTCAGGAGGTGGGTCCTGGCACCACGTACCAATGTGGATGTTATTATCTGAGTCCTCCTAGGCAAATTGCTTTGTCACTATTTGGTCACTTCTTCTCCCTGTGCTTTCCCCATACGTTCAGAGAAAGAACCTGTAGCAATTTTCTTCGCTGACCAAGTCCTCTTCCTCCTAGGAGAATTGGCATGTCTCTAGTTTGGGAAGGCCAGAGGTGGAGAAGGAATGGTGACAGTGAGGGACACAGACACCTGGAGGTGACATTGGACAGCTACAGGAATCAGGGAGGTGTGGGAGCCTGCTGGCAGCAGGAGTTGAGACTGTATGGCTTGAAGACCATGCAGCAGAGGCGAAATTCCCTGCAGGACTGTAAACAGAAACTCCAGTGCAGAAGACTGGGCAGGGGGAGGTGTGGAAGGGACTCTGCTGGGAGCAAAGCTGGGTCTAGCATTCATTAACATCTGCAGGAATGATCTGGCAGAAACAATAAACAGCACACTGATGCAGTCCCCAGCGAGGCGGGGAAGGAGCCAGGGCCAGATTCTCAGCTCTGCTGCAGCAGCACAAAGAGACCATAAAGCTGGTTGAACCAGCTGCGACGCCAGCATCCCTCCCAGCAGCAAAAGTGGGGGAACAGCCCCTGCGCCCACACTGCAGCTGCTGCCAATGCCGCGGGAGCCAGCGCTTGACGGAGCCCCTGGGTTCAGTACAGGGCATGGAAGCGGCGCAGGGGGAGTTACAAAATGTTGTAGTAGCCTTGATCAGCAGGAAATCTATTAGCGCCGGGAGGAGCGGGCTGAGTAAGAAAAACAATGGGGATGAGAGCCAAAGAGCTATTAGAGAAAGGGAAGCCCTACTGCTGCGTTTGCCCTTCGTGCACCGCAGCCGGGTCCCAGGGAAGGGAGGTTGGAAGAGCCAAGTCACACGGCCAGGGTGGTCCAGCAGCTCAGCGTTGGTGCGGCGGCGTTTTGACGGACAGCAACCCTGGGAGTGAGGCTGTAGTGTACGGTGTGGTGGAGAGAATGGCAGAAACCCCATCTCAAATGAAAGGGTAGGTATGTAAGAGCTACAGCCCTGGTGACAGGATGCTGGGGGCTCTCCAGACCCCCCCATTGGTCTGAAAGAGTTGTGATGAGTATGCCTGCTCTCCAAGCTATGTGCTGTTTCCTCTGCTGCCATCCTGCCTGCCAGGGTGACTCTGGTCAACAGGTGCTCAAAGTATTTTCTCTTTCCCATGGAGAAACCTTGTGTCCTGCACTCCAAATCCTGGTGTCTGCAGCTCACAACAAGCAGCACATGCCTGCATGGCCTTACAGCCCATGGGGTCCTGAGGGAAAAGAACTGCTTGTCTTTCCACATAAAGACCTTATTATTACCAAGCAGGGCATAAAGAGGAGGAACAAGTCTGATTACATAAAGACAAAGGACTAAACACTCATTTGCAGTATTTGGAAATGGAGTTGCAAAAGGATAAACAAATAAACCCTGGTGCCCAAGCTCTCTGACAGCATGAGCTTTATTCCCAGTAGCTCCTCAAGGTCTCTTCAGTATCTGGGTTAGTGCTACTGAGAGCTCTGTCTTCTGCAGGAGCATCCAGAACTGGTCAGTGGAACGTGGCTCAGCATGTGCCTGGTGCTGTCACAGCCAGGACGTGCCTCTCACAGTCCTGAATGAGCCACACACAGTCAGCAAGCAAGAGAGATGAGAAGGAATTTAGGAAGGTGAGCTCAATATCAAACCTTCTGTCTGCCTTGCTAGACCTCCATGAGTGGTCTACATAGTAATCACGGTAGGATGAAGGCTCCTGAGTGAATGAAATATGCACAGCTAATAGTCCTTGTGATGCAAAATATGCAAAGTTTTTCTCTTCTTTAAAAAAAAAAAAAAGTGATGAACAGCAGAAGTCAGCTAGGTAGGAAGAGATATGCCAAGTGGAAGATTATGACTCAAGTGTTAGGTAAGTCTGGAGGGGGGGAGATGACACCGCAGAGGAGAAGATGGGAAGGGTGGATTAGTGTGTTAGGCAAGCATGGTTCTGTTACACAAAGTGAGGAAGTGAGTTTTGGTAGGGGAAGCAGTGGAAATTAGCTGAAATGGGAGAAGAGAACTCAGAAAAGGCCAGGGAGTGATCTCCAACAGTAGAAGCTGGCATTAGATATTCTCCAGAGAAAGCCTCTGGAGTTACCTTAGGTCTTGAAACATTCAGAGAAAAGTCTCGCTGTGAAGTATTAATTAGAATTACATTTCCCTGTGGCATGCTTTGTGTACCAAACATTGTAGTCTATTTTTAACTGTTATCTCAAACAACTAAGCTAAACTTGTTCTTTATGTTTTATTTTTTTTCCTGCAATAATGGCAGCGTGGGCATGAGTTGGGTGTTTGTATCTGCTAAGCACCAGGTTCTGTTAGTCTCAATGGTGGGAGATGGGCACCCCCAAGGCTGTTCTGACCCAATCCTAAGATCTATCCTCCAGGACAGGGTGGAACTGAACCCATCCTGAGATGCCACCTTCCTCTGGGGTCTGTTAAACAATGAGTGCAGATTGGACACCTGAAAGTCTGCAGCATGTGGGGGGGTGTGCACGCTGTCCCACTGCAGAGGTTGTCCTTAGGCAGGTGACACTGAGTTGTGCTGGGTGACAGGGGTGCTCTTCCTGATGATGGAAGCACAATATGGTGAGGGGAAGAGAGACCTGCCTGAAACACAGAAGCGTGGGCTTTGCACACCCTTCAGTGCTGAGTTATTGCTCCAGAGCTCTTGCACCACCCTGTGCAGAGCAACAGCTCAGAGTGGCCATAGCCATCAGTGTCACTCTGGGCTGGCAAGCTCTGGAGCCCTGACCAGGACTGCTACTGCTGGTGTAAGGACAGGCTCTGCAGTGATGGAGCACTGCTCAGATGGCTGGGGCCTGCTGTTCAGGAGGCTAGACATGGTGTCTTGTGGATGCACAGGTGCAAGAGGGAATTTCTCCAGACACAACCAAAAGTTGAGTTTGACGAGGTGTTAATTAGACCATTCATGCAGCCTGAGCTGTTGGAGAGCAGACCATGTCAGCTACCTACTGCGTCTGCAGGTACAGGGATCCCAGACTGCTCAGAATTTGCTTGGGGGAAAAGTTATAAGATTCTAAGGAATTAACATAGATTTTAACAACAGATCAGGAGTGAGACACAGAGGTTAATGCATGGCTGAATAACACATTCGGTGCTGCAAGAGAAGAAACACGAGGGAAAGCTGTTAGGAAGGAGGTGCTAACACGTGTTAGAGCTCAGAGCATTAGCTACAAAATGTAGGCTGGCACGTCTGGGCAGATTTAGTTAGGGGCTCTCATTACCTATTGTTCTTTGGCTGCTACAGCCCAGTTTTTGCCACTGCACACTCACAAATCAAGGTGTTACCTCCACCACAGCAGGGGTTGCAGTGCCAGTAGGATAAGGGCTGGCAGTCACTTTTGCACACACTGGACTGGCTGTTGGTGCTCTGTGCCTGATGCTCTGGCCCCTTTGGATCCTGAGACTGCTGAGGTAACCAGAGAAGTGAAAGTCTTTCCTGTCTGGAACTACCATCTTTCCCTATTCCCCATCCCGCAGGTCTCAAAGCCACCAGATCGAGTGCCTCCTTGTCTTTTTCTGCCCTCTTTCCAACCTACTTGCTCTTTTCTTGGTACTGCTGTGACCGTTGTGTATCCACCCTTTGGTCACACAGCCACAGCACCTCTGGCCAGGTGACAGAAGCAGGTGAGAAAGCTCCCAGTTTTCAGTCCTCCCCTTGCAAGGCACAAGAGTTTCTCATCCTTCATGATTTTACTGCCTCCTGCTCCTGGTTTGTAGTACCTGTGGAGAGTTACCAACCCATCTGGGTCACTTGGTCTATTTTTGATGATGATGTCATTCCACAGTGGTCTGAAAGGAGCTCATAAATGTGAGGAATCATGTTTGTCAGTGGTGGTGAATCCATTCCTCCCTGCCACCTGTGCCAGGGTTAGGAAGGGGCTTCAAGATGATATCTTGGTTATCTGTGGACAGCCCAGGTAGGGATCAGGTTAAAACCCAACCCAATCCTCAGCTCTGCTTCCTGCACCAGAAATCAACTCCAGGGTTCCTGTGTGGATACGTAAGTGGCAGAGAAAGTTGTTAGCTTATAGCCTATGAAATGGCACAGGTTGTATATTTGGGTTCCAACAAAACAAAATCAAGATGCTAAAAATGGGAGAGACTTTGGTATTTTTACGATGACTGCCCATGCCTTGTGCCTCTGCCATCATGAGGATGAGGAGGGCTGTGTCTGTCTCAGCAGTTCAGGCATTGCTTTTTACCCAAATAGCAGCCAAAGACAGTGTATGGACAGAGCTTTTTTGTTTAAATTCAAGTGAGAAGGAGAAATAAATATCTGCAATAGGTGGTATCCATCAGAGGGAAGGACTCTGGGTGAACTTCAGGAATGAATGTGAGCATTTGTCCTGTTCTCTTCCTGACAAGGACTTCTGCCATGTTTGACACAGGGGACTTGTAAAGCACTGAATTTTTTAGGATCTGTTTGGGATGTTTGACTCTCTTTAGAAGTACATCCTTGCTGTACTGATCTAAGGCTCTTTAGTGATGCTGCAGAAGCAAGTGTGTCTCAGTCAGAGAGCCAGAAGCTTCAACCTTACACAAGCTACCACAGGGCTGGTGGCAGAGACTGTAACAGGACACAGTAGATCCTGAGCAAGAATTTTGTGCACAACATCAAGCCACAGGACAAGGAACTTTAAATTAATGATACAATGGGAGAAGGAGGTCACTGCAGCATGAACTCAAGCTCTGCTAGCATTGAACTTATAGCTGACTCCATTCATAAATACGTTGAAATGAGGTGTGAAGGATGAGATGAATCATTTTACAGTTGGTTGTATAGCAGGGTCAAGGAGCTGAGATTCAAGCAAAGGATTTAGCTACTGCTCTTTTAAGAGGAAAGAGTTAATATAGTTGTTGCTGCTGAAACTTAATTTGATGTCTGGAATGCCAAAATTACAGTCACCTGCATAGGAAGAACAAAATGGGTAAGCAAAACACAGGTGAGATTTCAGTACTGTCTAAGTACACAATGTGCCTTCATTCTGATTGCCATCTACCATCTTTGTCATTTAATCTCAGAAAAGATATAATAGAACCAGGAGGGTTACAGGGAGAGGAGCTGAGGATGTGCAGTGATATAGTTACGTGATTTCTTCACGTGAGAAGAGATTAAATAGGCTATGTCTCTTCAACTCAGAAGAGAGACAGCTTGGAGGGAATGTTGTTGAGGGCCAGGAGCCTGTGAATGGGGTGTTTTGTCCACAGTGCAGAAAGCAGTTTGGAAGGAAGCTTTGGAAAGGAGGAAGCTTATTCACATGGTATGTGATGGCATTGTAGAAGTCATTGTCATACGGTATTGTGGAGGCTAGGGGTAGGATATAAGCTAACAACTCTTTCTTCCACTTAAGTACCCACTTAAGTCCCTGGAGTCCAGAGCTGCCCCCAAGGACGTAAACCTCTCTTTGATAGAAGGCTTGTGCAGCCCTACCATAGATCAGGTTGTTTGAAGAAAGGTGATGCCAAGCAGATGGAGAATACAATGTATCAACAGATTTATAACTAGTTCACACCTGGAGTGAAATTCCTCTCTGAAATATGGCATTTCAGGATAAAGTCTTTGCAGCAGGTGGCATGAGTGGGGTCTAGTACCTATCTCAGCTCCTGTGGGTATTTGACTGTGCTACTGGAACCTGAAGCAGTTAGTAAGTGAAGCCTGTGCCTTAGTGACCCTCACCAACCAATTCAGACACAACATAAAGCTATTTCGACCCATCACCATTGGCTCAAAGGGCAGAGATCTGCCACCCAGCTCTAAGGATCCACGAGGGCACCACAGGCAAGCCAACACAGTTCCTACTTTTGGGGCTTGCCAGAGGTAGGGTATCTGGTTATTTTGTAGTTCTCCAGGGAGCAACAGGTGAAATAACTCATGTTTGTGACGTCCAGCACTCAGGAGTCAATGAGATGCTAAATCACCTGGGTACCTCTGCAATAACAACTTGCCTCCTTTTGCAGCTGCATTCCTTGTTACAGCACCACCTTTTCTTTATTTTCTAATTTAAAGGGTGATGATCTGCAATTACCCGCACGGGAAAGGGATTTCTGAATGCAGATATCTCTTTAATGAATCAGAAATAGGCCTAGGAAGTTCCAGTGGCTGGAAGCTGGGGCCAGACACATTCAGATGAGAAATAACACACTTGGAGGCTAATTAACCATGGGAGCAATTTACTTAAGGTTGTAGTAGGTGCTCCATGACTGACAAGCATTGAATCAGGACAGGAGAAATATTTCAGAGATCTGCCTAAACTCAAGTGAAAGTTGTGGTCCAGAGAGATATGGCTGTGAGAGATGCTCTGGAAGAGGTTGGATTGGACCCATGGTTTCTCCATATAGACTTCTGATATCAATATCATCTTGTAGTGTTGCAGTCCTTCTGCTCCATTCTCCCACAGTTCATGAATGACCTGTGCGGTAAGTCCCACCTTGTGCTAGTATTACCATTTCTGGGACAGAATTGTGAACTGCTTGAGTGACTGAGCAATATTGAATTATATTTTTCTCAGTCCTAGCTCAACACAGAGCCCCACAAGTAGCAGTGGTGGCATGGGATGTTGGCACATGGGCAGCTGCAAGGGTAAGGAGATGGACATATCATAGAATAATGGAATAGTTTGGGTGGAAAGAGAACTTAAAGGTTATCCAGTTCCAACCCTCCTGCCATGGGCAGGGACACCTTTCAGTAGACCAGATTACCCAGGGTCCCATCCAACCTGGCCTGGAACACTTCCAGGGATAGGGCACCCACAGCTTCTCTGGGCAACCCACTCCAGTGCCTTACCAACCTCACACTGAAGAATCTCTTCCTAATATCTGATCTAAACCTACCTTCTGTGAGTAAAAAGCCATTGTCAAGCTCAGTGACTTTGTCTCATCCTTAATATCACAAACACCCTACCCGAAGCTCCTATTCCTCCACGTGCCTCTGACATGTTCTGCTTTCCCACCTAGAGATGTTCCCCCAGCAGATTTTGAGGACTGTTTTTGAAGACTTTCACCTGTGCCCAGATTTCTGATGTGTGGAAATCCAGCCAGCCAAGACCTAGGGCTGCCACCCATCTGGATTACAGGGCATGGCCACAGCATTTGCCCCTATCTCCTGCACAGCACAGGCTGAGCTTGTCCCATAGATCCTGGGAGGGATTTACTGCAGATGCGCTGCAGGGTCAGTTGATGCTCAGAGAGAGAGCCCAGTGTGTAGGAAAATGGCAGATTTACTGTGCCAGCCCAGCCCATCTGCGCAGCACATGTGCGGGGGTCTGAGCGCTCCCGGAAGCGTCTGGTTCGCGCCGCCTGCTCTGCGCTGCACACGTGGAAACTGCGCAGTCCGGGAAACCCCAGATGAAAATGTCTTAGCACTGGTCATCTTGACCGTGTGGATCTCCACTGGCCTCAAAATCTGTGGGTGGAGCAGCACAGGTGCTATAGGAATAAAGGGATTAGTTAAATCTGTATTCCTAAAATGAGGATATTTGGATACCTGGACTTTACTGCATCTCCACCAGCCCCTAGGCTTTCTTCTCTTGTTCCTGCAGTACCACTTTCTGGCTGCCGAGCTGCTCTAGGTTCCCTCTGGAGAGTAGAGACCATTACCCAAGTCATCTGGGGTGGTCCAGGAACAACTCCATCTCTAAGGCAGGACTTGAAGATTTACCAGGAATTTTTGAACTTCATCTGACAGAAATTTTAATAAAAAGAAAAAGAAAGAAAATAGAAAGGAAGAAAGACAGACAAACAAAAAGAAAAAACAGGCAAACAAAAGAAAGCAAAACTTGAGCTAGATATGCATCTTTTATGGTAAAATTTGAAAATCACAAAAACTAACTGATTTGTTTTGCTATTATGGAGGTAGAAGAGGAACACCAAGCAAGTCAGGATCTTTTCTGTCCTGTTTTTGGTCTGCATTGTGATGCCTAAGTGATGCCTGTGTCCTAGAACAATATTTTCTTGGGAGCTTTTTAACAAGAGGCAAATTAGCTTCCTTGAGACATGGGAGATGAGACAAATGGATATTCTGCTTCTGATGCTCCAGGGATGCTGGTGGTTACATCGAGGGTTTACTTTACTTTGCTGTCCCTGCTCAAAACAAGTATAGAAGTCCTGATTTGCAGCGAGCCTCCAAGAACTGTGGAAATGGCAAGGAAAATGGGAGAGCTTCTTCCTCCAAGCTTGATCTGCTCATAGTTTTGGACTGTGAATGGAGAATGCCAAGCTGACCCTGAAGAGGTGATTTAATAAAGTCCAGGATGGTTTATTTTTGGCCAGAATGTAAAGCATTTGAGTTTAGAAAACAAGTTGGGCTAATCTTCAAATCCAATTGCAACGTATTGATTTTCAAATCCAATATAGATTGTGTTCATAATTTCAGTTTAGAGTTCATTATTTTACTCTTGTGCACTTCATACCTTACATTTTAGGCAGCAGCCCCTGTACAGAGCATTTAAAACCTGAGAGTTGGGGTTTTTGACTCTTTTGACACATTTCTGCACACTTAGTTTAATACAACAGCAGCCTGTCCAGAGCAATATTTGCAAAATCCCCTTTTTGCCAGGTGCCCGCTCTGGGAAGCTCACACTTCTCACTATGGCTGCACTAGGGCTGGTCCAGCTGATCTTCTTGCCCTGCTTATCTGCGAGGGAACTGTCCCCAAGGCATTGCCCTGCTGCTGATCTTCCAGGCCTGACCCTCAAGAGAGATGTAAAAGCATTTCAGAGAGGCTTTTATATCTTTTACAGAGCCTGGGAACTGAGCTCGCAGCACTGCTAGGCAGTAGAATTGGGGATGCATCAGTGCTACAGGAGTGAATATGTTATTGTTTTTCCGTTTCTAATTGTATCTCTTCCCTCTCTGGCTGCAGGGATTTATTATTGCTGCCTTCGCCAGCATCCTCTTATGCTCCACAGGGTTCAGCTGCCCTTTTGTCCCAGTCTATAATTGACCATCGTCATTAATTTAAAGTTAGAATGATTGTTTCCAAGATATATTTAGCCTGAAGCTTGCTTGCTCCTCAGACCTGATTAAAGGCTCGTGTGCCAAAGAGCTGCTGCCTGTCCCTGCCATGACAACTAGTCTGATAGAAGGTCTCATCTCTCCTCACAAACCTTCCCTTTCCTTCCTCACCCTTGGTCATGGGGCTCTCCTGGGGAAGTTGGGGTCGCTGGACCCAGCACCACTCATCCGTGTACTGTGGAGTCAAGAGCGCAGTGACATTCCTGCAGTGTTCCCAGGATCCTCCTGCATCAAATGCAGCCCAAGAAAATACAGCATCATTTCCTTTCTCAGCATATTCACTTGCTCAAGCAAATGTCTCCTGTCACGTGTGCACATTCTTACTTCCAAAATCATCAGCCAGGCAGTGCACGTTGCACTCGTGCACAGAAAACGTGCCTGTCCAGTCGGTGTGTGCCTTTACGTGTTTTCAGATCTGTGCCCCTAAACATAAGAATATAAGGACTGCTTGGGCTTCAGCGTGGGAGCTGCAGTTTCCCGAGGTGCAGTTTGCATTGCTGGACCAGGGAGCCAGGGAGGGGCCCTTGCAGCTACAGGCTCCTGCTGCAGAGGTTACATATGGTCCCCAAGATTAGGAATTGCCTTGGTTTTGAGATGAGCAGTGTAAGCCAGTATACTTGTGTATACCTGACTCAAGTCTGACTCAAATAGGAGCTGTCTGTAAGATGGGTGTTTTTTAAAGGTAGTCAAGGCAGAAGCCATCAGGAGACCAATACCTAGATAATAACTCACTTTAATCTTGTCCATGAAAGTGCTGTCATTACTTATAGGAATGGGACAAACCAAAAGTGCACCCAGGTCAGAATCCCATCAATTTGCTAATAGCCAATGACAAAGAAAGAGTCAAAAGGAAAAAAGAAAAAAAAAAAAGGAAAGCACTTAGCAGTATTTGTCCAGCTGTTCCTCCCTTCCTCCAGGACTCAGGAGTTTCTTGAGCTGGAGGTGGCACTTTTGCATCTAATAGCTTTGCTGGGTTTTATTTCTATTTTAGTCCATTTTTCCAGTCCTTGCTTTAATCCAGGCAAAGATCTCCTCAGCTTAAATAGGTTAGGGGGAAGAAGTACCTCCTTCTTAGGGGAAGTACCTACTTCTTAGGGGAAGAAGTACCTCCTTTTAAGATTGACATTTAAAACTTGTTCTTTAATTGCTATTGAGAGTTGTTAAAGTCATAGAACTTAGTACATGCCTCAAGATGTTGTTCCTGAGATGCTGTCTGAAAGCTCTCTCTACCTGCCCCAAATGAAGCCCAGAGTTCTGCTGCCAGTTGGGTTTGTCTCTGTTGTTCTCAGCTGTGCTTGCTATGAGCATTTGTATTAAGTAGAATTTATTCCTTCCATTTATGAACACAAAGGCTTCATTAGAAAGTATTTTTGGCTGCAGTGGCCACCTGTAGTATCACATCATGTAGGATGGGCATTGATTCTTTAAGGATTTCCCCTGTGACAACACTGGGCTTATGTTGTTTCCTCCTCTATTTCCCATAGGTTCATGAAAGTGGCTGGCGGCACAGTGGATGCTGTTACCTGGCAACAGTAGGTATTCACCATTCCTTCTACTTTCCAACACTAAGTGTAGTGATTGCAGATACTGAGGACAGAGCTCTGGGTGTCAAAGGGGGCAGATGTGCTACAGCCACATCTTCTGTCCTTCTGCTGCATTTAAACACGTGAAAGAGGCTCTTCCCTTCCTTCTCAAGCCTCTCAAACAATTACAGGAGTGGATGTGTTAATATTAACCTCTGCAGTTGAGACACAGGTTAAAAATACACTGCCTGCCTACCTGGCCTGCCAGGTTGCTGGAAACAGGGCTCTGCACTGGACTGCCAGGTCCCTGGAGGTGGCTAGGAGGACAGGCAGCTCTGGGGGTGTCCTGAGTAGGGATAACAGGGAGTTAAAAGTGTGACACGATGTATGGGACTATCTGAAAGCCATTTTCCTTTCACCCCATCACTGTCTCCTCATGTCTGCTGGCCTAAAGCTAAACTGGTTCGTCCCGAGGAGGGAGAGTCAGCTTAGTCCAATGTTCACACATAATGTCCCAGTCTCCATTCTGTTTTGTAAGGGTGTCCACAGACACACAGCTCTGTCCTACACTGCAGGTGGAGCCCCAGGAGCAGATATCAATGGAAAGGGAATTAACATCCAAGATCCTGGCCCAGCTGGGGCTGATAGAGAGATGCTGATACCTGATTTTCCTTCTGTTTCTTACAAGTGCTGCAGTTCAGAAGGTAAAAACAAGTTCTGAGCTGTAGCTCTGATATAAAAAGCACAAAGAAGAGGGAAAAGTTTTCTTATTTATCTCTTTCCTCCTATTTCCACCAGCCACAGTTTGCATGCTGTGGCCAGAGGTAGGGTCCCCAGCAGGCTGTGGTTCTCTGCAGGGGAGTGCAAATGTCAGTGCAAAGGTGAGGCAGTGTGCAAGCACAGCATTGACCACCAAAACTGATAGCAAAAGGGTTTGACTCTCCTGCCTCAGAAAGGTCACATATCAGAGACAAGAATTCACTGGACCAAAAAACTATGGTAACACCCCTCTGTTCTCAGGAAAACTGGATTTGCTGCCATGCTGGGTTAAATTTCCTGTGCAGGACACTGGCCTTGAGCACGGCAGCCAGGGTGTCAGGTCCGAGTTGTGCTTGTGTGTGCTGCCCACCCAAGCTGGTTCTTCACAGGGACCCTTCATGGAGTGCTCGAGTTGCTTTGCTGAAGTGCAGCAGCAGGTTTGTTAAGCCCATCTCTTGTAAAGGCCTTTTGTGGACTTGCTTTTAAATAGAGCTTAATGGGTTTTAGGATATGAGGTTTTCTTGAAAGTGCACCCACAGTCTGTGTGTCAGTGTGTTAACCTTGGAGGCTCCTGCAGAAGCATTTGTTGGCATCTCAGAGTGGTTTATAGCCCCAGGCATGACCAGCACCCAGTAAGCCCCATTCCTGCAGCTTGGCTTGCCTCAGTGTTGCTTGCTTGGGCGTTTAGCTCCTCGGGCTTCCTTGCCAGGCAGCAGCAGCTTGCTGCAGTGGGGACAGTGGGGTAGCAGAGGATTTGGAGCAGAATTTGTGTTGCTTACAGGCTCATGCTGTGCAATGATGATCTATCTCTCTGCTGGGAGTTTGCTTTTCATGATTACACGATGTGCTGATCGCATTTACTTAGTCCAGGAATTTGCTTTCTGCAACAGGACTTGATCACTGGGCCAAGCCCTTGGACGAGTTAAAGGAACAAACTTCCAGCCTTCAGATGTGGAGTTTCATCTGGTGTGCAGGGAATCTGCCTGCACGGCTGCTTTGAAACCTTGTCTCATAGGATCAGTGTGAAGTGCTGATAGGCTCTGGTGCTGAGCAGCCACTCTGAAGCAGCAACCTGTGAGCAGAAGGACTGGTGCAGCTCCCCATGAGGGTCGGCAGAGCTGTGCTGCTGCCTGCTACCCATTTCCACTGCAGCAGAGGAGCAGCTTCTCCCCCAGCCAGGGTTTGCAGCTCTAGAGATTGCACCCGTATACGATTGTGTGGACTGGCAATAGCCACAGCTTCGAGCTGGGCTTCTGTACTGTTTATGAATAAATGTCAAAACAGTGTCTCATCCCTCTGCTCCAAACAGCAAAACAAAACAAAACAAGTTCCTTTGTATCCAAGAAGAAAATTATTAGCAGGAAACTAAACTGCTGTCTAACTTCAAGTATGAATAGTTTGGTTCCAAACCCTAACGTCCTCCTGGGATATTGGTTATAAATTTGTCAAATCTGTTATTCCTTTGAATAGTCTGTGCTGAATCCAGAAAGAGAATTGAGAAGGGAATATATTGCAGGGATCCCTGTTCTCTGTGTGAAAACAGAATCTATCTGAAATATATATGACAGAAAAGAGACACTGGGTGGAAATAAGCAGCCCCACCAGCTTTTCTGAATATGGTTTCACTTAGATAAGTAACTCAGCATGTGTGCCTTCCTCTTCAGAAGTAAAGTGTTGCTGGAGAGGGATGTGTGAATGGCTTCAAAGTGCTCAGGGAATTTACACTAAAGGAGGTTGTGACAGTGGCTCCAAGAGTTTTGTCATTTCACTGGTTTGTTATGTTTCGTTATGAGTAACTGCAGACCCCTCAACCTTTGGATGTGGGTTTCCACTGCCCAGAATCCTCCCCACAGCCGTCTCTTTGCTCTGCGCTGGTGTCCCCACACATGATGAGGATTCATTGCCCACTTAAACTTACAGCTGTGCCCAGTTCCATCCCTGGGCATACTCCCTCAGTCTGTACCACTGGTTTTCCATTTGAAGTCTTGTGCAAAACTCCAAGTTTAATGGAGTTTAACTCCCATTTAATGGGCAAATCCTTATACAGTGGTGCCTCTGAAGCACAAATCCCTACTATTTACAGGGAAAGTAAATATTTGCACCTTCAAAGTCAGTGGACATCTGTTCCTGTGGCTTCTTGGAGAATGCCACATTTTCTTCCAAGATAGAAAGTCACTTGTCCTATGTGGCAAATCAGAGATGCCAGACACACAGGCATGTGTGAGATGTTGCTTAAAATGCTTTTGGCTGGTTTGGTTTGGGTAACTTCTGACTTAGTCATATTGAACATGCAGATGGAAATGCTCACAAGCACAGGGCAGATTTCCCAAAGGTTCCAGTTGCCCACCATGTGCACACACACACCAGTGTATGTACCAAGGGTATACATTTGGGCTCTCATCAGCCTGTTGGGAGTGCTCAGAGTGCAGTATCTTCAGAAGTTGTGCCTGGAGGAAGTGGCTGCATGAAGGAATTCCTTACCCATCTCCGTCTGCAAATCAATCTGATCAGGCCACAGCTTTGCCCACTGGATTGCCATCTTCTGCACTGTCTGATGGAGGAAACAGCATCATGGCCTGGGCCACCAGCACAGTCCCAAGCAGTGCCAGGGCATGGCTGGGCAGATGGCATGGGCCAGGGATGGCTCTTAGTGGTAGAAGAGGGAAAGGAATTTAGTCAGGGGGCAGAGAAAGGCATGAGTGTGAGTTGTACCTTTGGGCCAGAGAACAGCCCCCAGTCTTTCCTCATCAGTGCACTTACTGGTTGACTGGCGCATTCTGCCTCTCCTCTCCAGTGGGAACAGTGGTGCAGGCCCATGTCCTGTGCTGCAGATGGGGGTTCTGCCCTCTCCTTGGGAAGATGCTCATGGATCAGGTCCACCTGTCAGCAGAGGTGTCTCAGTTCGGCAGCTGTGGTGGCAGCAGGGTGTCATGCTAAAGGTGGGGATCTTCCCTGCTTGGTGTGCCTGTCAGGCAGATGCCCTAATTCCTAGCAGGCTCTCCCTGTAGCAGCAAGCAACAAAGTAGATCCGGAAATTCCTGAGCTTTGGGAAGTGGGCTTTAATGTAATTAACTGCAACAGAAGAAGAGGTCAGATAATAGGGGCAAAGGTTTCTCTTTAAATTGAAGGAGAAGGTAAATGAAACCAGCTGCCCAAGAATCAGTGCGCTGCCTTCATTAAACGCGGGACAATGCTTTTTGGTCCCATGCAGCAAATTGTACATCTTTCCAGAAAACCATTTTAAATGCAGCAGTAGACTTGGAGGTGAGAGGCCAGAGACATGTAGCCAGCCCCAGAATCACCCAAGCGCCCTGCCCTGCTTCCTGGCACAGTCCTTCTCTGGGAGTCACCGGGGAGCTGTGTGCAGCATAGCCAGTGCCCATGGTGAGCATGCTGATGTCTCCTTGGCTTTGGGGTCAATTTTGGTGCTACACCATACCCAAACCACTGACAGGTCTGTCAGCCTGTGTTGGAAATTAATAGTTTTTCCATGAGCTACATGTCCTCTGCCTCTGCAGAGTCACAGCTGCCAGAGACCCCTGCCCATGCTGGGAAAGATCTGTCCATTCATCTCCTTTGGCGCTCAGACCTTGCCAGACCAGGAGAGGAGATGTGGATACTTTGACCCCTGGGGCTGGCTCATCTTGGCTGCCTGGGGAGGTACTTGTCAGTACTGGAGCCTTCTGCAGCTGCTGCTGGCTTTTTTGGAGGTTGAAGAGTTGTGACTGTTTTAGGGGTGTTTTTTTAAAGTCAAGTGCACTGAGTCATTGTAAATATCAGCAAAGCTGCAGCCTTTGCTCCTGGGAATAATCCACGCCTAATGAGCTCTTCTCCTGCTTTAAAGCCTGACAGTTGTTTGCATTTTGTGGCTTTCTATACTGCCTTTACTGATGGTTGAGGTTTCCAAAAGTAAGTACCCTCATCTCAACGATCTGAAGCTTACAGCTGGAAACAGCTCACTCATTCCTGAGTAGCCAGGTATCGCTGCAGTCCTCAATTCCTCTCTCTTCCTCATAAACCCTTGTGCAACTGGTGCCATTTTCCCTCTTCACCAGTCCAACGAGATTGAAGTATCTGTTGGTGACCAAGAACTCACCTGGCAGGTCTGCAAGAGATCCTTGTCCATCCTACTGAAGTTTGTAATTGCCTTTCATGATCTCCTTAAATACACAAAGCTGAGGTGTTCCCCTCCTCACTCTCCCAGGAGACATGCTACCAAGATTTCCTGATACTGAAGCCGGTTTCCTTCTGCCCTTCATACCTCTGCCAGTCTCTGTTTCTCTGCATTGTTAATGAAGCTGTCAAAAAAATGTGACCATGGCACTATCCCAGGGTATTTCTGATCCCTGCAGTGTCTGGGCTCTGCTCAGCACAGCAGCACCTTCCCAGGCTGCCTCCATGTGGTCCTCTGGAGGACAGAGACACCTTTGGGGCTGCTCCTGGTCCTCTCCCCTTGGCAGTGGAGCTGTATGTCAGAGAATACCCTGTGCTTGAATGAGGTAATGAGGAGGTATAAGCCTGTCTTTACTCTCCAAGGAGTTTATCCTGGTCTCCAGGACCATATTGCCTTGTGCTGACAAGCTAAACCCTGCCCAAAGCCTGATGTGTTGGAGAGGTCACACACAAACTGAGGTAACTCTAACTCCATCTTTTCCCTGTCAAGACAACCCTTTTATTGCCTTTCAGCCAGTCTTCAGCCCAGATGATGAGGTTTTTAGTCCACAGCAGTCTGAAAAAGTAGTTTCTGTTCTGTTTTTAAGTGCCGTGCTAAAATCCAAACATCTGCCATCCCCAGAGTCCGTTGCTTTGTAATTTTGTCTTAAAAAGTAATCTGTGTAAACCCCACCACTGCCTGCTGCTCACAGATCTGCTTTCCTCCCGGCAGCCAGTGGTTCAATAGTGTGTAAGTGATCGAAATGATTTTGAACGCTTCCTAAGTCCTCCCTGGAGTTAATCTCTGCCCTTAGCACCTTCCAGTCACCAAGGGCAAACAGATATGATCTTGCCTCCTTCCCTGGTTACACAGTCTTGGGATGTGCCTGGCATGTTTCTGTGCTTCTCTGGGGATGCAGCTGGGTCCGCACACCTGGGGAGGGTTGACAGGGGAGGTTCTTCTTGTTTAATGCATTTGCAAGTTGAGCCTGTAATGCAATTCTGCTCTGGGACAGTTAGTGACTTGGAGCAGTGAGACATAAAAATCCTCTCTGAGCACTTGTGCATGTTGCACATGTGCCAGGTGCTCTGGCTGAGGCTGAGGTAGCCCACAGCATCCTTTGGGGATGCTTCTGCATTCCAGCACCCAAGTGAAGGAGCCACTACGACTGCTACAGCTGCTCACCAGTGCAGATGAGGTGCATGTTATGGAGAAAGCAGCCCTGGAAAGGCAAATTCTCTTTTCTTCAGACCCCAGATCTTTAGCCCATTATGTATCCCACCACTCATGGCTGCACGGAAGTCTGCAGAGAAGGAAAAGGGTCTGTATAATTCTGGTGAATTCTGAGTGGATGTAGCTCCAGTGAGGGATGGGAGGCAATCACTGAACCCCACCAGCATCAGTCACAGGTGCTGTAATTCCTGGAACCCTTCATCCCCCAACATGGCTCTGACATGCT
The DNA here is from genome assembly GCA_035583135.1 of Lophotriccus pileatus. Classification (NCBI taxonomy): domain Eukaryota; kingdom Metazoa; phylum Chordata; class Aves; order Passeriformes; family Tyrannidae; genus Lophotriccus; species Lophotriccus pileatus. The sequence goes on from JAWWES010000169.1 coordinate 21,986,227, forward strand.
CTGGGACTTGCTGTGTTGAGCAGCTGATGCCCAGTGCAGAACTGGGAGGACAAGGTTCAGAAAGTTTCTCTTGCAAAACCTATTTATCAGCTAAAGGATCATTCCGGGGGTATGCCAATGCATGCTGCAGCAGGCATGCTGGGCTACCTGCAAGGCTGGGAGGAGCCTCTGGGAGATGTGCAAAACCTGCCACTGCTGCTTGCACGGGGCAGAGATGCCAGCCCAAGACACTCCTTCAGAAGGTGCGGGTTGGGATTACCTCTAGCCACAGGGTAAGTGCACTCTGGGACAGATTGCTTCACCTTATGGCCTGGAGCCAGCAGACAGTATAGCTATGCTTTATGTAAGCAAACACATGGAGAGCACGAATCAGCCCCATGTATGGGAAACACTCCCTGACATTCCCAAGCCAGAAGATATTTGTGTGAGAGCAGGATTTCCTCTGCAGGTAACAGCCACAACATTTCTTGAGTGGGGGAATCAGCTGTGGATTTTGCTGGAACAGCAAGCAAGGAAGGTGCAGGTGGTGTAAGGGGGCTGCAAAGCCTTTACAGGTGGCATTCTGTTCCCAGAATTTCAACAGCAAAAGTTAAGAAATTGCAAAACTTTCCATGTTTCCTGCATTGCAGTATGCTCAGCATTTAGGGTGCATATTATGCCCTGTATTGGAGACTGAAGCATCTGCCAGACACAGCCATGGATGAAGGGCCAGGGCAGGACAGGGTGCAAGCAGTGACTCCCCCAGAACAAAGGAGGCTTCTTGGCATGGGATAACAGCAGGAAAGGAGGACATGGTTTTGGGGCAGAGCTACTCCCATCTGTCTAATCCTTGTCTTTTTATTTTCCTTCCAGTTACTACATTGATGGTCGGGTGGCCAAAGTGACGGACTTCCTGAAAACACGCCTGTTAGACACACTGTCTGACCAGATCAGGAAAATCCAGAAAGTATGTGAGTGCAAAGGGTCTGCAGGGGTGAGGGGGCACTGTGCCCATGCTGCCTGGCCATGGCACAGCTCATGGTCAGGGACAGGGCTCAGTGACAATGCACTCCCAGGGGAACTGGTGTGGGGTAGGGATGGAGGATGGAGGATGGAGGATGGCTGCTGAGGTGGCTGTGCTCCCAGCCAAAACGCAGACAGACCTCATGCAGAGATGGGGGGAAAGACCAGGCAGCAGAATGCCTGGCCCCAGGGTGGGATGTGTGGCAGGTTGTGAGGGAAGTGGCCACGTGCTGCAGCACAGCATGGGCTTTGCACATGCACTGGGACATAGGCTGGAAGCGCAGGGCAGGGGCAGAGACAAAATGCAAAGCCCTGCTAAGGCAGCTGACTGGCTTGAGTGTCCCATCTGTCTGTTCCTGAAGGGAACAGCATATAATGAGGGTGTTCTCTGAAACTGGCTCCCCAGGACAAGGGGATGAGTGAGCAGTCAGGCAGTACCAAACCATCCCGAGCACAACTGGTGCCCAGCCTGCTCAGGAGGGGCCTCCTACTGCCATATCTTGCCCCACGTGTTCACAGTGCCTGAAAATGTTGCTTGCAAAGTAGTGACAGTTGCATTCCCAGAGTGTTTCTCACTAGTGGAGATTCATGACCATTATGAACAACAGTATTTTTTCCCTGATGATCACGTTTTGACTGTGTCATAGAACCCAGCTGTCGCTGGCATGTGGTGTCAGAGTCCACGGATCTGCCTGGCTAGTGAGCACTCCTTTCCCCACTGGTCCAGGGGACCCAGTTCATATCTCTTACATTGGAATAGACGACAAGGGCTTTGCAGGGTCTCCCTGCTTTGGCTGATACAGGGACCAGAGCTGTGACTGACATGCTCAGCTGTCAGTCCTGGAAGAAATAAGGAACACCTAGTGAGTGGGAAAGGCTTTAGGGACCAGAGGAGGTGTCTGTCCATCTGTCTTGTCTAGGTTTTCAAATCATACCACTCACTACAATGTCTCACTGTTGTAATTCCTGCAGGGAGAAACCATAGAATGAGTAAACAACTGAAAGAGGCCCCGGGAAAGGGGATGAGAGGGTCGGCGCAGCAAAGCTGGAGGAGAGGAGCCGCTTTCTGAGTCCTCTGGCACAAGCTGGGAATCATCCATGTATATGGATGATCCTCCTGCTTTTGGGAGGCATGGCAGGGTGGCCAGTGGGGTCACTGTGGGGCAAGTGAGAGACATCAGCTGACCTTAATTCCACTGAGGGTATAATACCACATGAAAATGGTGGCATGTGTCCCACTTCTGCTGCAGGTCAGCAACCTGCTGGGAAGGGAGTGGGACCCCATCTGTGCCCAGACCAGAAGCAGCAAGGAGCTGCCCTTGATGCAGTTTGAAGGAACCCTCACACCCAGGGGGCAGAACTGGCTCTGAACAGGGCAGGGCTGGGGAAGGGCTCTCCTGGGAATGCCAGTGTGGCTGAGCAAAAGCACAGCACTGGGTGCTAATAGCCTCCAGCTTGGCTCTGAGTCCATGCATCCTGCCGGGGCTGATTAGAGCAGCTGGACTTGTCCACTTCCCTGTTTTATTGCTTCCTCTCCGACCGGGGAAGGTGGCGGGCTTAGATAATTACAGGCAGGATGCCAACACCTCTGGGGCTTCAGTCAGGGTTGTCGACTCTCACAGGCTGTGAGTGGGAGGCAGCCCAGAGCTGGCGTATTTAACATCTTTGAGGGATCCCAGTCCATCCAGCACATTCCAGCACTCCTCACTAATGGGGCAGGATCCATCAGGCTGCACAGAGCGTTCCTGGGGCCTCTGGGTTCGCAGACATCTGGTCGCGGAAGTTTGTCACCAGGCCTGGGGAAGTGGGATTGCGAGAGAGAGGACAGGGTGTTGCACGGTGCAGAAGATTGCTCATGCCAGGAGAGGGCAGCTCTGGCCATCTGAGCCCTCCTGTCCCGTCTGGCATCTCACAGGTGTCTGCGCTGCTGGCTGAAGCCTTGTCAGGGCTGAGCCAGCATGCTCGGACCTGCATGTCCCGCCTGTGCCATGGACTCCTTGGGTGGCAAAGAAGCCCCTGCTCAGCCGCTGGGCTGACTATCTGTGCCCAGAGGAATCTCACTGCTTTCTCTTTGGGTGTCCACCTTTCCTCCATGTGGCTCCAGTACATGACCCAGTGCTCCCACACTGCAGAGCCATTGAGGCTTGGGGGCTCCCCATGGCTTGCAGCCACCTTGCACGGGGATATGGGGAGCTAATGGGAGGGCAGTGTATGGGTTGGAGTGCATAGGGAGGCTACAGGGGAAGAGCAGGGTCTGGGATTGGGAGCATGAGAGCACATTTGGGAGGGCATGTTTGGAAAAGCTCCAGAAGATGGGTAGTGGGCGCGTGGCAGTGGCAGAAGAGAGTGAGGAATAGTCTCCCCTCACCCAGCCACGGTGAAGACACATAGTGACATGCCAGGGCCAGTCAGGCACTGACTGCCCAGCAGCACGCTCACCAAAGGTCTCTGTAAGTCTTCCCAGGGTGTAGGACAGGAAATGTATGCCTCGGCTTTAAATCACAAGTGCCCCAGAATAACATTGGCTGCTTTCTTTTGTCTTCTGTGCAGGTAGTGAACACGTACACACCAGGGAAGAAGATCTGGCTGGAAGGTGTTGGCACAACCTCAGCTGGAGGCATGAACAACCTCTCCGATTCCTATGCGGCCGGGTTCCTGTGAGTGACGCTGGCTTGCCACAGCACCAGGGCACTGCCACCTCCACTCTGGTGGGGCTGCAGCACCAGGCTCAGGTGCTGCAAAGACACTGCAGCTGAGAGAGGGCAAGCTGCATGCCCACCTGTATCCCCCCTTCGTACTCCCTGTCAGCCTGGGAATTGTTATTTTCTCCATGGCATCCCTGTTACCCCTCCTCAGCCCTGCTTTCCTGTAGGTGACCCAGCCTCTGGCATACCCAGAGAAGCAGAGTAAGGAGGGAAGTACACTAAATCCCACACTGGTACCATGCCTGCAGGGCATGGGCATGGACAGGAGGTGTGATCCAATCACATCAGCTGTGAGATCCCGAGAAACTTTCCTCACTCAGCAGCTTGGGATTGCCTGGATCTGCTCCTGCTCTGTGTTTTTGATTCAGGCTGCAGCCACTTGTCTTTGCATGCATTCACTCCCAGGGCACCTGCCCAGGGAGAGGGCTCAGGGGGAACATCAGGGCTCAGCTCTGGAAATTATTTTCTCTCTTTTGAAGATACAACCATTCCTGGCTCCTGGGGCTTGTCTACTGGCACAGTCCCATGGCCTGGACATACTACTGCAAAGCCTCAGCTCAGATCTTCACACTGGCCATCATCACAAAAGATGGAGGGAAATTATCGAGACTTTGCAGGGAAGCACAGGGACATGCCTGGGATATCAGGGCTGTATGGGTTGCAGACCTGTCCCAGGGGGCATGAGATAACAGACTGGTGCAAAGGTCCAGTCTGCCCTCCTCAGACAGTGGGTGCAGAGTGCTGGCAGGCTGTGGGAACACCCTGGGCTCTGGGCAGAGGGATGAGATGTTGGGGTGCATGCAGGGGGCTCAGGAGCAGTGTTGGGACATGCAAGCTGAGCACAGCTGAGGCAGAGGTGGCAGCAGTGGGGGGAGAGGCATGCAGGCTTGCTGGGGCAGGGATAGTGGGAGCCAGTTAATACTCAGCTCACAAAACCGTTTGAAAGCTTCAGCTCAGGTGCTGGAGCAGACGTCAGGTCAGATGCATGAGAGTGGCTGTGCCACTGGGGCCGCATCATCCCTCCGTGGTGGCCCCTCCATGGTGCCCTGACTCTGTTCACTCTGTCTCTAGGTGGCTGAACACCCTGGGCTTGCTGGCCAGCCAGGGCATCGACGTGGTGGTGCGGCATTCCTTCCTCGACCATGGCCACAACCACCTGGTAGACCAGAACTTCAACCCCTTGCCGGTAGGTCTGCCCAGGGGTGTTGTGCTGGCGCTGGCTTCTCCTTGCACATCTGGGGGGATTCTCTCCTTGTGGCCTCTCTAAACTCTGCTGGAAAATGAATTTTCCAGATCTGTTTCTTGCAGTGGTAATAGAAGATGTTAGTTCATGTCAAGTGTAACATGTTGGTGGCAGATGGGAGAGTGATACCTCTGAAACTTCATCTAATGTCCAGGGTCAGTAGCACAGGAGGGAGGCTGGTGCTGCTGAGGGGGAGCAGTGCAGGTTGTGGATTTGGAGGGCCATATATGGCAGGAACGTCACACATGGCATGGGGCACACAATCAGTTTGCTGGTGTTGAGCAGGCCTTCGGGAAGACAGGCTAGAACCTCAGAACTCAATTTTAAATCTCTAGAAAAAAAGGTGAAAGGCATTCCTAGCTTGACAGTGAGCAGCAGTCCTCACCAGTGCCACACAATATCCCTCACTCTTCAGAAACACCTGGGCAGAGGGAAACTCCCAGAACACATGGTGCTGATAAAGAAACCATATGAAAAATCCTGTTAAAAGTAACAGGTTTCCTTTTCCCATTGGGGCTAGTAAATATGCTGCCTTGTAAGCAGAGTGCCTGGCAGAGCAGCTGGGTGCTCTGCATCTGCACTTGAAGGGATTTATGGGTCCATGGCCCAGCAGGCGCTGCTGGCTGGCTGGGGATCCCTGTTGGAGAGATGCACAACTCTGACAATCTGAACTTGCCTTTCATGCTGTGCTTGGATCTTGGTGGGTGGCTGCAGGGGAGCAGAGGCTGAGGGAGCTGTGCCTCAGTCAGCTCTACCTACTTGGCCGATAAAAATGACATCCCTGTGACAGCATCGCTGAGAGCTGGGGTGGACACGGGAGGTGTTGATGACACGAGGTCTGTGCTAACCCTCCCAGCATGGCGTGGGGGGTGTCTCTGGAGAGCAAACCAGTGAGCAGGAGAGCATGGTCCCCTGCCTGTGCTGCTCTGGGTAGCTCCTGGAGCACCTAGATCTGCTTGCACATGCAGCCTTCCAGCAAGCATACCTGCCAGATCTGGGGGCCCGGGCTGGGGGAAGACTTGGGGACTTTGAACTTTGTTTGAGATGAATCAGAGCCTGTAGCAAGCACTTGGTGTATTTCTTCTGAAGAGCCAGTTTCCCTGGCCAAACCACATCTTCCCCTTCCCCAGGGCTTCAGGGTCCCCCTGGATTGCTCCTGGGTGCAGGCCAACATCTGCCTGCTGTGTGGACAAGGGCAGCGGGTGGCTGTGGCTCTCCCAGCACAGCAGGTCAGAGGGTGGCCCATGGCCAGCTCCACCAGCACAGTGGGGCAGCGGCCCCAGAGTGGCTGGAGCAGGCATGCAGTTAGGAATGGGATTAAAGCCAGAGAAGGAGTTAGACAAATAAACCCCAGGCTATTAAACACAATGAAAGTCTTTAAATTGGGTTTTGCTGTTGTTTTAAAGATAAGTCTCCTGATAAGTTAGATGTCAATCTCCATCATGATTGTTTCCTCACTCTCCCATGCTCCTTCAGCTCTGATCCCACATACCTCCACCTATTCCTGCACAAACTCTGGCAGTGCTTCCCCAAACCTTTCCCTCCATTCCTGTGCTGTAAAAGAGCCACAGGCAGGTGCAAACCGACAAAGGGTTTAAAAGCTGTGAACTCCACAAAGCCCAACGAGACCGGGCCACGACCTGCTCCGCAGGACAGTGGCTGCTCTTTTCCCGTGGGAGCTATCAGGGAGATGAAAGCCGCTGGCTGTACCTGCGCGGGGCCGCGGCACTGTGAAATACAATCTGCTCATTAGCTGCCAGGACAAAGAGGTTTCCGCACGCCGGCTGGGCGTGAGGCAGCTGCCTGCTGAGAGAAGGGCTGAACCCGCCACAGCATCAATCACAGCTCCAACTGGCAGCTCCTCAGGGAACTAGGAGCCAGGGCTGGGCTCCCCATAACAATCTTTGCACCTTCTCCTCTGCCACTGCTGATACCTGCTTGTCAGATAAGAGGATGGCGTGTTTCAGGATGGTGAACTGAAACTGAGGCTTTTACATCGGTGTACCATTAGTACATTAAGTACCAGCTAGCTGCCTGGTCCAGAGAGTTTCCTACTTGGTCCAGGGACAGTGCAGCAATGCAGACACAGCCTTTCATTCCTGTCTTAAAGAGCCTCTCATAAAAACCCAAGTGATTTGTAGTCCATTACCATACAAGCACTGTGCTGGTGCCACACGAGCCCTCCTCCCTGTCCTTCAGCTGGATCCCTTGGATCAACATCAGTACCATCTCTGTTAAGGCATGTTACAGTGGATGTCATAAGAAAGCTCATAACATGTGGTATAGGTGTCATGTTGGGGGATCAGGAAATGCAAATAGCAGGGATCACTTGGTGGACAGCACAGTGGGATTCTCGGCTTTTAAATCACCCTGTTTCCTTCTTCGTCTCCCATGGGAGTGCAGCACTGAGTGGATTTTTTACATACAGGGGGAGGAGTGGGCAGATCACCACACTGCTCTATGTATAGTGGAGTGGCAGTAGCTGTTGCCGACTATGTTGTGAGCTAGTGAGGGTTGCCAGCACGTCAGGTGGGTAGAGAGCACGTCTGCTCTCTGGGCACAGGCACCAGGCAGTAAACACGGGCAGCCCGGTGGGGTTTGCTCTGTGTTTTTTAAGGGTCAACCTTGCCTTGGCTTGAAAATAAACTTGCAACCTCTGTTCGTTTCAGTGGGAAATGCAAGAGCACCTGGGAATAGCTGCTTGCAGGCAGGGTTGCAGTGAAACCTTGAAAGCAGAGGTTTAAGTAGGTCTATCCCTGGCTTTGCACTGTGGTGGCTTGCAAGTGCAATGCAGCCTGAGTCCCCGAAAATAGTCTCAGGTGGCAGAAGTGTGGCCAAGGGGCACTGCAGCTTCCTGGTGAAATTAGGAAGATACTCACATCTCTGCTGGGCTTTCCACATACAGCTGACTCACGAGCTAAGCAGTGTCTTGTGGCTTTTGGGGCATTTTGCAAGGGGCATGGCCTTTGTGACCCCCATCCAGATCCTTCACCCATGGAAGAGCAGCTTGAATGTCTATCCTGGCTACCAGAATTGCCCGTTCATCCTCTCTCTGAGCTCAAGCATTTTACTGTCCTATTATTTTTGAGACAACATTTTCATGTATGGTTAGAGTGCTTTTTCTTCCTGAGTGATTCGGGGCAGTCAGCTGTATAATAATCAGGGCTCATGCTTGAGAAGCCCTTCAAATAAAGCCTATCACAGGTACGTCAGTCTGCCTGCCTGCACTTAAACCCACCTGTACCTGTGAGGGACTGAGGAGTAGAGGGAAAGAGGACAGGAACAGCACCAATATTTGCTCTTCACAGGGCAGTGCCTTTGAAATGCTGATCTGGCATTTGGTAGCTCTAGGATCATTTCAGGCATGCAGCTTACACACTCTATCTCTCTTTCCTTAATATCTTTCTGAAACAGTCCAGAGGAATGTCATACATTTATTTCACCCCAGATAGGCATAAGATTTCTCTTCAGATTGTTATAGAATGTTAAAGACCTTTTTCAGTGCTCTTCCATGTGGTACCTCTTTTTTATCCATCCTTGGTAGTGATTTCTGCTCCCTTAAGGTACAATGCTGTAAAGTTATACCTATGCTTTAGGTAGAAAAAATTGAGCATATTTCTAAGCAGGGCTTGAGGAACATAAGCCACATGGAAAAGCCAAAGCTGAAAACCAGACTTCCACTTCCTGATAACTGCGGCTTCTCTTGGACCTTACCCTAAAGACTCTGGACAGTAAGAGGCTAAGGTAGACACTAAGATTTCTTTTCTACATTTAAATTTCATATACAGCATAGGAAGGTCCCAGAGGGATCACAGGGTGAAGAAGGGTCTGCCTGCTCAGCTGTGGTGGTAGAAGACAATACAATATTGCCTGTGAATTGATGGCGTCCTTGAGAAAGTATCACAGCAGTGTGAAGGTCTGTGCCCAATGGTGCTGTGATCAGATGCTTGGATGCTGCAGGTGATTTTTCACCTCCTTGGCTTTGCCCAAAGGCACTAATGAGAACTCAGTGGGAAAGAGTATTACTGTCTGTCCTGGAGGAGGGGGGACCTTAATGATCTGTCTCCTTCCCCATGGGGCTTTCACAAAAGCTTTGGTGTGAACAAGCTGAGTGCCAGGCTGCAACCACCCCCAGAATCTCTTGGGGTCCCTGGGGCAGAGCTGCAGTGTGGGCTGTGTGTTTGGCTGCAGCTGGCAATTTGGTACCAACAGCGCCTGCCCAACATGTCCCAGGCGTCAGGACATGGGTTGGGCCTCCCAGTCTCTGGGTGCACAGAAGCAAGGGGCCCTCCTTGCTCCCACCTGCTGCACATACACATTCCCCGGAGAACTCATTAGCTGAGCCGGCTTGGCAAGAGGTGCTGCTAATTGCAGCTGGAGGCCCCAGCCATCTCCCCAAACGGTGCCTCTCCCACTCCTGTGCTGCACCAGGGGTGCCCCACCCAGGCCAGGGCTGCAGGGGATGGGTCCTTGTCCTCCTGTGCCCATATCTACCTCGAGGATCCAGGGGAATTCAGCCCTGCTGCTGCCCCAGCCCACCTGCACATCCAGCACTGAGTCGCCACACTGCACACACGCAGCCGTCTGAGCTGCCGGAGTAGAACTGTGGCTGCTGTTTCTCCCCCCCCGGGGACCCTCAGCTTCAGGTCACCATCTCGGAGCGGGTGGTCGGGTCAGACTGCAGCGTGCCATGGGTCGTGCAGGCAGAGGCATGGGCCCAAGTATGGGAGTGACAGAGGGTAGGGAGAGAGAGCAGGTTCAGTGGGGCTCGCACACACATGGAAACTGTTCCTGGTGATCATAAATCTGCTGTGCAGGTGTATGGCACCCCCATCTGCCCTGCAGGCTGGAGCACTAGCTCTGGTGGGAGCGACGCCTACAGACAGGGAAGGGGCAGGAGAGGCAAGGACTGGCATGAGCTGTCGGTACAGGATTTTTGCTCTGGCTGTGGGAGTGAGGTATAAAATCCTGGGCAGTTCAGGTGCGCATGAGAAGTCAAGCTGAAGCATACTCTGCTAAAGGGCAGAGCAGAAATGGTGCCCTGCAGAAATCTCCCAGCCAGCCTTGGCACTAGTGCCTAGAGCAGGTTTGAGCAGGGCATCCCCTGCACTGCCCTTGTCCTTTCTACCATGTCTCAAGGACTGAGGCACTGTCTGCTTTCTGCACTGTTGTTGCATTCATCCTTCCAGGAGTTCCAAGTCAGCTCTGAGGATCATTTTATCTGTGAACAAGGAGACAGATTTAAAGCACCTAAACTCTTCTTTGCTATCACAGTTGGTTAAGGGACCTTTCCCTCTTGGTGCACCAGAAAAAAGGTCTCTGAAGTTCATATGCTTGGACTCTCAAATGCATCAAAGTCATGCTGTGTCTAGCAGCTCTGGAACCCACTCACTGGAGCTGCAAGACATATGCAAACCTGGAGCTGGGTTGCTGTGCAAGAGGTGATATAGCAAGACCCTTCTCAGGAAAAGTTGGTGTTCTGGAAGAACAGGAAACAGAAAAGTCGTGTTTGGTTTCCAAGCTTTCTGATCTGGCAGCTCCACTCCCTGTATCCTCCATTGCCTGGACCCTATTAGGAAGAGGCGATGACAAAAGAGAAGTTTGGCTGTTCCTCTATCTGCTCAGCTCCCCAGGAAGGTGGAGGCCATTGACTGGGGCCAGTTTATGAAGGGCAGTAGGCAGGGGCCACTTCCCACTTGCTATTTTCCTAATGCCTGTGCAGGCTGTCCCCTCAGTGCCACTAGTGCCTGGCCGTGATTTCTGTAGCTGTTGCTCCCACAGCAGGAATTTTGCATTAATGTTGGTGTTCAGTCTTCCTCTGGGATGGAGAAGAAGAGCAGAAGAGACAAGGGAGAGAAGATAAGTGAAGTGTGCAATGGCTTGAAGGCTGGAAAGATGTGGTGCTCCGCTGAGCCTTCGCAGGTTAAGCTGCTGGCACAGCTCTGGGAGACCATGGGGGCTGTGGGATGAGGGGCTAATGCTCAACCCAAAGACAGAGCTTACAGTGCTGCTGGCATCAGTGGCTGAATACTCTGCTTTCTGAGCCCATGGCCGCACACACATTACCAGGTTATTCTGGATGAGACGGACTCTCCTGCCTGTCCCTGCATGCTGTGCTTTGGAATTTATTGCAAAGCTGTTGTAAAATGTAACCAGGTTTGTTTTCCCAAGCCATGAGTCGACACTCGGTTTGCAGGGCCAGAAAAGAGCAGCCTGCCGTAAGCCCCCTTAAGCACACAGAGTGCACAGAACAGCCACAGCAGCAACTGGTCTGCTCTACAAAGCTGCTCCTGCCTTGACTAATGGAGCCAGTGTCCTCCCTCACCATGTGTGCCTTCTTTTCTCTTCCTCCTGAGCCAACAGGCATTGGGGTGTAGGATTGGCAGTCCCTCATTCAGCCTCACAGCACTTGCTCGAAGAGAAAGCTACAGGAAAATGTAAAGGTGTATGGCGATGCAGAAAGGAGTGATGTGAGATGAGGCATTGTTGGCCATTAGAGCAGGAAGGAAGAGGATTAGCATGGTGAAAGCAATAGATGCCCAGGCAGAGACATCAGCAGCTTTGGGGGACTGGTAGTGGGCTCTTGCCAGGATTGGGGCTCAACGAGAAAGGAATTGGGGAGCATCAGCCATACCTTTCATAGCTGGAGGTTTCTGGTTTAAAGCAAAGGTCTATGTCTGTCCTGCACGGGAGAGTCAGGGCTGTGTGGGCAGAGCAGAGGGAAGAGGCAAGGGACCACTTCACTGCAGCTTCTGTGTGTGTGCTGGCCCCGTCCTCCCCTACTGGTGCCACCAGGCCCTGGCAGCCCAGTCCACCCGAAGACCCCTTGTTTGGGGTGAGGAGCCTTGTTCCCCATTCAGAGACCCTCTCTGGAGTGTCCCCCATAGTGCTTACTAGCAAACTCCCCTAGTACAGCAGCAAATGTTGTAGGCAACTGCTCACCACATCCTCAGGTCTTTTGGACCTCCATACAAGGAGGGCACAAAACAGCAAACAGCTCGTGTCCCTGAGGATGGGAGCATAGGAGCTTGTGAGGGCAGCATCAGTGTCTAAAACTGATGATTTTAACTTCAGCAAGTGTTCCCTTTGGGGTGAGGCTCTGCTCTGCTCTGCTTGTCACAGGACCTTGCACAGGGTTTGAGTGAGAAAACCTCAAACTCCCACAGTCCAAGAAGCACATAAAACTCAGGGATAATGTTAAAAGCAGCATTAGCCCAGGCATGCTGAAGGAGCAACTTGCTATGGCTTGAACAGGATGTAAGGAACTCCACAGGGAGAAAGCTTTGGATGCTGAGGTTCTCTTTAATCTACTGAAAAAAGAGAGAACAAGAACCACTGGTTGGAAACTGAAGCCAGACAAATTCAAGCCAAAACTAAGGAGTGGGATTGTTAACAATGTGGATGTTTAACCGCTGAAACAGACTCCCTGGGAAGTGGCAGCTTCTCCATCTCTCCAAATCCTCACAACCACAATCACCATCTTCTGGAAAATGCTTTTGCCAAAAACAAGCCATTGGGCTCAACAGAGTGATAAAAGAACAAAGCTCTCTCCTGTGATGTTCAGACCAGCCAGCCCTTATCTCCAGTTGCTTGGACTGTGGAAAAATAGAGATGAAGGTGCAGGAATGGAGCAATCTGTAACAGGCTGTTGAAACTGGAGTGTGCCTCAGGCATGGACAGCTTCAGAAGATGGAAGAAGCAAGAGGAAGAGGAATAGGGTGAGCAGCAGCCAGCAGCTGATGCTGCTGGTGACTTGCCAGATAGAGCCATGCCCCAGCCAGAGGAGGCTGTGCACCACGGGGTCTCAACCTGCTCCTTTGCAATTCAGCTGCCTTTGCTAGTTACAGCCCCCAGGGGACTGAGGGGCTATGGTTCTGTTACTCTGTTTTTCTGATTACGGAAACATCTTCTCACAGGTGATGAGCTCAGTGGGCTGTAAAGCTGCTTTGCTGCCTCTAGGAGAGAGTGGGGATATGCTTCTCCAGTCTTCCTGATGGCTCTGGAGATGCGAGGGTCTGGTTAGTAGTTCTGCCTAAGGGTCAGCCTAGTCAGCTTTTTTTTCCAAAAGCTGAAGTCTCCAAAAGCTCCTGCAATTAAGTAAAGTGTGCAAAGAGATCAAGTGGGCCTTCCCTGTCTAGTGGAAAGCTTGTGGGTCTTCACTGGCCCCATGAGGCTCAGAAGATGAGGCTGGCCCGAGCTCTGTACTTGAGAGCTCACTTGGGAAAAGTGCCCCTCCTGCCTAAGAATCAGAGGTCCTGGACGGGAGACCTCTTGGGGCACAGGAGGGCTCTGCCTTCAGGTTCTCCTCACCTGCAGCACTGCTTAATGGGTCTGCAAAGTAATTAAAGCAAGAAAGCTGAGCCCCTTGATTTCTGTGGAACTAATGGCAAACCAGCTTCCTGTCTGCTATTCCTCCTCTACCACTACAGCTGTATTGCTGGCTCAGCCCTCATAATGGGAGCCCTCCAAAACACAAATCCTTTCTGCAGTTGCACAGGAGCCACTCATTTCCCTGGGCATTGCCTGGGCTGCCTCCGACGGGAGGTCAGACTCCACACTGCAAGGCGGGGACATGTCTTTCCAAGGGATATGTGGGTTCTGCCAGCCTGGGGAACTTGCTTGCACAGGGTTTGCTACATAAAAGTGGGTACCAGTTGCTTTCAGGGGCCCAGGAAGAGGTCACTGATTAGCAGAAAAACCACCCTGTTTGCAGCCAAGCTGGGTTTCAATAGCAACTGCTTCCCAAGCTGGTCACCATTTGAACAGAAGCAAGTAGCTGCAGGTGCCGAGCAGCCCTGGTGTGATTTTGACTGGGGTTCATTCGTGGCCAGTAGAAGGAGCAGCCCTGGAGCACCAGCCCAGATGGGGGAAGTGCCTGCACCCAGCAGGTTTGTTTCCATCATGCTAGATGTGTGTGTAATTTATCATTCAAGTGCTTGTTGTCACCAGGTCCTGGTAATTTATTGCAAGTAACGTGATTTTGGCCCCTAATGCAAGAGGACCTGTGATGACACAAAAAGATGCAGCTGTCTTCAGTGCTTCCCTGCAGTGATCTGAAGAGTTCAAGTGTCTTGAGATCAGTGCTGATGACTCCTTTTTCAGCCCTGGGTCATTTTTCTCACCCTCCTTTGAACTCTCTTTGCTATTTTCACATCCTTCTTGAAACTGAGACTTTGGAGCTAGTCTTGCGAGCAAAGCGAGGTAAAATCACTGCTCTCCCCTCACCTCTTGCAGATGGTAGAAGGACAGGACAGTCCCTGCACAACACTAGAGGCATTGACTGTGCCAAAATACTGCACGCTCAGCCTTGATCATCTCACACTTGCAGAACATCTCACCCTGCATCACTGATGACTGCCTTACCCGTCTCACAGCACCTGCATGTTCTTTCTCAGAAAAGCTGTGTACTCTTAGCTAGGCCAGAAGCTCACAAAACACAGCCAACACTTTCCAGAGAGGCGAGCATCTGTCCTTGTGCCCAGCCCAGGAGACACTGAATGGTGCCGCCCTGCCCATGAGCCGCCAGGGCAGGAGCCTAGAAATCAACACCCCCAGCTCTGCAGGGTTTTTCAGGGCACACTTGGGATGAGTGTGTGCTAAGATGTGAGATTTGGCAACAACCAGGGTGGGTTATGGGGCTGGGCAACTCCCCGTACCCTCATATTACAAACTTTGCTGCTGCTGAGCCTTGAGAGTGGAGGGGATGCTGATGTCAAAGCAGCAAACCACTGGGGACCACACAGACCAAAGGGATAGGTGCTCAGATGGAGGCTGGAGCTGCTGGTGCCGGTTCCCCATGCTGACAAAATCATCAAGAGCACCCTGCAGAACAGCTCTTGAGACCCATAGGGAAATCCTGAAGGCAGACAGCAAGTGTCTGGCCTCTACCACTCCCATAACTTGTGGGTGAAAGCAGCATCTCATCAGTGGAAATACTGAGGGGAGGTGGGAAATGGGCTGCTAGAATGACCTAAGAACCTGAGCTGACAGGTAGGTCGGGACACCAAACTCATTTATTTTTAACTCATGACCATGGGACTAAACACTTCAGCCTGTGCTCATTTTTGGCTTAGCTGTAAATTCAAGTAATTGCTCATCTAATCACACCCACTAATCAGGGTGTCTCACCAGAGAGCCGGCAGTGTGATGGGCACTGTTTCTCCTGTCTGCCATGAGCCTGAGCAGCGTGGGCCTGCACAGATTCCTACAGCAGGGGAAGGCTGGCAGAGCCCCTGCAGCTTGGTGCAGGCAGGGACATCCCCAGGCTGCAGAACAGTCCCACCAGCCAGCAGGGTCAGGGACAGTGACGTGTGCCTTATGGACAGCACATGTATGTGGCACTGAGCAACTGCAGCTCATCCTCCCTGGGAGATATGGCCTTGTGGCTGAGCCTCCTCAGGCTACACAAGCCTCTCCCTTCAACCTCACATCTACTTCAGGACCCAGAGTTTGCAGGGGAAGCAGTTACCAGGCTGGTGTAGCACAAAGATCTATAGCTTTGGTTGAGGGCAGCAAGAGGAGAGCAGAAGGTGGTGTTTGCTCAAGCATTGTGGAAAAAGCTTACCTAGAAATTGGGAAGTGTGCTAGGATCTCCCTTTGCCAGGCCAGCCAATTACCAATAGAACAGATTAGCTTTTGCTGAGCTGGGCTGGAGAGAATGTGGAGCTAGCAGTCTGATCTGGACAGTGGGTTTTCTCCTGGTGCTGGTCACTGCTGCCCCACTGCTCAGTTCTGACCTCTTCACCTAAAATGTGTGTTAATCAGTGGCTGTGTGAGGGTTCTCCACCCAGAGGATTCATAACTGTATCTGTGTGAGGGATCTGCACTTCCACCTGCCTGTTCTGCCCTGCATGCTGGGCCCCTGGAGATCCCATTTTCCCCTGGCAGGTGCTCCTCTGGGGTGGCAGGCCCCTTCCTGGCACTATTCTGACCATACAGGGCTTTCTTTGACCTTGCCAGGCAGTGTGCAGAGCCACGGGGTGCTTGTTCAATACTCCTTTCCTCCTCACTATGCAATGAGGTCAGACACTGATGGGCAGAGCAGCTCCTGGAGCCAGTGTGACTATTGCTGCTGGGTATTCGACATTTCCAATAGGAAGGGGAGATCATCCCAATTGCACTGGGACATATGGGTCCCATAGGACAAGAAGGGGTTTATCCAAAGTGCTCATATGTGTGGTACTGCCTCAGCATCCACAGGCAGCACCCCGAGAAGCGGCATGAGAGGCTCCAACTCCCCAGCATCACCTGGTGTGCCTGGGTCAGCCATGGGGCCAGAGCCCCATCCTGCAGAACAACATGCGAGCGCCTGAGCCTGCCTTTTCCCTTCCCACAACCCTGCTTCATTTATCACACACCTCCCAGCCTCTGCAGCAGATGAGTGGGGGGCCCTGCCGGCAGCAGCCTCCATCACCACACAGCCTCACCTCCCTCCCCAGGGCTTGGGGTCCATCCTGTGTGCCGAGCAAGGCCATGCCCTGCGGGAAAAAGTAGAATGTGGTGACGTAATTTACACATGTGTGTAGGGTATGAGCATTTCCTATTTCTTGAGTGCTTGGCTTCCCCATGCTCCACAGGAGGCTTTAAAATGGGAGAAATACCTCTGGGAAGCTGAGCACCCTCAGCAGTCCCAAAAGTCAGTGCACCACAAACAGAGATGAAAAGCTGGTATTCTCCAGCTCTTTGTAGAGAGTAGGGGAAGAGCCTGCTCTAGAGACATCATCCTCTGCGTGCATCAGCTGGAGCCAATGCACAGGTCCACAGCATGGCTTCGTGTGGGTCCATGGGAATATGCTAGGGCACTTATGCTGCTCCCCATGCTCTGCAACACAGCCAAAAGCTGAGCTTCTTTACAGGGTATCCATGTATTCCTCCCTCAGTCTCTTTCCTGGAAATAGCGATGCCATTATGGTTTGCACTGCACAAAAAAAAGCTCACCCCAAGGCAGACATCTGGCACACAACAATTTCACCCCAACAGCCAAAATTTTGCTAGGCTGCAAGCAGCGAAGCCAGCCTCTCCTGCCAGCTCACTCTGTGAGGAGGAGGACTGTTGTGCTGCTGACTGTCCCCTCTGCCCCCCAGGACTACTGGCTGTCCCTGCTCTACAAGCGCCTCATTGGTCCCAAGGTGCTGGCGATCCACGTGGCCGGTCTGCAAAGGAAACCCCGCCCCGGCAGGGTTATTCGCGACAAGCTCCGGATTTATGCCCACTGCACCAGCTACCACAAGTAAGCGGAGCAAGGGAGGCTGTGGGCTGCAGGGTGGGATAAGCAGTGCCCCCAGCAGATGGAGACCAACAAGGACACGCTGGGGCAGGAGCCTGGCAAGGCAGCTTGGCTTCCCAGGGTATTCACCTGAGTGGTGCTCTGGCTGCTGTCAAAGTGAAGGGAGCGCACAGGAGTGGCGATGCCTCCGATGAAAGTCGTGGCAAGCCCGTGCCTGGGAACGGGACCGTCCGGGACCGGTGAAGTGGCCGCCGGGCAGACCGGGCAGCAGAGATCAAGGGAGTGGATTTCACACGAGGGGCCCCAGGTCGGTCGGGTTACCCGCCGGGCCGCGCTGCCGGGGAGCCTGGCCTGGTTATTGTTTCGCTGATAAAGTCTTTGAAAGCACCCCAACGAGCCGGGGGGGGGCAGCCACCTCCTCCGCGGACACAAGTTGCTATTGTGGAGGAGGAGAGACTGTTTCTTTACACAGTCCAGATGCTTTCAACATGCCTCCAACTCGGTAGGAAACCTTGTCCAGTAACTGACAGGTGCAAAGTGCTTTATAGCCTTTGTTTGGGGCTGCCTGATTAGGAAGGGACAGAGGAGCAGTGTCTGGACCTGTCAGTTGGGTGCCTGGGTTGGTGGGGGCAGACGCCACTCACACACAGGGTTCCCCTCCGTTCTCAGCCTCCTCCTTGCCAGGCTGGGGGTGGGGCCTGTCCTAGGACCATCACCCCTGCTCTGGACACCATTGTAGCACCCTCTTAAGTTCTGTCACCCCTGGCTGAGGAGCAGGAGTTGAAAGGTGTTATGACAGAGCCAGGTTTTGTGATGGAAAGGTGGCATCTGCCTGCAGAGGGGCAGCTGGGATGGTGACATCTGGATGGCTCACTGAGGCCAGTTCTTGCAGAGATCCCCAACCCCCTTCTTGGAGGCAATGCTCCCAAGGCACATGGCAGTGCAGCCCTCACCTCCCATTCTCCCTTTTGCAGCCACAACTACGTTCGGGGGTCCATCACCCTTTACATCATCAACCTGCATCGCTCCCGGAAGAAAATAAAGCTGGCAGGGACTCTACGGGATAAGATCGTCCACCAGTACCTGCTGCAGCCCTACGGCAAGGACGGGCTCCACTCCAAGTAAGTATGATGCCAGTGGCTGGGACTGCCACCACTGCCCCATTCTCAATGCCACTGCCCTGACCCTCTCTTGGTCCCACAGGTTGGTCCAGCTCAACGGGCAGCCACTGGCCATGGTGGATGATGGGACCCTCCCTGAGTTGAAGCCGCGTCCTCTGCGTGCCGGCCGCACCCTGGTCATCCCCCCGCTGACCATGAGCTTCTACGTGGTGAAGAACGTGAATGCGCTGGCCTGTCGGTACCGATAGCCCACGGCCCAGAACAGACTCGCCAGC
This sequence comes from Lophotriccus pileatus, assembly GCA_035583135.1. Classification (NCBI taxonomy): domain Eukaryota; kingdom Metazoa; phylum Chordata; class Aves; order Passeriformes; family Tyrannidae; genus Lophotriccus; species Lophotriccus pileatus. The sequence goes on from JAWWES010000169.1 coordinate 22,004,799, forward strand.
CCCACTCCTGCCCCCGCACACTGCCCAGGCCACGCTGCCTCCTTGGCAGCCCACGCAGCCTCGCCACAGGGCCGTGCTGGGCGGCACCACGCCATGCCCTCATCCTCACACCCTGGATATCCTCTGCCTTGGCACCCACTCCCACCCTGTGACCGCAGAGCTCCACGTGCCCTGACCACCATTCTGCCAGAGCAGTGCGACAGCCAATTTGCAGGGCCTGCTGCCACCCATTCCGTGAGCTGCAAGAAGCACCCAGGACCTAGTGCCCACTGGCTGCGGGGAAGGCTGGGGTGCCGAGTCCCGGTGTAGCCCGGGGCGGGAACCCTCCCGGGTCCTCTAGTCCCACTGCCCAGGTGGTGACCCTTCTAGCAGCCGGACCCCCTTCCCCGGAGGCGGGCAGTGCTCCGGTGCAGCAAGCGCATGGAAGCAGCTCCCTCTACTGCCGCCGGGACGCCGCCAGCCGGCCTGGCCCGCCGCGGGATGCACCGGCCGAGGCGGGGCGGGGCGGGGAGGGGCGGAGGAGGGGACGGCGGGGGACGTCCCGAGCGGGCGGGCTCGGGCTCCGCGGCGGGAAATGTTGATAATTAAATTATACCTCCTGGAGCGGAGAGGGGGGCCGAGAGCGTGTCCTGCCCAGGAGAAGGGTGGCGTCGTGGGCAGGAGCAGCCGCGACGCGCCCAGACACTACCGGAGGTGTAATAAAGTTGGGCTGTCAACCGCGCCGGAGTTTTCTGTCCGCTGCAGGCCGGGCCAGGGACCGAGACCGAGAGCGGGAGGGGACAGCTGGGGCGGGGGCGGTGCCGCCGTGCAGTGCCGCGCCGGGCCACCGGGGGCGCTGCGCGCGTGGGCGCGGCGGTCACGCGCGGCGGAGCAGGAAGCGGCGCGGGGCGGGTGGGGCTGCGCCGTCCCGGAGCCCCCGGTGCCCCCAGCGCCGCCCGACATGCGGTGCGTCCTGATCGCCAGCACCGCGGCCGAGCTGCTCTTCTACTGGGCCGATGGCGCCTTCCTCCGCCGGCTGCGGTCGCCCCACGCCGGGCAGGTGGGGCGGGGCGGGGTGTGGCGGGTGCGGGGAAGGGGGTGCGGGACGCGCGGTCGCGCGTGAGCGCTGACCGGGAGCGTGTGGCGCAGGGCCCGGCGCTGGAAGACAGTCTCAACACCCTCTTCGCCCCGCTCATCATCTCCTGCGCGGCGCTGCTGGAGAAGCTCGCCGACACCTACACTTGCTTCGCCACCGAGGGCGGGCGGCACCTCCACGTCCTGCAGACGGTAGGACCGGCACCGGGGACTGGGGACCCCCGGCCGGCCCCCGCCTGACCCCGCTGCCGTTGCAGTTCGGGGACTGCCTGTACATCGCTGTGAACGGCGACGGGACGCAGACTGAGGATGACCTGCGCCGGACGCTCTTCGTGCTGCGGCGCTTGGTGGAGGTTCACTGTGGCCTCGTCACGCTCGACTCACACCTCATCCGCAAGGAGTGAGTGGGCACGACCACCGGCACGGGCTGGCATGCCGGGGTTCTGGGGTGGCTGCCACGCGGTGCCTTCGTGTAGCACCAAGAGGTGGGAGTGGGTGTCTCCAAACTGGGACCCTCTTTTCAGCAGGACCCCCTGCCTGCTGGGCTGCAGCTGAGTTTTGGGGTGCCCGTCTCACACAGGGAGGTGACAGCTGCCTCTCACTTCACACTCTGTGACCGGTGCAGGTTGCGGCCGGCTGACTCAGAGCAGCGGGAGCGTGTGTGGAGCCTGCTGCGGGGCCTTCTGGAGACCTACAGCCACCTGCGGGAGGAGGACCAGAGCTTTGCAGTGGAGGTACCAATGCCCCGGGATGTCCCTCACTTTTGGGGCATTCCAGGGGTGTGAGGCTGCATGGAGTCTTGGGATGTGAGGAAAGGCTCTAGGCTGGGTACTTTGGGGTAACTCCCTGGAGCAGTGGAAGATCAAACTTGCCCCTGGGACTGTGAGGCTGGGTCTGGGAGAACTCAGCAGCCTTCTTCCTGCCTGCACCCCAGGCCGTGGAGCGGCTGATCCACCCTCAGCTGTGTGAGCAGTGCATTGAGTTCCTGGAACGGCAAGTGGTGCAGTACATCAACGCCAGTCCTGAGCGTGGTGGGGACGAGGTGGGCCATGCCTTCCTTCTGGTGCACACCAAACTGCTGGCCTTCTACTCCAGGTACGCCCAGCCCCACCGCCCTCCCGAAAGCAACCGCTTGTCCTGCCAGCTGACCCTTCCCTTCTCTGTCTTGCAGCCGCAATGCCAGCTCCATCCGCCCGGCCGACCTGCTTGTCCTCATCCTCCTGGTGCAGGACCTGTACCCCAGCCAGAGTGCCGAGGAGGAGCTCAGCCCCCAGGTAGTCTAGAGCAGGACTGGGGTCCGGAGCAGGTCAGGGTGCTCCTGTGGGGGGGATGCCTTGGCAGCCAGGGCTTAACGTTTTTTCCCTCCTTTTGGAAGCCCATGGCAGGGAACGTTCTCCCTGAGGGACCCAAGAGAAGTGAGAGCATCCCTGTGAGTGGCCCTGGCTCCCATGGAGCTGCAGAGAAGGACTCAGATGACCAGGTGAGGCCATGGGATCAGGAGCTGTAGGATGGGATGCTGGAAGGGCTGCCTGCATTGCTCCCATTGCTGACACATCTGTTCTCACTAGCAGGACACGGATGATCAATCTGTGCCTGAGGTCTACTACACACCTGAGCCCTCACCAGGCAGACACAGCACAGGTGAGTGCCCAGCTAGGCAGCAGCCCTGCCCCATGCTCCCAGCCCTGCAGAGGCTCTGGGGCTGTGAAGGGGCCTGGTGGGAAGGGCGACCTGCTGTTGTGTTCCCTGAAGCCAGTGAGAGCTGGTCAGAGGGCGCTGAGATGCTGAGCATTGGGGAGGCAGACGCTGCAGATGTCCAGGTGAGCACACAGTCCTGCAATGCCTCCCAGCTCCACACCTCATCAGCCTGTCCTTTTGCTTTTTGCGGTCTCTGGTCCTCGGCACTCGTCTCTTGCTGTGCTGCAGCTGTGGGTGCCCTGTGTCCCCCATGTTGTGCCTAACTGTGACAGCTCTGACTGCCCTCTCTGAGGCATTGCTTACAGTCTCCCTGTCCAGAGCTGTCAGCAGGGAGGAATTGGGACTGCCTCAGAGCAGTCCAGTGTCTCCCTCTGCTGCCTCTGGGCTTTCTGGGCTGCTTCTCTGGTGGATGCCACAGCACTTCACACACTGCAAGTAAGCATTGGCCTCCCTTTAAGGCATTTGCAACATTTGTTTTTGCAACAGGCTTCCATTCTGTCTGGTGCTCTTTTGGGGTTCCTGGGCACTTCCCTTCCTGCTGATCTTCTGTTGTATGCCCCCTTCAGCTCTTTCACTTCTGTCATGCCTGGTTGCTGCTTTCAGGGCACTGCCGTGTCCCTACAGAGCACCCTGGGTTGGTGCAGTCTGCCTCATCCACAAGGGGGACTGAGCATCTCCCCTTTCTCCCCAGATGGCAGAGGACTTGCTCCAGACCTTGGGGCCTCTGGTCCCTGAAGCTTCAAACCCCAGAAGGATCTTTCTGGATGCCAGCCTGCGGGAAGGTTACTGCCCCTTGCTGCCACACACCATGCACTGCCTGCCACTCTGGCCAGGCATCTCCCTCGTGCTACTGACCAAGGTGAGCTGCCTCTGAGGTGAGGGAGGCGATGTTGGACTGAGTCCTGCCTGACCCACATCTCCCTTCCCTGGCAGGGCCCCATGACCCAAGTGGCCGTCACCTTATACCAGTTGCTGGATGGGTTCTTGGTGCTGGAGAAGAAGCTGGAAGAGGGGCCAGAGCCAGGAGTCGCACGCTCCTACCCATTCCTGGCCGAGCTGCGGCAGCGCATGGACAAGTTTGTGAAGAAGCTGAGTGGACAGGACATCCAGGTGGGAGTGGAAACATGAGGACCCTGTCCTGCTGTCCCCACAGTCTGACAGAGTCCTGTCTCTTTAGTTGCAGAACACCTGGTTGGATTTCAAGAACAAGATATTTTCTCGGAGTGAGCCTGGGAGCTCCTTGGAGTGAGTAGGGGGTGGCCAGAGAAAGTCTCCAAAGCAGTCAGGCACCTTTCCCAGGCTCTGGCCAGCACAGCTGTCCCTGCAGTGCTGGGGACCCAGTGTCCAAACTCGGTACTCTCTGTGTCTCCTGGCTCAGGCTGCTGCAGGCAGTGGGCAGTGTGAAGCGGCAGCTCTGCTCTGTGTACCGCCAGCTCTTCCTGACCTCTGCTGGCCACAGCCTGTCCCAGGGGCTGCGGGACCATGCTCAGAAGCTGATGAGGTGAGTAAATGGGGGTGGCCAGCATCACCAAGGGGCTGCCCCACACCCAGCTGTGCTGGGACTTGGGGGTCCTGGACTCTCACCATGCCTCTTCTTGGCAGGGAGAAGCTGCTGGACTGGCGGGACTTCCTTCTGGTGAAGAGCAGGCGCAATATCACCATGGTGTCATACCCATCTCTGCAGCTGGGAACACAGCCCGGGGAGGGGGTGTCCCCAAGGGGGTAGCAGGTGTGGGAGTGGGACCCTGTCCCCCAGCACCAGGGTCAAGGGGAGGAGTGAAGGCAGTTTCCCTGAGGCTCAGAGACTGTCCTGGAAGGGCACCAAAATTGTTGGACACCCTTAACCCACCCCAACATATCTAGAGGACTTTCCTGGCCTGGTGCACTTCATCTATGTGGACCGCACGGCCGGGCAGATGATGGCACCATCACTCAGTGTGACAGAGAAGTCCAGCTCAGAGCTGGGCAAGGGTCCCCTGGCCAACTTCATCAAGAGAAAGGTACTGCTCATGGGGCTAGGGGTGGCATGGGAACCACTGGGAGGGGGTGGTAATTGGAGGATTTTCTGCTCAGGCTTCAGGTGTCCCATGTCCCCCAGGTCTGGTCCCTGATCACACTGGCCCGGCGATACCTACAGAAGGGTTACACAACGCTCATGCTGCAGGATGGCGACTACTGCTGCTCCTACTTCCTCTGGTTTGAGAATGAGCTGGTACGTGGGGTCGGGAAGGGGCTGAGCCCCTCTGCCCCAGCACCTTCTGGGGCAAGGAAAGGTGCTGTAGGCACAGCCAGCTCTGGCTCCTCGGCAGTCCCATCCCTGCTTCTGCCCTCTGCTGTCATTTCTCCCCTCTGCTGTCATTTCTCCCCAGGGCTACAAGCTGGAGGTGATAGAGGTACCAGTTCTGTCTGATGATTCTGCTCCCATTGGGATGCTGGCAGGGGACTACTATAGGTGAGCAGTCACCAGCCATAGGTTTGGCACCAAGGCTTGAAGCTGGGCTAGCATGGGGGTCCCTGTGAGTGATGTTGACACCAGGGTGTCACTGCAGGGTGATACTAGTCCTTTGGTGTCACTGGGGTTGCACCAGCCCACCTCCCCAGCCTGGTGCCACGGTTCTTGTGTCCTTGCAAAGGACTTTCTAAAGGGAAGATGGCTAGAAAGGGGTGCCTGTGTGCACTCTACCTGCCAAGGCCTCTGTCTTCTCCACAGGAAGTTGCTGCGTTATTACAGCAAGAATCACCAGGCAGAGGTAGTGAAGTGCTATGAGCTGCTGACCGTCCACCTGGGCATCATCCCCTCCGAGCTTGTGGTCCAGCAGGCCTGCGACTTGGCCCGGCGCCTCTGGGAGCCATCCCGCATCCCACTGCTCTGAGCTGCCTCCAGCCACCTCGGGGATTAAAGCGGGTGTGGGTGTTCCAGGAGCCTGGGCTTCTCTCTCAGTGTCTGTGCTGTGGGCTGTGTCTGCAGGCAGTGACAGGCAGCCTTCCCATCCTTCAGCCTGGCAGGGCTGGCACTACCCCCTTCCCTGCTCTCCAGGGGTAGTTTTCACTGCCACCCAGCAGCCTCTAGGGACAGGCAGAGAGTGGGGCTGAGAGGTTGTTGGCACATCACCATCTTGCTGAAAAGGGCTTTTCCAGAGCAGGATTTATAGTGTTAGCTTGGCATTGCTGCTTGGCTCTGGCCAGAGCTCAGAATAGTGTAGCCAAATGTGTGTGGAGAAATGGTCCGGGGTGCATCCCCCTTCTCCTTCCCCACCAAATGTGGGTTGTGGGGCCCTTAGAGGTTAGGCAGGCTCTGGGGAGGTGCATCCTGTTCTGTACCCCCTTCCCTACACCTACACTCTCAGGCACTGATTAGCCACAGGTCTGAGCTCCTCTGGGAACAGCAAGTAAATCTGAGGCAGCTTATGTGTGTCCCTGGCACGTCCAGGCTCAGTGCATGTCCAAACCTTGGGCACAGTTGGGAATGAGGCCAGCCATAAGGGACTCGGGCAGCCACTGCCCCCTGTTGCTCCCATGCTGCTCCCTGGAGCTGGGGATGGCTCTTCAGGGAGCACTGGACCATGACAGGTCCTTTGCCCCATCCTGCTGGGCAGGAATTTGCCCTGCTGAGCAATTGTACTGGATTCAAAGTCGAGCTCCTAAGCTGTCCCTTTTCTTGCTGTCTCCACCTGCTTGGGGCTTGCCTGCTCAAGGTGGGGCAAACTCACTCTGACCTGCAGTGCTTGAGCCCATCACCCCAGCCACGTGCCTCTGGATCATCCCTGGAACAGAACAGGGGCTGGGGTGGGGAGACTCTCAGGCCCCCGCCTGCCTGCCCAGCACTTTCCTGGAATATAGTGTGGGGAGTACCTGGTACCCTGCTGAGCCCCAGACAGGATCTGACCCTGTTGCCTTCTCAGCACTGGGGCTGGTCTCCAGCCCTGGTGCAAGCCCCCAGCAAAACTGTGCCAGAGTCAGTGCCAGCAGCAGGGGCAGTGCTCGGCATGTGCCCCTGTCCTGCCTAGCGTCCCGCAAGCCCCAGCACGCAGTGGCTGGCCCTGCCTCAAGGCGTTCCCTGCCTGGGCCCCTCCATCTCCTCCCCGTGCCCGGAAGCCCTGGGAAAAGTCCCGCCAGGAAAGCAAAGTCCAGGCTGCGGGACTCAGGGCAGCCATGGCCAGGCACTGTGGGGCGATGGCAACCAGGATCCAGGCAAGACTGAGAACGGTCTGTTCTTCCTGCTGGCTGCAGGACTGGCGTCTGTCCCTGGGGCTGTCAGGAGCACGTTTGGCCCATGCCGGGGCTGCAGAGCGGCTGCAGCGGGAGTACGACGCGGTGGTGATCGGGGCAGGTAACGGAGCAAGGGAGCAAGCGTCGAGCTGTGGGGAGCCAGCGGGGACTCCCACTTGCCCTTCCCCCACAGCAGGTGGCAGGGGAGAGGCCAGGTGGGGACCACAGCAGTGCTGGACACGTTGCAAAGCCCCAGGATGTTCCTCATGCCAGGGACAATGCAGGGGTCTGGCACAGCTGGGCACACATTGCAGCCCCCCAGCATGCAGGGCACAAATAGAGCATCTGCCTTAAGCACTTCTGTCCCTGTCCCCTGCATCATTAGGGCCAGGGCTGTAGGGCAGTGGAGGATGCCCCTTGTCACACCTATCCCTGTGTCCAGAGCCCATCATTTGGGTGGCTGTGGCTCCCCCATGCCTCAGCCATGGCAGAGTGCCCTGTCCCGTAGGACTGTTCCAACACTGGACTCTGCTCACCTCCCTCTCTCCTTGCAGGGCACAACGGGCTGGTGGCAGTAAGTACCAAGAATGGCATGCTGCCTTTCCTCTATCCCCGGGGAACAACCAGGGACTGGGAAGGGTCTGTGCAGTGGTCAAGGGAGGGCTTGGTGGCAGTGCCCACGGGGCTGGGGGCTCCCCCAGGGCCCTCCCTGGTAAGGGGGAGCACCATGCACAAGAGGGTTCTCAGACAAGGACACATCCCAGCTGGAGGGATGGGCAGTGTGATGCCGTGCTCCCCACAGGCTGCCTACCTGCAGCAGGCCGGGGTGCGCACAGCTGTGCTGGAGAAGCGCCATGTGCTGGGCGGTGCCGCTGTCACGGAGGAGATCGTGCCAGGTACCCCTGCATGCCCCTTGTCGCCCTGGCCCTGGCCAGCCCTGGGTGTGGCCACCCTGCTCTACCCCACATCTTCCAGGGTTCAAGTTCTCACGGGCATCGTACCTGCTCAGCCTGCTGCGGCCACAAATCTATGCTGAGCTGGAGCTGCAGGTATTGGCACCCACCCATTGCTGCTCTGCCAACACCTCCCAGCATGCAGGCAGGGCACCCCTGCTGCCAGGCTGTCTCTGCAGGGTGGGTCTTGTAGCGGGGGCATCTCTGTCTTGCAGCGGCATGGTCTGAGGGTGCTCCCACGGGACCCCTACTCCTTCACCCCACTGCTGGAGGACAGGAGCCCTCCTCGCTCCCTCCTGCTGGGGCACAACATGGCCCAGAATCAACAGCAGATTGCTCAGTTCTCCCAGAAAGATGCGCAGGTATTGCAGGGGCATGAACCTGGCACAGCAAAGCTGTTGAGGTGCTGGCCTGTCCCTGAAGCAGCAAGGTTGCTCCTGGGTGTGATATCCATTGCACCTACCATGGTGCAGTCCTTGTTGTTCCCTCTCTGACCCCTTTCAGGCTTACCCTGAGTATGAGGCATTCATGGGGGGCATGGTGTCAGCCCTTGACCCGCTGCTGGATTCTCCTCCAGTGGATACTGCTGCCCTGGGCAAGGGGTCCCTGCTCCAGCAGCTCAGGAACCTGCGAGCCTTGCAGCCCCTGCTGCAGGCAGGTACATCTGGGGTGCGGGTGCCAGGGAACCTCGATGGCAAGGGGTGTTTGGCAGACTTGGGTTGGGCAATGCTGAGCTTCCTCAGGAGCCCCAACTGGGCTGGCAGGCTCTGGTAGGCTTGCCCACCTTGGTCCCCCTGCCTGTTCCCCAAACCCAGCTGGGTACCAGCAGCCAGCCCTGGTACAGCAATGCAGCTCTCACACCACCTCTCCACCCCCAGGGCTGGCGCTGGGGCGGCAGCTGCCCCGCTATTATGAGGTGCTCACAGCTCCCATCTCCAAGGTGTGTGCCAGCAGTAATGTTGTAGAGCCACCCACTGCCTTGAGTCCTGCTTGCAAGGGTACTGTGGCAGCTCCCCACCCCAAGCCTGGCGTGCTCTCTTTCTCCTGGGCAAGATCCTGGATCAGTGGTTTGAGTCAGAGCCCCTGAAGGCAACTCTGGCTACTGACGCGGTGATTGGAGCCATGGCTAGCCCCCACACTCCTGGCAGCGGGTGAGGGTTCCATCCCCTTGGGGCTCATGTCTGCACTGTCCCCCCATGCCATGCTCTGTGCTTGGCTCTGCTGCACCCCAGTACCCAATGCCCTGACTCTCTGCCTCTCCCTCCCACTGCCTGTTCCACCTTGCCAGGGTGCCTCAGGGGTTGGAACTGGGCAAGGGGCCATCCCTGCCATATGCCTCTCCTGGGTGGCCCCCACCTATCCCTTTGCTATTTGGACACCTCTAATCCTGGGTCAGGTTGAGTCCTGGCTGGTGGGTGCTCCCTGTAACTGAATTGGTATCCTATGATCTGGCACAGTCCCATCTGTGGAGGCTGTGGCACTGTCCTCACTCTGCCCATGCAGGGGACAGACCCATCCCCTCAGCCGGCAGCTAACCTAATGTCCTGCTACCACAGGTACGTGCTGTTGCACCACGTCATGGGTGAGCTAGAGGGACAGCGGGGAGCCTGGGGCTACGTGGCAGGCGGCATGGGAGCCCTGTCCCAAGCCATTGCCCACGCAGCGACAGCACGGGGAGCCCACATCTTTGCTGAGAAGGTATGGGGTGCTGGGTAGAGGGGAGCTGCCTTGCCATCCCTGCAGGAAGTAGGGATGCTCTTGTTGAAGTCTTGTCCCCTCTGCCTGCCCAGGCAGTGTGCCATGTGCTGCTGGGCAGGGATGGGCGGGCGCAGGGTGTTGCACTGCAGGATGGGACAGAGGTGAAGAGCAAACTGGTGCTGTCCAATGCTTCCCCCCAAATCACTTTCCTGGAACTCATTCCTCAGGTATGGGGTGCATGGGGCTGGTGGGGGCTTGGCATGTCAGCATCCCCCCATCCACACTTGCTCCTCACAGTCCATCTCTGCGCTGGCATATCCCACCTTAGGAGCAGCTGCCAAAGGATTTTGTCCAGCGGATCCGGCAGATTGACACACGCTCCCCCGTCACCAAGATCAATGGTAGGTACTTTCAAGGACACTTCTGCTGCCATTTTTGCTGGAGGAATACCAGTACCAGGCTCAGCAAGAGGCTGCACCCTGCTTCTCCCATCTTCCCATCCCATGCCCAGTGGCAGTGGATCGGCTGCCCAGCTTCCTGGCTGCCCCCAATGCCCGTGATGACCAGCCCCTGCCTCACCACCAGTGCTCCATACATCTCAACTGCGAGAACACCCAACTCCTGCATCAGGCATTCACCGAGGCTACTCACGGACAGCCCTCCAACAGGTAGGAGCCTGCACTGGCACACTTCAGTGCCCCTGGGGAAGGGACAGGCCAATCATGGCAGGTGCTGCTGGGGAAAGAGGTGTGGAGTGGCTGGGTCCCTCTCTGCCTGCCCTGCTGGTGTACTGCTCTCCCAGGCCCATGATCGAGCTCTGCATCCCCTCAGCGCTGGACCCAGGACTGGCCCCAAAGGGCTGCCACATTGTGTCCCTCTTCACCCAGTACACCCCATCCATGCTGGCGGATGGTCAGTCCTGGGACGAGCGGGCCAGAAATGCGTATGCAGACAGGGGTAGGTAATGCACACACAGACCCCAGTAACACCAGGAGCGCTGGTCCTTGTCCATGGGCAGAGCTGCCCTGGAACTGCGCATGAGCTTGCTCCCATGTCCCCCCAATCTGCCCACCAGCCCCTTCATCTTTCTCTAGTGTTCGACTGCATTGAAGACTATGCCCCAGGGTTCAAGTCATCCGTCATTGGCAGGGACATCCTGACACCACCAGACCTGGAGAGGATCTTCGGACTGCCTGGTGGAGTGGGTACCATGCGTGTCACCTCTGAGCATTACTACGGTGCCAGTGCTGGTGGGCACACAGTCCTGGGCCAGGCACAGCCAGCTCATGTAGAGCTCTGTTGGCAGAACATCTTCCATGGAGGGATGTCTCTGGACCAGCTGTACTTTGCCCGGCCAGCACCATCTTACTCTGGCTACCGGTCCCCAATTCCTGGCTTGTACCTGTGTGGAAGTGGAGCCCACCCTGGTGAGCAGAGCCAGGAGTCAGGACCCTTCTGGGAGGCAGCAGAAGGAAGGCAGGGGCATGTGGAAGAAGTACACTACCACTCCCCATTTCTGCTTTCTTGCAGGAGGAGGAGTGATGGGAGCAGCAGGACGCAATGCTGCCCAGGTGGCCCTCAAGGACTTCAGGCACCTCTGATGACAGTGGTGACACTGACTTCACTAACAGAGGGTTGTGGCAGCAGCAAGCCTTGGTGATCCCATGAAGAGCCTTGTCCATCCCCAAATTGCTTCCCAGGCACCTCAGGGCAGCATCCCCAGAGAGATGGAGGGTGCAGTGTGGCAGGGTCCCTTGTGCTCTCAGCCGCTACTATCATCTTGAACAGGTAGCTGCTCTCAGCCTACCACAACCCAGCTTTGCTGCAGTGACTCATGTGCACCATGTGACCCTGGTAAGCCTCACTGAGCCCCTGCCTGTGCCCATGGAAATAAACCCTGACCCAGGCTCTGTCATGAGCGATCTTGCTGTGGTTTTTGAGCAATTCACTCAGCTCCCACCATGCCAACATGAGGGACTGCACTGTGGCTGGTGCTGCAGCTTCAGCAGAGGTGCCAGAGGGGACAGGCACATTTCAGAGCAGTGAACAGGGACAAACAGCTCTTCACCCTCTCCTCTGCTCTTTGATGCAGGCTCAGGTACATGCAGGGCTGTTTGTTGGGAGTCCCCCAGCTCTGGGCTGGCCTGGGCCTTCCCAAGGTGCTTAGAACAAGCAGGCAGACAGGGAGCTGCCTGGGACCTGCTTTGGTACCTGGAAGCGCCAGCTGTCCTCTGTCCCCCAGCTCTTGGCGAGTGTATGTACAGCAGACACGTGCCCAGCAGCTCAGAAACCACAGGAGCCAGGAGTGGCAGCTACCCGTTTGTGCCCCACACTTCCTCCTGTTCCCGCTGGGTGCTGCCTGCACATGTTCTGGTTTTGTCCCTCCATCACCAGGGCAGGTGCTCCGTGCTGGCCAACCCTCAGCCACAGCAGGCCCAGGAGCCACTGGCTGCAGATTACAGAGCTCACATCCTCTCTCTGCCCTCTTCCTCCCCTGGACAATGCTCCCAATTCAGCCGCCCACCGGGCCCTAAATACGGTGCTGACAGGCTGAGCTGCTGCACCTGAGCTGGCTGAATCAATATTGACTGGCCAGGAATAGTCCCGCAGCCCTCTGAGAATAGCCCCGCACGCCTGCCTGCTGCCCACAGCTTCCCGCGCACGGGGCTGCCCTGCTGCCGGCAGAGTATTTTTAGCTGCTGCCGCTGCTGGCTGCCCTGGACTGCAGGTGCTGGCACCCAGTGAGCCCTGAGGGAGATGAGGGGCTCACTGGGTGACACCTCAAGGCAAAGAGGGATGCCTTCAGCCTGCTACAGTTACAATGAGCAGCAGGACACAGTCCCCCACTGCTGAGGGGTGAGGCTGGCAGGTCCCAGGTGTGGAAGAGCCCACCACCCCCCTCCCTGCCCTCTTCTTGCTGCTCCCAGGAGCAGGGACAGAGCTGGGAGCGGTACCCAGCACACGCCTGCCCTGGATCCCTGCCAGCATCTTCCGAGTGGGGAGGCCAGGGGGACTTCTGGCCTCACACTCTAGCCCCTGAGCTCCAAAACGTTGAGACACGAGTGAGTCACGGGCTTCAGTGCTGGCTGCAACCCTGCCCTTCCCCAGGGCTTTCTGTGGCCCCCATGCTGGGGCTGGCCAGGGACCCCTATGGCAGGAGTGGGTTCAGCACATGCCCTGAGCCCGGCCAAGGCAGAGGGCTGGAATGAGGGTCTCCTGCGAGGGGGTCCCGGCGCCCATGCACACCCAGAGGTGCTGGAGGCTCTTGCGAGACGTGGCGATGAGCTCATGGACTATTCCCGGCCGTGTTGATCCTGGCTCCTCCCGGCAGGATCCAGCTGCTTTGACTCCAAACAAACAGCCCGGTGGCCACCGGCACATTCCTGGCCGGTCCCTGGGCACAGCCAGGGCATAGGGCTTCCTGTTTATCCCCATCCCACGGCGGGGCACGGCAGGCGTGTGGGCAGCGGGGTGCCCCGGGGACTGGCGGCACCCCAAGCCGGAGGTTGCTCCCGGGTCGGGAGGGAGGCATCCCCAGCCTCCACGTCTCACGGAGAAAGGCTATGCCTGAGGACATTCACAGCCAGCCGGGCTCAGCAATGGCCCAGGTGATGCCCCGAGCCCTGGGAGAACCGTACTCCGGATTTCCAATGCCATCCCACAGCCTGCTGTGGTCTCTGTGCCCCCTAAGTCCTGGCCCCATTGCAGCACCCTCAGGCATCCCATGCCTGCATGCCCATTTGAGCCACTGTGCAGGTGGGAAGGGGCACGGGTGTCCTTTTGGGGTGTCCCTAGTGTGTCACTTTGTCACTTCCCCAAAGTCCACGCTCTGCCTGGCTGGGGGAGAGACCCATGGGGGGAGCATCCTTGACCGGGGGCATTGGGTTCAGGCTGGGAGGAGGTCCAGACTCACGGCAGGTAGGGGTATCCGGGGGTCCTCAGCCCCCCCCAGGCTACGGGGACGACAGGAGTTGGGAGGACAGGTTTGCCCCAGTGTGGCAGTGTGCGGCCGGGGGAGGGCAGGGAGTAGGGCTGGGCTCCCGGCCCGGGGCGGGAGGGCGGAGGCCCCCCCCGGGGCGGCCCACCCCGCTGCAACATAAAAGCGGCTGCAGGCGGTGCTCGGCGGGAGTCAAGAGCTGCGGGAGCCAGCCAGCAGCTGCGTCCCATCGCCACCGCCTGCTCCGCATTCCCGCACCGCCATCCCTTGCCAGGGTGAGTGCCGGGGGGAGATCTGGGCACCTGGAGGGGGTCAGCAACCCCGCTAGTGCTCTGAGTCGGGATGCGGGGGAAGAGATGGGATGACGGAGACAGAGCTGTGTACAGGATTGGGAGGGGAGGGACCCTGGTGTTCAACAGAGGATCTAAGCGGGGAATAAAGGAGGGCTGTGTGGGGCCCCCACCAATGTCTCGAAGCACGGGGGAAGCAGGAAGCAACGAGCACAGGGCAATGTTCGTGGGGCTGCCCATCGCTGTCTGTTCCTGGGAGAGCTGTGCCAGGGTTGAGTGACCCAGTGATGGGTACAGGGCTGGGGCTGAGTCACGAAGTATGCTGTGAGTATGGCAGGGTCCAGCACCTGCATCCCCCACAGCACAGGGACAGAGATGTCATCACTGTGCAAGGGGGCATGATATCCTTGCACAATTGCCCAACTCCTGGGGCACAGGGAGCGCCCTCACCGTGCCATGATCCTCAGGGCTCATTGTCAGGCTGTCCTCAGGCATCCCACCTGCAGAACCGCAATGGTGATGCCAACCGGCACAAGTGCCATCCTTCTGGTGCTACTGCTGTACTGGGTGGCCCCCAGCGGGCAGGACCTGGCCCCAGTGCAGCTGAGGCTGCGGGGACCGCGGGGGCCAGCGGGAGAGGGTCGGCTGGAGGTGCTGTACCAGGGACGCTGGGGCACCGTCTGCGATGACGGCTTCGACTTCCACGCGGCCACCGTCGCCTGCAGGCAGCTGGGTTACACCGCAGCCATCACCTGGACCCATAGTGCCACCTACGGCCAAGGGGAAGGTAAGGGGCAGATGGGGAGTGGAAGAGTGGGGGGTGCTGGGGAGGGCAGTGGGGAGGGGGAGCCTGCCCTGGGACTGTAGGTGCAGGCAGCTGGCGGGACGCGCTGGATGGTGCCCATGGTGCTGCGTTCCCCAGGCCCCATCTGGCTGGACAACGTGCGGTGTGGGGGCAATGAAGGCTCCCTGGCAGAGTGTGTCCACAATGGCTGGGGCATCAGTGACTGCCACCATGGCGAGGATGCTGGTGTGGTGTGCTCGGGACAGCGGCTGCCTGGCAGCTCCCGCCAGGCCACTACCTCTGGTCACCTGGGAGAGGTGAGTGGGAGGTCATGGAATTCCCCTGTTCCCGGCAGGGTACGCCAGGGGGACTGCATCAGGTCCCTCTAACCCTTTCCCTTGTCCCCATCCTGAACACCCTGCCCTCGATGCTGGACTCTCATGCCCACCCCTGTGCCCACTGCAGCAGGTGCCAGGGCTGAGCCTGGAGGAGGTGCGGCTCAAGCCCATCCTGGCACGAGCGAAGCTGAGCATGCCAGTAATGGAGGGTGCTGTGGAGGTGAAGCACAATGGGCACTGGAGGCAGGTGTGCGATGCCAACTGGACAAGGAACAACAGCCGTGTGGTCTGCGGGATGCTGGGCTTCCCCCGCGAGAAGCAGATCAACACCAGCTTCTACCGGTAGGGATGTGGGAAACAGGCATTGCACCTGCGCATGTGGGACAGGTGCCTGGCTGGGCACACTGTGGGGACAAGAGACTGGAGGGAGTGTCAGGGAAGGGCTGCACATATGGGGGGGTGGGCGGGCAAGGTGCCTGGCCATGCCTAGGTTCCCTTCTTCTAGCCTTGACAAGGGGCCATGCTGGGCTCAGCAGCATCCACAGGACTGTGGGGATGGTCACCAGCTACGGCTGGCAAAGCGTGGGAGAAAGGAGAGGAAAGGCAAGCGTCTCTCAATCCCTCCACCCCTGTCTCGGACTGGGACTATAAATACAGCCCGTAATGAGCCCCTACCAATGCCAGGAGTCACACAGTCCTGCTGGGACACATGGTACAGCCAGGCTTGGCACAGTAATTGCCAGTGTGAGAGAACCTGACATGCCGTGGGAAGACCCCTTGGCTCCAGCTCCTGCTGGGGAGGGCAGAAGTGGTGGGGTGGGGGGCTTCAGTTGTGCAGTGTCAGCATGATACCCCCCAACCTCCTGGCTCTATGCACCCACAGAAAGCTCTGGAATAGGAAGCTGAAGGACTCCAACTCCAGGTAAGGCTCAGCCCCGGGCAGGGCAGGCAGGGCACCTTGGGTGGGCACCCAGCATGGATGTTGGGTGGGGGCAAGTCTCTGGGTCTCAAGCTCACACCCTGCTCCTCTCCTTTGGCAGCCTGAAGACTCTCAGCCAGAAGAACAGCTTCTGGGTCCACAGGGTGCAGTGTCAGGGCTCGGAGCCCCACCTGGCCCGCTGCCCTACACAGGTGGTCCCACCAGCCCCCCACCAGCCCGCCTGCCCCCACGGCATGCATGCCATTGTCAGCTGTCTCCCTGGCCCTGCCTTCCAGAAGGGCACAGGCAAGGGCAAGAGCAAGAGCAAGGCCTCCCCAGGAAAGGTGAGCCCTGGCAGAGCCCCACACCTCATCCCACTGATGGAGGGTCCCAGAGCTGAGCAGCACACCCAGCCACTCCATCTGCACTTGTGCAGGCGAGTGGCCATGTCCTGGGGGTGCTGACCAGCTGCTCCTCATGCCCAGGTGCTCCCGGTGCGGCTGCGAGCGGGCACCCATCCTGGCGAGGGCCGGGTGGAGGTGCTACGCCATGGGCAGTGGGGCACCGTGTGTGACAAGCAGTGGGACCTCACTGCAGCCAGTGTGGTGTGCCGGCAGCTGGGCTACGGGACAGCGAAGCAGGCCCTGCTGGGAGCCCAGATGGGACAAGGTGAGGCAGGTGGCGCACAGCATGGACTTGGGGCACTACTGGACTTGGAGGGGTATATGGGGAAAGCCACTGGTTTAATGTGTCCTGTTGGAGCACCCTGGGTTCTTCAGCCAGCTCCAGCCTGCCCTGGCATGGGGTTCCCTTGTCTGCTCCTGCCATGGGCAGCCCCATTCCCATAGGGAATGCCCAGACCAGGAGAAGGAGGGTGGGGGTCCCACTCCAGGATGGTCATGGAGCAGGGAGCACTGATTCTTCCTCTGCTTTAGGTCTGGGGCCCATCCATATGAGCAATGTACAGTGCACTGGCCGTGAGCGCACCCTGGGTGAGTGCCGCTTCCAGGATGCCAAGCGGAGTGGGTGTCAGCACGAGGATGATGCTGCTGTTCGCTGCCACATGCCCCACATGGATTTCAAGAGCCAGGTGAGCCCCTGTCTCTTCCTCAGAGCCAAAGCTCCATTGCACAGCCCCTGCTCTCCAAGCTTTGTGCCTGATGTAGATGCTCAGAGCAGCCCTGGGGTGACCCAGGGGATGGGGAGCCACAGAGCAGCACCCCAGTGGGGTTCTGCAGGATGAGCTGGTGGCAAAGTGGGGAGAAAAGGAGGAATAAGAAGATGAGGGAGATGTTCAGCTGGAGATGTTGGGCTGCCTATCCCACTGCAGTTCTGAGAGGAGGGCTGGGGTCTGCACCACATTCCAGTTCAGCCCCTCTCTTCTGGCAGGTGAGGCTGGCCGGGGGCCGCAACCCCGAGGAAGGTGTGGTGGAGGTGCTGGTGCCGGTGCAGGGACAGCTGCAGTGGGGTGCAGTGTGCGGTGCACAGTGGGGGCTGAACGAGGCCATGGTGGTCTGCAGGCAGCTGGGGCTGGGCTTTGCCAGCCATGCCCTCCAGGTGAGTGGGTTCCCATCCTGGGGCCAGGATTGTCACTGGTCCTGCAGGATGGGTAGTGTGGGCATAGGGTGGCTGGGCCTATGGAATGGGACAGCCAGGGTGAAAAGCCCTGGTGGCAGGTCTAGGGCAGGGAGGGAGGCAGGTGGGTTCTGGCAGGGAGTGGGAGGACTGGTCCAAGCACTGTGCTCCTCCTCTGCTCAGGAGACATGGTACTGGGCAGGCAGCCCCGATGCCACCCGGGTTGTGATGAGCGGGGTGCGCTGTGCCGGCACCGAGCTGGCCCTCCAGCAGTGCCAGCACCATGGCCCTGTCCACTGCCCCAGCGGCGGGGGACGCTTCTCAGCAGGGGTCACCTGCACTGCCCGTGAGTAGCAGGAGCCCATGGGGTAACTGCTGGGAGAGGCACCCCCATTCTCCTAGAGAGTAGGGGTAGCTATATGGGGTGGGAATCACCTTCTCAGTCCCTGCTGATCCCCTTCATGCCAGATGCCCCAGACCTGGTGATGAATGCCCAGCTGGTGCAAGAGACAGCCTACCTGGAGGACCGGCCCCTGGGGCTGCTGTACTGCGCCCATGAGGAGCGCTGCCTCTCCCACTCTGCCGACCAAATGCAGTGGCCCTATGGCCACCGCCGCCTCCTCCGCTTCTCCTCCCAGATCCACAACCTGGGAAGAGCTGATTTCCGACCCAGGATGGGGAGGCACGCCTGGACCTGGCACCAGTGCCACCGGTGAGTAGCACATGGGCAGAGGCTGGCAAGGAGCTGTCCCCTCCCAGGGCCAGGCAGGGCATGGTCCCAAGAGACTGTCTCACCCGGGGTAGCCAACAGCGTCCACGTCAACACTGTCATTATGGCTTTATTTGGCTTCAAGGCTGTAATTTGCTGAGTCCCTGGGTGCTGCCTGCTCCCGGCAGGGCCGCCCACATGCTCCCTGGCCAGGCACCAGCCCTGTACTCAGTCCTTGTCCCACAGGCACTTCCACAGCATTGAGGTCTTTACCCATTATGACCTGCTAACTCTCAATGGTTCCAAGGTGGCGGAGGGGCACAAGGCCAGCTTTTGCCTGGAGGACACCAACTGCCCTGAGGGTAGGTGCTGTCTGCAGAGCTGACAGCAGCCCCTCATTCTGCTCCTTGAAGAGGGCTGTGTCTGTGCCCTCCCTCACCTCCCTACCCTCCTGTAGGGCTGCAGCGACGCTTCGCCTGTGCCAACTTTGGGGAGCAGGGGGTTAGTGTGGGGTGCTGGGACACCTACCGCCATGACATCGACTGCCAGTGGATTGACATCACTGATGTGTCACCGGGAAGCTACACCTTCCAGGTATGGGAATGGAGGGTCAGAGGCGCACCAAGCCACTGGAGCTCAGGGCTGCAGGCTGCCCTACATGAGTGCCACCAGCATCCCCCTCACCCTGCACATCGGGGTGCAGCTCTGCACCCCTCTGTGCATGCACCACAGCCCTGCCTGGCCAGGGCATGGCCAGGTGCCCCCAGCCCTGCCTCTTGCCCTCTCAGGTGGTTGTGAACCCCAAGCATGAAGTGGCTGAGTCAGACTTCTCCAACAACGTGATGCGATGCCAGTGCAAGTATGATGGGCAGCGTGTCTGGATGCACAGCTGCCACACAAGTAAGGAGAGACACGAGCATAGAGGGCATGACAGGCAGGGTGGGAGAAGTGACAGGGTTGGGGGTGCCACGGGTTCCTTGTTCCTCTCCCATCACCACCCATGTTGCTTTCTTAAGGTGATGCCTATGGTGCTGATGTGGTGAGCGACCTGGAGAGACGGGAACGCCTGGCCAGCAACCTTGTGTGACCCCTTGGCATCAGCATGGTCCCAGCAGTGCTGTGCAGCACCGGACTGAGCTCAGGGACTTGCAGACTTTTGTATTTATTGATGCTGCTGCAGAGGATGGAGATGATCACCGGGGCCGGTGGGGAGTGCCCAGGGGTGCCCAGTCCCGTGCTGCCAGCGGGACTTGCAAGAGTGGCCCAGGTACCGCAGCAGCTCTCACCTCCACGGCTCCAGTGCCCCCAGGACAACTACCTCAGCCTGCCTGCCCAACCTTCCTTGCTCCAGCAGACTCAGGACAGTCACTGGCCACCCATGCACCAGTTCTGTCCCCAATAAAGGTGCTGTGAGATGGGAGCAGGGTCCTGTGCTATGGGAGAGGGTGTACTCCTTTATCAACGCCATCATTTCCTGCTCTCTCCGCTGCGCTCTTTCTCACGAGGACCATGGAGGCAGTCTCCACCTGAGAAGAACAACTCTGGTCTCTACAATAGGTCCCTAGCCAGTCACTATCTCCTCTGGGCCATCCAGGGCCACCAGCCCCTGGCTGTCTGCATGTGGCTGGCATCAAGCAGCTCTGGCTTGCCACCAGCGGTCCCTGCCAGCCAGCGCACCCTGGCCCTGAACTGGCTAACCCTGTGCATGCAAAGGACCCCAGCCAGCTCTGTGGCAGCACAGGCCAGCAGCCAGCCCACCAGCCACAGTGTCTGCAGCCGCCATGGGCTTTCCCAGACTGTCCTGGCAGCTTCCCAGCCATGGGAGCAGTGGTAAGGCCACTGCCTCCCAAAGCCCTTGTTTCTGGGTACAGGGTGGGGACAGGGCACATCATGCCCTTTCTCTCTATGTTTCTTTCCCATGTGGTTTCTATTTTTTTATTTTTTTTTATAACAGCAGATAAGAGGGAATGTCACCAGCCCACTCTGTACTGCCCATTTCCCAGCGAGCCAGCCACGGGGCAATGCCACCCCTCTGCTTGCACACCTCTGCCCATCCCCCACCTCATTGGCAGGCACCAGCCCAGCATGGGGGGCTATCAGCACCCACCTTGGCCCAGGACAGGCCAGGCTGCCCCCCCACGTGATGGTCCCTGCACGTGGAGGAGCTGCTGGGGACAGCGGTGACGCACTGAGGTGGCCTGAGGCCAGAGACCGTGGCAAGGCACGTGCCGGCGAGAGGCTCACTCTGCCGGGGTCAGGGTTTGAGGGATGCCGGATGGCGGGGAGGATGTTTTCCACATGAGAGCAGCTTTGCGCCCTGAAATTTCCACTGGCCAAGCCACAAGCATCCGGGAACGGCGGCTGCGATGGCTCCCAGCTGGCAGCGCTGCTGGACGGTGCAGGGGCAGGCAGCCACCGCCACGGGGTTGTGACCAGCTCCACTGCTGCCAAGCTGGGGGACAGCCAGGGGACACGGGGCAGCCACATGGGCCCTTCAGCAACCAAAAACATGCAAACCGTGGCAGAAAAGCATCATCCCCATCCTCACCTCCTGTGAAAGACCCCAAAGTTGTGGTCCTGAGAGTGTGCAGCACTACAGGGCAGGAGTGCTGGGGCACACAGGGCTGTTTTTCAGATGCTGAGAGACGATGCAAAGCAGAGGAGCCAAAGGCAGGTCCCAGCCACTGGCCTCCACCCCCGGGGTGGGGCAGGAAGCCCCCAGCCCACCATGGCTGGCAGCGTGGCCACATCACAGCCCCGTGCAGGGCCAGGAACGTGGCCCTGCCCGTGTTCTGACAAGGGCCCTGCTGTTCGGGGCCACAGCTGCTCCGCGGAAGTAAACAGAGTCCCTGCCAGCACATTCCTGCCTGCCGCCCTGCCCCATCCCTCCTGCCTGCACATCCCCCCTCCCCCCTGGGGACACCCACCACCTGGGAGGGGGGGACACCTCCAGGCGCCCCCAGCATGCATACCCTTCCCTGGTATGAAGGAAATGGGAGCCACAACCCAACCAAGCAAATAAAATAGATGGTATTTATTAGCAAAATAAAGGAGAGAAACTCTCATTCACAAGGCCCGGCCAGGTGGCCAGGGCCACCCCACACAGCCCCCCTGCTCTCTGATGAGTTCCCTGCATCCCCCTGCTGCTCCCACTGCAGCTGGCAGCCCTGGGGGTCCTGCCCAGGGCAGGGTGGGCAGCGATGTCTGATGGCAACAGCATCCCCACAGCATCAATCCCACACACATCCCACTCAGCCCTTTCAGTGGAGCTGCCCAGTGCTTTTGGATGTGGTGCAGAATCTGTCCCAGCTCTGAGATGCAGAGTGCCCTGCCTGCCTACAGAGAGGGGCCCAGGCACCACAGCGGGGTTTCCAGTGGGGCTGAAAGTGCAGGCTCAGTCCCGGCCCTCCCAGGCATCCTCCCGCTGCTTGTTCTCCAGGCGCTTCCTCTCTGCAAAGACAAGAGGGTCAACACCATGTCCCCATCACCCCACAGCCACACACTTCCTCGTGGAGGTGGCTGGGTCCACCCTGGTGCACTCCCTCCCACGCAGCACCCTGAGGAGGATCCACAAGGGTGGGTCCACAAGGAGGGTCCCCCTATACTTCAGCCCCTCCAGGCATTCAAAACTCACCTTGAGCTTCTTGCAGCTTCCTCCGCTCTGCATCTCTCTGGGCTGGAGTCTGGTTGCTGCGGACCCCCAGGGCACCGATCACCAGCCGCCTGGCCAGGACAGCTGATGTTTCAGGGCGCTCCTTGGCTGGCTGCAGGTACTCTGTGAAAGTGAAGATGGGGGACATCAGTGGGGCATCCTGGGAGGGACAGAGCAGCTGACATGGCCACAGAGCCGTGCTGCCTGCCCTGTCCCTCCCCAGTTATCAGGATGATGTTGCAGCACAAGCACAATGGCACAATCCAGCACAGGGCAGCATCACTCACCAGCATATGCTCTGGCTTTGGCTTTAGAGGCGCGGGTGCCTTGGGAGAGCGGACGCGTCTTCACCATCAGGTGCTTGGTGCTGAGGGCATCACGTGCTGCAGGGAGAGAGCAGCAAGGTCAGGTGCAGGGTCAGTCCTATGCCCAGAATCCGGCTGCAAGAGAGGGATGCCTCCCCTCTGCCCATATCCAAACCAGGAGTAGTACCTGTTATGGGGCTGGAGAAGATGCCCAGGGCATGTGTATCATCCACCCATTTAATATCAAAGCCCTTTTTCCTGCCAAAGAGAGGGAAGGTTAGCAAGGCACTGGCACCTGGCAAGAGCAGGTCTAGAGCACAGCCCAGGCAGGGAACCTCAGCACCAGGGACACAGCATTGCTGGCAGACTCACTGATAGCTGCAGAAGACACGCATTAGGTCCTCAGTGCGGAAATCTGAGGGGAAATCGTAGATCTCGATGACGTGGGGCAGCTCATCATCACTGATGTCCAGGGCAGTGGGCTCAGCCCTGTAGTAGTCGAAGCGGGGTGACTGCAGGCTCTCCTGGTGCTTCTCACTCCCTGAGAGCTGCAGTGGTAGGAAAGGCACAGTACTGAGCAACCCATGCCCACCTACCCCACAGCAGTTCCAAATCCATGGCAAGCATGCCCCAGAAAGTGGCCCAGCCCCCTGAACCCCATCCCACCATTGCAGATGGATTCATGGCATTGAGAATTAGGAGTTACTGACTAGCGTTCTGAAGCCATGCACTTGCTTTTCCCATTACCAGCATCCCTTCACTTGCCATGCTCTGAGGCCCTACCAGGGGCACAGTAGGAATGGCAGGGGTGAAACAGTGCATGCACTTCCAAGCACACTCCTCTTTCCACAGTGATGTGATGACCTGAAATACTTCTAGGGAAGAACAAGGAGCAGGACAGCAATGCCAGGAGGAAAGACTGATGTCTGCCTGCCACATGGAAGCACCAGGCTTAGCATGCCCTGGCAGCATGGAGCAGCTCATCAGCACCCCAGATGCCAAGATGAAAAGCCAGTAGCCCCCTGAAGAGCAAGTTCTGGTGGTTAATCACCTGTGCAGCTAAAAATTTACCCTTATTTCTCATTTGAATTTGTCTGACTTCACTTTCCACCCGGCAGTTCTGGTTCTTCCTCTCTACTGGATTAAAGAACTCTCAGTCCCTGGTCCCCTCCCTGTGACAGCACTTAATAATGTTATCAAGTCCCTTCTCAACCTTCTTCTTGCTAAGCTAAATGGGTTGTGGGCCTGTAGCATCTCACAATGGGGCACTTTCTCCAGCCCTAACAGATGATGGCTGTAGCACTTTTCTATCTCGTCCATTTTTCATCCTTCATTTTAAAACACGAGCAGGAGCTTCCTACTGCAACAATACAAGGACGCAGCCAAACCCTATTTCCCTCTGTCCCAGAGCACCAGTGCCAGCAGGCCACCCTGCACCATCTCCGGCCCAGTGGGCCATCCTGCATCGCCTGCTGCAGCCCTGAAGCTGAGACACCAGACAGGTGCTGTCCAAAGCTGCTGACAGCTCCCCTGTTTCCCCTGGAGCGTGGGGCTGGCATGGTGCCAGGAAACAGGTACATAACTCATCCGGGCTCCCAGCCTGATCCCCTGAGCGATCATACTGGAGCACACCACGGCTGCAAGGTTAGAGTCCATAAATCCCAGCCAGCTCAGTCGATAAAAAGTGCTTATTCCGACAATTTTATGGGAAAGATGGATTCATGGCAGGTGAAGGAGTGCTGCCAGGACGGCTGGATGCTGGTGGAGGGTAGAGCTGAGTTATGGAGCTCACAGGACAGGCCAGCACTGCTGGCAGAGCCACTTGCCCCACCATAAGCCCCGTGCTGGGCAGCACATTCATCAGGCACCCTGTGCCTGCTTGGAGTAGGCGAGGTAGCCATTCCCTGGCAGGATGAAGCCCTGCGGTGCCGCTTGAGGGAGCAGAGCACTCAGGTAGTGCCAGGCACCGGGAAGATGATTAGAGAGCAGGAGCGCAAAGTGCCAGAGCAGTCCTTGACCTTCACAAATCACCAAGTGTGGCGGGGCAGCAAGGACAGGAGCCGTCTGGCAGCAGGTCTCAACCACGCGGCAGGCAAGGCTCAACAGGTTCCCTGGCGCTGCCAGCCTCAGCATGCAGCACACCTGCAGCTCCCCAGCCATGGGAGTGGGAACCAGGGTACAGCCCCTGGTCCTGGCAGGCATCCTGGAAAGGTTCACTGATGGATGGACAGACAGATGACAGGGAAAATGAAACCTGTCCATCACTTCTCACTGCTCTCTAAAGATGCACCCTTGCCAGAGCACGTTAGGGGGTTGGTGGCTGCTCCCTTATACCACAGTCCCTGGCACACACACCACAGCCCCCACCATGCCGCACTGGCTGATGGAGAGTCCAGGGAGCCTGCAAGGAAATGGTCGCAGTACTTAATTACTCTCTGTGCTGAAACTGATTTCTGCTCTGAATTTGTCTGCTTTCAGCTTCCAGCCAATGGCACTATGGTATTTTTTTCCTGCTAGATTAAAGAGCCGTCCGCTATCAGAAATCTCTCCTCCACGCAGAACGTCATAAATCTTGCTCTCTGTTGGCTATCTGCATCACATTAGGATTTGGTTACAGGGAAGACACTACTAATTTTCTTGTCCTTTTGTTAATTAACAACAGCCCCATCTCCTTGAGAGCCTGCACCCTCCCGGAGCAGCCACATCCCCCTGCTGAGAGTTCAGAGGGCTCAGGAAGCACCAGACTCCACATGGGAATTGGCAGGGAACAAAGATGGCAACTTTTAATCAATAAATCCCTATTTCAGGTTCTTTTTCACTCATTTTGGGAAGATCCCTGGAAAACTCAAACTTGGCTCAGAGCTTGTGCACGGGGAGCTAATACGGATACTCCTTGAAGTACTTCACAGCATAACCTTGTCCACAGCATCCTTCAGCTGCACCGTTAACACAGATCGTCCCTGACCTTCCTACTCCAAGGACAAAGCCATGTCTATGGCATCAGCCCACAAAAAGCCAGCACCACATGCACCAGCTTCCAGCAGAGCAGCAATGCACCAGAGCATCCCAGCTGGAGAGTGGGGGACCACAGCTGATGGGAGCACAACCAGGCAAGGATGGGAGTACCCAGTGCCCTTCCACATTCCCCCAAGCTGAGCCCTGTGTGCCCCACACACCATCTCAGCACTACGCCAGGCTCAGAGAGGGCACACCACCCCAAGGAAGGCCTTGAGGACAAGATGGGTATCAGTGTGCCCTAGTAAGGATGCTCTTGAGTTAATCTCATCCCTTCACAGATGCTGTTACGGAGGCACCACCCACCACTTCACACCCTGCTTCCAGCCTGGGGTGGACAGACGCTGGCTGTAACAATATTAGCACTGTTCGTTACTTCAGGTACATTAATGTCATTCGGAAAATTACCGGCTTGACACTACTGATTTAAAATGCAATAAGGGATATCCAGCCTCATTGCAGAAGCTGAGCTTTCTTCATGAATGGCAGGAAAACAGTGTGGGTGCTGGTGCTAAGCAGCCAACTGTAGTAAATTCAGCTGCATGCGTGCAGGAGGGAATGGCAATGAGCCACAGATGATTAAGAAGCTATAGTTTTGAGGAAACATCCCACTGCTGTTTCAGTGGGAGCCCATACATGTCAGCCCATTTCTTTATCACCAACCCTGGTTTCATCAGGGTGCAGTTGCAGTTTACGGCACTCGAGCAGGTTTTACTGGGTGTGCTTTAAGTACTATAGAGAGACAATCTCCCCAGCCTTCATCAGCACTGCAGGATGGGATGGGAACCTGCCAGGGGGCAAGGTGGAGGTCCCAGGTGTTTTGGCAGCACAGGCAGCTCATGCCCTCGGGAATGGCTGGCAGTGATAGCAGGCAGCACAGCCAGGCTGACTGAATGCCCTGGATGCAGCCCACCCACCTCTGCACTCACCCCAGAGAACACAGGAACAGACAACCCCCAGAACCCAGTGGGCAGCAGTCACTGTCCCTGCGAATCCCCACAAACATTGGCTTGCAGGAAGTACCTCCTCCAGCAGGCGTGGGTCCAGGCAGTCCCCATCATCGTTGAACAGCACATCCCAGCTCTCCTCAGCACCCGGGCTACCTTGGCTCAGGGTTCCACCACTGGCACTGGTCTGTACTTCCTTTGGGTGGCTGCTGTGGAGACCTCTCTCTTCCTTCTCAGCCTCCTGGGTGCACTGGTGCTTCTGCAGTGAGCCAACATCCTCATTTGCCCCTGCCAGTTCCTTGGCCGAGGACGCCGGCAAGAGCCCCTCCATGCCATGGCATAGCAGCTCCAGGAGTGGTGGGGGCTCACAGTTATCCAGAGGTGCTCCATTCCCTGGGCCACTCTCAGCCCCGGTGTTGTCCGTGCAGGCAGAAGAGCTGCCCAATTCCTCTGCAGCAGCCACCAGATCACCCTCCTCACCAGGACTCTCGGTACCAGTTGTGCTCTCCTCCGTGACAGACAGGAGCTGGGGTGGGCTGCCCATGCCCTGCCCTGGGTTGCTCTCCTCTGGGAGTACTGGCACATCACCTGTACTACCCCCCAGGAACACAGGTTCACAGCCGGCTCCTGGTGCACACAAGGTGCTCTCTCCAGCAAGCTCAGCCATGCCTCCCCACCTCTCCCCCTCCTCTAACACCCCAGTGGCACAGTCCTTACTCTGCCCTGACAGGAGAGAACCCTCCTTCTCCCTCTCCTCCTTCTGGGCTTTCAGAGCCACTGCCTCCCTTGCCAACCTGGGCACACTGCCCTGATTGCCCACTCCTGCTGACTGCAAAACAGCCTCTCTCAGGCTCTGGGAGAGGTCCCCAGCTGGATTTGGGGTGCTGTCCCCCACGTGCTCCAACATGCTACTCAGTCCTGTCTGACAAACCAGTGTTGGGCTAGCAGCAGGTGTTGGGCTAGTGAGGTTGTCCCCAGGCTCGGGGGTAGGCTTCATGGCCCCAGCCTGGGCAGTCGGTGAGGATGGAGGATCAGGCTCAGTCCTTGTCATCTGGTGGCCATGGCTGAGCTCTCTGAATCCTTCATCATGGGATGCTTTGTCCTGGCCATCCCAGGGCTGGGCAACAGTTGGATCTGGGCATGGCTCACACATAGGAGGTGATGCCTCCCGGCTCTCCAGTGCAATGGGGCAGCTGCCTCCTGTCCTCTGGCACTGCCTGGCAGGGGCTGCCTGCAGCTCCTTCGGGGCAGCATCTGCCTTGCTCTCCCTCCTTACCACTCTGCCTGCCTGTGTTCTGGCACGGGGGCTTCGCCTCTGCCCCTCGTCACTGCCCTGGCAAGAGTCCTGTGCCCGGCGGTGGTTCTCAGGCTCCTGGCAGTGCCGGACCAGGGCACTGCCCGCTGCTTGTGCCTCTCTCTCCCGCCGTGCTTTGGGCACATAGAGGGCCATGTCAGGTTTCCTGCGGCGCGGCCGGCTGCCCTCTGCCTCCTGCTGCATGGTGCCACCACTGCCTGCCAAGGAGAGACAGCGTCACTGCCCTGCCCACATCCCAGCAGCCCCACAGCTGAGTGCACAGTGAGCAGCCCCTACCTGGGTCAGAGCTGGGGTCCCAGCCCAGCACCCACCCTTGCTCCCCCAGCAGCTGCACGCAGTGATGGATTGGGAAGCCCTAAAGCCGCCCCACGGTAGCATATCTGCAAATGGGGTTTGACAACTGGAGCACCCCACAGCCCTACACACCCCCTACAGCCTCTGGTGGGGTGTGTCAGGCTTGGGAGAAGTAGGGAAACCCTGTCAGCATCACCGGAGCACCTGCCCTCCTCTGGCAGCTGCCACCTGGGACCCTCCAGCCCAAAGTGCCAACATCTGCAGCCAAAGCAGAACACAGAGACCATGCACTACTCATGCATCAAAAACCACAGAGAAGCCTGCGGCAGCCACAGAATACCAGAAACCAATCCCCAGCCCAGGGATACCCTGGTGTGGTACCACGGCTGCCACCCTGGCACGCTGCAGCCCTGCTCACCTGCTGCCCTATCCCGACAAAGATTTATTTTTCATCATCTTTGGCAGAAGTAGGCACACCACAAGCAGCCAGGCCCCCCTGCCCCTATAAATATGCATCAGACAGGGTTTATGGAGACGGATGGTGCTGGGGGCTGCACTCCGGTTGAGGGGAAGGCAGAGTGGGGCTGGGCCGGGGACCTGTGATTAATCACTGCCCACTCCGTTTAGGGGGATTCATCACAGGCCACTGTCAGGTAAATCACTGGAAAAACACCTCTTCAGTAATTAATGTGAAGTGACGGATGGACAGCCCCTGGGCCCATTAATCTGGACCATCAGCGCCGACTGAGATTATGAATGTCAGGATGCATAAACTGCCGGCAGATCAATAGGGCCAGGAACCCATCCAAGGCTCTCATTTCCGAGGCACCTCCGGTACATTAGCCTCCCCTCCATGGAGCCCCTGACCAAGGCGCGAATGCTCTCTGTGGCCCCTCACCGAGAGCCAGCAGCGGTGCCAGGAAGGCGAGGGGAGGCCAACCACTGGCTGGAAAGTGGCTGGGGCTGCCCATGCCACACAGCATCATCCCCTCTTCCTGATGCACGCACAGATGGCTGCCTTGGCATGACGGATGAGTCTCTCATGGCTCTCTGGAAACCGCTGGAAAAGCCCGAGC
Source organism: Lophotriccus pileatus (assembly GCA_035583135.1). Lineage (NCBI taxonomy): Eukaryota > Metazoa > Chordata > Aves > Passeriformes > Tyrannidae > Lophotriccus > Lophotriccus pileatus. The sequence continues at coordinate 22,033,587 of JAWWES010000169.1, forward strand.
AGGGCAGTACCCCCCGGCATGACCGCGGCGCCTGTGCCTGCACCTCGTGCCACGGAGGTGGGCAGGAACACGAGGTGCAAGCACGGGCGCCGTGGTGATGCTGGGCACCATCCCAGGGCTGCCCCAATCATTTTTCTGTCTCCGCAGCTCTTGTCATTTTTTTCCCCCTCTTTGATACACTAATTTTGCTGGCAGAACGATCCCCTTTATCTTTATCGACCGCAAGAAAGGAACGTATCCTACAAACCTTCCAAGGTCTGGATTAGTAATTTTTCAACACTGAGGCATTATACATTTTCTCCCCGAGTGGCAGCCCGGATGCCGGAGGGGAGGGGGCACTGGAAGCCCCCCCGGCATCACCATTTCCAACCACAGAGAGCTTCCAACTAAGTTGAAGCATGTTCTGCTAAAGGACTTTTCCCAGTCAAGCCCAGAGCCTCAGCCCATGGCACATCACCAAATGCCTTGGGGGCATCAGTGATCTCTCCAGGCTCTGCTTCCCAAGAATTTCCAGCATGGGGAGCAACCAGGAGCAGCACTGCTCCACGCACATCCCATGTCACCTCCAAGAAGAGCCTTTGCTCACAGGATTTATGGGCTCCTCGAAAGCTTGCCATTCACCTTGCCTCACCCTCCAAAGCAGATGGTGCAGCATTAGCCAGACGGCTGGTGCTGGGAGCATCCTCTCCCCACATATCTTTGCCTCTGCCTGCCACACACTGCTGGGGAAGAGCCACTTCCCACAGCCTGGGAAGAAGCATGTACATGACCTACACCAGCAGGGATGCTGCAGCACTTTGTTTTTTTCCCCCACAGGACAGCACAGCTCCTGCCCCCAGCCTATTACACACTTCATCGATGCTACAGCCACAGGTCGGCACCGACATATTTCATGCTCCAAGAGGCAGAGCAATGGCCCTGGCTTTGGGTCTCATTCACACTGCGCTGGGCAGGGCAACCCTCCCACTTCCAAAGTCTGGGACCAAGTTTGCCCCACAAACTCAGGCAACAATGGGCAGCACGTCCCCGAAAACGCCTGTGCTGCCCCAGATGTTGTCCTGCTTTGTGGAGTCAACTAGCAAAACAGATCAGCACTGTGACAGCAAGCAGAGAAAGGCCACGGTACCATGGTAAAAGAGGTGATGGCAGTGCTGCCCAGGCACGTAAAACCCACCAGCCCAGTACAACATAGCCTGGCATGGCCAGGAGGATGCTCGAGCATCAGCGAGGCGGCAGCCAGAGCTCCCTGAATATACAGGCTTCCCTCGCACTGTTCCCAGGAACACGCTGCTCACGCTGCTTGTGGGCAGCTTGTGCTCCTGGCATTGTTTGGGAGGTCTCAGCGAGCTGCCCGGTCGATGTGCCAGCCTGCGTTTCTCCTCTAGCAACCATCTGCAGCACATATGGGGCAGCGTTTTCTCCCTGATTTCTCTATCCATCCAGGGAAGGACCCCACAGACAAGAGCAAGACAGGACTGGCTATGTCACAGACCCTGCTTCCCAATGCATAGTGCGCTGCTGAATTCCTCATCATCTGCATCCCTGCCCGGCACATGAAGACACCTACATTGCAGCTCCGACAGTAAAGACAGGGGTCCTGCCACCTTCTCCTGCAGGGATGCTGGCCACAGTCCTGCTCAGGCAACCTGGGAACAGGCATGGATGCTGGGCTGTGGGGCTCACATGGAGCATGCCAGTTCCCGGAGAAGTTTCGGTGCCATGCAGCACCCTCTCAGCAGGCTGCCGCATTTCCTGGCAGGGAGCTGTATTTTTAGCCTTCGAGGTTTCTAATTCCACTCAATCCATATTCCCATCGATAGAGTAGATAACCTTAAAGCCTTGACAGTGAACAGGGATGGCAATATTGGGGGATCAGGAGCCTTGGGAGACCTCACACAGCCTTGGCATGCAGCTCGCGCACCACAATGTCACTCTTTACAGCCTGCAGCAGATTGGGCTCTTTGAAGGGGAAAAAAATAACTATAATAACAAGATTAATAAAAAGGCAGGTACAAGGAGAGTCTAAACAGCTCCACTGGGGAACCTACTGCTCGCAGGACTCATCCCATGCCAGGCACGTGCCATGGCACACTCATCGACTGGACCAACACCAGCACATCGTAGCCAGCTAAGGACTGTCAGAAGTTCTGGCTACCCTGCACCTCCCCTGCTCTCAGCAGAGCTCCAGCCCAGGCCACCCAGCTCAACAGCAGGTGACGGGGCCAGGGAAGGACCTGAATACCTGGTGGAGACAGACAGAGCAAAGGCAAGAACACAGAGCCACTGTTATGAGGCAAAGCAAAGCGCTTCAAGGAGCAAAGAGCTGCATCCCATCCAATGTCTGCCCGCAGCCCCACGGGATTTAAGATGTCTCTGTCCCCTGCTCTCCAGCAGCCACAACAAATATTAGCTACGTGAGGAGGTGGCAAAGGTGTCAAAGGCACTGAGAAAGAGAGATTTCAATCGTGCCTTTCATTTGCAATACTCTTAGGAGATACCTAGAACAGATGCTCTTAGGAGATACCTGGAACAAAAAAAGGGGAACATTCCAGACAGGAAGCTGATTTGTAAGTCAATAGTGTCCCCTCACAGCTGCAGGGGGAAAAAGGGACAACAAACCAGCAAAAGGAGTTAACAGCCAGAGCACTAAGGGGAATACAAAGGACTTTACAAATATACCCAGGCAGAATCAGCACAAAAGTGAAAAGGTCTATTAATAAACAAGTAGGGAGAGAAAATTAATGATGGCTCAAAAATAAAGATGACTCAAAAGGGAAAAATCACTGGGTTTAACCAGAAAAATGCAAATGAGGCAAAGGAGTCGCAAAAACAGCTGCAGGGAAAGCAAAAACGGCATCTCCACATAGACACAGTCACCTGGCCGGCATGGCTGGTGCGGAGGTGAAGCTATTAACCTGCTGACACACAGTGCTGAGAAGAAACCAGGGCCTTGGTGATGGTAGAGCAAATCAGCTACTAATTTTCTGTGCAAGAAAGGACAACAAAACCAGAGCCAGGCACAGGATAAACCCTGTTCCTATCTCTAGTGGAGAACAAAACTGGCAGGTGAAGGAGCCTGCATGCCCACCGCAGTGGGCTTCTGGATGATGTATGCTGGCCTGTCCACAGGAGTTATTTCAAAACAACTGCTGGCAAGAGACAACTTAGCTGAAGTTCAGGGGTATCATTTCATACTGTCTCCCAAACTTTCACTTGAATAATGAATTGTAATTAAATGTGCAGATGTAACTGAGCAGAGAGTTGTTGCAAACACCTTCCAGAGCAGATATATCATTCAAAGGATCCAAGAAATGTAACCAGGAAGCAAAGCGAGACTCAGACTGAGAAAACGAAAGTAAAATAACCCAAAGCAGCTACTCAGGGGGCAAGAGCAGCCTGGAAAGCAAGGCCCAGAGCCACACAGTGCACTCAGACCAGAAAGCAAGACCACCCCAAAATGTGCAAGGGGCAGAATCTGATCACCAGCATCATGCCATGGGCCACCCCAGGGCTGTGACAGCCCCACAGCAGGCAGCACACAGAGCCTCGCAGGTGGCATGTGGCATGAAGGATGCAGGGCCAGGGGCAGGCAAGCAGCCATTAAAAACAGTGTCCAGCACCTCTGAGCATCAGACATGTTTTATAAGGCATGGGAGCCTGGCACACTAAGCACCCAGGGATATGTGCAACTCCCCTGCACTCAAGGGCTGAACACTGCCGGCATCACTCTGGGGCTCTGCAATATGGGTAGAGTTATGAGGTCTGCAACGTGCCACGTTATGCAGGTATGCCAGGGGCTTCAAGCCAGCAGACTGGGGGAGATGGGACTTCAGGTGGGGGATCAGGGATAGGGCAGGGCATGGGGGACATGGCTAGCAGAGGGGCTAGGGGACAAGGCTGGGACAGGGTGTGGGGTTGAGGCCTGGGAGAAGGGATGGGGGACAGGGCTGGGAAAAGGGATGGGGGTCAGGGCCGGGAGAAGGGATGAGGGACAGGGCCGGGAGAAGGGATGGGGGTCAGCGCTGGGACAGGGGATAAGGATCACGGCTGGCACAGCAGGGTGGAGAAGAGCAGGTCAGAAGCACAGCGTGCAGTCCCAGGACCGGGCAGGGTGCCCACCCCGGGCTGTAGTGCCCCCGTCCCGAGCGCCCCGCCGGGCCGGGCCACCCGCCTGGCCGCCGCCGTTACCAGTGGCCGCGCCGGGTCCCCGCCGCTCAGCTCCGCTCCGCTCCGCCGCTTCCGCCGCGCCGGGCCCGCCCCGCCGTGGGGAGCGCCGGGACCTGTAGTGCGGCACCGGCTCCGCCCCGCGCCCCGGGCCGCCGCTCCTCCCCCGCACCCGCGGGCGCAACGGCCGCCGCCGCCCCGCACGGCCCTTCGCGAGTCCCCGCGGGCAGCCCCGGTGCCACGGCGGCCCGTCCTGCCCCGGCATCGCCCGGCAGCCGCAGGGAGGGGGCTCGTGGCTGGGAGGGCGGTGGACACAGGGCTGCAGGAGGGAGAGCGACCCCCGCACCCGCACACGGGTGGGTCCCGCTGAGGCTGCCGTGGGTCTCCCGTTACCGTTTAATGCCGCACGTTGGGCGGAGGCGGCGGCGCTCCCTGTGCGAGGGCTGGCGGTTCAGCAGCCGTGGGGGCACTGGGCTACGGAAGCTTTGGGCAAGCTGGTGCGGCCGCCCTGGTTTGTTTGGCTGATGGACGGGGTGCCTCTGCCTACCCCCTACCCCAGGACCTGCCTCCTGGGGAGCCGAAGCTCTCCGATGCGATTCCCAACCACCCGTTTCCCAGCCAGCCTCATGGTGTGAGTGCTAGAGAGGAGATGCCCCGGGAAGGAGGAATATTCCATGGTGTACACATCCATGCACGGGGCTATCCCAAGCATCTTATCCCTCGTCAGGTGCGGCTACAAGGCTAGGACTGCTGATACTTGAGGTCTGGGATGCCCTGAAGTACTTGGATGTTCCTGACTGCCCAGTGTGGGTCCCAGTACAGCCACAGGGACTCAGACTCAGATAGGTACATCCCACCTCAAACGTGTGCAGGACAAGGAGGGCTCATGCCAGGCATCCCCTGGGGAGCAGCCCCTGTCCCAGCCTGCTGTGGCACACAGGGGACCGTGTTCCCTCTCGCAGGTAATCGATGGCAGCAGATCCTGATCGCTTTCATTATTATTATTTTCTTATGCATGTGCGCACAGGAGATTTATCGCCAGCTATGGAGGCAAAATCAATTATTCATGTTATAAATTAGAAAATGATTTATGTTTGTGGGAGGCCAAGCAGCATGGAGCCCCTGGCCGCATGGGAGCTGGGTTTGTCTGGGAATGGCACCAGAGACCCCCTGTTAGCAGTTCCCTAGTTTCTCCATCCCTCCTGTGCCATGGGTCTCCCACCCAGGGATGCCCCTATCCCATCACAGGCCCATGGTGACCTAGGGATGGTGCCAGGCAGGGAGCACCCAGCCTCCCCCACTCTGTCGACCCTGGTATGTGTGGACAGAGCCCGTAGAAGGCTGGGGACTGCAGTGGCCTGGTCACCCTGGCTGGTGCAGCAGGATGATGCTCCACAGCAGTTTCCATGGCAGCAGGAACGCAGTCTGAGCAGTGTGAGGTGTGGGATGCAAAAGGACCCCCTTGTTTTCCTCCACTATAGACATCTTCTCGTATCTCCTCCAGCCTCAGCCACTGTGTCTGTGCTCCTGTCTCCCTCGAGGGACACAGTGGTACCCTCCAGACCAACACCCACAGGGACCCATTGCACTGCTAACACCCCCATGCTCTCTGGGAAAGGGCAGATGGGTGAGGGCAAGGCAGTGATGTAAAGATACTCCACCTGAACCAGTTCCTGAGGTCAGCAACCCCAGAGTGAGACTGTAGGGCTTTGCTTGATCGTGGCCCACCTTCTCCTGAGCTAGAGTGGTCTCAGGTGTTCTGGGAGTCTTCCAAGGCATGAAGATCCCATGTCCTGAGGGCTGACTGATGATCTGCACAAAGCAGGGTGGCACTGGGCTCCCACTGCTTCCAGTGCTGGGACAGACAGTTAATTGTTTCTGTCTGATCTGCCCAGCTATCCCTTAAGCACCCTGCCCAGCATCCCATGGCTCTGCATCAATGGTCCCAGCCCCTCTGCCCAAAAACCCACTGCCCATGTCATGTACCCAGTGGGAACGCATGTCGGGAGCCAGCCAGCCACTCTCTGCTGATAGCTGGGGTTATTCTTCCTTCTGAAGAGCCTTGATCTAAAGCTGCCATGTCTGTGCCTCCCAGAGGACAGCAGAGCAAGCCGGGAGTTGCTGCCTGGCTTTCCTTGTCTGTTCATCTGCAACTGCATCAGCTGGGGCCATGGGAAGACACAGGCTGAAAAGAGCAGCACGGGAGAGAAAGGAGCTGTTAGTGGCCCGAGGTCTGGGACTGATCTCAAATGAGCTGTGCATCCAGATCGTGCTCACACAGCATCCCTGTGCTGGCCTGAGTCCTGGCCCTTAGGAGGGGAAGGAAAGACAGCATGGGGCGACCTCAGCCCTTCCTGAGCAGGCTTTTCTCTCTGAGACTTGGAGCCTCCTCTCAGCCACCAGAGAGCCTGACAGCCTCTTTGACTCCCATTGCTCTCAGGGAACTGAGAACTTGCTGGCTCAACACACACATGGAAGTGTCAGGAAGGCCAGGGGTTTTGGCTGCCCCTACCCAGCTCCTTGCCAGAATTTCAGCAGGAGGAACAGAGACAGCCAAGCATGGTCTGGGGATAGGGAAATACCTTGTCCTGGGGTACTGAGGCTGTTGCAGTCATGTTAGACCCTAGCCAGCCCTCGGGACCCTCTTGGACCACATGTATGTGTAGAGGAGTTCTGGTTGCTCTGCTTTGGCTCCAAAAGGCCCAGACAACGCAGGAAACTCAGAAAACTGCCACCAGGACCCAGGACACCACCAAGTTGCAAGTAGCCAGGGAAATGAATGAACCACATTCTGGAACTGAGCCTTGCCTCAAGTACCTCGCTGCACCCCAGTCCCAGGGAGCCCAGCACTGCCCCATGCTTCTGTGAGCATCCCTCTGATTTATTGCTGCAGAGCAAATTCTTACAGTGTTTTTGGCAGAGAAAATCTCTGGGGAGCTGCAAGGGGCGTACAGGAACAATGGGGGAAATCTGTCCACTCCAGTGTACTGGGCACATCCAGAGCATCCACAGTCCTTGATCTCTCTCCCACGCCTGGCCAGGGAACACGCTCAGCCCGTGGGGAAGGGACTGCGGAGCTCGGGGCTGGGGTGGATAAGATCTGCTTTGCATTATTGCACCAAACACCTGGGGACTCAGCAGCTCGTGACAATGCTGTATAATGCAGGGAAGCAGGCGGTGGTGTGGGCAGACACCGGTGCAGCCGGCGGCTGGCGGGCAGGGAAGCGGTACGGCCCCTAGGACTGTGGGCTGGCTGTGAAGGGGGGAGCCGGGTTCTCTTGCTCCCTGTTTTCCTGCACATCGACAATGAATAGGCACAGAAGGCAGTGCTTGTGCTGCAGGAATCAATACCACTCCAGAGCAGCCTGGGTGCTCCTCCCCGCACTCCCTCGGGAGCCAGCCCCCAGCGTCTCTCCCTGAGCTACCGCTGTTGTTTCCTTCCCACTATTGCCTTCCTTTCCAGCACCCTGAGCAGGACCATGCAGCAGCATGGGGTGGCCTGTGATAGTCCAAGGGCTGAAGAGCTTGCTAACCCAGGTAGCCTGGCCTTTTTGGGAGACTGGGGGAACAAACAGGGGAGACCTCTTGGGTGGGATAGAGGTTTTATCCCAACTCCAGGTGGTCTCCGTTGGCACTCTTGCAGCTTGTTCCATCATGGCCCATTCAGCCATAGTGCCTTGAAGGCACCATGGCATCGTGGGCAGCTCTGGGAGGCACAGCTGCTGTCAGGAGGTGATTTCTATCCATCAGACAGTGCTCCAGAACGTTGCAACTGGAAGCAGCTCCCAGTCTCTCCCAGCGCTGTGGCAGTGCTGCTGCATCCAGTGCCAGCCCTGCCCCATGGGAAAGAACCTGGCTGCTTTTGATAGATTTTAATTGCTTCATCAATGGGATCCACTCAGAGCTGATAAATCTTTCAGGAGCCCTAGCAGAGGACACTGAACTGGGCAGGCTGGCCTTCCCCCTGCCTCCTTGCAGCTGCATGGCTTTTCTGAAACAGCTGGCTGCCCCAAGTGTGCACCAGTCCCATGGGTCCTGGCAGCCCCTACCGGCTGCCAGCAGCACCCCAGATTCCCCTGGAGCCTTTTTGCTCTTCCCCAGCCAAGGATGCTGCCTGGGAGGGCTATAGCGCTGCCTGGGAGGGCTATATCACAGCCTGATGCTTCCACCCTGCTGAGACCAACCAGCCAGGGAGCCCCATCCCAGTGCTGGGAAGGGACCCCATCGTCCTTGGCCAAGAAGAGCTGATGGTCCCTGGCTCCACTGCAGCACCAGACATGTCCTTCCTTTGTCCTTTGTCCCCTCTCCTGGCACGGGACAGGGCAGTCCCCAGGCTGAGCACTAGTACAGGTGCATCTCCATACCAGTCATGGCTCTGGGATGCCAGGGCGACAAGTCCAGTCCATAGGACCATATCCTGCAGGATGATGGGGAATGGACTCACTTCCCTCCCCTGTGTCCCAGCAGGTAGGAGGGAAAGCAGGGACAGGGACTGCGAGGCAAGAGGCAAGCACAGGCGGATCCGGTTACAGGCAGCACGGGGCAGAGAGATAGGCAGAGAACAGCAATGCAGCAAAAAAGGGCTTTTAGTGATAATAAATAATTAACATTTCTAATGATGTCCCGGCGACAGGAAGAGTCCAAGCGAGGACCCGGGGGCACTGCGCACGGTGACAGGAGAGGCTGGGGACCATGCAGGGCCCAGGGCAGCTATGCAAAGGCAGAGGCTGGGCTGTGACAGAGCCAAAGGGCTGGGGGTTCCAGGGCAGGGGCTAGGCACCCCTGAGGCCCCCCTGGGTGAGTATTGTCTGGGGCCCAGCCTTCAGACCTAGCTGCTGGTAATGGTGCAGTAAACCTGTGAGGAAGAGGACTGGAAGAAAAGATTAAACACACTTCAGAGCTGACCTGACCTCTGTGTTGGTATTGCCTTCCCAGGGTTTCCCATGCCCAGTGAGCACCTGAGAGGGTACTGGTAGAAGGAGGGGACTGGAGAAGTGTGCTGGGAGGCAACAGCTCATAGGAAGTTGCTGGGATGGGTGACAGTTGCCAGGTCATTGCCAGCACTGGCACAAAGAGCCCCCCAGGCTGGGAGGTGTTCAGGGAACATGGGAGCAGTGAGCTGGCTTGGGGTGCAGGACCTGAGAGGGCAGAGGTCTACAGGCAAGACAGGAGGTCAGACACTGTGAGACAGTGACAGGGAGGGGATAGCAGGGAGAAGAGGGACCAAGCAAGCAGCCAGTTGAGTGTGACAGTCCATTGTTGCAAGCCACCACACAACAAGCATGTAGACATGGGAAAGGCAAAAGCAATGCTAGGAGGAACCAGGAGAGGCATTTCTGGCAGGACTGAAGACTTGTTTGCATCCCTGCATGAGCCCCGGGGGACCTGCCTGTGCTGGAGCCAGCCTGGGAGAGGATCAGAGGTGTGGCAGGGCTGCCAAGAGAGGCAGAGCCCAGAAAACCTGTGAAGGGAGAACAGCGGCTCATGCCCAGCACAGCGCAGGCTGTGGGGAAACGGAGCACTCACTAAAAATACATAATCAGAGTGAACGCCAGGGAGGAGGAGAGCTATTTCAGCTAAAAGACAACATTAGCACAGGAACAACTGAGGATAAATTACCCATGAATACATTTAGGGTGGAAATTAGACCCTTGGAGCAGGGATGTCCCAGCACAGCCCCTGCAGAGAAGAAAGCAGTGCCAGGCAGGAGGCTTGGCAGCTGAGGGATCCCACAGCATGCTGTGGTGACAGCATGTGCCCTCTCCCAGTGTCAAAAAGCAGCAGGGGTATATGATGGGATGCATGCACACTGCTACATGCACGTGTGAGTGCAGGTGTATGTGTTTGCATGGTCTGTGTGCACAGAGAGAGTGTGCAGATGGGGCGGCTGCACGCAGGCTGTTGTGTGTGTGCAGGTAGGTGCATGTGAGTGTGCTGACAGTGTGTATGCGTGTGCTGTGCACCCACCAGGCTATGTGCAGGTGTCTCGGCCTTCATGATGCTCTAGAAAGAGGAATGACAGTCCCAGTGAAGTATCCTGGAGGTTAATGCTTGAATCAGCACCTCTGCTCACCTGCACCATGTTTGTGTTGCACAGTCTGGAATTTGCGGGAGGGGACACACTCGTGGGTGCTCCAGCTGATCCTGGGTGGATTCCTGTCCTGCTCCCAGAGCAGTACCGTCCCTGCAAGAGCCGTGGGGGTCACCTGGCACTGCCAGCACACAGGCTTACCGTGCTTGGACATAGCACTAACAGCTAACAGCCCCATGCCACCCCTCCACCTATTGCAGTGCAAGCAAGGGGCAGACTTCTCCCAAGCATCCTGCTCCCTTCTCTCCAGGGAGATATTGGAGTGGCAGATGAGACACCATGCAGAGGGACAGAGGGTGTCACGGCTGCCAGCTTCAAGAGGATCCCCATTCCCTGGGAGCTGGATTAGCATGGATGGGATCCCAGGAACAAGGGCCAGGGAAAACTGAGATATCTTTGCACTGGGGAGAGGACAAGGGAGGCCCCAGGTGTGCAAGGAGGTGACTGGTGCTCATGCTGGCCCCCGCTCAGCAGAAGAGCCTTCCCCCGCGAGCGTGCAGCCCTCAGTGGAGCGCAGCAGCTCCCTTCCCCCAGCAGTGTGTCTGGCTGCTGCTCACTCTAATTTCCTGTGCATTGTCCCCATCACCGCAGCCACCGTTCCCTGCGCATCCCCCCACGCACCACACAGCCAGGCTCCCTATGCCCCAGCGCCTGTGCCCTACCTCACCACTCTGCAAATGTCCGTGCATGTGTCTCCTCATACATCCCAGCTCGTTTTGTTGATGCTCCGTGCTCCCTTCTGCAGCTCCTTCCAGAGACCCGTGTCCCACCCCTGGGTGCTTGCCCCACCATGTCCCCTGTGTGAGTACAACCAAAGGGGTGGGATGGAGACGCCTGGGCCAGCACAGGGCCCACGGACTGTTGCAGGCCTGTGTCTTATGGCCATACCAAGGTGCCTGCTGTCTGCTCTTCTCCCCTAGAGAAATATACTAGCCCAGCAGGGTGGCAGCATCCATGGGAAGGACACTGAGGAGCTCCAATAGCAGGTATCGGGGGGCACCTTTCAGACCCGCAAGTGGAAAATCGCGCTGCCGGGTGCCAGCAGCATGGGCTGGGGGCTGTAGCATGCAAGGTCCTCCCAGCACACGTGCTGTGCTTGCACACCATGTGTATGTACTCAGGGGTGCCACGGTGCGAGCACATCCCCGCTGACACGGCACGTGCACCTGCGCAGCACAACACGCTGCATGCCCAGCTGCGCCCATCGTGTGAGCGCACCGATGTGCACACACGGGTGTGCAGCTGCGTGTGCACGGTGTGCTGGCATGCCAGCAGCCTTGCCTGCGTCTGCTGCTCGGTGTGCATGCGCTCAGGGCCAGTGCCAAGCCCCGCTGTGCTGGCATGCTGGGTTTAGAGCCCCAGGGGGCCGGTGTGCCCAGTGCCATTCGCAGTCTTGGCATGCTCGAGCTGTCGGCGTGTGTGTGCTGTACCTGCCAGCCTCAGGGAGGGCGTTGGGAGCCAGCTTGCAGTTTGTGCTCATAATTACCCAGGGGGTTACTAAACCCGGGACAAGCTAACAACTCAGCAGCAGGGGTGCTCGCTCCGGGCACACACGCACGTGCCAGGCTGCAGCCAGGCACCGGCTGTGGGGCTGTGGACCACTGGCGGGCAAAGTGCATCTGCAGTTCTGGGGTGCACAAAGGCACACCAGCACAGCATTGCACAAGTGTGATGGTCCCACTGGCATCCCAGCTTGGTGGGTTTGCTTGGCATCCTGGCTCACCATGGCAAATGCAGAGGGCAGGGGTGGTTCCTGCCCTATGGCACTGCCCCACAGCAGGTTCCCTGTGCCTGGACACCATCATGCTGGCTGTGACAATCCTGCAGCAGGCAGTCACGCAGCAAACCCAGTGCTCAGCCAGGCACCCTGCAAAAGGGGGTCATCAGAAATGAAATAAAGAGGTATTTGACAGCCACATGGAAGGACCTTTGTGGGAGACAATGATTGTGACTGGAGAGCTCTTGAATCCAGCAGGGAAAGAACCAGGAGCAACAGGCAGAAGCTGTAGCCAGACATGTTCAATGAGAAATAAGGGCTTTAGCAGAGCAGGTGATTAGCCACTCGAAGCAGCCCGAATGGCACGGGCTTCTGCAGCTCCTGCTGACTCCCAGCATGTCTCTTCTGCCGTCTCCTGCTGTCTCTCACAGTGGCTGCAGCCCTAGACTCTGTACTGGAGCACCTGCAAACGTGCTCCACTGGTGTGACCTGGTAGCCTTGTGCCCTGTCAGTGCTATCCCAGTCCTCACCACAGCCACTATCTCTTCCAGAGACACACAGAGACCTCTGTGCTCAGCCCCTTAGGAGAAGAACCTGTCAGGGAAGGCAGGCTTGAGGAAGTGCAATCCTATCCACTGGCTACAAGATTTTAGGCAAGTGTCTTGCATGACTTAAGATGGGGCCTTTTTTGCAGTTTGGCCTGGCTGCCAGGGCACAGCCACTCCTAGGGTCCCTGCAGAGGGACATGGGTGATCTCAGGGTGATGGCACAGGGAGGGTGCTGACCCCTTGGGGTGTGACTGGGTGTTAGATTCATAGAACCATAGAATGGTTTGGGTTGGAAGTGACCTTAAAAATCATCTATTTCCAACCCCTGCCATGGGCAGGGTTTCTGTCCACTAGATCAGGTCGCCCAGGGCCCCATCCAGCCTGGCCTTGAACATTTCCAGGGATGGAACATCCAAGACTTCTCTGAGCAACCTGTTTCTGTGTCTCACCACCATCACAATGAATAATTTCCTTCTAACATCTAATCTAAATCTCCCCTCTCTTAGTTTAAAACCATTCTCCCTTGTCCTACCAAGGACATAGCATTGCACTACAGGGGTTGTCCAGCTTCATTCCTTTTCCCACTCCTACGCCCAAACCCCACCGCACCCAGGCCGGGGCAGGTCACTGGCTCTGCTTGCCCGATCATCGCCGTGGCCCGAGTGTCCCCCACCCAGCACCCACGGGGTGACTGCAGCGAGCCGGGACATACCCCCCTCCCCTCGGCCAGCCAGCTCCCCCGACGCGGCTCCGGCGTCCCGGGACGCGACGCCCCTCTCCTCCTGGAGCCCCCCACCGCTGACGAGCCCGGTGCCCCCGGCGATGCTCCCCCGTGCCCTCCCCAAGCGGCACCGCGGGGCCGGACCTGGCCCCACCCCGCGCTCCCCATTGGCAGCCGCGCCCCCCGCCCCGATCGCCGCCGCCCCTTCATAAAGCGCCGCGCGGCCGGAGCGGCCCCGTCGGGAGCCGGGAGCGGCGCAGCCGGAGGCGGGAGTGGCGGCGGGAGGCGAGGCGGCGGTGCGGGATGCGCTCCCGCCGCCGCGGGGGCGCCGGGCGGCCTCCCTGGCCCGTGAGTAGCGGTGTGGTTTTGCTGCTCTATGAAGTTTCCCGGGGACTCTAGGGCGGGGAGGGGCGGCTCTCAACTCCGGCACGGTCACCGGCCCGGGGAGAAGTTGGTGGAGAGCGGAGCGGGATCGCAGGCAAGCAGCCTGTCCCCGAGGCGTGGAGGTGATGCGGGAGAGCGAGGCGGCAGGGAGCGGGATGCTGGGCTGGGGAGGACCAAGCTCAAGAGGCTGGAGCAGTGATGGGGGGTGTGTGTTGGGACTGAGGAGCGCTGGTAGGGGCAGCAGGGTGGTGGACAGCGCCTCTTTATAGTGGCGCTTGTGTTTGGTCGTGACTGAGCCTGGGGGCAGTGAGCAGAGGGGTCCAGCCATGGACCTGACTGCGTGGGATAGGGGTGGCTGTGTGCTGGTGAGTCTGAGACCCCAAGGACCTGGTGTCCCTTTGGGCTGAGCTCAGAGTCTAAGGTGACTGCTCATCTCCACACTGCATTAGCTGCTGCTGGCTGAGCCCCAGCCTGCCAGGTCCGGCACTGAGGAGTCCTGCATTGGAGGGACAGGCTCACAGCAGCGAGCAGACGTAGCAGCAGGACCCGGGCTCATGGGCTTTGGCTGGAGCAGAGGCACTGCAGGGTCTGGGCTTCTCGGGGCTGAGGTGCTGTGGAGGGGACACTGCTGGCACTCCTGGACAGCCCAACTGCTGCGGAAGAGGGGCTGCTGGGTCTGCAGGACATCTACCCTGCCTTGGCAGGTAGAGCTGTGACAGCCTGGTAATAGCAGGAGTGGGAATATGATGTTACTGGGGCACGTGCAGCATGATGGCATGAGGTGCTGTAATGTTGCCATGTTGTCACTGCTTTGGGGGGCCTTTGGGGTGCAGTGAGGTCCTTGCTGCCTGATGTCCAGAAATGTTGTAGAGGTGCTGGAGGTGACTGCGGACTGGCCTGGGATGTCGCTGCAGTGGTGGAGCATGACATCACTGGGGTGCATAGTGTGGAGGGCAGCAATGTCACAGTGGCACGTGGGATGGGGTGGCTGCACAGCGAGCCAGCTCCCACTGTGCCCATGATGTGGATCGGAGGCTGGGGATGTGCATGTGGGTACAATGAGGAGCCCCAGGAACAGCATCTCCCCCGTCATTGTGAGGAGTCGGGAGCACAACCACCTGCCTGCTTCATGGCTCCCATTCCAGTCCCATCCCACCATCCTTTCAGGGCACTGTCATCCACAGCAATGCATGGGAGCAGATAAGCCCTATGCACTGCATCCTGGCCCTGGAGCCAGCGCCCTGCCCCTGTGCTGCTGGACTGCGTCCTGCGTGGGTGCCCATGCCATCCACCCACTGCCTCTACTCCTGCCTGGCACCTTGGCTTTGTGTTACCAGTTTTAGCCACACTGAGCCAGCACCCTGGGGTGACCACAACCCCTGGGGTGACCTTGCCACCAGATGCCACAACAAAAGCCAGGACACGGCTCTGCTGGGACAAGATAGACTGAGGTCTACCCTGCATACAAGCAAAACCCTTTAGCTTCAAACATCAGGTGGAGCTTCATGCCTGGGCCTTGGCTCTATCAGCAGCACGCTGAGAACCATGAGGCCTTTCTGCATGCAGAGCCTGAGCCTTCCTCCCTCTTCCCAAAATGGCCTGGCTCTGGGCTGTACATCCCTTCCCCATGGCACCAATCACTGGATCCACTGGGAAAAGTCTTTTGTCTCCAATCAGGAACATTATTTCCTCCTGGAAAATCTCCATCCAGCTTGGAGGGATTTCAGCTGCAGCTGGATGAGGCGACAGAGTATTTGGGGAACAGGCCAAACTGTGGGGAGTGGGAGCTGGAAGGGGGAAAGGCAGGGAGAGCCCTGCCAATGGCCTGGGGACAGCCACCCATTGCCTGGCTGTGGCTGTGAGGTGGCGCTGCCCTGCAGGGCCCCGCTGCAGGGCTCGTGTGGCGGCCCTGCACCCGTATGTCCGCAATGCGGGCGGCTCTCCCACACGCTTGTTTCAGTGAGCCCAGAGCGGGGCTGTGGCAAAGGCTTCTCCTCCTCACTGCCTGGCACTGCGGAGTGACACCCAGGGGCTGTCCCATCCCAGCACAACACAATGAACCCCTGTGTCCTCATCTCATGTGTCTTGAATGGAGCACCTGCACCAGGGAAAGACCCAGGCTCCTGCCTCCAGAGAGCTGCTCCAGACAGTATGGCAGAGTGATGGCCACAGTGCTCCAAGTCAGGCTGAGTGGTGAAGAGCACAGAGGGCAGCTGGCTGTGCCTGGGTCAATGGGAGGGTGTGGGTTGTGCCAGGAAAAGAATAGAAGCAGCACAGGGTAAAACTGGGGATACACACACATCCACCCTTGCAGCTCTGCCTGCGATACAGATGGAGTTGGAGATGAAAGGGGAGCAGGACTGGTGGAATGGGATGCAGGGCTCTGGATGTGTTGGGCAGTGGGGTTAAGCTTTCTTCTGCAGCTAGAGGACAGCCCCTTCCTGCCCAGCCAGGTGAACCTGAAAGCTATTTCATTGAGGCAGGGGAGTCCTAGCCCCCCAAAGAGCTTTGGGACCATTCTCATCCCCAGGGAAGGAAGCAGCAGGCTGTTCTCCACTACCTGGTGGGTCTGCCAGGACCTAAATCTGAGACACCTTCCCCTCCCCAAGGTGGAGTCGTGGGCATATGTGGTACCATGCAGCTGCCACAGCTGCCTTTGCTTGCTGTTAGAGTCCAGTGGCATGGGGATCAGCCAGCAGAGGGGCCATTCACCTCTGTGCCCATGCCAGTTTTGGGGGGGTCTGTTCCCAGGTTGGGGAAAGCAGTCCTGCCCAGAGGGGTGCCATTCACATGAAGCGGTGTCTCCCACCTTGATGGCCAGGTGCCCCAACCATCCCTCCAGTTTGCCAGAGCATGACAGGCTGGTTTTTCTGGTTTTTATCCCAGCTGGAGCACTGGCAGGTGGGTTCGTGCCCATAACCTGAGGATACACAGCTGGTTGCTGGGCTCTTCCCCTCTGGAAAGGATTGCCTGGCCTGGGGTGAGGGGTGGCCCTCCTGATCACCTGTGCTACAGCCAGGTAGAGCCAGCTCCAAAATCTCCGCAGCCTTGCCAGCAGTGCTGGCAGACACTGTCCTCCGCAGTCCAGGTTAATTGAGCCTCTCCTCCCAGTCTCCTGTTCTTCCCAGCATCTCCTCAGGGCTGCATCCCTGTGCAAAAACCTTCACTGGCCAGGCTGGAAGGAACTCACCCTGCAGAGGTACTGGGAGGAACAGTGCCAACAGGCTGAAGAAACTGAGCCACATGGAAGTCACCTGGCAGAGTATCCTCATGTTCTCCCTCTGGCCTTCCCCTGCTCTGGAAGACCAACTAGATAGAGAACAAGTTCCTCAGCCCAGTGAATGCCTGCTTCCTCTTGTCCTGCCAAGAGAGCAGTGATTGGTATTGTGACTTGCCAGGAATTTGGATGCCAGTGGCCCCTTGGGGCACAGCAAGCTGGGCCTGAGCCCAGCTTTGTCAGCATCCCACAGCCCTCCTTCTGCCTCCCCAGTCCCTCCCATGGGATGGGCTCCTAAGGTTGTACTCCTGCTCAGCCCCAGCTCACTGGTCTTGTCCCAGGGAAGCCCTGAGAGTGAGCACCCAGGGGGGTCCGTGCATGGGGATACCAGGGGTGTTGCATGCCCAGGGGTCAAGGGGCAGGTGGTGTGGCACAGGTTGGGGTGATGTGGCAAGGGGTAGAAAGAGGGTGTCTCCTGTGCAAGGGCAATGGGGCTGCTTGGGCATTGTGCATTGTGGAGCAGGGTCTCCTGGAGCTGATGAGCTGCAGGTCTCTCCCAGGTGTCCAAGATGCTGGCACTGTGCCTACTGTCACTGGCCTGGCTCAGTGAGGGTTCCCAGCGCGGCGAGCCCATGTTCACAGCCGTCACCCGCCGCCTCCTCCCGCCTGATTTCGACAGCAACCCTACACAGCTCAACTATGGTGTGGCTGTCACCGACCTGGATGCCGATGGTGACTTCGAGATTGTGGTGGCAGGGTAAGTAGTGCACTAGTGTCTCAGTGACTGCAGAACCTGGTGGCCCTGCAGGGCCAGGAAATCCTCCCTTTTCTGTGGGCGTGTGGCTGGCTGGGTGATTGTGCACAAAGCGGGGTGGGGGTCTGCATGTGTGTGCGCACCCACCTAGGGTGTTGGTGCCAGCTGAATGCCTGTGTAGGACCACATGAGTGCCCTCATTAGTCCCCCTCTGGGGCAGTGGCACTTGCCCAGGAGCTGGGGTCCACCCTGCAGTGCAGAGCCAGCGTGTCCCCAAGCTGTCTCGGCTCCGCTGACAGGACTCAGCGCTCTCTGGAGATTCAGTTAATTGGCTGAAGGTTTTTTATAGCCATTTATTGGAGTGATAGCTGGGAAGGGCTGGCAGGAGCTGGGGAGGCAGGGAGCCATGTGCTGTGCTGCCAGTGCCCAAGTAGGGCTGGACACAGAACAGCTGCTGCCAGTGGGTCACGGACAGCAGGAACCATGGTGCAGGCTCTGTGTGTGCATGCTGGCACGGCTGTGAGCTGCTGCTGAAGGGTGTCTGTGTAGACACCACCATGGTCATCCCCAAACAAGGCTTGCACACACAGGTGTGCCCACCTGGAGAGTGTCCCTTACCCCCACGGCTCCCACCCAGTGGGATGGAGGCACAACGGTGGCAGGCAGAGTAGCCCTGCTGCTGCTCTGAGCATCACCCTGAGGCAGGAAACCATGGGCAGCACTGGGGACTCCAGAAGGGTCTGGACCACTACTCCCAGCCATGCTGAGTCAAGAAGCCAGCTGAGGTTTTGTAAGCAGTTGTGGTGCTCGTTGTATAACTTGTTTACTGGTGTGTTGGGCAGGAACGGGCGGGGAGCCAGTAGTACGCACCTTGCTGAGAGGATTTGCCTTGTGTGCCCATTTCCCTGCCCTGGGAAAGGGCTGCAAGCAGGGACCTGCATTTCATCCTGCCCTGCTTGCTGCCTGGCCCTCACCACTGCGCTGGTGTTGCCCTATGATATGCAGGCTAGGTAGACATGGGATGCCTGACACAGCCCTTGGCCTCCACAGACCTCTGCAGTGCCCATCGGGGGAAAATCGAGCTTCACACCTAGTATCCCCCTAGGGATGGGATAGAACCTTTTGTCCTGTCCCCAAGCCTCAGGAAGCCATCCCCCCTGCTCACACTCACAGGTACAACGGCCCCAACCTGGTGCTCAAGTATGACAAGGCACAGGGGCGGCTGGTGAACGTGGCAGAGGATGAGCGGGGCTCCCCATACTATGCGCTGCGGGACCGGCAGGGCCATGCCATCGGTGTGACAGCCTGTGACATCGATGGCGATGGCCGCGAGGAGATCTACTTCCTCAACACCAACAATGCCTTCTCTGGTGAGTCCCACTGGCAGTCGTGCCCCGAGCCCCCAGCACGGCCGCCCGCGACCTTCGGCGCATGAGGGATGTGTGCGGGCTGGAGTTAATTTCTCAGTTGAGTGGCTCCATTGATTGATGGCAGCGCGGGTGGGACACTGAGCCCAGCCAGCCACCGAGTCAGCACTTCCAGCTGCCCATCGCCCTCCTGGCAGCACCCCAAGCAGGACAGAAGCTTCCCCACCACCCCCAGGGCTGCCCTGGCACAGGGACCCTGCACTGTGCCCTGCAGCAGTTGTGCCCCTCTGTCTCATGGCTCTCCTGTGCCTGCTGAGCCAAGTGGGGTCTAATCTTGCCCTGCTGGTGCTGTCCCAATTTCTGGCATGACTGTCATGGGGAAAAGACCTAAGTGCCCCAGTCTGGCACTGGGAATCCCCAGAGCTCCCTGGCTTGGTGCTTCAGCCTGGCTTTGCCCTGTGTCCCTGACCTCCAGGCAGCAGATCTGTCTTCCTGATGCTCCTAATTACCAGGCTGGTGGTGGCTGCCGGCACACCTGTCCCTAAATCAGGCGCTGCCATTGGCGCTGTCACAAGCAGTGCAGCTCGCTGCCTGTCCCTGGCACTGAATCAATTCTTTTTTTTTTGATTTTACCTTCCTGGGGATGATCTACGGGGCTGCACCCCATTGGGACACATTTTACCTTAATGAGTTGATTCTTCTGTGTGTCTCCAGGTGGCCCTTAAGGGTCATGGGGGCTCTTGCAGCAGCAGCCTAGCCCTGGGCACTGTAGGGGGCTGTGGAGGCAGCAGAGGTTTGGGATGCTCTGGGAAAAGTGTACCTCCTCCACAGCCTCCCATGCTGCAGGGTACCCTCCCAAGGAGGAGATGGGATGCTGCAGCCCACTGACTCGTACCCCCCTCCAGGCATGGCCACCTACACAGACAAGCTCTTCAAGCTCCGCAATGGGCGCTGGGAGGACATCCTGAGCGATGAGGTGAACCGGGACGTGGCCAGCCGCTTTGCTGGGCGTTCCGTTGCCTGCGTGGACCGGACGGTGAGCGGGCAGGGCTCTGCGGACAGGGGCATCTCTGCTCCCTTCCCACCCCCAGTGCCCCTCCAGTGGAGTCCTGGGGGACCATGTCCCTTGCTAGCCCCATCCCACCCCTCCAATGGGGCCAGGGTGCCCCCCACCAGCTTGTGACTGGCAGGGCTGGCAACTCCCCCAGCCGTGGGGACCGTGGATGGCTGTCCACATGGTTGCCACCAGCTGATAAACATGCCTGTCGAGGTGATTTATGCTCCTGTCACCTGTTCTTTCTTCTTCCTCCTCCTCCAGTGGTTTGTTTCCAAATGATTATCACTAAATCAGGGTGCAGCTGCTGCATGGGACAAGGAGGGCGGTGGAGACTGGGAGGATGTGGCACACTGGAGATGCTGGGGGAGTAGCATGCCCCATGCTGGCACTGTGAGCTGGTGGACCAGAGAGCTCCTGAAGGAAACAGGGCACATACCCACTCCCAGGATGTTTTGCCAAGGGCTTTGCAGAGCTCTTGCTCAGCACACAGTAGCAGTGCCTGCTCCCATGGAGCAATGAGGGCATCCACAGCAGGGCTCCTGTGGTCTCCGTGGAGATGGGTTTTGGATGGCCGGGCACTGAGGTGGTGCTGCTGGGTGCAGGGCTCCGGAAGGTACTCCATTTACATCGCCAACTACGCCAGCGGCAATGTGGGCCCCCATGCCCTGATTGAGATGGATGTGGCTGCTAGTGACCCTGCCCGTGGTGTCGTGGTGCTGGTGGACGTGGCTGCCCAGGCTGGCGTCAGCAAGTACACAGGTACCCGGCATCTGTGGCCTTGTGGAGGGGACGAGGCACTGCTGGGCATGACGAGCGTGGGACCCCCGCTGTGGCAGGGCGGTGCAGCCGCGCATTTGGTTGCCTGCTTGCCCCATCTAGTGGCAGCCCCAGGGGCGGGGAAGGGACCAGGGCCACGGGATGTGCACCTGGAGGGACCCCCGTGCCCACCATCACTTGGGCTGATCCCTCCAGACCTCGCAGCATCCGCAGGGCGCTTAGTGGGACTTGAGGATGTAGGCACAGGAACGGGGCAGCGGGGAGTGTGCCAGCCTGTGCCTCATGCTGCCCCACCGGCGCGGGGACCGCTGCATTCCCCAGTGATAAATTGTCACTAATTAGAAGTGTTGTCACCATGGCGATGGCAGTGATTAGGGTTGGGAGTAAAACAACCGGCGCCCAGGCTCAATTAGCTCCTGATGAGAGGGATTGGAGGTGGGCAAGGAAGGACACCGTGCATGGGGTGCGGGGCTCGAAGCACTGGGTGGGCAACACAGGGAGCACAAACAGCTCTGGGGCAGATGTCCTCTCACTCCCGGGCTTCTGTCTCTAGGGGGCCGTGGAGTGGCTGTGGGCCCCATCCTGAGTGACAGCGCCTCTGACATATTCTGCGGTAATGAAAACAGCCCAAATTTCCTCTTCCACAACTGGGGGGACGGGACATACAGGGACGTGGCGGCTGCTGTGGGTGAGTAGAGGGACCCTGGAGGAGCACCCAGGCGTTGGGGACCTCGGGGCAGAGCTGGTTCTGCCTGTCCCTTCCTGCACAGGATTAAGTGCAGGGTGGAGGGACAGCCCTGGGGACCCAGAGCCCCACTGACCCCGGGCAAGGGCTGAGGTGCATTGGGGCATCCGTCAGCATAGGGGTGCAGCCCTGCAGATGGGGGCCCCATCTGGGGACCACGGGGCACATTCTGGGAAGCATCCTGGGGTGAGGGAGGCAGGGAGGGGTTCCCGTCTCCCCCGTCCTCTTGCGGTTCCCCAGGGCTGGATGACCCCTACCAGCATGGACGCGGTGTGGCGCTGGCTGACTTCAACCGTGACGGCCGAGTGGACATCGTCTATGGCAACTGGAATGGGCCACACCGCCTCTACCTGCAGAGTGGAGCCCCTGGGCGCATCCGATTCCGGGTGAGGGCTGGGGCTAGGATACACCCACCGACGGCTTTGCCACTGAGACACGTCAGCCAGGGGAGCTGGCTTCATCCTGAGTTGTCTTTGAGCCCCACTTCCCAGTGAGGAGGGGACCCAAGAAAACAAAAGTAGGACTCATTGTTCTGCTTCTTGTGCCCACTGTCACACCATGCCCATCCCTTGTGCAGGACATCGCCACCCCCAAGTTCTCCATGCCATCCCCCGTCCGCACTGTCATTGCGGCCGACTTCGACAATGACCAGGAGTTGGAGGTTTTCTTCAACAACATCGCTTACCGCGGCTCCTCTGCCAACCGCCTCTTCCGGTAGGAGCTCCTGGGGGAGCTGGGGAGCCTGCACCCTGCTCTGGGAGATGAGCAGCCCTCACACCACAGCCAGGCTCACGAGGCTCCTCTCCAGCAGTGCCACGGCTCAGCTAATAAAAGATGCCGTGACTGAGCCCTTCCCTGTGTCATTACCAGCCACTGCGATCGTGCCTACAGCAGCCCCTGGGGTCCCCAGCACCGCTGATTAGCTGCTGTGTGGAAGCTTGTTCGTGGCTCCTGTTAATTGTGGGGGTCAATTCCTCCTTACTGCTGTGTAGCACCTCCTTGCCTGGTGTGTGGGGTGGTGGGAGCTGGTTGTCTGCCTGTGCTTGCACCTTTGGGTGGGTGGAGGGCAGTGACTTGTCAAAGAGCCCTTTGGAGACACCTCCAGCTCCTGGAGTGTTTGGAGATGGTGCTGCTACTCTGCAGTTCAGAACCACAAGCTCTCATGAAATTCCTATTGCGCCTGCATTGAGTGGGGACGTGTCAACAGGAGACAGTTACATTGTCATCCCCACTGCATAGCCACCAGGGCTGTCACCTCTACCATGATTCTGCAGCAGGGGTTAGACACTGCCCAGGAGGGCTCTGAGTACTGCAGAGACTGGCATTAATACCCTGTGTGTGCTTGGCAGGCTCATCCGCAGGGAACACTCAGACCCCATCGTGGAAGAGCTGAATCCAGGGGATGCACTGGAGCCTGAGGGACGGGGCACGGGTGGGTCCCCCTGGCTCTACTGGTGGAGGTCCATGTGCCACAGCTCTGCCTGGCACCTTCTATCACTGGGGATGCTGCATGCCTGGCTGAGTCACCTGCCTGCTCCCCACCACCATGCTGGAGCTCCCATCACCCAGGAGTGGCCCCATGCTTTCTCCCTCCACCCATACCCTGCTAACAGTGCCATCTCCAGTTCCCCAGGGATTTGCTCTTGGGGGGCTCCTGTCTGGGTGCCCATTCTTCAAAGTCACCCTCTGCATTTGGGAGAGGGTGAGGCAGCTTCCTGTGTCCCACAGCCCTCCAGCCACTGCCTGTCCCCTCCACTGCCCAGGATGCTGACACACCTGATTGCAGGATGTCACCCACGTAGAGACCCTTACTCCTGAACTGGAGTCACCCCATCTTCCCTATTGCCCCTGCATGGCCAGGAATGCTGCTGTTGCCTGTGGAAGGCTGCACCAGCAGCAGGGTGTAGCAGTAGGAGATGTGGGGCCAGGCCCTAGGCATGACATGATCCTGTCCTTGCAGGAGGTGCAGTGACAGATTTTGATGGCGATGGGATGTTGGACCTCATCCTATCCCATGGTGAGTCCATGGCACAGCCGATCTCCATCTTCAGGGGCACTCAGGTGAGTCAAGCGGGGGATTCTTGTGTTGTCCCCATCCCCTCTGTCTCTTCCAGCTCAGTCTCCTTGCTCCCTCCTCCCTTGCAGGGCAGAAGCAACAACTGGTTGCGAGTCATTCCCCGCACCCGCTTCGGGGCCTTTGCGCGGGGGGCCAAAGTGGTGCTGTTCACGCGACGCAGCGGGGCCCACCTGCGCATCATCGATGGTGGTTCGGGGTATCTCTGCGAGATGGAGCCTGTGGCACACTTTGGACTGGGTGAGACAGAGGGTCAAGGGGCTGCCTTCACCCCCAGCCTTCTCTGGCACTCCCCTGGGCAGGGGCCATGCCTGCTGCTCTGGTGTCCTGCAGCACAGTAGTCATCCATGCCTGTCACCCTGGGTATGGTGGGCTCTGTGGGAGACTGTGAGCAGAGTGCCCGGCTACTGCAGCTCTGCTGCAAGGGGCAGTTGCCCCTTTCCCCATCCTTTGCCTGCTGCTTTGCTCAGACACTAGGGCTTTCCCTGTGTTTTAGCCCACCCCTGGGTCAGCACTGCCAGCAGCCAAGCCCACAGGGGTGTTCCTGGCCCCTGGCAGGTCATCCCATTGTCCTCATCTACATCCCTTGGACTACATCCATGTGCATGGGCTGTCAGCATGAGCACCTGGAGCCAGGCTCAGGGAGCAAGGGGAGCCTTTGCCCTTCCCATCCCTACCACCCCGCTGGCCTCCTTTCAGCCCCTGCCCACCCCGGAGACCCCCCCTTTGATGGGCTGCCCGCCTGCAGGGCGTGATGAAGCCACCAGCCTGGAGGTGACCTGGCCAGATGGCCGTGTGGTGTCACGAGCTGTGGCCAGCAGCGAGACCAACTCTGTCCTGGAGGTACCCTACCCACTGGATGTAGAGGAGCCACTCATGCCTGCCCCACTGGAGGTGAGGGCTGGGTGTGGGTGCAGGGTGGGAGACTTTGGGGGCAGGAATGACGGGTTGGGCTCTGCTGGCTCTGTGGCTGCCCAGGGCTGATTCCTCCCCATCCTGGCGGTCTCTGCTTCTCCCCAAATGCAGTGCGGGCAGGGATTCTCCCAGCACGAGAATGGACGCTGTGTAGGTGAGTGGCTGCTGGGGGCACAGATGTGCCTGCACCTGGGATGCTGCAGCATGGCCCCAGGGGGAACACGGGGACAGCACTCTGTGATGAGATGTGGCTGCCTGCCACATGACTCAGTGCTGGGTACAGCTGCCTGCTTGGCACATGGCCTGGGATCAGGGCAGCAACACGGCTCCAGAGGGTGTCACAGGGAGCAGCGAGAGCACTGTGCTGCGGTGGGACGCATGTCTGGCATGTGGCAGGTGTGCTGGAGCCATGAGCAATGAAGGGGTGGCAGGGGTGCAGCAGGGTGGCTGTGGCCATGCTGTGAACGTCCTGGGCAGTACGCATGGCTTATGCATGGCTACCACTGGGGTGGTCATCCAGCATGTACAGGAGGAACTGGAGGGGCCATGGCTGGCAGTCCCAAGCTCTCTGCTCAGCTGTCTAATGCTGAGGACTCTTTTGCAGACACAAACGAGTGCACTGAGTTCCCCTTTGTCTGTCCCCGGGACAAGCCTGTCTGCATCAACACCTATGGCGGGTATCGCTGTCGCAGCAACAGGCGCTGCAGCCGGGGCTTTGAGCCCAATGAGGATGGCACAGCTTGTGTGGGTGAGTGATGGCTGGGACACCCTGACCCCATGCCAACTGGCAGCAGCCCCAAAGCACCACCTTGGGATGGTGCTGCACCCTTGATAAAGGCTTGGCCACATTCTGCAATCTGTTGGGTGGCTGTCCAGCCACCTCCACCTTGGCTCTGTTCGTCCTGTGCCTCACACTGAGTCACCACTGACTCCCCTTCTCTTTCTCTTTGTTTTTCTCTCTTGCTCCTTCTCTCCTTCTCTGTGCAGCTCAGGTGGCCTTTTTTGGGGGATACCCCTCTGCTGGGAGCTGGCCTGGGCTCCCCCACAATGCCCTGCTCCCTCTAGTCCTTGGACTCTGCCTTTGCCTCTATGCACTTTAACCCCTGCCCGTAACATGCCAGAGCAGCCTTGGTGGAAGGACCAGCTGGCTTCTGCCTGTCTTTCTTTCTCTCTTTTTCTCCATGTCAAACTGCCCTGGGAGTGCTGGCTGTGACCTATCGGGGCGACCTGCAATGGGATGGGCACGGACCTGGCTGTCCCAAGTACCGTCTCTGGGAAAGCAGCCCTGGGGCAGTGCAGCAGAGTCCCTTCCCCAGCACCCTTCTGCCCCAGTGCTGCTCCTGCCACGCTGGCACCTCCCAGGTGGTCGCTTGCTCCGTCGCCTCAATACTGTACTATGTGCCTGCTGGTTTGGCCTGCGACGTGTGTGCTTTGCCTGCCCCCTCCTCAGTGGTGGGGACCACCTCCCCAGCCCTGACAGAGGAGGGTCTCCCCAGTCCTTCAGGGGCAGGACACTCCTGGTCTGTTTTTTAATGTATTGGCCCTACTGTTTGGAGTTAGACCCTGCTTAGTCTTCCAGCCCTTCTCCTGGAGAACCCCCCAATAAACTATATCCCATCTATTAACCTGGCCTGCTGAGCTGTGCGGGGCAGGGCTGTACCCATGCTTCTGCCCACCCTGCCCTGGGGCTGTGTGGGGAGGGAGCTCAAGGTGGGGAGCACCCTTGCTGTGCCTCAGCTCTCCCTGCCCCGTGGCTGGTAGCTGACTGGAGGGTGACAGTGACCCTGGGCAGCTCTGCACTGGGGACACAGCCAAATGTGCAGCACTGGAAGGGCTGGGGTGCAGCAAGCAGCCCTGCCTGCACCCCAGCAAAAGGGCTGTGCTGCCTTCTGCTGGTGTGCTGTAACCCCATGCTGCTCTCTTTCCCACTACCAGACACCAACGAGTGTGCTCAGGGCTTGCACAACTGCAGCCAGCTCTGCACCAACACCCCTGGGGCACACACCTGCCGCTGCCACCCAGGCTTCCGCCCCCTTGATCCTGCTGCCAGCCAGTGCCTGGGTGAGTACCTGCAGGCAGCAGCTGGCTCCCACCCGTGGTGCCCAGCCACCCGCTGCTGCCTGGTGCAACATGCTGCCCTGGGAGCAGAAATGCTGTTTCCTAGTGTGCCCTGTTGTGCTCACAGCCTTAGACCTGGGGGGTGGGATGCACAGACTGTGGCTGTGCAGAAGTTTGTGGAGTAAGAAGGCATCAGCCACCCAGCAGCCTTGGGGACAGGCATGACCACCTACCTTCATGTCCCAGGTTCACCCAGCCTGCCCCCCTCATGCACCCTCCCTCCCTGTCCATGCCAGACAACCCCTGTACCCTTGGCACTGCTCTGACCCTCTCTACTTCTTTACCAGACATAGATGAGTGCCAGACACAGCCTGGCCCCTGCGACCATATCTGCCACAACACCCACGGCTCCTTCCACTGCCACTGTCACCATGGCTTCTCCCTGGGTGCTGGTGGGCGCTGCTGGCGCAACTAGCCTGCCCTGGCACAGCCAGGTGTCCCCTGCTCACCCCTAGCCCTGTTCCAGTTGCACTCGGTGCCAACTGAATAAACCCTTTCCTGCACTGGCTTCCCCGTGTGTCCCTGTCCCTGGGGCCACATGACTGCTACACAGGTCTGTCCCTGTCCCCCCACAGACTGCACCATCTGCCCCATCCCTCCCCCTCATTTCCCCCACACTCACCATCTTCATGGGGATCCGTACACACCAGTGTGATAAGGGATATCCAGCCTGACTCTGTGCCCCCACAATGTTGTCCCACTTCCTCCCCAGCACAAGAAGGGCAGGCAGGCATTGGGGGAAGAAGCGTGGGGTTTATTGAGGAAGGTCTCCATGCAGGGGGGCTCCAGCAGGAATGTTGAGGCCAGGGCCACCCCTCACACACATCATGACCGAGCCAAAGGGAGTCCCACAGGGCAGAGTCCTCCCTCCAGGACCCCAGGAGAGAAATGCTGGCTCAGTTCAGCCCTGCACCTGGACAGAAATTCTTCTCCTTAAGGTGCTGGATGTCACAGGGACCCTCCTATTTCCCCCTGTCTGACCCTGGACCACGAACCTCCACACCTTGCAGCCAAGCCCAGGTCCCCAGCACAGGCCAGGCTGAGAATTGGGGTGCTGGTGGCAGAAGCATGCAGGACATGTGGGCAGGAGAGGGCTCAGCAGTGTGAGAGGAGGGGTCCTTGTGGAGTTGCTCCACCAGGCACTGTCCCTGCATTGGAGCAGGTCATGGGGCAGTGCAGGCAGGGAGCTGCAGCCAGGTATGTATGGGCAAGCTCTGCCAGGACTGGGCAGGGAGTCTGCCTCAGCCATGGCACAGCTCAGCCTCAACTGTGCTGGGCCATGCACAAGCCCAGAGAACATGGCACAGGAGCAGGAGCCTGCCCAGCACTGCACCTCCCGGCCTTGGAGACTGTGCTGGGGAGCTTTCTGGGTCCAGCTGGGGATCGCACCAGGTCAGGGAAGGAGCAGAAGCAAGTGCCCAGTGTCATGGCAGTGCTGAAGGATGCTGCTGGCGAGGATGCTACTGGCGAGGATGCACTGCCAGATGGGTCAGGGCGTGTGGCCAAGGCTGGGGAGCAGTAACAGGCAGCATGTGGGGCAGAGCTGGGGAGAATGTATGGCACCATCATGCAAAAGAAGCGGCACCAGGGCCCTGCAGGCACCCTGGGCAGTGGACACGCAGCAACTGAGCCCACGCCGCAGCACCAAGAGCAGGGTGCCCCAAGGAGGGGGTGAAGCAAGAGCTCAGTGCCAGTGGGCATGGGGCTAAGTGTGCATCTTCCCCTTAGAGCTGCTGGGGGCTTTTCCAGTCCCATGACTCCCTGATGCATGGCAACAGGGCACTGCCACCTGGGGCTGCCCACAGCAGGGCAAGCCCGCTTCGCTTGGAGCAGGGACAGCAGCACCAAGAACACGGAGGGCTGTGTGAGCCCCTTGGCAACAGTTTGGCTCAGTGGGAAGCACCTGGGATACCCCAGCACCAGCCCCTGCCCACAGGGGGTCCAAGCAGGGGCAGACCCACTGTGGGGGGCGTAGAGCAGATGGGGATGGGCAGCCCCACTGGGTAGCCACAGCCTCCCCCTCCCACTTTCCCTGGGCTCAGAAGCGGGTGCTCTGGTAGTGCAGCCTGCGGAGCTCGGAGAGGCCACTGTCCCGGCAGTACGAGTCCCTGCAGGGACTCCCTGCCAGTCACCGGCCCCCCGCCCCACCACCCCCACCACCGCTGCTGCTGGTGGAGCTGCCGCTGCTGGAGCTGCCGCTGCTGCACCGGTCCTCGTAGATGGAGATCTCAATCTGGGCCCTGCTAAGGATCATCAGTGAAATGTGCTAGCCCAATTGCCTGGCACCCACTCCCAGTGTCCCCCCACCCCTTGCCATCCCCCCAGCACCCTGCTGCCCGCAGGATACAACCCTCATGCCACGCTCCAGGGGATCAGTGAGCAGCAGCCCCCGTGGCGCATAGATCTTCTCGTTCTGGTCCTGGATATACTTGGAGATCTTCTTCAGTACCTGCCAGCATACAGAGGGACACTCAGGGCCTGCCAGCAGTACTGCCTTCTCTGGCCTCCAGCCCTCTGCTCCCTCTACCATCCCTGAGCCGTCCCTCTGCTGACTGCCAGACATGCCCATCCCTGAGCCCTCCCCTGCACCTCAGCACCTTCTCATAATGTGTCTCCATGCAAAGGAAGATGAAATAGGCAGTGGCACAGGCCAGGCACCCCTCCAGGTACGAGCTGCCCCCAATCTTCTCTGCCTCAGCGTAGAAGCCGTTTAGGGTTTTCACAGTTTCCTCAAAGAGTTGCCGCTCAATCTAGGACAGAAACCAGGGTGAAGAGGAGTCTGGCCAGAGGCTGACTCCCTGCACCGCCCTGTCCCCATTCCTGGGGGGATCTGGGGAGCACTTAACTCTCTCCTCCCTGCCCAGCTGATGCCTCAGCTTGCTGGCACCTGCCCACCTCCCACCTGTGCCAAGATCTGCTGAGCCTGCAGCCTTCACCGGAGCCTCCCAGTCCCCAGTAGCACCGAAGTCTTTGCACAGCAGGCAAGGTGGCTGTGATTGCATGCACCCAGCAGCGCTGGCTGGCCCAGGGCCATACCACATCCCATGGAGGCTTCATGCCTTCAGACCCCTCTACCCTCAGCCCCCATAGGGCACTGCCATAGGGCACCACCTTGTCAATCTGTCAGGCTTCCTACCCGGCTCTCCAGCTCAGGGGGAAATTTTGTCTGGAACTGGCATGTGGTCCCGTCACTGTAATCCCGCTGCACGAAGACCTTGGTGGCCAGGGACGCGCTGCGCCGCAGTTCCTGCAGGCTGTGCACCTGGGGGCAGTGGGTGATACAGGGGGGCTGCAGCCAGGGGGTGCCAGGCATCCCTGCTGGAGAGCTGGGGGCCTGGGGAGCAGCGCCATTCCCCCAGTGTCAGGGTCTGCTGGCTCACACACCCCCCAGGGCAGGGAGCCCCCAGCACTGGCTGTGTCATGCCGTGAGCACAACTCGGTTCTGGAGATGCAAGGCCAGTGGTGAGGGAAGGATGGTGGCAAGGGAAGGGTGCTGTGGCAGCGCCCTGCTCAAACCATGGGTGAATATGTGTGCTCCCTTCCCCAGGCTGCTGTCAGGTCTCACCCACACTGGTTCCTGCATGAATGAGTGTGGTCACAGCAGGCTATGGCCCAGGGAGGGCACAGCCCCCTGTCCTAAGCAGCACCCCAGCACACAGCCAACCTAGCAGCTCCCAGGCAGGAGGACGGGAGTGAGCCGAGCAGGAGCAGTGGCCGGGCAGCAAGGCTGCAGCAGTGGCACAGTGGGTGAGCAATCTGCAGTGGGGAGACTGCAGGAAAAGGATCAGCAGATCCGGTGGTGGATGCTAAGCCCTGATTCCCCATGGGGTATAAGGGCCCATGCTAGCCACCCAAAATCTGGGTTGTGGGGCAGCTTTGGTGGATGGAGAGGTGGATGGAGGGACCAGGTTGTGCCAGGGGCGGGTATAAGGCCCCTGCACTTCCCCTGGGTGACATGAGGCCACCACCTGCTCTCTGCCCCACAGACCATCTGTCCCTGGCCCACATCCCACTCACTACATCTGAGACAGGGACTCCCAGTCCCACAGCCATCCCTCTCCCCGGGGTGCCCCAACCCAAACCCACGCTACTCCTTCCACCAAGGGCACTCTGCACCCTCCCTGCACCCCCACACTCCTTCAGGCACCCCGTATACGCACCGGCCTTTCCGTGCACACAGACCCCTCGCAGCCCCCAGCCTCACACTCCTCCCGCACGGACCCCAACCCCGCGTTGTCCTCCCGCACAGCGCACCCCTCGCGGAGCCCTCGCCCCGCCGCGCCCAGCAGCCGGTGGTGCGGGCAGGGCAGGGCAGGGCAGGGCGGAGCGGAGCGGGGGGGCTCCGCCGCAGCCCGGCCCCGGGAGGTGCCGCCGCCAGGCTGTCCCCGTCGGGCTGTCCCCGCCGTGCCGCCGCGCACCCACCTCCGTGGCCATGGCGCGGCGGGCGCCGGGCCGGGCTGTGCCGTGCCGGGGGGCCGGACCGGACCGCACCGGCGTGCGGTCACCGGGGCCGTGCGGAGCCGCGGGGCCGGGCGCTGTCCGCGGTGCTGCCGAGCCGAGCGGCGGAGGCGGGCCCGGCCGCCCGTGTGCGCAGCCGCCCGGTCCGCCGCGGCCCGCCCCGAGGCACCGGGGATGGGCGCCCGCTGATACCGGCACGGGGACCCTGCGGGACGCGGCCCCGCTGCTGCTGACGGCGGTACCCGCTGCCCCGCGGCTGGCCCCGGAGAGGAGCTGGGGGGGAGGGCTCCTGCTGGGTGTCCCCGGGGGTCTGGCACGGCGGGTACCGGAGCCCGGGTGCCTTTGGGGTGCAGCTGTAGGTCCCTGTGGGGGAACCTGGCTGCCGAGGGGGTGCTGCTGGAAGTAACAGGGGGTCTGGGCGGCCGTGAGGCTGGAACGACAGCGATTTGGGGAGTCGACCATGGGGCTGGCAGTCCGCCGTGCCAAGGGCCCTCGTCTGAAGCTGTTTGTTTGCAAAGGAGTTGCAGCTGGCGCTGCAGTCGCAGCGCGGGCAGACATCAAAGAACAGAGCTAACGAATTCCCTATTATCTCTGCCCATTGACAGCTCAATTAGAGCCGGAGAAATGCCAAACGGGGAGAACAGACGCTCGCCCGAGAGGTGAAGGAGGGGGCGGCTCTCAGCTGGGACCGTGGTGGGGTGAGAGGGATGCAGTAGCTGGGCACAGGGCCCTCGGCAGGCAGGAGAGCAGCCAGCCCTTCCCTCAACACCTGGGAGATGCTGGAGGCAGCTCAGGGCCCTGCCAGCGTGCATGCCTTATCAGGGAACACAGCTAACACAGCTAATACAGCTAACACACACAATATAGAGAACACAGTGAACACAGCAAACACAGCATGGCCTGCTGCCTGCAGTGCAGGGGCAGCTCTGTCTGACTTTTGATCCCCGCCCTGAGCACCAGTGCAGGCTTTGGGCAGACCAAATAGAGGCAGAGCCCTGGGGGTGGTTGGTGGGCAGCCCCCATTCTCTGGAGCATGGCAGGGTTTGTGACCAAGGGACCAAAGGACATGTGCAGTCAGGGACCCCAGTTGGAGGGCTCATCTCCCCCACAGACACAAAGCTATGGATCCCATAGTTTTTGGGGAAACCTCTTGCTCCCATGGTTCAGAGCAGCCCTGCCAGTCTACAGCCTGGAGCAGTGAGGTACACCCTGCCTTGACAGTGCCACAAAACTGAAGGACCCTCCTCAGCTGGTGTGTGAAGTCTCACATGCACCCAAACACATGGATGCACACTGGCACAGGCACTCATGCATGCACTCAGATGCCCACATTTGCCCACACACCCCATGCACCCCAGGCATGCACCCCGGTGCACATGCATCGTGCTCACACCCTCAAGCATGTCCCCAGATGTCCCCAAACCAAGACCCTGCATCCCACCTCCCTCCCGTGCTGCATGTCACCGCCACGTCAGTGCTCACCTGCCCGCCTGGCAGGTCCTGCCAGTTGCCATGGCAATGCTGTGCCTGCCAGGAGATGAAGTTTGCTCTCCCATGCTGCAGTGAGGGGCCAAGAGCAGTCAGGGGGGTTCAGCTGTCCCTGCCACCCCAGGCTCTGCCCATCATCCTGCAACCTGTAGTGTTGTCCCAGGGATGTCTCTCCTCTGGCTGCACCAACCCAGGTTCTGGGCTCCATCTGTCTCACAAGACCTGCTGTTTGCAGGACCAGGGCACGTGGCAATGACTATCCTTGGTCTGACATCACCCCATTATGGAGAGCTACTCTCTGCCAGCCATAGTGCCCAGTGACAGGCAGGACATGGACAGCCCTGACCTGACCCAAAGTGCTCCCCATCACCACACAGCCCCTGGCCCTACCTGTGGTATCTGTTGTCCCCAGAATCTCCAGAGCACACCAGGGTCTACCAGCTCTCCCATGCAGGGTGCACCATCATGGTCTTTCCAGTTTTAACCAGAGCAGGGATAGACCCCGCTGGTGCCCGTGCAGAAGAAACAGGCTGCTGCCATGCCATGCCATGCGATGCCAGGTCCTGCCATGCTGTGCCGTGGCTTCCAGCAGGGCAGGTCAGAGGTGGAGGGGGCTGGCATAGTCAAAGGAATCCCAAGCAGTAGGATCAGAGACAGTAACAGCTCAGGGCAGCCCTAAAATACTGCATGGCCCTGTTGCTCCCTCAGCCCCAGCACTGTGAGGGGGGCTGGCAAGGTGCCTGCAGCAACAGGGCTCTGTCCCTTTTGCTCCATCTGCTCAGCCCCGAGGGACTATTTTTAGGCTGCCCTGCAGCAGGGACAGGCATGGCTGTTGCCAGAGCTGCCTTTACTCCCCTGCTTGACTTTTCCTCTGTGCCTGGAGTGAGGCAGCTCTGACCTATCTTGCACAGACCCCGTGGATCAGATCTCCCTTTGCCTCTGACTTTGGCTAACTGCCCACAGGCCCTGTCCCTGGCCCCATGGGACAGACACAGGGCATACTTGGGACCCCTATGGCCAACCCTGTACAGACAGCATACCTGTGCCCATTGCATCACAGTAGCCATGCCCCAGCAGTGCCCCTGGTTCAGCCCCTGCACTTGGCTCCCAGACCAGGGGGTGTCCCTAGTGTGTCTCTGGGTGCACACTGCTGCACCCCATTCCAGCATCAAAACCCTCCCTGTAGCCCCAGCAGGGTGGCTGGAGGCCATGGAGGACAACTGGAGTCCTGCAACCAGTCCAGGACCACCCTCTGGGACCCCATCCTACATCCACTGCCTGCTGAGCCCCCTCTCCAGCCTGTCCGGGCTGTCAGCAGCTCCAGCTTTGCTTCAAAGAGGCCACAGCAGGGCCAGGTCCTGGCAGCTGCTTCCCACGGCACTGGGAGGGCTTTCATTGTTGGTGGGGGAGCATGAGATCACCATCCAGTGAGGACAACGGTGACATTTGGGAGGGCAAAGACAGCAGGGCAGTGTGATTAGCTGATAACCTTTCCTGAGACATACCAGGTGTGTGCACCTGTGGCAGGGGGAGGGGGACACATACCCCACACTCTGAGCCTCTGGAAAACACCTCCAAGTGTCTCAGCCTTCCCCTTAATGCAGGACATGGATACTGCCCCAAACTGGGGCCACTGACCCTACAGACTGAGCACTCTGAGAGTGGGCCCCCCTCCGTGGCATCTGCAAGCACTGCCACATTCAGCTGCGGGGTGGTTCTAGTGCACCCCACTGCACTGGGAGCCCCTGCAGAGGGCAAGGGCAGCCCCACAGCACATCCTGAGGAAGTCCACAGGTGCGGGGGGACTCAGCATCCTTCCTGCAAACAGGCAAGCAGAGGAGGATGTGGTTTCAGAGCCAGGTGCCAAGGTCTGGCTTTAGCAAAGCTGCCAGCTGGGAGCTGAGGCTGTGCAAGGATTGCTACCACACAGGGATGGGGCTGTGCTGGGAGTAGATGTGGGTGGCTTTTCCCACCTCCCCAGCCGGAAGGGGAGGTGGGAGTGGGGAGGGGAAAACAGCACTGCAGAGGGGTCCCCATGTGCGATGCCACACTGTGAAGCAAAGGGACTTTTCCTCAGAGCGTTCCCCACATGGGACATATCTCCTCCCTGCCCTGCTGAGCAGGACCAGGTGCTGGGGGCCAGGACCGGGGTGTCCAGCAGCGAACAGGGAGGTTCTGTTTGCGAGCTGGCAGGAACTGGGCAGGGCCAGGAGGTGCTGGGTCGGGGCTGGGAGAGCACGTCAGCTCCGCAGCTGGGCTGGGAATGCTGCCAGCACATTCCTGGGTCTGCCAGGCAAATGAGTGTGTGTGGGCGCAGGGCAAGTGCACAGCCACCACTGACCCTGTGTGTTGCCTGCCCTGATCGTTCCACATTGCCCCCGGGCCATCTCGACCCCACAATGTCCCCAGTCGTGCCCCAAACTCCCACAGGCACTCCCAGACAGGGCCACCCACACAGAGCTGTGCTGGCAGCCCAGCATTGCCGCCTAGCCAGGGTGCTCTCTGCTTTGAGCTGCTGGACACCCTGGGACACATGTCCCTACACAGACAGCCTCAGCGTGCTGTCCCTTCCTGACAGCCCTTGAATGGTCAGCCCCAGTGTGCTGTCCTCTCCCAAATGTCCCTGCTTCACAGTGAGTGCAGCCCATGTCTGGCACTGACACAGCCCAAGAAGCAGGATGGGGAGGACAGTAGGATGGGAGAGAGTCCACCCAGCCCAGTCAGCCTGCCCAGGCCCAGGGAATGCATCTTTGCTCACAGAAACAAGGTCAGTAGCACCCATAGCTGAGGCAGGAGAGTGGGACACAAGGATGGAAACAGGTGGCCAGGATCCTTCTCAGCATCCCATTTCCCAGGAGCCTTCTGCTCCCCCGGCTCAGATCTCCTCTGTGCTACAACCAGGCACAAGTTCTCCACAGGGAGGGCCTGGAGTGTCCATGGGGTACCCCCAGTGGGATGTCCTCTTACCCTGCCACTCTGGCTCACCGTCCCTGAGGTCCCCACCACAGAGGAGGCAGCCCCCATGGTCCTGCTTCTGCCCTGGCTGCTGTGACAGGCGACACAGGCAGTGACACAAGTGCTGGCACAGCCAGCTCCCTGGAGTGACAGGCACAAGTGTCAGTCTCCCAGACAGTTGCACGGCAGCAGGACGGGAATGTGGGCACTAGAACAGCCTGTGCAGACAGGATGCAGGGAAGGGTGCCAGATCCACCTGCTTTGGGTCCATACGCTTTTCTGGAGTGCACCCCAGATCTACCTCCCCTGGGGCATCCTGGGTGGAAAAGGGTTAAGGAAGCAATGTGAGTGCATCAGGGAACCCCTAGAGCAGAGGCAAAGTCTCAGCTCAGAGACAAGGCTGCCAGGACACCTAGAAAGGTGGGAGGAGGGAATGGACACCCCTATCCTGGAGCCAGCCCTGCTCCCCCCAGAATTGCCATGTTGACAGGAGGTGATTCAGTGGCTCTAATGAAGGCATCGTGACAGACAGAGGGACTGGGCCAGCTGGCAGGGAGCCTCTCCCTCAAACCCAGCCTCACCAGCCCCCTCACCTCCATCATGGCACACCCATGGCTGTGCTCAGCATCCTGCACACTGGCTGCTCCACCCTTCACACACAGCCTTGCTCTGCCTCCACCTCCCAGCTCCTGCTCCCAGGCCTTGCCAGCCCCTTCCCAGCCTTGCTCCCATGGCAGTTACAGCCTGCCCAAGCCCATCCATCACGGATTAGCTATTTTCTATCAGCATTTATCTCCAGACAATCTCACTCCTGCCGTGACAGCCTGATGCCTCCAGCACCCTCCCTCCTGCTACCAGGCAGCCCTGATAAAGGGCAGCTCTATCTTATCAGGCTCCCCGGCAGTTACACATTAATGGTGCCATCTCCGGGGCTTGGCTGGGGCGAGATGAACCCAGCCCACCCTCGGGCTGGCAGTAAGCATCAGTGTTGCAGTGATGGCTGCTCTGCCCAGCACAGAGGGCATGGGCAGGGCAGGCAGACTGCAGGCAAGAGCAGGTTGTGTGGCTGAGGTTCCCAGCACGGCCTCAAGGCAGATGGACCCCACCAGGATCAGGGGAACAGTCCCTGCCCCCAGCCCAGGGCAAAGAGCAGCTGCTATCACTGCATTCACTGGACTGTTTGCTCTATCACCATTAACAGAGCTGCCTTATCCGGCAGGCAGGGGCCAGCGACAGCCCAAAGGCAGGCAGCAGCATCGATCATGGGAAAGGGAGGGGGTGCCCCAGATAACCCCTGCAGACAAATGGGCTTCTAATGGGGTCTTAAGTCTTGCACCTCCTGGCCCACCCCATCTCCAAGGGAATGCGGGAATGTGGCCCTGGCAGAACCCTCACCCTACTTGTGCTCCAGCTTTGCCCACACCCTGGGCACTGGCAGAGCCTGTGTGAAAGCCCTTTGCTGTGAGGTGTAAGAGACCTATGCCTAGCAGACCATGGGCTGCCCAAGATATGTGCTGGTAGGGCCCCCATGAAGAATAAGAACCCCATGCCCATTGGCATCACCTTGGTATTGATGGCACACATGGCACCCGGATACCTCAGCTCCCCCACAGTGCTGCAGCATAAAGCCTCTGGGATGCCCTGTTCCTCCATCCCCTGCACCCCAAGCATACCCAAACCCAGACCCCATGGGGCACTGGACAGAGAAGGGGGCAGGGGCACAGGGTAGGAACCAGAGGCCCCTGCCCCATGACAGGGAATGCCTCTGGGGTGCCAGTCGAGGTTGGCAGGGGGACTGGTGTATAAGGGGGGCACCTTGCGCCCACAACACATCCCCATGGGACAGACAAGCCAGCCCTTCCAGACAGCATCACCCCAGGGACACACAGAGCCAGGGTGGGCTGAAGGGATGCACGCAGAGAGGCTCCCTGGGAGGGTGGGGGGCATGTAGCATCATACACCGAGAGGGGAGGGAGGGCTGGGGCAGCGGGCCGGGCAGGCTGGCGGGGGGCCGGGGCCAGCCCCGGGGGGCCCGGCAGCCAGAGCAGATTGGCTGCCGGAGAGGCCTCCAGCCTCCTTAGAAAGGGCAGCGAGCGTGGGAGGCGCTAAGGGAGCAGGCGAGGTGCCGAGACAGGCTCCCGTCCCGCTCGGCAGCCACGGCCGGCAGCGGCAGGCGGGCAGCGGCGATGCCGCAGGCAGGCAGCCCCCCTGGCTCCGGGAGCACGGCGCTGCTGGCCCTGTCGCTGGCCCTGGCAGGGTCCCTGGGCGGCGGGCAGCACTACGATTACTATGGGTGGCAGCCCGACAACCTGCCCCACGGGCGCTTCTACGGGCGGGAGCCGCAGTGCCTCGACATCCCGCCCGACATGCAGCTCTGCCGCGACGTGGGCTACAAGCGCATGCGGCTGCCCAACCTGCTGGAGCACGAGACCATGGCCGAGGCCAAGCAGCAGGCTGGCAGCTGGGTGCCCCTGCTCGCCAAGCAGTGCCACACTGACACCCAGCTCTTCCTCTGCTCCCTCTTCGCCCCCGTCTGCCTCGACCGGCCGGTCTACCCCTGCCGCTCCCTCTGTGAGGTGGTGCGCGACTCCTGTGCCCCCGTCATGGAGTCCTACGGCTTCCCCTGGCCCGAGATGCTGCACTGTGGCAAGTTCCCCTCTGACCACGAGCTCTGCATTGCCGTCCAGTTTGGGAACAGCAAAGCCACTCCGCCACCAGGTAAGTGGGAAGGGTACTGTGATAGGATGGGGATGCATGTGGAGCCCCTGCACCCGTATCCCTCAAAGCAGAGCTCGGGATGCTGGTACTGGCCAAGGACCCTCTGTCTGCAGCAGGGCACAAGTGGGTGCAGTACCAGCAGCATCAGCTGCTTTGTCTGCACACCACTCAGTGCTTGAGGGAGCTGGGCACCCAGCTGCCTGCACAGAGCTGCTGCAGGACAGGGGAGAACATGAGATGAGGTGGGAGCCACTGGCAGATCCACCACAGTGCTATCTATATCCCTCTCCTTCCTCTGGGTCCCGTGCCAGCAGCAAAGAACATACTGCACCTGTGGGTCTCAGTCCCATGTTGCTGCTGCAGGTGGCTGTCCCCCCAGACCCGGGAGGGTACATCAGCCAAGGGTTGTGATGACACCCTTCAGGCTGGGGCCACCCTCACTATTGCTGTGCTTCAAAGTGACAACATCTGGTGGGAGGGCATGCCCATATCCCCTCCACTGGAGTGGATGCTGGGACTCTGGCCAGAGAGGTGCTCTGTGCCCCACCCCAGCACCCCAGCACAGCTGTCTAGGGAGCAGAGAAGCTGCTGAGGCTCTCCCAAGCATGTCCCCGTGAAGCTGGCCCAGGTGACAAGTATCAGCAGCAGGAAGCTGTGACAATGACTGGTCTCTCACCACAGTGTCCAAGATCTGCACCCAGTGTGAGATGGAGCACAAGGCGGATGGCATGATGGAGCAGATGTGCTCCAGTGACTTTGGTGAGTGCTGGGGTCTGCTTCCCAGCCCTCCTGGACAGGGGTCTGCCTCCCCCAGGTCTGACAGCCCAGGCAGGGGTTGACCAGAGGGTGGGGGTGTATGGGGACAGCCTCATGGGAGATCCCTGTCCATTCCCTTAAGATCTTGCACGCATGGGGTGGTGCACCATAGGAGAAGACATTGGTGGGGGGATAGGCAGAACGGGACGTGTGGGAGGTTCACTCAGTAACCCCTTTCCCCTCCCTACACAATAACTCCCCCAGAGACCCACCCCAGGGGTGGGCTGCACCCTGTTCTGCACAGTTGCCTTGCCCAGACCCTCCCCTCCCCAGTGCCCCAGCAGTGCCCCCCTCCCCCAACCATGCTTGGCTGCCCCACACAGTGGTGAAGATGCGCATCAAGGAGATGACGGAGGAGAACGGGGAGCGGCGGCTCGTGGCTGCCCAGAAGAAGAAGGTGCTGAAGCTGGGCCCGCTCAAGCGCAAGGACACCAAGAAGATGGTGCTGCACATGAGGAACGCAGGCGCCTGCCCCTGCCCCCAGCTGGACAGCCTCAGTGGCAGCTTTCTGGTGATGGGCCGCAAGGTGGGCAGCCGCCTGCTGCTCCTGGCCATCTACCCCTGGCAGAAGCACAACAAGGAGATGAAGTTCGCAGTCAAGTTCATGTTCTCCTACCCTTGCCCCCTCTACCACCCCTTGCTCTATGGGGCTGGGCAGCACTAGCACTCTGCCCACCCTGCCCTCTCCCAGGACTCCTGCACTAGCCCAGTACTACATCCCTGGCATCCCTAGCTGCACAGCAGGATCCCAGCTCTGCTCACCTTAGGCCCTTGGCTGTGCCCCCAAACCCTGCTCTGCATCCCCAGGATTCCCAGCTGCATTTGTGGGAGCTTCAATCCACAGCCAGGACCCCTGCTTCCTCTTGAAAACATTTTTCTGCACCCCCAGGACCCCTGTTCTGCTCCCAGGACCCTTGCCCCCATCCAGCAGTTTAGGCTGAACCAGGACCCTTGCTCTGCATGCTTGTGAGCCCTAGTCTGCACCAGAGACCCTTGGCTACTCCCAAGCTTCCTGCCCAGCAGCCCAGGGACTCTTGTTTTCATTTAGGATCCCTGCTTGACCCTCTTGGGACCACTTGGCTACACCTTGGACCCCAACCCTGTGTCTGTGTCCCCTGCCCAGCTCCCTCATGACATGCCCCAGACCCTCAGCCCCCAGAGTCCCTACTCCAGTCCACCAACACACCCCCGCCCTGGATCTCACCTTCGCACAGACCCACCCCGGCCAAGGCAGGTCCCTTCTGCCTCCCTGACCCCACAGACTGTTTCCCTCAAGACCAATGCCCAGAACAACCCAGCCCCTGCCCGGGCTCCTCACCCCCCATTTCACATGCCTCAGTGTGTGTGTGGGGTCCACTGCCAAGCCCCCCAGACCAGCTCTGATGCGTCCCTCACACACACCCCTGGCATGACCCAGCCCAGGCACCCCTTGCCCATACACACCACAGTAAATTATTCCATCTCAGAGCAGTCTGTGTCCAGCTCAATGTGGTTCATGGGCAAATGCCCCTTGGGGCTCCCTTAGGGACCTCAGAAGAATGGGAGAGGGGTCCTAGTCCTGCCAACTGAATGGGGCAGCCCAAGGGAACGGGGTCATCCCAAGCTCTGGCTCTACCCCACTCCAGCTGCCATGCCTAGAGCCTGAGTCTGGACAGTCCAGACAAGTCAAGGGATGAAATTCCCAGCAGTCACAGGCATGGTTGGAGGCTCAGGCACCCCTGCCCCTCCAAGGACCCTGGGAGGGTGTCATGATGAGGAGGGTGAGGGGACAGAGGCATCGCTGCTGCTGGAGCCCCACAGCTGAGTCTGACAGAGTGTGCCAGAGAGGCTTCTCCCTCTGTCATCCCAGGGGACAAATCCACAGGCTGGGACCTGGCAGCACATGTGTGCAGCCTGGCACTGAGCACAGTAGGGGGAAGATCCTCGACCAGACAACTGCCAACTCTGACCACTCCACACCCTACCACCTGAAAGCCCTGCCTGCAGCTCCCTGCCAGCCCTGCCCGGCTGCCAGACCTCCCACACCACAACCTCCTCCCAAAAGATTCCTGGTGCCACCCACTTGCACCAGCTGGGACCCTCCCAGCATCACAAGGACCAGGGGAGCTCTCAGCCCAAGCCCTCTGATGGCAGGCGGGTGCTGTCCCTTAGCTTGGCTCGACTCCCCCAGCTGCCCCCCAGTCCCAGTTGGCAAGGGGGGTGTCATGCCCACCCAAATCCTGTTTACCCAGTGCACACTTATATCCATCCATCCCAATGGGTGAGGGAGGCCTGAAAGCGGCCACCTGGATGTTTACCCAGTGCCTGGCTGCCTGACACTGCAGCATTTCATTGGAGCTGGCCTGGGCACAAGGGAGCTTCTCGGGACAAGAGGGAAATTGAGGCTGTGGGATGTCTGCACCCACCCTCCTCCAGGCTGACAGGACCACTGGGCACCTGCCCTGCACTGCACTGAGGTGACCCCTTCTCCCTCTGCCCTCCTTGGGCATGGCCTCAGCCCCACCAGTGAGCTTCCAGAACCACAAATGGCACTCATATCCCACTCCTGCCAGGGAGATGTGCCAGTGCCCCTGCCCTGCAGCCAGACAGGGACATGGGGTGGCCAGTCCCTGCCCCAGCCTCACACCAGGGGCAGGGAGTTACTGCCCTCCTGCCTCCCCCCGGCCACTGGGGGAAAAAATGAAAAAAACTTCAAATATTATTAGAAGGTATGTTCAGGGAGTGAGTGCTGAGCACACTGCCACAGGAATAAACATTGTCAATTATGACATTTTACTGCAGAACTTAAAATGCGTAAATAAAACCCCATCTCCCACAGCTCAAGTTTATCTGTACTCCTCTGTATTCTGTGTCATTAGCATCTTTCCAGGGAGTGTTCAGACATAAATGGCCATCATGCTCATTGCTCCAAGTGTTTTCTCTAGAAAGACAAGTAACTCCTCTGCCTCCCACAGTTGGCTGTTTGAGCTCTACAGCTCACCCCCCCCAGCCTGGTATTCATCCCACTGCAGACACACACAAACACAACCCCGCAGCTCTTGGAGGGCTACACAGCTCTCCCCACTGCTACTGCTGCGCCACTGCCCCCACTAACTGCTGAGCCAGTCCCCACACACACACAGCATAACCCAGACACTCTCATCATCAGTGCCAAGTCCTGCTTTTCCCCAGATTTCCATGGGAAGGGGTTTATGATCCACAGCCAAGATGAGCTGCCGCATACAAGCTCCCACACTGGTGGGATGTACAACCTGCGGCGAGGTCTGGGCTCCAGCAACTTCTCAGACTGGTGGGTGTCACAGCCTGGTGGGCACTGCCAGCCCAAGAGCACTGCCCCTCCCAGATTCCCTGGCTGGGGGGAAGCTGCAGCTGGCTGGCAGGGACCCAGGCCATGGCGGTTCCCAGCTGCACAGCAGCCAGGGTCACATTCCCAGAATAGCTGGGAGCTTTGCTGTTCACGCAGGGAAAGGTCATCCTTGTGCACAGAGGCAGCTGGTGGGACCACCACCCGGGTAGGGCAGGGGAAGGAGCAGCCAGGGAAGGCAGAGGAAGCCCAGCAGCTCCTGTCAGAGCTGAGGTGTTCCCTGGCTCCTGCCCAGCAGGATCGAGCCCTGGAACAGCCAAAGGGCAGCTGCAGACAGCTCTGAGCAGGGAGCAAATAAGGCTACAGCAGGACAGAAGATGGAAACTCCAGGAAGGCACAGAGAGCTAGTGGCAGAGATACACCATTTCTCCATGAGCACCTGCAGGGCCAAGGCCACAGGGGTATGAGTCACCTGGGATGGGATAGCTTTCACTGGGACAAGACAAGAGCCAGCTAAGGACAAGAGATTTATTGGTCATTCTCTATATGCAATTATATATTAATCTGTATTAGAAAGCAGCAGTCACTAAGTGCACAGAGCAGCACCAACTCCTGCCTCTTCCAACACTGAAGACATGGCCACACAGCCCAGCCCAAACTCACCCTCTTGCCTCCTCTGCACTACAGCCAAATCCAGGGGTTAAAGACTAAACCTGCAGGTGGGGAGGCCGAGGAGCACAGGAGTGACCAGCAGGGCCTGAGCTGAGCAGGACCAAAGATCACATCTCCTGGGGGTGCAGGTAGAGTTCTGATTTGATCCCAAAAATACAGTCACTTACAGCACAGTGCTGGGAAAGGTAGGGACAGAGCCCTGAGGTTGTTCCACCCCAACCAGGAGGTGAAGGGAAAGATGGCTCCTCCATCACTGAGCCAGGCCACAGGACCTGGGCAAGCACATGGCAGGGCGCAGCAAGTGCCGGCGAGCACCCAGGGCTTGGAGCAGCTGCAGCGATGGGGCACAGCCATGGGCAATATTCCACCACAGGGACCCAGCCTTTGTGTGGCAGGGAGAGTTGGTCAGGCCCTAGCCTGGTGCTAGCAGGAGGAGCAGAGAGTGCAAGCATCCTCTGTATGGGCAATGCCACGCTGGGGTCCAAACAGTCCGGGTTCCCTGTGGCAAGGGTGCCTGCCCGCTGTCCCAGGTGTCAGGCAGTGCAGGACACAGCTGGCTGGGTCTGTTTCATCACTTGATGAGCACCTGGTTGCACAGAGCACACACAAACACCGTCTCCCTCTGCGCCTCCGGGGCTGGAAAGGAAACCAGGAGTCAGAGGTGCTTCCCCTTTCCCACCACAGCCTAGGGACCCCAGCCACGGAGCTGCTCTGAGAGCTGCAAACCCATTGCTGCTCTGCCCTGAGCTAGGCTGCACTGGCCAGGGTCCTGTCTACCCTCCCCACCAGGGCTGGGACAAATCCCGGGGCAGACAGCACAGGTGGAAGCAGAAGCTCTGCCCTCTTCCACCTTTCCACTCACCCGTGGCTCCCATCACAGCCTTGGGGACTTTGAAGGAACAACACCTAGAGCAGAAGCTGTTCCCACAGTTACTGCAGCTCCGCTGTGGAGAGAGATGGAGGTGAGTCCCAGGTGTATATCAACTAACCCAGGAATAAGGGAAGGGCACCAAGAGTCTGCAGAAGGGGAGGCAGCAGGAAGACAGCAATGTGAGTCTGGAGGGGACAGGAAATATATCCTTCCCAGAATTGCCCAGGGACTGTGTGCCAAGCATCACATATAGAGGCTCAGATAAGACAACAGAGTGGCTTTTGTTCCTGTCATTCCCACAAGCAGACACATGCTCTGCTTCACCAGAAATCTCTCAGGTCACAGGACATGGACTAAACCAGGACACAGAGCTACAGCAGCACACATGGGTTTGGTCTGAGTCAGCTTCCAAAGGAGTAAAGGGACAAATGCTCCACAGCACAAGGGATTCCTGGCACCATCAAGCACATGGCAACACCCAGCACTTAGCTGAGGTCACCTGAGCTGCTGGAGAAAACCAAGGCAAGCCAGACATGGGCAACACCTCTGCCCCAGGTACACCCAGCAAGCTGGGGTAGAAGCCAAAGACTCACCCTCTTCTTGAGCACAGAGAAGGTGGCCGCACAGCCCGTGCAGCTCCCTGAAAGAAACAGAGC
Source organism: Lophotriccus pileatus (assembly GCA_035583135.1). Lineage (NCBI taxonomy): Eukaryota > Metazoa > Chordata > Aves > Passeriformes > Tyrannidae > Lophotriccus > Lophotriccus pileatus. The sequence continues at coordinate 22,078,174 of JAWWES010000169.1, forward strand.
AGAGGTCAAGCAGGGCTCTGATGCCTGGAGCTGTGAGCGGTACAGGAATACCCACAGCTGTTGTAAAGGCTCGGCTTGGAGATGACATTGCTGCACTTTCCCATCTTTGCCTTTCCCAGGTAGGGCTGGGAACATACTTCCCATGGAGAGGGGAAGGTCACTGGAGCTGTCAGCACAGCCCTGGCAGGTACCATAGCACCGTGTCCACTCCAGGTCCCATGGTCACCACTGGAAGCAGCACAGATCCCTCTGCTGAGCTCCCCCAAGCAGCATCTGCTCCCAAACTTACCAAAGTTGTTGCTGGGGTAGCGCTTGCGCAGGCGCTCGGTCAGGCGTGACACCTTGCTGCGGATCACCTCGTTTTTGCTCATAAAACCATTGTCCGGGAGGCTGAGGTCAAAATCTGTTGAGCACTGAGAGCTCTCGTCATCCTCCTGCAGAGAGCAGAGCCAGCTGGGCATGGAGGGGTGGCTGGGGGCACGCTGAGGGCTGCAGGGCAGCCCACCCCGGAGACGGGTACCCAACAAGCAGGATGCTCCACCTGGCACCACCACAAGCTACTGGCAAACCAAGAAAAGGCTGCCAGACCCTGCTGGGAGGAGACGCCCCTCTTGCATGCCTTGGCATGGCAGTACTCACCATGACCAGCAGCTGGTTCTCCTTCTCCCGCAGCATGGGAAGAGATGACAGTGAGCACAGACAGCGTCAGAGGCACCCGGCCCCACAGCCACCCTCTCTGAGCACCTAGCTTGCCCACCAAGGCCCTTTCCCACCTCAGCTGCCCTTCAGGCACAGCCCACCTCCCACCAGGCTCAAACCTCAATAGCATCTTTGAACTCTTCATCAGGCTCTGCCTCCTCGGCCTCCTCCACACTGCCAGGGGTAAGGTCCTGCAAGAGATTCACACAGCTAGTCCAGCTGTTCTCCTGCTTCCGTTCACAGGTGGGCCCATATTCCTGCAGAGGTTCCAGGACAATGGACCAGGCCTTGGGCAGTCCCAGGAGAAGACATGAGTCCCTGAAGGTGAGATGAGGTCCCGTCTCCCCAGACCACATCCTTACGTGTGGCAAAAGGACTGAGCTAAGCCCCCAGGTCAGCAAAGCAGCCTCCCAGTAACTCAGGAATAGTTCACAGGCTTCCAGCAAAGCTGGCAGCTTGAACAAGTTTGTGGGTAGCGGCACACAGGCACGCTCAGACTTGAGCTCTGCAGCTCCCAGCCCCCAGCCCTGCCCCTATCTCACCTCGGCGCTGGTGGGTGTGGGGGTCCGATCCGGGGCAGCAGCTGCTGGCAGGGGTTCAGCAGGCTCTGGAGTGCTCTCGAGGGGTTTGGTGCCCAAGCACTGCTCAATCGAGGCCTTGAGCTCCATTATCACTGGTAAGGGGGGAATGCAGCTGGAGTAGGGTGGCACTTCCCTTCTCCCAGCCCTACCACACAAAAGCTATCTGCAAGAGTTGATCTCCAGGGCTCGGGGTGGGACAACCTTGACCCCTCAGGTACCCTGAGCTTCCCTTTCCTCACACATCAAAGTTAGGGCAGTAAGGAACCCCCCCAACACCCGCCCCAGCTCAGGATAGGGAACAGCAGGGGCCTTAGTCACAGCTTAGACACAACCAATACTCCTCCAGCACATGCCACAGAACAGGGAGTGCCTCCAGCTTCCCTCTCTTCCAATGGCACGTTTTCAGACCTGTGTCATACATTGCCACAAAGCACCGAAGATGTTTCAAGTCCTGAAGAGCAGGGTCAGAGACTGAGACAGGTAGTGATGCTCATGTACAGGCTGCACTGCCAGGCCATGGTTTGCACAGTGCAGAGAAGAGAACAGCACCCAGGCTGGGACACATCAGGAGAGACTCTCACCTCCAACAGCTAAGCCCTGGGACCACACCATCCACCCCGGGCTGTTGAGCACCATCACAGGGCACTGTTGCCCTTGGGAGAGGTTCAAGCAGAGCCTGACACAGGACACTGTGCTCATGTGAGGATGCTGGGAGAGGCCCAGGGCAGGATCCCTAGCCTCAGAGGGCCTTTCCCCAACCCATCCCACACAGGACACTTCCAGGGAGTTCTCATACCTTGGTAGAACTGGGTGTTGCCCAGGAAGAGGGTGCTGTTGACAATGGCCAGGACCCAGCAGAGGGGCAGTAAGTAAAGGACACAAACAGTGCCCAGCAGTGCCCCATAAAACCTATAAAAAACAACAGGATACTGCGGTCAAGTCGGAGCAACTGACACCAGAGCATAAAATCCCTTCCTTCATTTGGTGTTCCACCTGTTCTCTCCAAGTACCAAACACATCAAATGCAGCTCCACAAGCCTGGCTGGGCCCCTCTCTCCACCAAGCCCACCACAGGGTGTCTGACCCGGTACTACTCACTGGGAAGAGACGGTGGGGTTCTCCCAGTACAGCACACGGTACACGGCCTCACAGCTGCAACACATCCCACTCAGAAACCCCTCCAGCTGGATCAGGCTGTGAATAAGACCTCACAGTCACAAAAAAGCTTCACACACATCCGGACTCCCCCACACTCACACGGGTTACAGTGGCCAGCCTGGCACTGCAGAGCCCCAGAGAAGCCTTCCCGGCTGCAGAGGCCCCCACAGCCCCAGAGCTGGGGCAGTCCGAATGGACTCACAAGCTCTTGACCTGGGCGATGGCCTCCTGCCGGGAGAGCTGCACCTTGCGCAGGTCCTCCCTGCGGATGCTGTGGTACCTCCTGCGCACCAGCTCCGGCTCCGAGGGCCGGGCCCGGCACGTCTCCTGCAGGTAGCCCAGCAGGGCCGGCACCGCGACCAGCAGGGCGAGCATCGAGTACCAGGCGCCTGGAAGAGGTGAGACAGCGTCAGACCGGAGAGGTCCGGGGAGGGGACCGGCCCCGACCCCCGACACGCACCTTGTCCGAGGGTGAGCAGGAGGAAGTTGAGGCCAAGGCAGACCAGGAGGGAGCACACGGGCCGCTGCCACCTGCCGGGACAGGGAGAGGGGAGGGGTGTGAGGCCCCGGGGACGATCTCGGTACGGGTCCCAGCCCATCCCGCACCTACCGCAGGAGGGAGCGGACGCCCTCGGCCGCGTCCCGCAGCGGCTCCAGGTACAGCTCCAGCCGCCGGTAGCTTCGCACCAGCTCCAGCAGGTCGAAAGCGGCGGCGGCCTTGGGCGGCGACGGCTCCGGCGGGGCCTCACCGCCGCCAGCTGCCCCTTCGGAGCCGCCCGCTGCCCCGTCCCGCTCCACCGCCTGCATGACGGCACCGGGGCCGCGCCGGGACGGGGCCGCGCTCGGCCCGAGGCCGCTGCCGTGACGCGACGGCCGCGCCGCGGGCGCAGCCAATCAGAGAGCCGGACCGGGCCGAGGCGCCGCGCAGCCAATCAGAGGGCCGGAGCGGGGCGCGGCACACAGGCCCCGCCCCCGCGGGGCGGTGCCGGAAGCGTTGGTGGCCCCGCCGGTGGCCGGAGCTGCCCCGCCCTGCCCGCGGCGCTCCGTGTGGGTCCTGCGGGAGGCTGGGTCCGGTCTAGACACGGGGCTCGGCCCAGACCCGCCGTTAATCAGTGTCCAGGCCCAGTCTCGGTTTCGCCTCTGCTCTGGTGTAGGGCTCAGTCACAACCTGGATCCCGTCCGAGTCCGGAGCTGAGAACGGATCCGTTTCAGTCCTGGTCCAGGGCTCAGTCCCAATCTGGGTCTCGGTATGGCCTGCGCCTAGCCGTGTCGGGCACAGTGGGTTCATGCCCGTGAGCCCATTGCTGTGGCATCTCTCCGTGGGGAGAGACCAGGGCACAGCCCCATACGCGGCTCCCCGTGAGGGAGTGGCAGGTTCCCTCCAGGCCCGTGACCGTGGCTGGCAGCTCACCTGCTGTCCCTCCGTGTTGCCGCAGCAGCCCAGCCCTGGGTGCACGGGTGCTGCCCTGCACAGCAGCTCCCCATCTCTCTGGGCACCACGGGCTGTCCTGACAGGTGCTTGCAGCAGAGCAGGGCTGCTGGCTCCCACGGATGCTCTGGGGATCCTGGGCTTCCTCCGATGCCAAAAGGCAGGGATCTCATAATACTCCATGCAACCTTGTTTTACCCCTATGCTGACTGTTGGGCAATGAGGGCTCAACAATGCTGTCGGCTGTCCATAGCCTCTGCTGAACAGGGGAGGCTCAATCCCAACCCAAGAGTGCCTCACAGGCTGGAGCCAGTCCTGGGAGATGCCGGCTGCCCCCAGGCGGTCCCTGACCCAATAGAGTGGTCATGACTGCCTGGCAGTGTCCTGGCCCAAGGACAGAGGGTTCTTTCAGCCCAGAGTGACAAACCTCATAGGAATGCAGCTCCATCCTGTACTCAGTGCATCCCTGCAGCCACACAGCCCTGGGGACTCAGTCTCCCTCTGCTCTGCCAGGCACCGAGAAGTGCCTGTGGAGCCTGCCTGTGACCCTGGAGCACCCCAGGACCTTGTGACCATGACCAGGGGCTCCAAGCAGGGAAGCCTCAGGACAAAGGGCTAGAGGGCTACAGAGCTGAGTGTGAACCCAGCTCAGACCTCGTACTCAACAGGTCCCAGCCCCGGCACAAAGCCCCAGACACCCAGTGAGCGCAAACATTGCTTTATTTGGAATGTGAATCCACGGGCACCAGAGAGGAGGTTGCAGGGGAACAGAGCCAGCGTGACAGACAGGGCTGCAGAAAGCCAGAGAAAGGCACTTATGGTGGCAGAAGCACTGAGAGCATTTCTGGCAGCCTGGGCCAGGGGTTGCACCAGAATAGGCGGAGGCAGGCGATGTCAGGGACCAGCCCTGACAGGGCAGGGGCAGAATGTCCCACCCAGGGAAGGGACACGTGGCCTGGGGGGTTGGCAGGACCCCTGAGCACAACAGATATCTGTTGGGACAGTACCTCATGGTGGAAGTGGGGACCCAGTACCAACCTCAAGCCCCAGGAAGATCACAGCTGCTGCTCTCCACCCCAAAAAAGGCACCAGGGAACCCCAGGCAACAGCCACACTCTGTGGCCAGCTGCTGGGGACACCCACGCTGCTGATCTGAGCCCATGCAGAGACTGGGGCAGACCCTCCCTCGCACCAGGACCAACGGAGAAGATCTGCCTCCAGGCAGGGCAAGGAGGGCTTGTGGCAGGGCAGCCCTGGTGTGGTACTCTTCCAAAAATCCTGTTTCTGGCTTCCTATTTCTCTAGGTGGCCCTACATGGCCTCCTCAGGGCTTGGCACCTGGTGGGTTGTGGAGGCTGATCCAAGGCTGGACTGGCTCCAGTGGCAGTGTCCTCTTCTCCTGTTCTCCAAGACAGGTTGTGTCCCCACAATGCCTGGTCCCGGTTTCCCCATGGCCAGAGTGCCAGCAGCAGCCCAGCACTGCCATGCTGTCATGCTCACCCTTCCCTTCCACCTTGCCAGTCTCCAGGCACTGCCCAGTCCCAAGATGAAGTTGGAAAGTCCAGAGATCAGAATCTTCTGAGACGATAAATCAAGTGCAGCAGAGTCAGGCAGGGCTGCAGGCCAATCTCCAGAAACATCAGCGAGGCTGTGCCTGTCCCGTTTGGAGCAGCCTGGCCCCAGTCTGCTTCAGTGGCTCCGGGTGGCTCGGAGCCACAAACCTTTCTGCAGAACAGCAGGAGAACAACCCCATGACTGGCCCGTTCAAGCCCCAGGGGCACCTGGCCCCATCTTTGGACTGTACAAACTCCAAGGTTGAAGGAATTTACCCCCTGTCCAGGGTAACAGACCTCACTCATCCTTCCCCTCGTCCTGCAGCGATGGAGGCCTTGCTGCCCTGCTCAGCCCCCAGACTGGCCCTGGGTTGTGTCCAGGGGCCTGGGGTGATGCTAGGTCTGGTTTTGTGGTACCCGGGTGTCTCCACACCCCCAGAGCGCAAGGCAGGGAGGGGCTGAGCCCCGCGGGGCTCCGATAACATGAAGAGTGTTTTCAGGCCAGACAGAAGGAGGGGCCTCAGCTGGGGAAGCTGAGTTCAGAGCCTCCGTTAGGGAATTGCGGAGGCGCCACGCAGCTGGAATGGCGAGAAGGGGCTGCCAGTGGGTTGGGGTGGTTTATGCCCACCCAACCCCACTAGGCACCACTGCCCCCTTCTCAGCTCCCCTAGGCCAGTTCCCCTCCACCCTGGGGAGAGGTCAGCACCCACCTGAGCATGCAGCATCTGCAAGATCAGGAGCAGTGAAGTTTGGCAGAGGTCCTGGAGAGGCTCCCAAAAATTGGTGTCCTTCTTAGGGCCACTCCACTTGGGTCCTTCCTTGGGTTCAGAGGTGGGAGAAGGGCCTGTACAGCAAATGGATATCCAGGCTGTCTCGGTGTGTTGCAGGGAAAGGTGTGCTTGGAGAAGGCCTGTCTGTCCATCCGTTTGTGCAGGGGTCTCTGGAGGAGTTGCAGTGCAGTCAGCCAGGAGGGGATGGGGCAGCAGGGTCACTTTGTCCCAGAGAGGGGCTGTGATCTGTCCATGAGCGAGAAGAAGGGGAGCCAAGTAGCTCAAGGTCTCAGATGATGTCACGCTGGTCCCGGCAACGCCGTGACAGGCAGTAGAGCCCGGAGAAGAGGTACAGGCAGGCAGTGATGCCCCCGCAGACTGAGGCACTCAGGTAGGCACCGTAGAGGCAGTGCTGGCTGTAGCCTGGCAGGTTGCAATAGCTTCTCTGACTGGCCTTGTGGCCCATGATGCCAGTGGCGGCTGCATAAAGCCCCACACCCAGCGCCAGGTCGTGCACGAGGTTGGTGAGGAGCCAGCGGGAGCCCAGCCAGGGCACCAGCTCCCAGCGCCCCAGCAGACTCAGCCCGAAAAGGGCCAGGGTGAGGAGCCAGACCAGGACAGCGGCGAAGAGCGCGAAGTGGGCCGCCCCCTCGTACTTGTGAGCCGCTACCGTCACCCAGAAGGCAGCGCCCAGCGCCAGTTGCCCCAGGCGCAGCAAGCCTAGCGGGCTCCGCAGGTAGGCGCGGTGGAGGCTGAGCGAGCCGCGGGCGGGCGGCCCCGGGGGCGGCGGCACTGACGGGGGAGCCGTGCGAGCCATGGCGCGGCCCTGCCTGCTCCGGCGCGGCTCGGGCGGGACTCAGGGCCCCGGCAGCGACTTCCTCCCCCGGCCGTTGCCAAACATCTGGCACTTTTACGGTCCTCCCCGCGCGGGGCCTCTCTCCTTTCCTCCCCGCCCCGCCTCCGCCTCTCCTCCCGCCGGCCCACCGGACACCCGAGGGCTGCCGTGGATGCCGCCGGCGGGCAGGAACCGCCGTGCCCCTTCTGTCGCGCCGCCGCCAGGGGAGCCCCTCCGCGGGGCGCAAGAGGCGGCGGCGGGAGGCCGCGGGAGGCGGCGGCCGGTGCGGGCGGCGGCGGGTCCCCGGGACAACGAACCGAGACCCCGCAAGGCGGCCGGCGGGGGGCGCGCGCCGGGGTTCCCCTCTACGTCACCCGGGATTCCCCTTGGAGTGACGCCCCATCGCTCCGCCCAGGGGCGGAGTCTTGCCCACTGCTCGTGACGTCACCCGCGCCACGTGGACCCCTCCGAGAGGCGGTTCGGCCGCGCCCCTCGGCGCCGATTGGCTCTGGCGGCGGGAGGCGGGCGGGGATTGGCAGCGGGGCGGGCACGGGGCGGGGCGGGCTCGGCGGTGAATGAGCGGCGCGCAGGGCAGTGGCGGGACTCCGGCGCGGTGGCGCGAAGCGAGTCCGGGAGCGCAGCGAGCGCCGGGCGGACCCGCCACCGCCAGGTCTGTGCAACGGGCCGGCGGGCGCGGGGCGGCGGCGGAGCGAAAGTGGGTCACGGCTGGGCCCAGCGCCCGGGGGCAGGGCGGGACCGGACTTGAGTGCGCCGGCTCAAGCCGGGGCGCCTCCCGCGTTCCCGGGCGGCCCCGCCCGCGCGGCTGGATTCCTGCCCGGCGCCCTTCCCCCGCCGCCCGCCCTTCCTCATCGGGCATCCGCGCCGGATCCCGGGGGAGGCGGGCCGGGCCGAGCCGGGCCGGACGGCGAGAGTGGAGCCTGACACCGTCTCTTCGGTGCCTGCAGCGGCCGGGGCCATGGGCACGCCGGCCTCGGTGGTGAGCGACCCTCCGGGGCGGGCGGCGCCCGCAGCTCGCAGCCGTAAGCGGGCCTCGGCCAACATCTTCCAGGGCGTAGGGCTGCTGGAGCTGCGGAGCCTGTTCCGGAGCGGCGGGGCCGAGCGGCCCGAGGAGCGCGCCCGCCTCGTCTGGCGATACGCGGGCCAGCGGCGCATGGTGCGGGCCCTGCGGCGGCTCCGGCGGCGGCGAATGGCTCGGCCCAGCAGCGGGATGGCGGCGCTGCGGCGCTTCGGCCACCTGCGGTAGGTGTGGACCGGGGCGGGGGTGAAACCAGGGGAAGCGCGGCCGGACCACGCCCCTTACACGTTTCTTCCCTGTAGGATCGGGGAAAAGGAGCTCGAGAGCTACTGCGGGGCCGAGACAGGCTCGGGGTCCGTGTAGCAGTGCTGAGCGGCCGGGGCCGTGGAGAGCTGATGTCGGCACTGTCGGGCTCTCTGAGGACACTAAGTGTATTGGGCAGGGTGCAATGAATGGTTAATAAAGGGTGGATAATGGTGGCTGTTAGGCTCTGGCCGTGTCCTGCCCATACTGGCCTTCCCCCAGGGTGGCAGGAGCAAGGTCCAGGCCGTTGTACTGCACCCAGTGCAATGAAACAGCCTCACATAATGGGTCAGGTTGGAAGGGACCACACTGGGTCATCTGGTCCAACCTCCCTGCTTAAGTAGCATCATCTTAGAGTACATTGCACAGGATTTCATCCAGACAGTTCTTGAATATCTCCACTGGGGGACTCTCCACAGCCTCTCAGGGCAGTGTGCTCCAGTGCACAGTCAGTCACAGTGACTGCCCTGGCACAGTCGCAGAGACAGCTGGAGAACAAGCTGCACGCTGCTCTGCAGGACAAGAAATACTCAGACAATAGAGATTCTCCAAGGAAGGATTTCTCTGCTGGAGGACCAGCTGGCCAAGCTCCCTCTCCAAGAGCCACTGGCACAGAACCTGCAGGCATGGGATGCTGAGGGGCAGGCTGGGCAGCTGGCCCCCTCAATGCCCAGCATGAGCAGATCCTGTGGGAAAGGGTCTGTCCAGCAGCAGCTCTGCAGTTGTGAGAGACAAATGCATCCCTGAGCAGGTATCCATGTATACCAGCCAGGCCACCTTGTCCAAGGAGCCCCAACCTGCTCTAGGGTGCAGCAGAGACACAGATGTGGCCAGCTGAATGGCAGCTGTTATTCAGACAGTTGCATGGTTTAAATACATTACATACATTTCTACAGTGCTTTAGAACAATACATTTTGGGTCAGTCAGATGTAGCTGGGCCTGGCCAGGGAGCTGGGGTCTCCACTGCTGCCCCCTCTGTGCTTGCACAGCCAGCGCTGAGCCCCCTACCTATTGTAGGAGACAAGGGAGCTGCTTTCCCCTCCCAGGCTCACACAGCAGAGCACCAACCTGCCGTCATCCCCTTCACTCCCCGAAGATGGGCTAACAGGACAACAAGACCCAACACCAATTTCCCCCAGCAGCAGGAGAAGCCACAGCTCAAGGCAAGCGTGTGCAGGCATCAGCCCTGCTACTGTTCCATACAACACAAGCTCAGCAGCTGCTGGGAAGAGAGGGGCTCTCTGACTCCCCCACCCACAGCAAGCCTGTGAGATTGTCAGCTCCAAGGCAGCCAGGAGTCCATGCTGGTCCCCTAATGCACCCATCCATGTGGCAGAAGAGCCCCTCTAGCCCTTCCCTGGCAGACCCTGCCCCTCGAGGGGGTCCCTAGGCACAGACAAGGCTGGCACCATGCTGGCTGCACAGCAGCCAGGCAGCTTGCTGGGAGCAGGGGAAAAAGCCAAGCGAGAGCAGCTGTGGAGACCTGGCAGCAGAAACGGACCGGGGAAGCAGAGGGGGAGCCACCTGCTCTTCCCAAGAATAATCCAACACCTCTTTCCCCTTAGTATCTAACTGCACCCAAGCCAGCCTCATGTGTTGTCCCTCTTATGTCCCCTCCTCAAGCCCCCAGCCGTTCATTGTGGTCCCCACTGCACCCGTGGGCAGCAGGAACTCCCCCTGAGGAAAGCAGCGTGCACGGGGTTGGGGCAGAGGAGGGACAGTGGAGGAGTACACCACACCCTTAGGGAAAGGGAGGGGGTATCACCTTCTCAGGCCTTCTCAGCCCAGCAGCTGGCATGGTGGGGAAAAAAAGGGCCAGTGGCTGATGTAAAGGGCTAGACGGATCCTGGCCTGGGCAAGCCTGTTCATCCCAGCCCCAAGCAGGGGTGCTCAGAACCACATGCAGGCCAAGGAAGGGAGGCAGGGACAGGGTCCCAGCCATGCCACGGTTCCCGGCAGATTCCCACACCTTCCCCTGGCCTCTGCCCCAGGCAGGGCACCAAGCTCCAATGGAGCTGGGGAGGGACCATGCCCAACCTGCCTGGCTCCTCCAGTTCAGCTGCAGGTTCCTCCAGCTGCACCTGCTCACTACCCTGAAGGTCAAGTCCCAGCCACAGAAGCCAGCAGTGGCCCAGCTCCTCTTGCAGTGCTAGTCCAAGATGGCCAAGCCCTGCCTGTGGCTCCTGCAGCTACCACCATGAGAAGAAAGGCTTCCGGCTCTGGAAGCTCTGCGTGTAGGACTCACTGGCGGAGCGCTGGTGGGAACGCGCTGTTTCCACAATCACAGGCGGCATCTGAACCAGGTGCAGCGGGCTCTTCCCGTCTTTCAGCGCCTGTGTCAGGTTCAGGATCTGTATGGCACAACAGAGCAAAGCCTGAGCTGTCCCGCAGGAGCAACAAAGAACATCCACTCTAGCACCCTTCCTGCCACACAGGCAGGATGAGACTCCACCTCTGCCTTCCCTACACACAGCTTACCTGGCCTCTCATGACAGCAATCTGCTTGTGAAACTGTCCCCTGTCAAAGCCAGGGTCTTTCTGCAAAAGAGCAAAGAACACAGTGGGATCCATCTACTGCCTCATGCCATGCACAAGATGACTATTCCTCAAGTAAGCCTTTCCCCCTGTCCCATGGGTTTCCTGCTTCTCCCCATGCTGAATCTTAAGCACTTGGTAGAGGGAAAACCCTGCTATGCCTCAGCCCAAAAACACTTTCAGGAGCTTGGCCACCAGTCTGTCCCCTGAGACACCGGGAGCTCCCCACCACTACCCCCCCTTTTCTTCCTCCCATCTTCACCCACTTCGCCAGCACACCTTGAAGAGCTCATATAGATCTTCCTCCAGGTCCTTGACAAAATTGGGGTCTGAGATCTTGGGAAGAATCAGGTCCTTGATCTCCTGTGAAAAGGGGATTTTGGCCTGGGGAAGCCATGCCCAGTAGAACGGATCTGTGGGAGGAAGCAGGAGACATGAGAACTAGGGAAGGCAAAACATGGTGCCACATGCCTCTGGATCCCCTGCATCTGGGACACAAGGTCCAGCCTTAGCTTTCTACAGTCTCTACTGAGAAGGAGCTGCCCATGAACCCAGAGATTTGCAGAGGCACAGCCTTAGCCCTCTCCTCTACGGTCCTTAAGGAGGATGCCCAAGCATGGAGTTGTATGGCTTGCCATAGTGTCCTGGCACAGCCTAAGGGACTCACATGCTCTCCAGGAGTCCGGGTGTTTCAAGGGAAAGGCCAAACCGTTGTCTATAGCAGCCAGCTTGATGATGGGCTCCTTCACTACCACCCAGTCACTGTCCTGGAATGAAGCAAAGCATGTCACAAGGAAAACCCCCACCCCCCCTCCCACTCCAGCCCCACTGTCAGGATCTTTGCCCTGGCTACCACAGAGGCACAGCAGCCTCTTGCCTTGTAGCATGGCCTCTTGCCCACAGGGAAACATTGTCTGCTTCAGGTGGGAGGGGAACAAAGCTCCAAGGCTTCACTCCAAGGATGCACAGGTCCAGCAACACCAGTTTCTCCCACAGAGCATTCTCAGGAAGTCCCACTAGGCCACAAACCACCAAGACAAAGGGTAACAAAAGGCCCAGGAGAAAAGGTCAGGCCTCCACATGCTTGGAACCCAGAGGGGAAATTCCTGTCCCGCATGACAAGCAGTCAACTTCCAGAAGTGGAGGCCCCATGTAGGCCCTGCCCAGGAGGAGCCACTCACCCGCACACCTGCACTGTCCAGGGGACAGTCATACTTGATGAGCCAGTTGTCATTGCCCCGATCTGCAGAGAGATAAAACCAGCTGCGTCACCACCAGGGCCTCCCTGTACCACACTGGGCAGAAGACTACTCCTCCTCTGACCCAGAAGTGAGACAGAGATATTTTAGGCCCAGAGCCCTTGAGCCTGGGAAGTCACATCAACTTTCACAAAACTAGCCCTGGAGGTCCACATATTCCCAGCTTGCAAGAGAAAGGTCAGCCTGCAAGCCCCAGAGCGCAACCCCCGACCCCTTCCAGCCAGACAGGAACTCAGGAACCCACTGTGAGATGGGATACAGAGGCACAGCCAGGTGTTAGATCTCTAGATGTCCCTAGAATCTCACAGCTAGCAAACTTTCAGCCAAGAACAGCGGTGGATCCAGAGCTGCTAGAACACAGGCCAGCAGCCAGAGCTCCCAGTGCTGGACGGCCACAGCAGCTGCACTCTGCCCAGAGGCAGATGTCACCTGGCAGCAACTGAGTGGTGTTGAGAAGAATTTCAGGTGCTGGGAAAAGCCACCCAAGCCCCTGTCTTCCTCCCCTTTCTCCAGTGTGATAGGACATGACTGAGCAGGCAGCATCCCACAGCAGGCAGCTGGCCGGCCCTACCTGTGTTCCTGATGATGTAGTCCAGCACCACCAGCCGCTCAAACTGCAGCAGCAGCTGCCGGTTGGTGTTCTCTGGGAGCGGCTCAGCCTCAAACCGCCGCAGCCAGTAGTCAGCATCCTTGTAGCCTTCCACAAAGAGCTGGAAGGAGCCCACCTGAGGCAAGGAGAGGCTGTGTCACAGAAGGCTGCAGAGGGTGTGGAGGTGCCGGCAGGCAGGTGTGCAGGCTGGCAGCCCTACCTTGGGTGGCAGACCAATGCGGTTGAAGCGCTGACCAACTTTCGGAACCTTCTCCAGGGCCAGCCTCTTTCCTCGGGACTTCACCCTGTCGATGGCACTGTAGTTAAAGGTCTCACTGGCCAAATACACCACCTGGGGGGACAGGAGTGCAGATGTCAGCTGGGGCACCTGGCAAGTCACAGGACTACCTGATAAAACCGAGACATTTCCCATAGCTTTGACCAGCACAAGCATCCCCACAGCTTGAGCAGGAACAGTCCTGGTCTAGAGCTCTCAATCTGCAAGGTCAGCAGTGCCACAAGGCAAGACACAAGCAGAGCTGTGTGGAAGCACACAAAAGCCTTCCCAGAACAAGATCCCAGCAGCTTTCCTCTCACCTTTGTGCGGGGAACAATGTTGAGTTCCAGTTTCTGGTCTACCAGGCTGGCACCCGCCTCCGACAGGTAGCCCTGGTTCAGGACTAGGCAGTCTCTCCCAAAGCAGCATGGGCAGCACAGCTTCTGCAGCCACTTGGTCCACTTGGGGTTCAGCTGTCCATATGGCTCCTCATTCTTGGGCTTGAAGACGCCAATGATTTTCTGTGAGTGGGAGAGAGGAGGGCTGATTCCAGGCAGTTGGCAGAGTTGGGATACCTCCCCCAGCCCACAGTGGAGACATTCAGGAACAGGCCCAGAACAGCCCTTCACTGGGATCAATAGCCAACCCCTGAGATCAGGCAAACCTTGGAAGGGAGGCAGACCGGGGGATGGGAGGGACTCCTCCCCAGCCAGTGACCCATCCCACAAAAGCAAGGTACTGCTCAAAGACCTTGTCCCAAAAAAACACCAGTGATGATGCAGTCTCCTGGTAAACACACCAGTCCAATTCCAGCAACCTTTGGATGGCCAGAGAACATACTGCTCATTGTTGGCCATTACATCCACACAGGAGAGGGAAGTGATAGCAATCCCGCCCTGGCTCCAAAGTCCATGGAACAGAGCTGATCCCAAACTGACCAAAGAAGGGACCAGCCCAGCCAGGGCTCTGTGCTGGGGGCCCAGCAGAAACAGCAGAGGGGCTGGCTCTCCCAGTCAGCTGTGTATGAAAGGGCACAGGCAGCTTCAAACTGGCCACCAGCTGGTACCAGCAGCATCCCCAGCCCCTCAATCCAGCCTCGCACACACTGACCTGACAAGTGGGGTCAGCAGCCCAGAGGGCACAGAAGCCTTGTGCTGGGCACTGCACCATCACCAAGCCAGGGCTGCAAAGCCACACAGATGAGACAAGGGCTGGGGCAGGAGAAAGATCACCTTTTCCCAAAGGCCAGGGATCCCTGGGGGGCTGTGCAGCAGCTCCAGGCTGGCAGCCCCTGCTCCAGGGTGACTCAGCAGCACACGCCACAAGCCCTCCTCCCCATGCGTGGTGCCAGTCCTGGCCTAAGTGGGTGACACTTCCCCAAGCTGAGCTCTTGCCAGAATGTGGAAGTTAAACATGAGTTTCAGCACCTCAGCAGGGAACCCCAGTGCAATCCCAGTCTGTCAGGGGTCAAAAGCCAGCCCAGGGCAATCAGAAGCAAGGTTTTGTCCACCCGGAATAGGTTTGAGGGAACAGGATCACTTGAGCCATGCCCAGATCACATGGAGGAGCCACTTCCACTAGGCAGGCAGGCAGGCAAGCAGGCAATCCCCTTCACCAGCCCCACATGAAGGCACACAACTGCCAACACGTCCTTGGATATAAGCCTGCAAAGAGGCTTGTCAGGAGCCCTGGCAGCATGGAGCCCTGTGTTCCATGGAGCCATTCCAACAGAGCAAGGCCCGGCCAGGCAGGGACAGCGTGAAAGTGGTGGCCAGAGTTCTGGCAGCGCAGTGTCCCCTTCCAGTCTGGGAGCAGCACTGGCAGGGAAAACAGGTCTGCCTGGTGCCAGCAGCAGAACAGAGGGAGCCCAGCCAGCATGGGAGCACAGTAAGCAGTGGGGTGACCACAACCCCCAGGGCTGGGCAGCACAGCCTGGCCAGGACGGCTCAGGCCCCAGCAGCCCCGAGGGAAGCAGACACAGAGGAAAGGTTTTCCCCTCAATATCCTCCCCCAACTGCCCACAACATCCACACGCTGCACTCTCTCCCATGCCAGCAGTGGGACGTTTTTGGCAACCCTAGACAGAAACCAGTCACACACCAAATTTGCTGACAGCAGGGCAGTCTGGTGGACCTGCCAGGTGACAAGGCCAGGATTACACAGACTTTGGCTCCTTGCATTTATGTTCCACCCGCCCTCCTTGAGCTCAGGACGCTTACAGCCAGGCAGCCTCTGCCCTGCCACCCCCAGGCAGCTCATCCAGCCACCCACCCTAGTGACTATAGGTCTCATATTGGGCAACAGGAGGGAGCAGGGCTGTGTCAGGAGGAAATGTTTATTTCCCCAGAGACCGCCAGCTCAGCTGGGACCGGCCTGTCACAGCTCCCAGAAGCCAGGCTTCACCCAGGGCAGGAAAACTAGAGGACATCAAAGACCAGAGAGCCCAGTCCTGCGCCCCAGGAAGCATCCCAGCATACACGTGGCAAGGGAGTTACAGGAAGCAGCAGCAGCTCAAGTAATTGGTCTGGGCGCAGCAGGTCACAAGACGAGCCAGCCTGTGCTGCACACACGTCCAGTCAGCAGCACAGAGATGGCTGCCCCACAGCTGACCAGGTCTGTGGGGGACCAGCTACATGCCAAGGACCTTGCCTCCACTGTACCAACTACACAGCCTCAGAGGAGACATCTCACTCCTCTCACAGGCCAAAAACGGCTCAGCTCAGAGTCACAGCTCTAAGACTGGAGTCACCGTGGTCAGGAGACACACAGACCTCGGAGAGAGTGTGACCTTTCCTCTGTGGGCACGACAGCCACAGAAGAGGCTGAATCGGCACTTGGAAACACCCGCCACCCACTCTGGCTGCTGGCACCACTGCACTTCTCCCCGGGGAAGCTCAGACCGGCCCCCCACGGCCGGTCATCACCGGATCAGCACCACGACTTCTCCCTGCAGCAACACCCTCCGCAGCCCGCAGGCTTCGGGGACCACGCGGGGCCACGCCCGGCTCACCCCCTGCGGGTCCTTGACGAAATAGCTGCCGCTGGAGCCCTGCGAGATGCGCTCGGGGAAGATGCCGCGCTCGCTGGCCAGCTCGGCCCGCCGCACCACGTCGGCGAACTCGGGATCCTCGGGGAAGTCGTTGCGCTCCCGCTGCGCCGCCGCCGCCGCCTGGGCTTGGGCCTGCGCCGCCGCCTGAGCCTGCGCCTGGGCCTGCGCCGCTGCCGGGCCGCGCGCCCCGCGCTCCAGCAGCGGCTGCCGCTCGCGGTCGCGACCACCGGGGGAGCCGGGAGGGGAGGGCGGCAGGGGCGCGGCGGGCGGGAGGGCGCGCACAGCACCCCCCGGCAGCCCGTAGTCGGGGCCCTGCGCCCGCTCCGGCGACACCAGCGGGCTCGTCTCGTCCATCACACCGCCCGCCCGGCCCCGCCGCGCCGCCGCTGCCACTTCCGGCGCGTCACCGCGCCGCCGCGCCCCGCTGACTGCCCCGCCCCCCGCCGCGCCACGCCCAGATCAGGCGCTGCGACGGAAAGCGGGGTGGTGGGTGCGGCCGTGGTGCCGGTGGGGCGAGCCCGGAGAGCCCCGCGCCTCTTAGCGCCCGTCCTGGGAGCCGTGGGGGGTTCGCCGCCCTCACGCACCCGCTGTGGCGGCTGGCGCCAGTGCCCCACATAAAAATGGCCGCTCTGGAGCGGCAGCGCCCACTGTTGCCCTTCACAAAAATGGCGGCGTCGGTGGGTCGCTACTCCTCCGCAGATACGCCCGGGGTGGGGAGCTCCTTGCCCCACACAAAGATGGCGGCAGGCGAGGGTGTGCTGCGGAGTTGGCCAATCAGCAGCCGCGTTGCTAGCGGTTGCCGTGGAGACAGCCAACGGCGAGCGGGGATGGACGCTGGCGGCGTGGCACCGCCCGGCGGGGCGGGTACTGGAAGGGGCGGTGGCACGGCCACCGCCCCTTGACGGGACCCGGTGGGGAGCGGTGCGGGCGGACAGCGCGGAGCCAGGTGAGCGCGGGCTTCGGGCCCTTGCGCCACCCGCGCCGCCCGCACCGCCCCCGGGCAGGCACCGGGCCCGCGACCATCGCCACGAGCGTCCCGCTGGTTCGGCATGCGTGCATCAGCCGTGGGTGCATGGACACGGCAGGGCGTGGGTGCATGGACACGGCGGCGTGCGGGTGCATCCCCCGCGGGTGCATGGACACGGCAGGGTGTGGGTGCATGGACACGGCGGCGTGCGGGTGCATCCCCCGTGGTTGCATGTACACGACAGGGTGTGGGTGCATCCACCGTGGGCGCGGTCGCGCCTCCGGGCACACTCCCGGCCTCAAGAGCTCCAAGTCGTGGAGCCACCCGTCCCCCGTGAAGTGTCACAGGCCGTGCTGGCGGAGTTCGCAGCCCGCGCCCCTCCGCCTGGCACGGCTGGGCAGGCTGCGGGCTGGAGCCGGCGATGCGCTCCCGGGCGCTGCCATCGGCAGAGAGCACTGTTCAGCCGCTGCTCGCCTCGCCTGGGGCCATTTCTCCGGACACAAAGCCTTGGCAAGTTCCTGCTCCCGGGTTCGCGTGGCTCAGCACGGACCGCTCGGGTGGTTCGCAGCCGAGTGTGAGCAGATACACTCCCTTTGCATGCGGGGAGCCCCTTCCCGTCACGGGCACTGCTTGAGCCGCACCGGCAGCTGCGGGAGAGGCAGCACCCAGCCCGTTCGCGGGGCTGTCTCCATGCGGGTGCCTTCCCTGTGTGCTGGGGAGGGCTATGCTGCATGGCAGCGATTCTAGGGGTGTTGCTTGCTGTCTGCAGGCAGATTTGCAAGCCCTGGATAGCGGAGCAAAGCCCTGAAGCTTCAGGGTCCTCTCTGCTGTCCCTTTTAGGAGGAGTAGCCTCCCATCGCTGGCAGTGAGCCAGGTTTGCCCATCCTTGATGCTGGAGCTGGAAACTCCACAAGCTCTCTGTTCCCTACCCCGATGAGCTGGCACCAAGCACAACCCAGCATCTCCTCTCCAAAATGCCTGTTTCTGCCTGGGACTGCCCCGGCAGAGCTGAGGGTGGCCCCTGGTCTGAGTCTGCGTGGTGCAGGACCCCTGGGATTCTGCCAGAGTGCCAGGCCAGAGGCAGACAGCTCCTGCCACACTGCTCTTCCTGCTGCTCACTCACATTTCACAGGGCTGTGACCCCCGTGGGCTCACATCGCCCTGAGCCCTGCAGTGGGGCGGGCAGCAACCCGAACCTGGCATCTGGGGTTTCAGAGCCAGGGCAAGGTGGCTGTGCTCCTGGGGTCACCTCCTCATCTGTGCTGTGCCCCGGCAGAGTCATCCCCAGGGCAGACAGGTGCCTCTCTGTAAGACGAGGGGATGCAGGGGCTCTGGGCAAGCCAGACTGCTCTACCTGCCCAGCAGCTCTCTGTGCCTCTTCCTGCCAGCTCTTGTCCTGCTGTGCCGGAGGCTGTTGCCATGACCCTGACTAAAGGCTCCTTCACCTACTCCAGCGGGGAGGAGTACCGCGGCGAGTGGAAGGAAGGTGAGATGGGGCAGGAGGGGACGGTGCCGTCTGTGCTGGGTGACAAGCAGCCCCCATATCCCTGCCCTACTCCACATGCGGGTGGGTCCTGTCTCTGTCCAGCACTGCCCGTTTCTGCCCTCACCTAGGTCGCAGGCACGGCATTGGGCAGCTGACGTTTTCTGACGGCACCGCCTACGTGGGGCACTTTGAGAACGGGCTGTTCCACGGCTGTGGCGTGCTTACCTTCTCTGACGGCTCCAGGTGGGCACTCCTACATACACCTCCCCAGGCACCCCCACTTGCTGTGGGGAGCTGCTGCCTCAGGAGCTCCTCCCCACTCAGGTACGAGGGGGAGTTTGTGCAGGGCAAGTTCAATGGCGTTGGAGTCTTTACCCGCTGCGACAACATGACCTTTGAGGGCGAGTTCAAAGGCGGGCGCGTGTACGGCTTTGGTGAGTGCCTGGTGCCATGGTGCAGGCATCCACACAGCCCCTGCTCAGCATGACCCCCTCCAGCATCTCCCAGTTTGTCCTTTCATCCCCTGGCCCCATCCCCAGTGGGTACTTCTCCCTGCCCCTTCACTCCCAGCCCTTCCCTCGCCTTCCCAGGTCTTCTGACTTTCCCTGACGGCTC
This sequence comes from Lophotriccus pileatus, assembly GCA_035583135.1. Lineage (NCBI taxonomy): Eukaryota > Metazoa > Chordata > Aves > Passeriformes > Tyrannidae > Lophotriccus > Lophotriccus pileatus. The sequence goes on from JAWWES010000169.1 coordinate 22,097,315, forward strand.
CCACGGGGTGCCCCGCAACGAGGGCTTCTTTGAGAACAACAAGCTGCTGCGGCGGGAGAAATGCACAGCCATCATCCAGAGGGCCCAGGGTGCCTCCAAGTCTGCCCACAACCTGACGGCGTGACGGTGCCCCACATCCCCTCCCACCAGAGCAGGGACCCCCCTACTTGGGCACTGGCTGGCCCTGCTGGCCCTGGAGCAGGGATGTGGCACTGCTGGGTGCCTCTTGGCCCTTCGTCCCCACCAAGCATCCTCCTGCCAAACTCCTGCCGCTGGAGGGGATGGGACCCTCCGCTCTCCACCCAAGTGCCCTGGGGCAGCCATGGTGCCTTCTCTTTCTGGCTGTAGCCCTGGCACCTGCTGGAGCAGCAGGAGGGCAGGGTGGTTGGAGCTTGGCCCCTCTGTCTCCCAGGAAGACTGTGGACCACTAGGGCTGCAAGCCTGCTGCAGAGGATGGAGCAGTGGGATAGGGGCTGGTCCCTGACCCCACTGCCAGGGTGCCTTGGCTGGGAGCTGCTGGCTGGACCATGTACCCCCAGAGGGGCAGCTCCTGGCTCACTTCGCTGCCCTGGTCTGGAGGCAGGATGGGCACCCTGGGTGTGCTGTGGCCTGCACTCTCAGTTCTGGGTGACTGGCCATCCCCCAGCATGCCCTGGGTACGGTGGCATGGTGTCCCTGAAGAGCCCAGCCTGCTCTTGAGGCCAGCCGATGGGCTGTGTTCCCCTCATCCCTGTGCCAATCCGCCTCACCCACTGCCTTGGCCACACCAGCAGCAGCAGCATCCCCACCAAGAAGGATGGGGGGGTGCCCAGCTTGGCGCATATCTGCTGCATGTTGGTGGAGAGTGGGAGCAATCATGAGAAAGGAGCAGGGTCAGCAGGAGCCTGGGATGAGGGGCACAAGCAGGGCTGTGTGGGGTGGCAAGGCTGAAGCAGGGGGCCTGGGCAGGGTGGGAGGGGATAGAGGCATGGCAAAGGGGCAGGCAGGGGGCACACAGCTCTCCATTTTGCCCTCCACATGCATCCTTCATCTCCCTGCTGCATGCTCACCTTCACCCCCGGTGTGGTCCGGCTGGCTGTGGTGCAGGGGTCCCGGCAGCCCTCACTGCCTGGTGCGGGGCCGCAGGGGCCATACCCTCCCTGCCAGTCTCTGCTCACACCAGTCCCGTGCCTTGCTGTGACCCTGCCTTGTGCTGCTGCCTGCACGGGCTTCAGCTGAGTAAACCATGTTGCCAAACACCTGTGCCATGTCCTTTTTGCCCAGAGCAGGGGGTGGGATGGAGGGCTTGTCCAGGCAGGATTGCAGACACAGAGGACAGCTGGTTTATTTATGGCACAAGGATCCATCCCTTCCCACGTGAGAACAACAGGTCCCTGGGGGCTGGCAGGGATGCAGGCTGGCTACTGGTTGCCCCCTTTACCCACTCGTGCCCAGTGCAGCCATGTCCCAGTGTCTCCACCATGTCCCCAGTTCTGGGGTTCCTGACTCCTGTGCCTTCCCAGTGTGGGAAGGGGCAGATGGGGGACCCCTTACAACCAGCCATTGGTGCTGAAGGTGTTCCTCAGCTCTTCAACCTGGGCAGGGCTCAGTGGGGCAAGGGGTGCACGGCAGGGACCCCCGTAGTAGCCAAACCACTCCATGGCCTTCTTCAGCCCTGGGACCCCGAACCGGCGGGTGACCTGTGGGAGGGAGGATGCGGGGGCTTGCTCCCATGGGCCAGCATGCTCTGTGGGCTCTGCAGCCCCTGCTCCTCGCTCACCTGCACTCCTGCCCTCCCCCTGTGGGGCTGCAAGGCTGGGCAGGGTGTGAGTGACTGTGGCACCCCATGAACTGCCCACTGTGGGATGGGGGTACAGAGCATGGCTGCACAGGGGAGCAGTCCTGTGGCATGGTGGGCTCATTGCAGCAGGGACAGGCTGCTCCACAGTGGGCTGGGGGGCCTGGGAAGGAGCAGTTCTTCCCCCTATTGTTGCCTATAAAGAGCCATCAAGGCTCTCACAGTGGGTCAGGCAGGTGCCTGCTGCCAGTGGACATGCAGACACAGGGCTGGTGTTTCCCACCCTGTCACCTCCAGCCTGGCTCAGCTCAATGGCCAGGTGCTGTGGCATCCTGTTGCCCTGGACCTCCGCACCCCCTGCAGCCCCAGGGGCTCCCATCTTTTGCCTCTGCCTGGCTCTGCCATGGCCTCACCCCCCTTCCCCTCAGCATCCCAGGGGTGCTGCCTGCTCACTGCTGTGTTGGGCTCGATGAGACGGTGCTGCAGGTCACGGGCCTCCTGCCACTGGCCCTTACGGCACAGGCGGTCCAGCTGGCAGAGGGGGGCCCCCAGGACGTTGGCAAGGGCACAGACCCCTCCAGATGCACCTAGAGACACCAGGGTACATTGGCAGCCAGCTTGGCATGCTGTGCCCAGCCAGCACCTCCCAGACATCACCATCCCTTGCTTCCTCCCTTTGCCCGCCTGCCAGTCTCTGCCAGTATCCCCAGAGCAGCACCCTGTGCCCCCAGCCAGGGAGGGGAAGCTGCACCTACCCACAGCGTAGCTTGCCAGCAGGAAGCCAGCCGATCCTGCCAGCACCTGGAAATCCTCCTGCCTTGTCTTGTGGACCATCAGCCCCATGCGGGTGATCTGGGGAGAGACACACTGTGTGCCGGAGCAGGCATCACTTGGTTCCCCTTACCACGTGATTCGTGCCAGCAGCGCTGGGGTCTGGGGAAGGGCTGGAAGTCCCAGCTCCCCATTCCCAGCTTAGGGCCAGGTTTGGTGACAGCCAGCCCTGCGAAAAGCCCTGCTTCACTCACGTCCCCACCGCTGTCCTTGATCCCAATGATGTTGGGGTGCTGAGCCAGAGTGACAACAGCCTCCATGGGCAGGTCTAGGCCGGTGTTGGCAGGGACACTGTAGAGCACCACAGGGATGGGGGATGCATCACCGACCTGCAGGCAGCCAGACAGAGCTCAGCGGCTTGGGTGGGTTGGAGACGCGTTGAATATGCTCCCCATGCTGCTGCCCCAGCTGAGACTGCCACAGGCCCTGGACTGGCTCACCTCTGTGTAGTGATGGACCAGGGCAGCACTGGTCATGGCCCCCCGGTAATAGCAGGGTGTCACAACCAGTGCCACATCAGCCCCTGCCTCTGCCATGCTGACAGTCAGCTCGATGGTGGCCTGGGTGGCTGGGGACAAGGCAGAGGGGTGAGGGGTGCCCCAGAGGGGACGCATGCCTCCCGCACTGCCCATGCAGGCACTCACATTCGCGGCCCGAGCCGGCCAGCAGCAGGCGGTCCCTGGGCAGAGCCCGGCGCACGCAGCTCACCACCTCCAGCCGCTCACGAGGCGCCAGGTACGGATACTCCCCATTGGAGCCCAGCACCACCAGCCCTGGAACACAAGTATGGGGAGGGTACTTCCAGGTATCCCCATCACTCTCACTGCCTTCCTTGGTGCTGACACCCAATCAGGGCTCTCTGCAGCCCACAGTATGCCCTCTCCTGCCTGCATCCCTGCAGCCCCAGACGCTCTCGTCAGAAAAGAGGAGAGCCTGGGGCATATCCCTGTGATCCCCAGCCTCTTCTGCAGCCCGTCTCCTATCATCTGTCCATCCTAGACAATCAACAGATACATATCCTATGACTGTGTGTGAGTGTGCACAGGAGTGCAAGCACACCCATAGGGCACAGGGTAGATGCAAGCCTGCAGCTACAGCTACACTGGAGGATGTGTGCAAGCCTGCACATGTGTGGAGCGTGCATGCAAGCACACGCTGGCATGTGATGGGGGTGTGCAAGGACACACACATGTGCCCGGGTACGTGCTGTGCAAAGGGCCCCAGGTGGGTCACCCGAGGGGTTGCCAGATCTGGAGCAAAGTCCGGCTGGAGGCTGAGCACCCTTGGGAAGCTGGCAGGCTGCCTGCACACTGCCACACAGCCTCTGTGGCAGGCAGGGATCTGACAGGAGCCTGCACAGAGAGGGAGAGCAGGCAACGCTTACCTCGGAAGGGGATGCTGGCGTAGCGGGACAGGTTCCCCTCCAGCTGGGCATAGTCCACTTCCCCTGTGGGTGAGAAGGGTGTGGCAAGGGGTGGGAAGATGCCCCTGAGATCGAGTGAGGGCTCTGGTCCCTGGGGAGTGCTGAACCCCCGGCACTGCCTGGGGGCTGCCCAGCGCAGAGCTGCCAGGGTGGGCCACAGAGATGAGGCGAGGCGTGTGCTGAGTGCCATGGTGGTCTGCGTGCTGCTGCTGGCTGTGCTGCCTGCCCCGACGAGGGCTGTTAATGTTTGACAGGGCACGTGAGAGACCCACAACCCTGCTGGGCAGATGACACGGGGGTGGCAGCAGGGGAGCTCAGGATGCTCTTCCCCACTCCAGGAGCTGACTGCAGAAGTTCAGAACCCCTCCAGGTGAGCCCCGGCCACATCAGCTGTGCTTTCCTTTCTGCTTGCCAGCCCTGGAAGCCATCCCTCTGCCTCCTACAGGGCCGGACTGCAGAACCAGGGCCGGACCAGACATTGCAGGCAGTCCGGGGGCTGTGGGCAGGGATCACCTGCCTCAGTTGTTAGTGTAGGGTCTCTTGTAAACAGGTGAGTGAGAGCATTTCTGGGTTGGGAGTAGTGAGCACTGCACTCAGCAGAAAGGTCCCAGCCTGCAAAGGGACCATGTGTCCCCAGGGATGGCTCCAGTGGGGAAGGCAGGAGGACAAGCAGCCATCCAGCCCCACAGAGTGGCTGCCCAGCAGAGATACAGCTGCTGCTCTCTGGCACAGTCCCAGCCACCAGCACCACATGGACTTGAGTTGAGCTGCCCTCCATGAATTTTCCTCCCTGAGCTTGCCCAGGTGGGACTTCAAAGGACTGTGAGCAACCAGAGTGTCCTACAGCAAGGAGTCCTGCCCTTGAACCACTTGTGCCCTGGCATCATGATGTCATCAACACTTGAATTTCTGTGATAGGAGGCAGGGCTCATCATGCTGACGGATAACCTGCTCCTGGGATAACCCAGCTTCCCCAGGCCCATCAATGCCAGTGCAGGCTGCCCATCCCCACAGTACGCTGGAGTTGAATCCTGCTTTTGATGACTTTTATTGACACAGACCAGTCCCATCTGTGGAGCCAAGCCTCATCCCTGGTCCCTTCCTGGTGCCATCATGCAGGGACCTCCATCTCCCCCTGTGGCTGCTCCTTGGTCTCCAGTGCCTGGCGTGTGTCCAGCTGCCACTGCTGCACCAGGTCTGTTGGGGTCTTGCCAGCCTGCAAGAGCAAGCAGAGAGAAGCTGGGGCTGGGGTGGTGCGACACAGTGCCTCAGCAAATGGCCTTGGTGCTAGCCCCCCATGCTCACCTCGTTCTTCGCCATCATGTCAGCCCCATGCAGGATCAGCTTTTTGATGATCTTGTAGCGACTGAGCCGTGTAGCATCATGCAGCGCAGTGTCCCCTTCCTGTGAGAGACACAGCCTTCACTGCGGATTATGGTCCAGGGAGAGGGAGCCCCTGCCTATCACCAGCTCCCAGCACACCCACCTCCCTATGAGGGCAAGGGGAACAGTGCTTGTCCCAGCTCTGGCTGTGGCTGCCACCACCCTGGGGCAGAGATGTGTGTGCCCAGATATGCCCCACTGTGGGCACTAGGAGCCTTTGGAGGGGTCAACCAAGGGAGGGGGATCAGTGTAGCCGCCCAAATGCTGTCCAGGGGTGACAGCACTTACTCTGTCTGAGGCATTGATATCCACCCCGCAGTGGATGAGGTGCTCCACAATGTCAAGGTGTCCAGTCCGGGTGGCCACATGGAGGGGTGTGCTGAGCAGCTTGAGAGGGGAGATGGATATCACGGGAGATCAGCATCCACTCCTGCTAACTCAGCACAGGGCCAGCCAAGTTACTCAGGGTATGCCCTTGCCCCCAACCCTGTGACTCCGAGCTCTGCCCTGCTCACCTTGTCCTTCACGTTGAGGTCTGCCCCACGGTCCTGCAGCAGCTTGACAGCATCCAGGTGCCCACCCCGGCAGGCCCAATGCATGGCAGTGCAGTCCAGCTGGGCACATAGGAGTGTGTTATGGCAGGGGACACCCCCAGCCCGTGTCCATCCCCCACTCCAGCTGGTCCCTGTGCCCAAGCTGAACTGGCAGAACCCTGCCCACAGCCACCTCTGTGGCAGGGACAGCGCTGCCCTGTTGCAGGGACCTCAATCCCTACTGTAGTTCCGACTGCACCATGCCCAGAGGCTCAAACCAGCATGGAGCTGGGCTCAGGATGCAGCCTCACCCGGTCCCTGAAGTCAATCGTGGCCCCACTGTCCAGCAGCTTCTGCAGGATATCCATGTGTCCCTCCAGCGAGGAGCGGTGCAGGGCTGTGCGGTGGAACTGGGAAACAAGGTGCCACATTGGTGGACAGATCCATCCTCCCCTGGCCCAGTCTGGTTGTACCTCCAGCCCTCTCCCAGGGGTCACAGGCCCTGCCTACAGGCATGCCAGGGCATAGTTGTGGGATGTAGTGGCAGGGGGCAGCCAGTGGTTGTGGGGGATGCTACCTCATCACACGTGTCGGCGGGGCCACCGTCTGCCAGGAACTTCTCGATGACGTGCATCTTGCCCTGAACGGCGGCTCGCAGGAAGGTCTCTGGCTCCACGGGCCCCACCTGGCAGTAGGACAGGCTCAGGGATGGGGCATCACAGGTGTGCATGAGAGGAGACAACATGGGGGGTCCCTGCCCTGCTTCCCCAGGTCAGGTCCCTGACTGGCAGGGTGGCCTGGGAGTGGCCCGTAAATGCTCCCTCCAACCTCTGTCCCAGCAGCCCCCTTCCCCCTGGGACCCACTGACGTACAATCTCCAGAGGCTCAGGTGGCTGGGGGGGCTCGGGGGTGGCCGCCCGCTCTGCCTGGCGCTGCCGACGCTGCTTGCGGAGCTCGATGAGTCGTTGGATGCTCCCCACATCGATGATCTCTCGCCGCAGATCCACTGAACTCTTCCGCACCCTCTCCTGGCCCTGGCGAGGACATGCAGTGCCCCGTTTGACTTCTCTGTGCCCAGCTACCCCTGGCCTCCCCCACCCTAACCCCCTCACCTTGATGGCCTCGAGGCCCCAGTTCCTGGGGCCTTGGTGCTTCTCCTCCTCCAGCTCAGGGGTGTTCATCCGCTCCACAGCCGGTGGCTCCCGTGTGCCATTCCCTTTGAGTCTCTGCACGGGCACAGTGAGGGCTGCATGGTCCTGGCTGGGCACAGAGCAGCCCCACTGTCTCCATCCCTAGCCTGCTGGTGGAGGTGGCTCTGGACACAGCTCCCAGCTTGGCACTGAACTCTACAGGGTGCCTGACAGCCCTTGGGTTTGCACTTGCCCACCCATCCTACTTGGAAAGCTGGGCACCTGCCTGCTGCTCAGCTCTGCCCCATGGGCAAGAGCTGCCAGATTGGGAACCTGATTCCCCTGAGAGCCCTTGGCTACCTCACTGCATCCCCCAGGATGGCAAGGTCTGTGCCAGCCTCTTCACATCCAAGTCCCTAAGGATGGACACAGTGCAATGGCAGTCCCTGTCACAGCCCAGGCAGGTTCCCCTGAAGTATGGACCCACCTTCTCCTCTTCCTCCTCCTCTGCCAGCTTCTGCTCAATGAGCTCCTTGGCCCGTTCCACATCCAGCTCCATGTCTGCCTGCAGTGCAGTGCAGGATGTATCCTTTTCTCCTTACCACCACAGGCAGGGAGTGCCCGGTCCTGGCTCCTGGTGCTGCCGGCAGCTCCACTGGCTGTGGGGCTTTATGCTGCCGGCCCCTCCGTCCCACAGTCCGAGGGCACCAACAGCTGTGGCTGCTCCACATGACTGGGGCAGCTTTGCCATGAGCTCACCCTCCTGCTTTCTGGTGGCCCTAACTCACCTCTCTGGCCCCACTCTTAAAGAGACCCGTTTCCACCCCACAGGTTGCCCAGAACAGTACCCACAAGGACTCCTGTGCTTGTAATGGGGAGCTGGGGTACACAGAACTCCTGGCAGCCTGTCAAGAGAGGCTCAGCAGAGCAGGGACATGATCTGGGGTCATCCCACAGGCACAGTGCCTGTGCAACCCACCCTAGGCATCCAAGATGCTCCTCATGGTTTCCATTACCCCATCTCTGTGCAACCAGATGCTGCAGCAGCCACAAACGTTGCCCAAGGTTTCCCAGCACCTGGGACTGGGAGGGGGGCTACCACTCCCACGGGAGGCAATGGGTCCTCCCAAGCCTCTCAGCCAGCAGTAGGCAGCACAGGATGCCAGAAGTCATGGCCCCTCTGTGCTGCTTTAGAGGATGACCTCAGGTGTGGAACATTCCGAGCAGCCCTGCCAAGGGTCCCTGTGGCTGTCCGGCCTCCTCCGCTGCACACGGTAGCCTGGCAGCAGGACTGGCCTCACGTGGAGCTGACAGGCAGAGCTGGCAGCTATTCCCGGCAGCAGGAACATTGTTCAACCCTTCTGAGCACTCTCCCCTTGTAAGATGAGGCCAGCACTGCCCTGTGCCGGAACAGTTAATGCGCTGGGCACTATCCCCCAACACAGGACCCATGGGAGGGACAGATGGCAACACGTCACTGTCACCCTTCTGGGCAGTTCCCAGGGCCACCCTTAGGTGACAAAGGCACTATTTTTACCAGGATAGGCCATGAAGGTGGTCCTGGGATTTTCCACCCTCCATGGACTGTCCCACCTGGCCCCAGGGCAGACGCAGGCTTAAACCTCCAGAGGGGAAGCACCGGGAAAGGGAGGTGGTCATCCCACACTGAGAAGCAGACAGGATGACAGTGGGAGGATGTGCTGGGAAAGGGTGGAGCTGGCAGGACAGCATCAGGGCAGCACTAGGCAGCAGAGCTGGGGTGTCCAGGCTACCCTTGGCAACCCTGTGCTTATCCAGACATGGGAGAAGATATAGGACAGGCAAAGGATCTCCTGCGGCTGTGGGCAACAGCCCCCTCCAGCCTGTTCCTGAGGCCAGAGGAAGGATGAAAAGGCTTTATTGATAAATACAGACTATGTACAGAGGGGAGACATCTCCACCCAGCCCAGCATCCCACAGGTCTCCAGGCCAGGGGGAGCCAGAGCCCAGCGGGTCACAGCCTCTCTCCGCCGGCACAGCCTGGCAGAGGAGCCCCAGCCCCAGAAACATTTGGTCTCGAACCTCCTGCAGAAAACACGGCGCCTGCCCGTGTCCCCAGGCAAGAAGGGCCACTGCAGTGGCAGAGCCCCATGCAAACCTTCCTGGCAGGTCACCCTGGTAGAGAGCAGCCTCAGGGGGGAGCAGGGGCTCCTCCGCCTCCAGCAGGGCTGGAACACAGCATGGGGCATCCCCAGAGGTGCCACTGTCCCCCAGCCCCTTCCCCTCTCCCCTCAACCAGTGGGGGGGTGGCTCAGTTCCTGGGTGGCAGGGGTTGGTTGACGATCACTTGCACAACAAAATCCTTCTGGATCTTGGTCTCCTGCAGTCGTGTGCGGTCAGTGAGCAGCTTGCCTGAGAAAAACCAGCGCTGCCAGGCCAGGTCAATGCCCTCCTGCGCCTGCAGCTGCTTCTTCAGCTGCCCGATGGTGTCGCCCATGCTGGCGCTGAGCCGCAGGTCCTTGCCGGTGGAGAGCCGCACCTTGAGGGCGAACTCCCGCCGGGTATTGGGCAGGGGCTCGGCCGGCTCCACGGCCTCTTCCTCACTCCGCTCCAGGATCAGGTTGACGGGAGGTGCCAGGCAGTAGACAGGCAGCTGGTACCGGTTGCCCAGCTCATCGTAGCACTCCGTCAGGGACCCTGGGGAAAGCAGGATGAGATGCTGAAGGAGGTCATCCCCACGGACCATCCAAATAGGGACAGGACCACCCCAGGCAGTGTGGTGGAGCCTGCCTTGGCCCCCTTGGCTGGGTTGAGCCATGTGGATGGCAGTTGTGTGTCCCTCTCCGCTCCAACCTGGAATCCCCGTGTGCCCAGATATGAGGCACTCAGCACCAATCCCACCCCCCCCCCCCCAGTGCTGACCCTCACCGTGGGGCAGGGTGATGCTGGCTCCATCGAGGATGGCCTGGGCCAGGCTGTGGTCATTGGCTTCCACGGCATAGGCAGCTGCCTTCAGGGCATCCCAGATCTCCTTGCGGCCCTCAAAGGCGGGTGCTGTGTCCCAAAACTCGTCCCGCTTACTGCGCAGCTGCCCATCTGTCATGGGGTAATCACTCTTCCACTTGGGACATTCCTTCTTCAGGGGCTCATTGCGGCCTGCAGGGGGGCGGGGGGATACTCAGCCAAGGGACAGGGCTCTCCCTTAGGCCCTGAGACACCCATTTCCCCATATCCACAGATAACTGGGGACCCCTCACACCCCAGGGAGGGTCTGAGGGATCACCTTGCCTGGTGAAGGGCAGTCCCCACTGCAGCCAGGGGGAACTGGGCTAGAGCTAGCCCTGCCCAAGATCTCACTGGCCCCATAGCAGTTGCTCCCGCAAGTGACCCCCTTTGCCCTCAGAAAGGACAAGGGCTCTTGCCCCATGTTAGGGGTACCAGTTGCTGCCCCATGAGGTGGCCACGGGGCCTCAGGGGCCTCTGAGGCAGAGCAGTATTTATAGCTTGGGGAATTAGCCAGGAAATAAGCTGGTCGGTTGGAATGAGAAGGGGATTACGGAGGCTGAGCTGCAGCAGAGGGAGGTCAGGACTTCACCGTCCCCTCTGCCCACCCCGGGATGACAGGGACCAGCTGCAGCCAAGACAGCAGGCACAGAGTGTCCAGGGCATCATGGGGGCAGAGAACATGGCTGTGGTGGAAGGCTGCCAGCCCACAGCTACCCCAGCAATGGGCTGAACTGAGCTGGGTCCCCACAAAACAGCCCCCAGCCATGTCCCCAGAGGCCCTCAGCAGCCAGCAATGATCAGGGATCTGAGCCACCCCCATGCCAGTCCAACACTACCATGCCCTTCCTGCACCAGGCTGTGGCCCTGTGGGAACAGCCCTGTCCCATCGGCCCCACGGCTGGGCCGGATGCATGGTGCAGGAAGGAGCTGTTGTCACTCCCAGCTGAGCTGGTGACAATGAGTGACAACAGCTCCTTCCTGTCACCCCTCTCCCTGGGGCCAGGCAGCACCCATCCTGCAGGGACAGGGCATAGGGCTCCAGTCAGGCGGGAAGGATACCTGTGCCCACACAGTGACCTGCCAGGCAAGGCAGTGCCACACACCACAGCCACGGGAAACAGCCACCACTACCAGCTGTGGGTTGGCCATGTTCCCCATGTTCCTGGGCAAGTGTGTGGTGACACAAGGAACTACATGACACTTTTTTTTTTGTACGGGCCCTGTCCCACCCCACCTAAGACCCTGGAGCCAGCATAGCATCTGATTCCCAGCAAGCACCCAGCCCAGAGCTAGACACACATGTGGCATCCACTCCAGAGATCCTCAAGGGGCACAGGAGCTCAGTTACCCCAGGGCTAGGCACTGAGCATCCCTGGCAGGCAGCATCCTGCCTGCATCCCTGGAGGAGCAAGGGCAGCCGGCAGCAGCCAGTGCTGCCGATTCAGCAGTCACGGTGCTGGGCCAGAGGGATTTACAGCACCACAGGACAGAGCAAGGTCAGAGGCAGCACCTGCCCCAGGAGGGCAGTGGAGAAGTGTCCACAGCCAGTCTGAAGGACATGTCCAGAACCATGTTCCCACACTGCTGTGGCCACTGGGCTGGGTCATGTGTCCTCAAAGCAAGGATTTCCAGCCAGTACCATCCCCTCAGCTCTGCTCACAGCAAAGGGAAGAGGCTGGCCCACGGGAGGCAGCAGGATTGGAGCCATGGGTTCAGCCATGGCAGGGAGCAGGGACAGGCTGTGGCTGCCTCGTGTGGACAGGCATGCCCAGCAGCCTTGCCCAGGTAGGCAGGGGCTTAAGCCTCGTCTATTTATTGCTGCCGCCCAGCTGGGCCCCACACCTTCTAATCACCTCCTGCTGCTCTATTCCTGGCCCCTTGTGCAACTCTCCACAACAGCACCACCAGACAGGTCCGTCCGCTCACTGTGCCCGGACTCGAGCCAACAGGATCTGGCTGGCTGCCTGCTTACCTCCTGCCCTGTGCCTGCAGCACCCTGCCCGCAGCTCGGCCCCCCACGCTGCCCTGGTGTGCAGATCCGCAGGCAGGAGGCTGTGCCCCAGAGGCTTCCCTGCCCTGGAGCTTACTCACTGCCCAGCAGGAGCCCCAGGCAGCCCCAGCCAACAGGTCCTGGAGGAGGCCCTGGAGAACATGCCAGCCAGATGGCACACAACACCACTTCCAGCAGTGCTGGCTGCTCCCTTCCTGGGCCAGGCAGGATTGGGATGCTGCATGCCACCAGCATCCCCTGTTCCTGCTGTGGTAAGCTGGCCACCCCAGGGACAACAGTGTTACCTGCTGAAGGGAGCCCTCACAGGACCCTTTCACAGGTCCTGACCCAGCCAGGGCAGGAGCTGGCCAGGCAGGTGTGCTGCTTAGTAGAGTCCCTCTGGCAGCAGAGGTGGGCAGGCAGAGGCCCCCTTCCCACCCATGGCAGATCCTTTGTTACTGGGACCTGCTGGCCCAGGGCAGCGTCCCCATACTGCAGGTGAGGGCAGCTGTAGCCTTGCTTTATCCTCCGCCACCTGCTGAGAAGCTCCCATGGGCTGGTTGCACCACGAAAGCAAAGGCAGGATCCAGCTTGCGCACCGAGGACAGCCCTGCTCTCCCAAGAAGGGACACGCTGCAAGCAAGCAGCAGCAGCTGCCAGGGGTACCATGAGGGGACTGTGATCCATCCCAGAAAAGCCTGACAGAGGTCAAGAAGTGGGGATGGAGACACGAGCTTTGCAGTCAGCTGTTGCCCAGCACAGGAAGGGAGCACACAGATGTTGGTCCAGATGTTGGGATCTGACCCACCTCCGGCCACAGCAGCCTTATGAAGCAATGGCCCCACATCTCCCCTAAGCTGCAAGAACAGTCGGTCAGGGACCCCAGGCCTCACTGACACCCACAAGAGGTGCACCTGGGGGCAAAGCGTGCCAGGGTGGGGGAGCTACAGCTCCGTGGGGGGCCATCACCCCAGCGCACACCAGCTGTACCTCCCCGGGGCAGGCTGGCACATCTGGAGCCCTGTGCGGTGGGGGCGGCTGCCCACGGGCACAGCCGGGCCCGGCACCAACGGCACCCTGCACACGCTGCTGGAGCAGCGGGCACCGTCCCACGGGAAAACGCCCTTCCCTCCCGCATCCCAGCTGCAGGCGAGGGCCGGGGCGCCCCGTCCCGGGCACACGCTTCCTGCCCCTCCTCTCCCACCGCCCACCACCGCTCTGCCATAAACACGGTAATTACCGGCTGCGACGGCACCGGCCGGGGAGGCGGCGAGGGGAAGGCGTGATTCATCCCGCCGGCCCACGGCCCCTCCGCCGAAAGTCTGCCGTGCCTGTCCGTCCCCGTGGCCTCCGGGACTCCCCCGGGGCGGCATCACGGGGAAGAGCCTCGTGGCACCCAGGTATCCGGCTCCGGTAACTCCGCGGGGCTGCACCAGTGACCCCGCACCGCCGCTGCTCTCCGGACCGGCGCAGCCGCTCCCTGCCCGACTCGCACCTCCCGAAGCTCCGGGGCAGCCGGGACGGGGTCGCGACCGCCGGCAGCAGCCCAGTGTAGGGGCAGCACGGACTCCGGGCAGGCAGGACCGCGCCGTGCAGGGGGACCCTGCCGAGCCCAAACCGGGGACACCAGCCAGCCCGCAGTCCCCCCGGGACACCACCTCACCGGGAAGAGCCGGGCACTGGAGGGGCTGGGCTGGACGCGCCTCGCACCCCAGTCCTGACCCCGCAAAGCCTCCGGGACGGGAGCCGCGGTGCCTGCCTGCTCCCGGGGCCGCGCATCGCACTGGGACCCCCGCTGTTCGGAGACCCTCGAAGGCACAGAGCGGCTCCCGGGGTCGGGCGCGGGGGGAGCTGTCCCGTTGCGGACTGCGCCCCTCCGGTGCCCACGCTCCCCCCCCGCGCTCGCCACCCCCCGGGGCACACGGGACACTCGCCCCCCCCTGCCCGCCCGGGGCCCACGACCGCAGCGGGGCCCGGGCGGGACGGCCCCCGCTCACCTGCTCGCTTGCGGGTGTTGCCGCCGGCGGCGGGCCGCTCCCGGCGCTGCCGCCCCACGCAGCCGCCCATGGCGGGGCCGAGCGCTGGCGTTCGGCATCGGGGCCGCGCCGGCTCCGCGCTGCGCCCGCCCGTGCGCGCGGGGCCCGGTGTGCGCGCGGGG
>JAWWES010000169.1:22111624-22153537 GCA_035583135.1 Lophotriccus pileatus
GTGCGCGCGGGGCCGCCCCGCCCACGTGACCGCCGGCACCGCCCCCCCGCGCGTGCGCCCGGCGGGACCCCGGGGGGCACACCGGGCCGGGGCCCTGCGCGCGGGTGTCATGGCGGCGGCCGGGGCCGGGGCGGAGATGGAGCCGCTCGCCGCCTCCGTCCGGGATTTCGTGGCCGGGCAGCAGGATGGCCGCGCCGCGGAGGTGGCGGCAGGTAGCGGGCGGGCTGCGGCCACGGGGCGGGGCTTGGGCTTGAGCACGGCGGCGGGGCCGGGCTGGGCCTGGGGCGGGCGTGGGTGCGGCCGGGCGGGTCGTGTGGGGGGGTGGGGAGGGCTCTGAGGGGGACCGTGGGGCTGTGGGGCAGGGCGGGGTGGAGTGGAGGAGCGGGTCAGAGCGTGGCCGTGGGTTGGGCTGCTGTGCGGGGCAGGGCAGAGGAATGGGCTGTGCTGCAGCTGCGAGCTGGGCGTTGAGAGGGACATATGGGGCAGGAGTGGGACAGCAGCGAGGGGCTCCAGGGGCGAGGGAGAAGTAGGTAGCACTGAATACGCCAGTGGGGAGGGAGCTCCTGGCTTGGCTGAGGTACTGTGGGAGGTGACTGGTGCACTGTCCCTGCTTTTGGGGCCCAGGCTGTGACTGCCCTCACTGCGGTTTCTTCTCCTTTCCTAGCAGGGCTTGAGGCATTTGGATAATTTGTCTTTCTGCTTGGAGCAGCAATTTGATGACTTTGTTACATTAGGGAAGTTGCAGCTTCAGGAACGTGGCTTTCTAAGCATAAGGAGGCATGTTTGTGTTTCTAGGCATTGGCTTCAGCACGTTTCAGGAAGCTGCTGAGAGAGCATAGAAGGACTCTGTAGGTTACATTATACAGGGAAGTAGCTTTCCCAAACCTCATGGATTGTGAACTGATCCCTGGTATCTTGATGATGAGATGAGCTGGCAAAACGGGAAGGTGGCCCGTGTGACATGAAGAAAATGCCAAGGAAATTTGGAGGAATTCACTCCCTATGAACTGTGTGACATTTAAGAAGTTGCAGAAGAGTTGCACAAGCACTGTGGCATATTTGGGATGGATGCAGGGAAGGATAACCTTACAACTGCTGTTGTCATCTGTGGTTGTGTTACATAAATGCCCAGAGAAAGCTTTGTCTCTTGGAAGGCATACAAAGGAAATTGCCTGTCCTCCCCTCTCAGCTCTCCTCAGACTGTGACACTAGTGACAAACGCACCTTGACAAATGGGGGGAGCTGAGAAGTGTCGTTCAGCCCTTCTGACCTCACATAGAACCACACATCGGGAAGGATTAAATTGCACCACGTGTCCTTGAGCAAAAGGGGAGGTTTTTTGCTGTCCTCATGGCTGCTGTGTAATTGTTGGAAGAAACACACTGAGCTTTCCCCGTGTGTTGCTGAGGACTAAAAGGAGCAGAAATGGGCAAGTGGCAGAAAGGCTTTGGTGCCGTCACAGGCCGCTTGGGCTGCACAGGTCAGTGGGTAGCAGGAGGAGGCTGAACTTGTCTTTATTAAAAGATGGGGACAGAAGGATGTCGCTGTTACAGAATTCATCACACGTTCCCCCTGAATGCTGTGCTCGTATTTTGAGGATGTGGGGAAGACAAGAATGGAAGGCCTGCAGGAGTGATTAATACCTAGGAGGACATTGTATGAAAGGGGGTACAGATCTGTCAGAAAAGCGAACAGGTTGGTTCAGAGTAGCAATCCAGCATAGGCTGATTGACATGCTTCTGATTTGCCTCTGGGACTACGGAAATCCCAGAATAGGAAGGCAGCCCCTCCTGGTAGAGGGAGAGCTGGGATTCAACGTACATCATTAACCTTGGGGACAGACGTGCTGCTGCCAGATGTGGAGGCACCAGTTTCTCTGGCTCACCGTGTGCCTGCTGTGCTGATGAGGCAGGTTCCAGTCAGCTGTGCTTGTGCTCACACCACGGCGCTGCCTGGGAGCAGAGCCCGTGCTCACAGGCCCTGCCAGGACCGGGTGGCCACGCCACATGAGGTGAAGGTGGTCACACCTGGGTCCCTGAGGACAGAGTGAACTCCCTTGCTGAGCTGAGCTGAGGGGCTGCTGACCTCGCTGCTGCTGCTCACAGCGAGCATCAGTACCTGGCTGTGGTTTGGTCATCACAGTGCAGCTCTTTCCTGTTGTGTAGGGAAGCAGCAGCATTCTGTAGAAGCTGCTTTCAGTCTCTGCAGACACAGAGAGGCAGAGCATTTGGCTGCAGAAACAGCATTTGTCTCAGACATTCTTCAGGGCGGTGTAGAGACTTGAGGGCTCTTCATGAGCTTGCAGAGTGGGATGTTGGGATGCTGGGTGTGGAGGGGCCATCCAAGCTCTCCCAGTGGCCCAGTCTGCTTTGGTTGGTGCACGGCGTCCACTTGCTGTTTCATTTAACTTGCTTGTAATTCTGCAAGAATTTTTGCCAGCACCTTATGGCTGTCAGTCAAGGCACCCCCTGTTCAGTCTGGGCCCGTCGACTCTGAGACATGCTGAGCTCTTCTTCTGCGCAGCTCCCTTTATCTCTTCTGTCCCTCAGTCCAGGCTCCCTTTCCCTGCTGCGCCAAGCAGGATTGGAAGCTCTATCTCTGGAGTCTGGGCTGCCTGCTGTCAGAAAACACTGTCATCCCATCCCCAGAGACAGCTCTGTGGTGAACAGTGTGACTTAATACTGGAATTAACAGCTTAGGAAGAGACAATAAATGCTTGCAACAGTGGGAGACACTAGCTGGGACAAGGCCTGGGAAAGCCTAGAATGAAAACTTTGGGCTTCTGAGAGGATGTTCCCTGTCAGTCATGTAGGTTCAACAGGGCAGAAGGATAAGCAGGGCCCTCAGGAGTGGCCAGAAATGCTTGTGAGCAAAGACAGTGAGTCTTGGTGACTGGAAGGCGGTTGTTTTTTTGGGGGGAGCAGAGTGCTGTTTCATCCACACAGAGAGTGAGGGGTGCTGCTTGTTTCCCAGCAATGTCCCTTGCCACCGGAGCTGCAGGTTAGGGGTCTGAAGGTAAGGCAATCCCTTGTCTCCCACCCCATGTCTAACCAGAGGTTTCCTTCTGGGAAGGTACCGCGTTGGCAGTGGGTGACGGGAATGGAGAACCTGCCCTTCTGTTAAGGTTCTCGTAGGATACATCAGGTCCTTACCAAAGCCTCCTGAGGAGTGACTCTTCCCCCAGTTGAGCTGCAAGAATATGGAGGCAGGAGGTGAATGAGGCAACCTGGTGAGGTGTCTGAGTCAGAGCTGGAAACAGCCTTCAGGAGTCCCAGCACGTTGTCTTCCTCTGACCACAAAGCTGCCTTTCTCCCTGCCCTCCATCTTGGAGGGAGTTTGTGCAGGTCTTGTTCAGCACAATGTGGAGGTGATGGAGCCAAGGTGGGAAGCTGGGTGATTGCTGTTGTCTGGGCTGTTTGCTCGGCCAGTTCTCCCTCAGAAAGCACCTGGGGAGCTGCCCTCTGTCTCCTCCCAGCTTGCTCACATTGGAGAAGTGCTTTTTAGTGTCTCAGGGAAGTGGAACACAGTGAGGCTTTTCTCAGAAGCCGTACATTGGTAATGGATACAGCCAGGCTGTGGGGAGAGGGTAGAGGCAAAATGCAGGCAGGTTCTCCCCTGGCTGTCTGCTCTCAGCTCTGATTCAGTCGAGGCAGCTCTCAGTCTCAGACGTGTTTGCAGGCAGGGCTGAAGGCAACTCCACCAACTAAGTGCACATGGCTTCTTCAGTGCTTAGTGAAGAAATAGCACCGAACAGCCTTTCCCACCATGGTGCCAGGATGCTGCCCAGCATCCATCTCCAGCACCATGCCTGCCTGACACTGTGAGTCTCTTTGGTTCACTCTCTTTACCTCTTTTTCCAGGGGTGAAAGATGGAAAGTGGACAGTGCTGCAGCTTGTGGAAGCCCTGGGGTAAGAAAAGCCTTATGCATGTTTCACATCGGGTAAGGGCCTTGCAGGGGACATTCTCAGAAGGAGGCACAGTTGGAAGGAAAAGTGCTCGTCCAGGATGAGCTTCAGCACTGGTAGACACAGCACAGCTGCAGGATGTTGTCTGCTTACAGCAGAGGGCCTGAGTGGTGTTTACCCTCCCTAGATGTGGGAGCTGTTTGAGAAAGAGAAGAACTAGAGCAGCTCTTGCTGCTCTCCCAGGACCGAGGGGAGGGGTTGTGGCAGGCAGCAAGCTGCAGGGTGCTTCTCAGCTGGGGCTGTCCCCAACAGGAGCTGCCTGAGCACACAGCAGCACAGCACCATGTCATGAGTTGTCTGGCGCTCAGCTTTTGCTTCTGTCTCCAAGCTGTCGTGGCCTGGCCTTTTTTTCTCCCAAGCTGGGGGGCTGGGTTTGCCCAGCTTGTAAGAGGTTTTACTCTTTTTTGACCCTTGTGATCTTGGGAGCATCATGCAAGGGCAATTTCTTTGGTCCTCCTTGGGGACCTGGATTTCTTTCTGTGTGGCTCTGGGGCCAGGTGGATGCAGCACCGTCAGGGGCAGAGGAGTCTGCTCCCAGCCTGCTGGCAAGTCAGGCAGGATTGGGCCACCCTGCCCAGAGAGCGGCACCTCTTTGTTTTTGTAATGTGTGTGCTCAGGATGTGCTTCCTGCTTGGGTGTCCCTGCTCACAACAGGCCTGTTGGGCTTTCTCCTTACTTGGCCTAGGTTTTGCTTGGAGAACACAGATCCTCGGACACGAGGGCGAGGCATCCAGCTGTTGTCACAAGTCCTGCTCCAGTGTTACTCCCTGCTCCAGGAGAAGGAAGGTAAGGGCTGCTCTGGGCCCCAGAGTGTCTGGGGGCAAAGCCTGTGCCACTCAAGTTTCTGTCCTGCAGTTGGCAAAGGGATTGATTTAGCACCATGGCAACTTTGTACACATCTCTCAAGAATCAAAGTCCAAGGAGGGCATGAGGCTTCACGCTGCAGGCTTTTTGCTAACCTCACCACACAATTCGCTCACTTTCTGAACACGCCAAAGCCCTGGGCTGCAGGTGGTGGCCCTGACAGTGTGACAGTGTTGCATACGGAGTGGGTATGCTCAGTGCCACGTGGGACACCTTGGGGACACATCTCTGTGTCAAAAATCCTTGGGTGATGATTCAGTGCAGGAAAACAGTCCTTCATACATCAGGTCATGCTGCAGCCCTGCAGCCTGCCCATGTTAACTCAGGGAGAACCTCAGTTAACTTGGCCTGGGAAGAAGGGGAGATCAGTGTAAGGGTGAGAGTGAAGTCGGGGACCAGAATGGGGAGAGGAAGATACCCAGTTCATGGAGGCAGGGGGAAGGTCTGGCTCTGTTAAATGCCCTGTAGCAACTGGCTGGCAGTAGGGGAGGCCAGTAAATGCTGACAGACTTTAGCTTGGACCTGGGAGCCTTGCAGATGGGAAGCTGAACCTGTGCCAGCAGGCTCACAAGACAGTGGGGCCCAGCTAGTAAGGTGGAGGAAGGGATGGATGGAAGTAAAAGGTGCTTAGTCCTTGGTGTTTGGCTCTCTGTAAGGCTCAGGCATGAGCCAGGCAGGGCTAAGAGCAGCTGTGTATGGAGACTTATCTACTGGAGTAGCTGGAGTTGGGTGTGATGACTGTGGTGGGAACTGGGGTGCTCTGGAGGGGCAGCCAGGAGGAGAGGTTCAGTGGGGATGCCTGGCAGAGTCAGGCAGCTGAGCGAGGGGACTGACCTGGGTTAGAGCCTCGTGTCCCTCCTCATGCGGTTCATTTCTCAAGCGCTGCGTCAGGCTGCCTCCTGGAGGGGTGAGTTTCTGCAGCAGCTGTCGGCACAGGATGCTGCTAGCCGGCTCTTCCAGTTTGCTTCCTGTTACCACTCCCCAGGGCCGGGGTGTGAAGGCGCCCGTGGCCGTGACTCAGGGGCCGGGAACGTTGTGGAGCCAAGTGCGAGGAAGCTGGGAAGCCGGAGCTCCTGCTCCAACCCGGAGCCCCACCCCACGACATTCTCCAGCCTCTGCTGAGCAGGCGTCTGCCGCTCTGTTGCTGGTGTCTGCTCCCACATGTCTGGACAGGCCAGGGCAAATGCCTCTGGGCAGCTCCAGCACCTCTGCAGTGGCCGGAGGTTGCTGCTGCCCTGCTGTGGTCACGCGTGGGCTGCTCACGAGGGGAAGGCATGGGTGTTGGAGCCAGATGGGTGCACCCAACAGTGGCAGTTCTTCCCATTCAGTGGTGCAAGATGTGCTCGTTCTTAATCCGTCAGCTTGTAGTTGAGGTGGGGGCAGCACCCAGCAGCTGCATTTCCTGTGGCTAACACATGTTGGTGTCTCTTTCTGACAGTGCTGCATCTTGTCCTATTCTATGAGAGCCGGCTGCAGGACCACCACCTGGTGATCCCATCTGTGCTCCAGGGACTCCGAGCCCTGGTGAGTTTGTGCTCCCCAGCCCACAGTGCAGGGATGTGCTCCAGAATGGTGTTGGGAGGTGCAACATCAGGGTACAGGTTGGAGCAGTGTGTTGGGCAGGGTTCATCTGGCTTTCAGCCTGTCTGGCAACACTGCCCTGTCTTCTTTATGCTCTTGCTGTGCCCTTTGTAGAGGAGCCAGGGAGAGGAGACTACCTTGATTTCTTGCCCTGTGCTAGTACTGGGGCAAGGATTCCCTGGCTACCCTGGGAACATCACAGATGGTGGCATCTTGTCCTGTCCTGTCTGGGGAGGGGGTGGTGAGCTCTCCCTGTTATGGGAGAGGATCCTGCAGGCAGCTGTTGTGTGGAGGCAGAAGCTCTGTTATGTGGCTGCTGTAATGGTTTTCTATTCTTGCTTTTCTTCTCATGTTCCCAGAGCATGTGTGAGGTGCTGTCCCCAGGGCTAGCGGTATCTGTGCTCAAAGCCATTTTCCAGGAGGTACATGTGCAGGTGAGCAATGTCATTTCCTATCTTCCTTGATCCCTGTTCCCTGTGTGTCTGGGGATGTCCTGCCTGCCCTGAGGACAGGCCACATTCAGTGCAGTGCTTCTGCAGAGCTTAGGGACAGCATGGCTCACTGTAGAGTGAGAGGCAGACAGCAGCTGAGGATCTTGGTTGGCCCTTGTCCTCCCTTCTCTCGGCCCTGGGGGAATTACTTCCTTTGGCTCCATTCTCCAGGCTATGTTTATGTGCCCCCCGCCCAATTCTCCTCCAATTTAAGATTGCTTATGCTGGCAGTGCCTTGGACATAACGCATGGCCCTGGTGTGACTGATGGTGCATTCATGCAGTGATGGACACAGTCATGTTCAGATGCCATTGCATAGGCATGTGCACGCTTTGCATGTCATAAATGGAATCTGCATGCCAGGAAGTAGCAGCTGAGCTTCTGGGGGTCCTGCCTTCTCCTCAAGGGCATGCGCTGCCTGTGGGTAGTGGGTAGTGGTGCTGCCATGTGTAAAGGGTGGGTTTGATTGCTCTGCTCTTCCCTCCAGTCCTTGCTGCAGCTGGACCGACACACAGTCTACAGCATCATCACCAACTTCATGAGCACGAGGGAGGAAGGTGAGGGGGCAGATACCAGAACCACTCTGGGGTTGTTGAGGTTGGGTAAATGGCTCGCTTTTGCCTTCTCTGAGGGCTCTTTGGCTGGGAGAGCTGGAAAAGGACTGTGTGGCTGGGGAAACTGGGCTGATTTTAATGCCATGTTGGTATGGTCTGCACCTGCTCATGCACCTGCTCATGCTCCGTCTTTCTGCAGAGCTGAAGAGTCTGGGTGCCGACTTCACCTTTGGCTTCATCCAGGTCATGGATGGAGAGAAGGATCCCCGCAATCTGCTGTTGGCCTTCCAGATTGTGCGTGATCTCATTACCAAGGACTATGCCCTGGGTGAGCCTGAGCCTGCTGCTGAGCTGACTGGGAGACATGACCCTTTTCTTTGATCCACTAGAGGGATGACTCTTGGGTCTGGCCAGGGGTGGAGTGGTCCCTGACATGCTTTAAGAGCTGCAGAGCCAGCCTGTCATGGGTGCTAGACACAGCTGCTGGGCCTTTTTTACCCAGCACCTCTGCTCACTCCCTCTCTCCTCCGTGCAGGTCCCTTTGTGGAAGAGCTGTTTGAAGTTACATCCTGCTACTTCCCTGTTGATTTTACTCCAGTGAGTGAGTCTGCCCTGTACCACAGCCTATTCCTTCTGGTGTTTTCTCAGGGGGTTGTGCCCCCTTTGGGGAATGGGAGGAGAGGGTGGGCAAGAGTCTTGGCTGGGCAGTGTTGAGCTCTGGTACCCAGCTGGACAAGCTGGTGCACAGCTGACTGCAGTGAGTGGCACCGCTGCTGCCTTGCTGGAGATGAGGTGATGCAGCCTTGGCTGATGGCTGGGTTGGGATGTTTCCTGACTGGTGGGTGACCTGGTCTCTGCTTCCTTTCCAGCCCCCCAATGATCCTCATGGCATCCAGAGAGAAGACCTGATCCTGAGTCTCCGGGCTGTACTGGCCTCCACACCCCAATTTGCTGAGGTAGGGTGTTCTTGAGCACCCTTGTTCCCTGAGCACAGGCTGCCTTTAATAGTGCTGCAGCTCCTGCTGTGGCTCTGTGGGATGGAGGCAACTGGGACCAGGAGCTTGCACTAGGCCACTCTGTCTCCTGTAGGACTGGGCATGGAGAGAGTGCTCCTGGGAAGGGTCTGTCTGTTGCAACTACCCCTCCACCTCTGCTCTCCTGGCAGAGACTGAGCTTGTAGCTTTGCTTGACTATGGATGAGGTGGTGCAAAGGGTGGACTGAGTGAAAGTGCCTCTCTCTGCAGTTTCTTCTCCCTCTGCTTATTGAGAAGTTGGACTCAGAACTGCAAAGTGCCAAACTTGACTCCCTGCAGACACTGGTAAGGAGGGCTCCCCTACTCCCTTCAGCCCACAGCTGACCTGTGGCAGCAGCAGCTGCCAGCCAGTTCTGAGCCCTTGTCTCTGCCTGCCAGAGACTCTCCCTTGCAGAGCCACAAGTTCCAGAGCCCTGGTTTGGCCAGGGTCACTCTTTCCTATTTTTCTCTCTCTCGGGTGATTCGTGCAGCTCAGCATGAGCCTGCCAGGATGGGCAATGTCCCTACATTATATCCTCCTGATACTGTGCTCTCTGTGATGCTTTCTCCTGGCTCCTTCTTGCAGACTGCCTGCTGTGCCATCTATGGGCAGAAGGAGCTGCAGGAATTCCTCCCCAGCCTCTGGTCATCCCTGCGCAGAGAGGTGAGTACTGCAGGGCTCCACCACAGCTGGGCTTCTGCTGAGAAGGAGCTCATGGCCAGACCAGGTGGGCCCCATATCTTCCAGCAACCTGCACCAGTGAGCTTGAACAGCCCCAGCTGAAAAGTGGAGGGGACAGGCCAGCTCTATCAGCATGTCCTTGGGGTTTGGATGTGCCATGCTGCATGTTCAAATCACGTGGGAAGTGAGGCAGGAGCCTGAACCCTTCAGCTGTGTTTGGAGCCTGAAGTCTTCAGTTCGGATCAGCGTGGAACTCAGCTCATCCCACGGCCTCTCCTGCAGGTGTTCCAGACAGCGAGTGAGAAGATTGAGACGGAATGCCTGGCCGCACTGCATGCCCTCTCTGCCTGCCTCTCCCGCTCTGTGCTCAGCTCTGATGCCGAGGATCTGCTGGATTCCTTCCTCAGCAGCATCCTGCAAGGTAGCTAGCAGAGAAACCTACTCAGTCCTGAGCAGCTAGGCCTGAAAGCATCTTCCTAGCTAGAAATTTGCCCCCTCTTCTCTTTCAAGCCTTTCTTCTCTTTCTAGCCGTCACAGCCACTTTCATCTTCTCCAAGGTAATTGGCTGCAGGAAGGGAGGAGAAGGGTATTGAGCTGCTTTCCTCTCTGCTGGGATTGGGTGTCCAAAGCTGTGCTATGTGCTTGCAGCTGTGGGAAGCTGCTCAGATAGGAAGGCTGTGCTGCAGCAGCACGTCCCAGCCCAGCTATCAGCTGTGTCCCCGCACGCGAGGCAGAGGAGCTCTGCGCTGGTGCAGCTGACGCCCAGCCTATCTCAGATTGCAGGCACCATCTGTGCGAGCCCGACATGAAGCTGGTGTGGCCCAGTGCCAAACTCTTGCAGGCAGCAGCGGGTGCCTCCCTCCGCACCTACCACTGTGTCACCCGCAGTGTCCTGCCCCTGCTGCTGGAGCAGTACACCAACCACCCGCAGGTGAGGGGCACCCTGGTCCTGCCAGCACAGGCAGCGGGGCTGAGTGCACCTCCTGGCTATGCAGGGCTTGGTGGGAGCAGGGTGTCTAAGTGGATGCCCTTCCCTGGTCCCATGGGCACCCTGTGGCCTCTCAGTGCTGGGCCAAGGTGCAGCTGTGGCCCAGCAGTGAAGGTGATCTGGGCTATGCCTTTGTGTCCCTGCAGAGCAGCCAGAGGAGGACAATCCTGGAAATGCTGCTGGGCTTCCTTGAGTTGCAGCAGAAGTGGGGACACGTGGAAGAAGGTGAGGGTGGCTGATTCCTCTGGAGTAACTTGTGTCCCAGGGACTGCTGGTTCTGACCTCCCTTTTCTGTATGTTGACAGACAAGAAAAGTTCACTGATAAGGGTTGCTGCATGTAGGACCCCCTACCATGTCCCAGGGTCCCTGCATGGTTGGGTGTCAGCTGCAGGGTCCCAGAAAGGGTCTGTCAGGTACCATGGTGGTGGCTGTGCAGTGACACCATGCCCCTCTCCCCAGATGAGAGCACTCTGCTGTCACTCCAAGCCCCGGTTTGTTCTGTGGTGTTCTCGGCGCTGACGGATCCCAGTGTGCAGCTGCAGCTGGTTGGGATCAAGGCATCGACTCTCCTGGGCTCCCTTCAAGGTTGGTGCCTTGTTTCCCTTGGGAAGGCAGAGGGAGGTGTCACTCTCTTCTGGGAGATGGGATGTCCTTGTCTGCTGCCTGTAGGAGTAGTGGCAGCATTTTCTACCTAAGCCATGAGCACCAGGGACACTTGGTTTCTCTCTCGCCTGTTTTTGCTGGGTACCTTGTATCTCTGGCATTTCATATGCTGCTGTGATGCTGCTAGCCTGGATGAGGGGGAAGGATGCTGGCCAGAACACTGGCATCTTTGCCTTTGGCTGAGGGCAGTATTCCTCTATGGCTCTTGTTCCAGGCTTTTTGTCTTCCTCTGACCTGGAGCTGGTTGTGGATCACCTCATTCGTCTCGCTCTGCATGAGGAGGATTCCCAGAGCAGGTGAGGGATGGGCTGGCACCACTGTAGTCATCCACACTCTGGGAGGAGGAACAAATCCTGGCTTTGCTGCAGAGTTGGGCTGTAGTCTGGGGAAGGCACAGGAACTCTCTGAACTAAAAGACCATGTGGGATAAACCAGGCAATTCATGGGCTGGAAATTAGGAAGTCTGGGCCTGTCAAATCAGGGAGCTCTGCTCTGGCTGTCACAAGTGTGAAAAAGGCAAATGGCTAAGAAATGAGTTTCTGGAGGCACCTTCAGGTCTTTACAGCTGGTGTAAAAGCAGCCCCAAGTTTGCAGTCTTCATGTTACCTTTCCCACTCTCTTCCTATCCTGGCAGTGAAGCAGCGATGGAGGCAGCTGGGTCCTTGGCCCCCATCTACCCAAAGGTTTTCTCTGGACACATGGTACCCAGGCTTGAAAAGGAGCTGCAGTCAGGTAGGGCTGAGAAGGGAGCAATGTCTGGTTTTGGAGTGAAGCTTGTCCCATCCCCATTCAGTTCCTGCCAGGCAGGGGGGCTTGGTGGCTCTCCTTGAGGGATTCCCAGTGTGTTGGCACAGGGAAGGCTGTGGCTGTCAGGCAGCCAGCCCATGTGGCCAGGATCACCCTCATGGGGAGGAGCTGCCCAGCTGCAGAGCAGGCAGAGTGCCTTGGGCCTGGCACAGGCTGGGTCTGCTGTGCTACCTCACCTCATCCACCCTGGCAGGGTCTGGTCCCTGACAGCCCTTGGGCGAGGCAGCCTGGGGTCAGTCCTACTCTGAGGTGTGTTTCCTCTTCAGAGCGGGAGGAGAGCTCCCACAGCCACTGCTCCCTGCAGCAGCGCTGCCTGCAGGCCCTGGCAGCCGTGTCCACCCACACCAGCATTGTGAAGGAGACTGTCCCTGTCCTGCTGCAGCATCTCCAGAAGGTGCAGAAAGGTAAAGGAACCACAGCAGGCAACTCCATGCAGTGTGTCTGGGCAGGAACTACTGCTGTTACTGGTGATGGCTGGGAGAGTCAGAATGGAAGTTGTGAAAGGAGCCCAGGGCTGGGCTGGGCTGTGAATCCCACCGGTGGCGTGGGAGTCGGGAGGGCTACGTTGTGCCAGGTTCCTGGTGCAGATCAGGGGGCTGGGTGCTGAGGCTGTTTGATGTGATGGTGACTGTGCCCTGCAGGGAGCGAGGCCAGGAACATCCAGGAGATAGTCTCTGTGTGCCAGAGCCTGCACCGTGTGGCCCTGCAGTGCCAGCAGGATGCAGAAGGCTGCTGGTACTTCCACCAGACGGTGGTGCCATGCCTCCTGGCCATGGCTGTGCAGGCAGCCATGCAAGGTAAGTGCAGGGCTGGAGCGGGAGAGGGGAGGGCTGCTGCCCTCTGGCACCCATGGGTGACTGTGGGCCTTGCTGCTCCCTCACACTGCCCCAGAGCCCTGCCCCAGTCCAGTGTGGGTTCAGTGAGTTGTGCCTGCCTCCTCCCTCTGGACAGCAGGCTCCAGCAAGTTCCTTTCCTCCCACTGCTTGCAGAGAGCACCCACCTGCTGCTGGGCAAGGCACTGCTGGAGGAAGAGGTGCTGGCAGCCATGGTCCCAGTCATCAGTGCTGCCACCACTCACCTGAGTCCTGAGTGAGTAATGCTTGGGTGGGAAGCTGGACACTCCATCATGAGGAGGGGGCAGGCTGTGTGCCTCCTGCTGCCATTTGTGCCTCCTGAGAGGTACTCAGGAGCTGGTAACCCTCCCAGAGCAGCGCATTGCAACGTTTCTTTTCTCCTAGGTTGGCTGCCCAGAGCGTGTCTCATGTGGTCCCCCTCTTTCTGGACGGAGAGGTCTCCTTCCTACCCCAGAACAATTTTCCTTGCTCCTTCCAGCCTTTTGGGGTGTGTTTGTGGTGACTGGGGCACCAGAATGGGCGGAGAATGAAGATGTTAGGATAGGCTGGCAGCAAGGACTCTGACATGGGCACTGTTCTTTCCTCACAGGATGGGGAGTGCTTGGAGGCACAGAGACGCCTGGTTGCCCTCCTCATGGCCTTTGTCTGCTCCTTGCCCCGCAATGTAGGTTGGTGGGGAGCAGGGTGGAGAGAAGCCCTGCCCAAGCACCCTCCAGCCTGTGTCTACAGGCATGCTCCATGGGCAGAAGGAGGGAGCAGTTGTAGCCCTGGGCCATAACACAATCCATGTCTCTTCCAGGTGGCAATTCCTCAGCAGGAATGGTTGCTCCGGGAGCTGCTGGCACTGAGCTGCTCCTGCAACTGCCCTTTCACAGCCACCACAGCTGCCAAGTGCTTTGCGGGGCTGGTGAACAAGCACCCAGCAGGTAAGGGGGCTGGGGTAGATGCTGTGGGTCTGTGCCCACTGCTGGCCAGGAGAATGGCTCAGCCTGTCCCTTCTGTGTCCCCAGGGCAGCAGCTGGATGAGATCCTGCAGCTTGCAGTGAACAGGATGGAGCCCGGCCTTGCGGAGGGACCCTGCCGAACACAGGCGCTCACCTTGCTGCTCTGGGTAAGGCCTGCTCTGGATGTGTGAGCCAGAGGGGTGTGGGGGTCAGCCTGGCATTGACCTGTTCTGCCTGCACAGGTAACCAAAGCCCTGGTGCTGCGTTACCACCCCCTGAGCTCCTGCCTGACAGACAAGGTAGGCAGTGGTGGGGCTGGGGGATGTCTGAGAAACCTGCCTTGCTCCCCCACATCTGGCTGGGGACCCCCAGCAGCAGGGCACTCCTTCTCAGGGCTCTCTCCCTCACAGCTGCTGGGCCTGCTGGGTGACACAGAGCTGGGCCCAGCTGCAGCCGACGGCTTCTCCCTGCTCATGGCCGAGTCCCCGGACGTGCTGCACAAGGGCTGCCACGCCGACGTGCGCATCATGTTCCGCCAGCGCTTCTTCACTGACAACGTCCCCAAGCTGGTGCAGGGCTTCCACGGGGCTGGTCCCGGTGAGAGGCCACCCCCAGCCCGGCCTCACCGCCCCTGACCCCTTATCCAGGGGACCTGAGCCAGCATCCCCTCCTCCTACTGGCTGCTTTTGACCATCTCTGCTTTCCACAGACGTGAAGGCCAATTACCTGAAGGGCCTGTCTCATGTGCTCAACCACCTCCCCAAACCTGTACTGGTGACAGAGTTGCCCACGGTAAGAGCCAGACTTGGTGGCAGGCAGGGGGAGCTGTGACACTGCAGAGTGAATGGTTTGGGTTTACTCATGACTCCTGTATCCTCCCCTCTCTGCAGCTGCTTTCTCTCCTGCTTGAGGCCTTGTCCTGCTCAGACCGTGTGGTTCAGCTCTCCACACTGAGCTGCCTCCAGCCGCTGCTGCTCGAAGCTCCCCAGATCATGAGCCTGCATGTCGACACACTGGTCACCAAGTTCCTCAGCCTCACCTCCAGTCCCACCATGGTGCGTGCACCCCCTCCTTCCTCCCTGCCATGCCCCTTTCTGTCACCTCCTTGTGCTGCCCTCAGCCCTGTCTGTTCCAGGCTGTCCGCATCGCTGCCCTGCGCTGTGCCCATGCGCTCACCTGCCTGCCCACACCTGTGGTAAGTGCTCCTGCGGCGCCCTGCTGCCTGCTCCTGCATATAGAGGGGCAAGGGAGTCCCAAACCTTCTGGGGGGCAGCCAGCACCCAGTTCTCTCACTAAGATCCCCTTCTATCCTACAGCTGCTCCCATACAAGGCCCGAGTTATCCGGGCACTGGCCAAGCCTTTGGATGACAAAAAGAGGCTGGTGCGGAAGGAGGCGGTGGCAGCACGGGGGGAATGGTGAGTGTGTGTGGCAGGAGCTGCTGGGCGGTGCCCACACGCACAGAACACAGCTGATGGCACCATCTCTGTCCCCACAGGTTCCTGCTGGGGAGCCTAGGCAGGTGAGTGCTCTGCATCCCCTTCCTGTGCTGACGGACAATCTGACTGGTGCCCTGCTAACCTGCCAAGCCATCCAACTGATGCCGTGGACCCTCAGAGCCCAGTGCTGCCCTGAGTGCCAGGGCTGGAGCACAGAGGCCAGCAGAAAGCACCTCTCACTGCAGCACCTTCCCAGCACCCACAGCAGGGAAGGAGCTGTGCTGCTCATGGCTTGTCCACCCTCTGCTGCAGCCAGGGACAGTAATGGACAGACCCACCACATGTGAGTGGAAAGGACAGGTCTGTGCGCACGTGCGGTGTGTGATAACCCACGTGCCAGAGGAATAAATATATCTGTTTTGGTAATGCTCTGAGGATCTCCATGCAGCTTGGGCTGGGACTTCAGTGCCCTTCCGTATGTTGAGCAGCTTAAGGTGCTGCTGGTTATATGCCCTTTATCCTCTTTTCACACTGGGGAATCATGGGGCTCCCTTTTCTCCCATCCCCAGAAGTCTGTGCCCACTACAAGGAAGAAAAGCCAGACAACTTTAAAAAAAACAGTATTTAGTGGATGGTCTCAAAAAGGTTCCCTGGGGAGTACTTGGGGGATGGGAGTGCCATCCTCTTTGCCCAGCGCTCTGGAGAGCTGAGCTGGGCCTGTGCTGGCCTGTACCTGCACGAGTGAGGGCAGCACCTTCAGCTGGAGCAGGGAGCAGCAGCTCTGCCACCCTCCCAAGGGGCTGCCTGCAGCCACCAAGAGCCAAGAGGGCAGGCATCCCGGCACCGACACTGTCCATGGAGTTTCCCGTGGCTCTGGCTCCAGTCAGCAATGTCTGCCAGCACCAGCCTTCTGCCAGGCACTTGGGCCAAAGGGAGCCGCAGCAGTGGAGCGGATCCCCCGTGCGCTCCCCTCCTGCAGGGTGGGATGTCTGGAGCACCAGGCCTCAGATGGCCAGGAGTGGTGCACGCTGTTCCGTCACACAGGGAGGCAGCTCCCAGCTCAGGCCTGTCCCATGGGGCGGGTGAGGAGAGGGCAGCAGGACCCGGGTGAGCCAGTGCCTGTGGGGAGAAGAGTGAGGCCACAGACAAACCTGAAATCTTGGTGCTTCTGTGCTCTGAGGAATCAAGCCAGGGCTGTGACCTAGGTCCTGAGCTGCTGCAATGGCAGAGGTCCTTGGCTGGGGTTCTCTTGGCAAAGGTGTGCTGGGCAGGCCACACCTTGTCACTGGGCAGGACTCGGGACCATAAGGTAGATGTGGCCCTCTATGCCTTAAAAAGCCCAGAGTAGTGCAGAGCTGCTCTCCCCTAGCTGCCCAAGGAGAGTCCCTGTTGTCCCCACATCCCCATAAGCTGCTGAGCGACCACCTCCGCAGGCAGGGGCTTCCCAAGGGCTCTTACCTTGGCACATCCACACCCAGGAACACCTTCCAGTTATCCCAGCTGCCATAACTATAGGGGTTCCTAAAGACCTGCAAAATGGGGAGAGGTGCATCATGTCTGGCTCTGTGCTGGCCAGCCCCACAGGCCATGGGCTGTGCTCACCTTGCCTTTCTTCTGCAGTCTCTGCCTCTCCTTCCTGTTGATGTGGCGCTCGATGCTGGTTTCCCCACGGGTGATGAGGGCGGCGTGCCACAGCGTGAGGGCACCCAAGGCCAGTGCAACAGAGCTGGGAATGAAAAGGGACTGCAGGTTGGCCTCGGCCTTCCCTTCCTGGTGCTGCAGCTGGCGAGAGCTGAGGCTGCCTCCCCGCACCCACAGCTGCGTAAATGGGTCGGCTTGTCTAATCCCCTGTGACACAGCAACACTGTCCTCCTCTGCAGCTTGAAGGCTGGCAGGGCAGGGATGTCTGCACTAGAGCAAGCAAGCCCAGCTGCAGGCAGGTGGAGGGTGAGCAGTGTCACAGGCTTCATGCTGTTTCCCCCAAGCCCTGGGCCCCCTCACCTGCACAGGACCCAGAGGTAGACCACGCTCTTGTGGAAAGCTCGCTGGCGGAAGGAGAAGGTGGGTGGTGGGGTCTGGTAGTAGGTCTGAAAAAGGATCAGAGGAGGGGGGATTACCCAAAATGCTTTATGGCTTGAAGCCGGACAGGGACTGCTGTACCCCTCACTGCTGCAAGAGCTTGGACAGCAAGAAAGGACTACAATTGGAACTAACACAACAGCCAGAGTGAAGGAGAGGCAGCCTAAGACAGCCACGAGACAGACACATATCCAAAACTGGCACAGGCATGAGGAGCAGTGGGCTGGAGGGAAGGAGTCAGGGAGCAGCCACGGGACTGGTCAGGACCCCGCAGCTGATGGTCAGGGTGAGATGTGTATCCAGTTCTGCAGCTTCCCCAGGAGCCCATGGCCTGAGCAGCACATGCCAAGCAGCTGTCACCAGCCCAAGCCCCGGAGGCTGAGTGCACAGAGAGGCAGACCCCAAGCTGCTGGAGGCAGTGTCGGTAGCAGAGCTGCCTGGCCAGCTGCAGCTCTCTGGCATGTGAGATGAGTATGGGGGCTGGTTCTGATATGGGGTTCTGATATGAGAGTAGGGCCCCAGGCAGGACCCAGCCTGCAGAGCAGCTCTGCTTCACACAGCCTGGCGTAGCTGGGGGGCAGGGATGTCCCACCTGGTTGGCAGCCACCTGCAGTCTCTCCTTGTCAAGCAGTTTCATTCTCTAGGGGGACGGAAAACAGGGCACCAGTTACGTGTCTCGGAGGAGAGGGGCAGGGCCCTTCCCCTCACACCCCCACAGGACCAGAGCAGCTGGGGGCCTCGCAGGAGGAGGGAGCGGAGAAGCAAAGTCACTACATGGTTGGGCCTGGCCCAGCCTTGCTCTGCAAGCTCAGCCTGGGGAGCCCAGGCAGCCTCAGTGCATGGCAGGTGAGGGCCGGGGCCTGTCCGCTCACCTCAATGGCTGCATAGGCATCCCGGAACATCTCCCAGCCGCTGATGCTGCAGTAGATGCAGCCCATGGTCATGAACAGGCAGAAGGAGAAGAAGTAGCGGTGGTTGTAGTGTCCCACACAGTTGTTTAACCAGGCTGCCTTTGGGGTTAAAGGTACTTAACCGTGACAGAGCATGGATCCAAACCCGCCCCAGGGACCACCCGTCCCTGTGCTGGCTGACTCTCCATGAGAGGAGTAGGGCAGCAAGAGAAGGGAGAAGCAGGGCCAGATGCCCCCAGGAGGGTGCCATTGGTCAGTACTGCAGAAGGATACGGCAGTGGTGGTCCATCTTCAGCACGCACCTGAGAGGGAAGAGAGCAGCACCAGTGTCAGAGCCAGCGCAAGCACTGTGTTTGGGAGGGGACAGGCACCCCCCCGGCTCTGTGGGCTGCAAGAGACAGGGCAATGAGCCATCAGAGCAAAGGGGAAGGGCCCCTATCTCATTGTGGGACAGGAGGCAAGGAAAGGGGCAGAGGGAGAGTGTCCTACCTGTTGCAGATGCTGCAGTGGTGGGTGCGAGCTGGCTTGGGGGCAATGCATTTCCTGCAGATGGAGACGCCGGTAAGGTCATTCTTGGCCTGTGCACAGGTCAGAAGAGATTTGTGCACCTAAACCCTGCACCTGTCCCCTGCACCTCACGCTCTTCACTTCCCCTGTGATCCCTCTGCCTCCCCACTCTGCACTGCCCAGTCTAGTTTCTCCAATCTGGAGGAGGCCTCCTGCAACACCACCACCAGACTGTTCTCAATGACCATCTGTAGCTAATCCCCAGTGTCCAGCTGGGAGAGGCTACGCTGCCACTTGGTGCCTCACCTGTGGTGGGTGCCCTGGTGAGGTGGTGATGGCCATGTAATAGTGGAAGACAATCATAATGAGGTTCCAGTGTCCATAGGCGAGATGCCAGCAGATCCAGGCAGGTGTGTAGGTCTGCAGGATGAGGGGCAGCAGGCAAATGTACACAATGGCCACAATAGAGCTCGTCAGCCCGATCACCAGTGCCACAAACACCTACAGGAAAGGGGCCTGGGTCATTGGAGGGGGCAGCGCCTGCCCCTCACTGCCTGGGGAGAGGCACGGGCAGGACACGGCCACAGGAAACCAATATGAACCACACACTGAGATCCCAGCTCTCTTCCTGCCTGGAGCACAGGCACTCCTGAGACTCAGCTACCCCAGCATCACAGTAGCCCCAGTGCTGGGCGTGCCCTGCCCAGTGAGAGGTGGTCACCACGCCAAGGGGACTCACCACGCCGAACCACCGTGTGACATGGTCCACCAGCCAGTAGACGGGCTCGAAGAGGGAGTCCAGCACCACATCACTGTTGGTGAAGGAGTTGTAGAGCAAGGAGCGGAGGCAGAGGTGCCCGTAGTGCCACAGCTGCTCCACCTGCCGCACCAGCTTGAAGCGCCGCCGCCGGCCCAGCCGCAGGCACTTGAGGAGCAGGCGCATCACCGCGGCAAACATCCGCTGCCGGCTCCTCATCCCTGCCACACCACACCTGGGGGGACAGGAGCTTGGCGTGGGCAGGCTGCCCTGCTGCCTGGCTGTCCTTTGGGAAGGGTCTCCCCTCCCCGATGTGCTGATGCCAGTTGTGCAGCTCCCTGAGCTGACAAGGATGCAGAGCCAGAGGAGCTGAGCCCAGGCTCTGGGAGGCTGTGTGGGCAGTGTCGCTGTGATGTGTCTCTGCGCAGAGCGGGGGACACAGGCCCCTCAGCATCTGGGCTCAGGTGCTCTCTGGTCCCATCTCGTCTTTCCCAGCGGGGAGGGGGCTGGGGGAGTGACACGGAGAGTCTGACTCAGACGAAACCAGAGAAGGAATGAGCATCCCGGATGCTGGGCCAGCTCCAGGGATGTTCCTAGCACTTCCCAGTAGGTTCAGGGACAGGAGAACCCACACAAGACATACATGGAGGAGTCAGTACAGGATTACTCCTCCCCTTAACCCCAAAAAGTAGGATATTACTTCCTTTCACTTCAGCCTGTGGACCAAACAGCAGAGGCCACTCTGTCTGCTTCTCAACCTCACACCCCCGCTCCAAGAGTCCCAACACTTCCTCCTTCTCCTTGCCTGGATCCTTGGCCAGTGCCATGCACCAGTGAAGGAGTGGCCCAGGGGCACTGCTCCCTGGCTGCTGAGCCCCCCATCCTGAGTCCTGACTGGGAGCTCTGTTGGGAGTGACAAGGAACCCGATCTGGGAAAACGATCTGCAGGGCTGGTGCCCCCAGGCCTCCGTACGGGCAGTACCATCAATATTAAGCAGCAAGGCTGCCCCAGGGTCCTGCCAAGGCACGTTTCAAGCCTGGGCCAAGCAGTTGCCTTGGAGCGGTGCCAGGCAGTGATGCCAGAGCTCAGAGTCCCTCCAGCAGAGATCGTCTCTCTCTGCACTGCTGCTCCACCAGCACAGCCCCTGGGCAGCAGCAAGGAGGGTGAGGGCAGGAGCTGCAGCATCCAGATGGGTAACCAAAGGAGCCACGGCTCTCCTCTGCCCTGCCTGAGGAGTGTGGAGCTGACCCCATGGTTGGGAGCTGCTGGACATGAGGACCTCAGACTCAGCAGCCCACTCCAGGTCCCAGGCATGGCTCCTGCTCATACTTTCTGCTCCCTGGTAAGGGAGAGGTGGGATATGCAAACCCCAGAGCCATCCCCTTCTCCATGTTTCCTCTTGAGTCTGCCAAGAGCTTTTCCTTGAAATTCACCAGATGCAAAGCGAAGCGACAAATTCCTGCCCTGCAGCCTTTGGGTGGCACATGTCCCTGTGTTGTCACTGTGGTAAGAGACAAAATTCTGCAGCCAGCAGCAAGTGTTGAGGTCAGCCCTCTGCTCCAAAGACATGTCCCTGCCCCTTGGAGAGGCTTCCTCACCTACAACAGCCAGCAGCTGTTGAGCAGGGAGCCCACAGGGGAGGTGGCCACCCTGCTCCAGGGCAAGACACCACTCTGTTCACAGACACCTGTCTGTAGACAGCAGCACAACCACAGGGAGGAGGCCCCAGCAGAGCCACGCATCTTCCTCTGCCCAGCCAGGCACTGGGATCCAGCCCTCGCCCTGCCCATGGCCCTCCACACATCGCAGCGGCGCACCGAACCCACGGGGATGGGACAGCAGCCACCAGCCAAGACCACGGGCAACATCACGGACCAGGGGTGGGGAACTGTGGCTTTGGCCCCACCCCAGGCACAGACGGGACCCTGGCTCCTGCCGCGTCCAAGCACACGGGCGCAGCCCTGTGGCACCCCCCGGTGGCTCCAGAGCGCCCGGTTCGCCCTGTTCAGCAGCACCCAGCTCTACAGCGCCGTGACACTCCCGGCACTCCGCCCCATCCTCAAGGGCTGCCCACGCCGACAGCAGAAACCCCTCAGCTCCACCGCACCACCAGGGACCCCTCGCCCCGCAGCACCTCCAGGCCCGCAGCATCCCCCGCACTGCATCCCATCCGAACCGCACCCCCTGGGCGACAGCCCCTCACCGCCCGCCGGAGCTGCCCCAGCACCTCCTGCCCCGCAGCACCCGCAGCATCCCCCGCCGCCTCCCGGCCCCCGCACTCCCCGTCCCACAGAACCGCTGTACCGCCTCCCAGCCCGCCCCGCCGCTTGGCACCCGCAGCCCCTGCGGGCCCCCAGCCCCTCGCAGGGCCCTGCCAGCCCTGCCCGGCGCCGCCGACCTGCGCCCGCCGCCGCCCGGTGCCCGCCACCCGCCGCCTCCATGCCCGGCCCCGCCGGCCCACGGGCAGCGCCCGCGCACGGCACGCCGGGAGCGCCTTCCCCGCCGCCGGACTACAGCCCCCAGTAGGCACCGCGCCCGGGCTCCGTACGAGTAGGAGAGAGCCAATACCCGCGCCGCTTACATCGCGGCATCGCCTCCAGTCACCAATGAGGTGAGGGCTTTCTGGGGAGGCGCTGCCGGCAGCGAAGATGGCGCCCCCCGCGCGGTACTGCGTCCCCGGTGAGTGCGGCCAGGGCTCAGCGGCCGGGGCTGCCCGGGGAGGAGTACGGGCGGAGGCGCTGGGGAGGGGGCTGCCCCGGAGATGTCCAGCATTGGGCCTGCTGGGAGCGGGCGCTGTGCCCGGGGCGGTGCGGGACCCAGATGCCCTGGCAGCCCCTGAGCCCCGGTCTCGCAGGTGAGCGGCTGTGCAGCACGGAGGAGGCCACGGCTGGCAGCGGGACCTACACCCGGCACGGCTTCATCTTCTCCTCGCTGGCCGGCTGCCTGGAGCGGAGGAGCGAGGACAGCGGGGTGAGCTGCTCCTCCCTGGGGCTGGCTGCCGTGCTCCCGGGCTGCACAGCCTCGCTGGGGAGGGGGTTCCGACGGGGAATTGGACTGCGACGGGGTTCGGCCGGTGATCCTGACTTCATGTCTTGCCCCGCAGCTGCCCGTGGTGTCGGTGATCAGAGACAGCGAGTCCCAGCTCCTGCCCAACGTTGGGGCCGTGGTGACGTGCAAGGTGGGGCTCCGGAGGGCTGCGGTGGCAAACTGCCTTGGCTCTCTGCTTCATGTTGAGCTTTGCTCCTGCATATGAGGTGGGATGAAGAGACCCTAGCTCGTTAGTCCCGCCTATACAACTCCCAGCAGGGCAAAGGCAGCCCAGGGCCTCCCTTGGGTCCCTCACTTACAAAAAAAGTTGATATTGGTGTGGGGGACACTGCCCTGAGGTTGAAGTGGGTTGAGGGGAGGTTTTTCTTTGCTCTTCTTTCCAGAACTCTTTCTGGGGCAGGGAGTGTGCAGGTCAGTGCCTGGGGCAGCTCAGAGAAAGGCTGGCACAGACCAGGGATTAGTTTCCTTACATTCCTGATGGGGGGAGAGGGACTGGGGTCACAGCAGGTCTTTGCCTTATTTGAGTCCCTGGAGTTGCCCAAGTATCATCTTCCTTGCCCAGCTCGCTGCCAGGTGTCCCACCACTGCTTGGTCACAGGGAGGTGCAGTGAGACCTGAGCTCCCCCTGCAGCCCTATCCTGCCTGCTCCCTGCCCTTTCCCTGCCTGGAGGGTGCTGGCACTGATTTCCCCTTTCCTCATGGGCAGGTCTGCAGCATTAACTCTCGCTTTGCCAAGGTGCACATCCTGTACGTTGGCTCCACGCCACTGAAATCCACCTTTCGGGGGACCATACGGTAGGGAAAAGGCTGGGATCCCCCACCCTCCAGGGGGGAGAAAGGCTGTTGTGGGCAGTGCAGCTGAGTGTCCTGGCTGGACCTCTGCCCCGAGCACTGGGCAGGTGTCCAGCAAGTCCTGGCGAGCGCCCAGGGAGGCTGTGGCAGCTCCTGCCATAGGCTGTCAAGGCACCTTTGCTCTTTGGCGCTCAGATCCCTCCATCTCATTTTCAGGAGAGAAGATATCCGAGCCACAGAGAAGGATAAGGTCAGTGAGGCACTGACAGTGGTTGTTCTAATGCAGCTGCCCCTGCTTTCTGCTGGTGGGGGCTCCTGTCCTTCCTGCTAATGGTGCCCCTGTGCTGTGCGGTTTTCCCTGCTTTCTCCCATGCAGGTAGAAGTGTACAAGAGCTTCCGCCCCAGTGACATCGTCCTGGCCAAAGTTGTATCCTTCCCCCGCAGGGACAGTGGGTTGGCTCAAGCTCCCTCAGGAAAGTCTTTCCCTTAACCCTGTCCGATCAGATCTCCCTGGGGGATGCGCAGTCCAACTACCTGCTGAGCACAGCGGAGAACGAACTGGGTGTGGTGGTGGCACGCAGTGAAGCAGGTAGGGAGGGGACAGGGACATGCAGGACCCTGGCTGGGACAGTCCTGCCTCATCCCTGCCCCAGGGGCATTTGCTGTGGCTGCTTGCCTCTCCATATGGAGGAAGGCAGTTTTGGGAAGGGGAAACCCAGACCACGTGGTGTTCCTAGGGGTGCAGATGGTGCCCATCAGCTGGTGTGAAATGCAGTGCCCACGGACACACACCAAGGAGTTCCGTAAGGTGGCCCGGGTGCAGCCCCAGTTCCTGCAGACATAGCAGCGCCGGGAGTGGTGCCTGTGGGGCCAGAGCAGCCCCCAGGCTGCCACACGTCCAGCCAGGCCTTCACTGGCAGGATGGGTTTTCTACTTCTGGATAATAAATATTTTTTGAGAGCTCTGTGCTTTGCTCATTACAGCCCAGGGGGGTGGCTGGTGCTGCCTGCAGCACGCCGACACTGCTTTGGCTCCCACAGCAGAGCT
Source organism: Lophotriccus pileatus (assembly GCA_035583135.1). Taxonomy (NCBI): domain Eukaryota; kingdom Metazoa; phylum Chordata; class Aves; order Passeriformes; family Tyrannidae; genus Lophotriccus; species Lophotriccus pileatus. The sequence continues at coordinate 22,135,613 of JAWWES010000169.1, forward strand.
GTTGAGGGAACAGCTTCCACAGAACCACAGCCAGGAGCAAGCACATGTTCACTGCTGGGGAAGGGGAGCAACCCAGAGCCTTTGCTGCAGTGAGGCCAACAGCACAGAGCCCATTTGTGGCTGGGCTGTGCAGGCTCCAGGCACTTGCCTCGCCAGGTTGGTTTTCCCACACTGGAGTAAAGCCTGGAGCACAGCCTGTCTACGCACACGATAACCCCATGGTGCCACATCTTCCCAAGCCATATGTGCCCTGCCTTGCTCTGGGGATGAGGTTGTGCCACACCCAGAGCCTGAAAAACCACCACAGGGCAGGGTGTCACCCTCGGGCAGAGATTGCGGAGCTGTGCTTTGCTGTGCTCCCCAAGCCCAGAGCCCGGCACAGCAGCTGCAGCCCCATCTGCACCCAGCAGCAACTGGTGCCTCGTGCGTGCACCAGAAACATGGAGCAGGGAGCCTCACACGGCCCAGGGATGCATGGACACCTAATTATTGCGCATTACTCCTTTATTGAACTGGAACAAGACAGCTGCTATGGTTGGACAGTAACACTGACCCCGTGCAAGCCCAGGCTCACAGCACTGGCAGAAGGGGAGGCCACAGTGACAGGCCACGTACACATGTGTGGGATGGGACACAACAGCACCTGCTTTACCAGCAGAACTAGGATGGACATCAGTTGGGGGAAGTATGTGGCAGACACAGACCTCCAGGCAACAGGCTCCCTCCTCACTCTTGTCTGAAGGCAGTAAGTTAAAGCAGGGGCTGGCAGAGCTGGGCCCAGAGTCGTGATTACTGCCCTGGGGTGCTGTACCACAGGCACCAGAACACCACCTTTCCAGTGGCATCCCAGTCCCTGTGCCATGCACCCATGAGGGGACAGGGGTACCCACCTTGGTCACTGCCTGCACTGCACTTGCCTCACTGCTCCCAGGAGGACTAAATCAAGTGACAAAACTACCATAACCGGGTGACACGAGCTGCTGGGGAAGCAAAGTAGATGAGCCTGGCATGGCGAGGGATCACTCGGCCTGTCCCCCTGCAGACGGGGTCTGAGGGCTGGGACCTCGGCATGAAGAAGTGTATGGTCGCAACCTGGCAGAGCCAGGGCTCCCTTTCACACCAGACTTCCGCTCACACAGCCCTCACCCCTGGCCCCCAGGCTGTCTGCAGAAGGGAGCCGAGTCTGAGGGAATGGGCCTAATCCTCTGCAGCTCCAAGTTCCTACAACTGTGGGGGGTGTGAACAGAGGGGTTGGGGACGGCAAGGGACTCTACTACGTGCTGGCCTGCTGCCTGCCCTCACTTCTTAACCTTGCCCTGAGCAGCAACAGCCTCCATGGCCTTGCGCACTGTCTCCTCATCCCCGAGGAACTGCATGGGCTTGACAGGTTTCAGGTTCTTGTCCAGCTCATAGACGATGGGGATGCCAGTGGGCAAGTTCAGCTCCATGATGGCCTCCTCTGACATACCTGTGAACACAGCAGTGCTGTCACTCCTGGCCCTGCCCACAGTGCCAGCTGGGGAAGCAGAGAGGTCCCCATGGTGCCCTACAGGGCTGACCTACCTTCCAGGTGCTTGACAATCCCACGCAGGCTATTGCCATGGGCAGCAATAAGGACTCGCTTGCCCTCTTTGATCTGTGGAACAATTTCCTCATTCCAGAAAGGCAGAGCCCGGGCAATGGTGTCCTTCAAGCTCTCACATGTCGGCAGCTGGTCCTCCGTCAGGTCAGCGTAGCGACGGTCCTGGGAGAACAGCCACACTCATACTGCAGCCCAGTGCAGGAAAATGGTGGCAAGGCTCTTGTCCCTCCCCCAAATTCTCCATCTGAGGACCTGCTACATGTAAGTGAAGCCAGGCTTGAAAACAAGGAAGCCTTTGATGTCTGGGCTTACAATGAACCACAGTCAGGGCCATGAGTCCCCTCATGGGGAAAGTCATACCTTGCTGGCTCTGGACGAAGAGACCAGATCACAAACCCATGAATAGGTCACAGCACTAATGATAAACAGATATATTATCTCCTCTGCTTTGGATCTGTTCATGCAATGCCCAGGGGTTCAACTCCCCAGGGAGGGAGCAAGACAAACTCAGCCCAAAGCCAACCACCACCACACACAACAGCCCAGGCTACTGCAGCAGAAACAGAGATCCTATAGAGGAAGCCAGGCCACCACAATGCAGGTGACTTGTAGGAGCCTCTCTGCAAGGGACAAAGAGCAATGAGTCTTACCTTTGCAATGGTGCTGTAGAAGGGGTGGTCAGACTGCATGGGAGGTGGAGGGATGTCGTAGGAGCGCCTCCAGATCTTCACCTGTGCCTCGCCATGCTTCGCCGCTGTCTCAGCCTTGTTCAAACCCGTCAGAGCCCCGTAGTGCCTCTCGTTCAGGCGCCAGGTCCGGATAACAGGTAACCACATCTGATCAATGGCATCCAGGACGGTCCAGAGAGTACGGATGGCCCGTTTCTGCACCGAGGTGAAGCAGATGTCGAACTCATATCCGGCATCTAGAAAAGATGGGGGAAGGGGTGGGGGGGAAGACCGGGGAGGTGAGTGCCGGCCCTTACGCAACCGGTGAAAGGCCAAGGGCGGCGTCCTCGCCCTTACGGGAACGGCAGCGGTCAGGACGCGACCGGCACCGGAGAACCAACTCACTGCGGCGCCGGCGGCTCTCCCCGCCGTACCGAAACCCCAACCTCACAACGGAGGCCATTCCCGGGCATCGAACAGCCTCCAACCCGCCCCCATTAGGTTCGAGGTGGCCGCACCAGCCTGCAACGTTCCCCCCCCACACACCTCCGCGACTCCCGCCTTGGCCGACTCCCCCTCCCCCCTTCTCCCCCTCCTTTCACCGGTCACGGGTACCTCGGAGGGCTTCGCCGCCGCGCCGCGCCTCTTGCTGCCCAGCGGGGCTGAGGTCGGCGTCGTACCAGCCGCTGAAGCGGTTCTCGAGGTTCCAGGCGCTCTCGCCGTGGCGGACGAGGACGAGCCGGTACGCGGCGGCCATGGCGGGCTGAGGGACCGGCGCGCGCTGCTCCTCGCGCTGCTCCTCGCGCCGCTACCACGCGCAACTGACGCCCCCGCGCTGCCCCGCCCCGCCCCGCGCGGCGCCGCGGGGGGGAGCGCATGCGCAGAGCGGGCGCCGGGAGGAGGCGCACGTAGCGCATGGCGGGGCCGCGAAGGGCGGTGCGACCTTCAGGGCGTGACGTCACCGTGACGTAATCCATGCCCCTCCTCCGCGGCTACGGGCGCACTCTGGACAGTTCCACAAGAGTGCGGCCCCGACACGGGCGTGTCTGACTGCCGACGGCTGCCCCTGCGCCCCCCGGGTCTCCTATCCCAGCCCCGTCACCGCCCTATGTCCGCCCCGCTGAGTGGTGGCTTGCCCTGAGGGCTGCCCTCACTCAAGATGGCGGCAGGCGCCGGAAGCGGAAGGGGCGGCAGCGGAGCGGGAGCACGTGGAGCCGGGCCCAGCATGGCGCGGAGCGGGAGGCTGCGGTCGGGAGCCGCGGCCAAGCTCAAGCGGTGGCGGAAGGGTCACAGCAGTGACTGCAACCCCGAGACCCGCCAGCACCGCCTGGCCGCCCGGAGCCGCTTCTGCAGCCGGCCCGCGGGTAAGCACAGGGGCGGACGGGGCGGCAGGGCCCCGGGGCGAGGAGCTTCCTACCTGTGCCCAGCTCTCCCCGGCGGGGTGCAGGGGCGCGGGGGCGGGCTGCGGGGTGAGCATGGGATCCTCTGAGAGCCGGAGCGGGGACTGGAGGGCCCAGAGCCGCTGACAGCCCCGGGGGAGGCGGAGGCAGCAAACGGGGGAGGAGGACACAAGTGTGTTCTCGTTATCGTCACCGTGGCACCGGGCCTGAGGAGTGGAACGGGGCACCGCCTGCTGCAGAGCTTACGAGGCTCCCCAAAGCCCCTGGCCACACTTGTAAGCGCTGCTGTGGTGTCTGGTGCGGTGAGTGACGTGACTCTCTTTCATGACGGGGAAAGCATACCGAAGTCTGCCAGGCACTGCGAGAGCCCTGGCTGCTGCTGGCCAAGATCTTTCTCCTGCACGTGAAGAAACAAGTCTTGCAGCACATACTATTCTCTTGCAGCTGGCTGCAGTCTGTTGCTCAGAGGGACATGCAATGTGTGTTGGGCTTGTCTGGTTGTCATGGCTCCACGTGGAAAATGTGTAGGGCAGAGTACAAGAAGCACCTCAGTGTTAAAGCCTTGGCACACCAGGAGGTTTGTGTAGACATGATGCTCTCCTCCATCCCAGGAGGCGGCTGGACTGTGCTCTGGTCTGTTTTCACAGGAATGAGGAGCTCTTTCTAGTTATTACTGTGTTTTCTCTCCCAATGGCATGCAGGAGCACTGGTGTCCCACATGCTGGAGATGAGCTCCAGCCAAGCCAGTCTGTTTGGGAGGAGAGAGGAGGGGAGCATGGGGGGTCTCAGAGTGGGTGTGGAGCAAAACGAGTTTGCAGGTCTGACATGTCTCACCCCCCCCAGAGAAAAGCAACTTGACGGTGGATGCGGTGAAGCTGCACAATGAGCTGCAGTCGGGGTCCCTGCGCCTGGGGCGGGCAAGCGACAGCGCTCAGCTCCACATGGAGGAGGATGACACTGCGGAGGTGGCCACGGAGAAGTCCTCTGGCACCTTCCTGAGCGGGCTGAGCGACTGCACCAACGTCACCTTCAGCAAGGTGCAGCGCTTCTGGGAGTCCAACTCCGCCGCTCACAAAGAGGTAGGGGCAGGAGCAGGGCTTGGGGAAGAGGGTGTCTAGTAAGGGTGGCTCAATCCAGGTGTGAGGCTGAGGAGCACTGACCTGCTGTGGTCGCTTCTCACAGATCTGTGCCGTGCTGGCAGCTGTGACAGAGGTGATCCGCTCCCGGGGGGGAAAGGAGAGTGAGACCGAGTACTTTGCTGCACTGGTGAGTGATGGCCATGGGAAGGAGGCACAGGGGGAGCTGCTGTTGGCAGCGAGGGTGGGCTCTCAGGAGGGTTGGTGGAGGAAGGTTCTGTGCTGGTAGCCAAGGCCCCAAGTGTCTTTCTTCAGCAGAGATGCTGTTGGGCTGCTTTTAGTTTCTCTGCCCCCTCCCCTGGGGTTGGTCTGATGTGAATCCTCAATCCCCCTTACTTACCCATCCTTTGTTCTCAGATGACCACGCTGGAGGCAGTGGAGTCCCCCGAGTCGCTGTCTGCTGTCGCCTACCTACTTAACCTTGTCCTAAAGCGGTGAGTGGCTGACAGAGCAGTGGGAAGAGCTACAGACCCCATCTTGGAAGAGGGACTGGTGCTGTCCTACCTCCTCAGGCTGAGGAAAGGACCTAACCAGGGCGAGCTGGTGATGCAGTTCCCTGTGTGACTGCCACCAGCTCCTCACCCCACTGACATGCCTCCTTCTCCTGGCAGGGTCCCGAGCCCTGTTCTTATTAAAAAGTTCTCAGATGCCTCAAAAGCCTTCATGAGTATCGTGTCCTCGCAGGCCTGCAGCAGCTCCACCTCTGCCCTGCGTTGGGTGAGTAGCCAAGGGGCAGCCAGCTCTGTGTCAGCTCTGCCCAGGGGTCTGCTGAGAGCTGTGGTCAAGCCTGCTGCTGTAGAGTGGTGCTGGGTGCTCAGCCTGAGGCCCTTCCAGTGAGCAGGGGTTTCTCTGTGGGGTGACGCTAATGCCTCTGCTGCTGTCTTGTCGTAGGTTCTCTCTTGCCTGGCCACGCTGCTGCGGAAGCAGGACCTGGCAGCCTGGAGCTACCCTGTCACCCTCCAGGTCTATCATGGCTTGCTGAGTTTCTGTGTCCATACTAAGCCCAAGGTGAGCCCAGTGCTGACAGAAAATGACGCTGCTTTTGCATCATGTTTCTGGGGCTGGCTCTGCCTCCCAGGTCTGTAGCCTCTACTCACCTGTGTTCTTCTTCCCCCAGGTGCGAAAAGCAGCCCAGTACGGCGTGTGCTCTGTCTTGAGGGGCAGCGAGTTCATGTGTGGTGATGCAGCCCCTGAGAATCACCCCGCAGCACCCTCCACTGCCAAGTTCTGTGTGCAGGAGGTTGAAAAAGCTGGAGGTGTGGGGCACTGGAGTTTGGGGTCTGCAGCTGAGTTTGGGGGACTCTGCCACTGTGGTAGAATAAGGACTTGAAGGGAAGAGGGGAGGGTGCAGCATCCTGGATTGCTTGAAAGTGTGTGAGACACCTCTGGGGCACCTAAGGTGTTTTGAAGGGTCCTCAGCTGTTCAGCCATCAGCTCTGCTGCTCTCAGGAGTCATGGGAGTGTTCACAATGGCTCTATGGGTCAACCCCAATGCTGTCACAGGCCCTTTGCTGTGAGGTGCCCCAGGCTCAGAGGTTGCTCTGCTCACACAGGTGCCAAGGAGGCCACCACTACTCTGCATGTCCTTGCCCTGCTGCGGGATGTACTGCCGTGCTTTCCTGCAGCCATGGTGAAGACCTGCTGTGAGACCTTGCTCCGTGTCATGACACTCAGCCACGTGGTGAGTATTCCCGCTTCAGGGATAGCAAGGGCAGACCCTTTCCTCATTGGCTGCAGTCTGGAAGGGATCAAACTCCCTTGGCTGCCCGCTGGGAGTGTGAAAATGCAGGATGCAAACATGGAGGAGCCCACGGCAGCTGGTCCTTGCTGGCCTGACTGCTGTGGAACAGAGAGGCTGTGTACATGGGTCACAGTTACAGCAGTGTTGGGTTTCTCAGGCCAGAGTCTGCTTTGGAGTGGGGGGACAGTGGGTGCAAAGCAGAGCCCTTCTCCTGATATTGTGTCCTTTGCAGCTGGTGACAGCGTGTGCCATGCAAGCCTTCCACAGCCTCTTCAGTGCCCAGGCCAGCGTGGCCTGCCTGCCAGCCGAGCTCAATGCCCAGATCATCACTGTGAGTGTAGAGTGCCAGTGTGAGAGGGGACAGAACTGGCAGTGCCATGCCACCCACCTTATCTTCTGCTTTCCCAGGCCCTCTATGACTACGTGCCTAGCACAAGTGACCTGCAGCCGCTGCTGACCTGGCTGTCCACCATGGAGCGGGCGCACATCAACCTGGGCAGGTGTGGGCAGGGGCCATGACTGGACAGGGGGAGAGGCAGCTGCTTGATCTCTCACCTGACCTGTCTCTCCTCTCCAGGCTGCAGAAGGACCTGTGCTGGGCTCACCTGCCCCGGCTCTTCTCTGCTGCCATGAACTGCTTCCTCTCCCCACACTCCCAAGTGGTGTCGGCAGCAGCGCAGACCCTGGAGGTACCACGCACAGGCGCCTCTGCTCGTTTGGCTGCCCTGTACCTTGTGGGAGGCTCTGCTGAGGGCTTTGGGGTTTGCCAGGGAGTGGTGTGCCCCTCTGTGTCTGCCAGGCTGAGGGCTCCATGGTCCATGGCTATCCCATTTTCTGTTTGTCCTTGCAGACCCTCCTGAGTGAGTGCATTGCTCCCCATATGGAGGACCTGGGCACTGTTTCTGCATCTGCCCCAGCCCCTGCTGCCTACTTGTGCAAGATGTTCAAGTGAGGAGTGGTGGTGTGGGAGAAGTTGTCCCCATGAGACTGGCTGAGCTCTGACCAGTATCTGCCTCGTCCCCAGTGGGGTCTGGCAGGTCTGGTGGGCACCCCGATCACTACCAGCATGACTATCTCCTCTCTCCTCCCCAGATCAGTGGAGGAAGGGCTGACATACCGCTTCCATGCAGCATGGGATGAGGTGCTGCGCGTGCTGGAGGTCTTCTTTGAGACGTGTGGGAAGCAGTGCCATCCCATCATGAGGAAGGTGAGCCAGTCTGGGAGAGTACAGACTCATTCACGGAGAGTGGGGTGGCTGCACTGCTGTCCAGGCTGTGTTACCCTCTCCAGCTGTGGAGCAGAGCTGTGCTAGTCCCTGCTGTCCTGCCCGTATGTGGGCAGAGCGTACACAGCTCTGGGACTCAGCACTGGGATGTGCAGGGCAGTTGGCATCCCACGGCAGGCACGTGCCAGACCTGCCGCCATGGCTCCTCTGAGACTGTCCTGCCTTGTCCTGGCAGTGTCTCCGGTCCCTGTGTGACCTGCGTCTCTCCCCACACTTTCCCTACACCGCTGAAGTGGACCAAGCAGTGGGGGCTGCTGTGAGCACCATGGGCCCCGAGGTGCTGCTGGAAGCCGTGCCCCTGGAGATTGATGGCAAGGAGTGAGTATAGTCACGGGGTAGCAATTTTGCAGCTGTTCATTACATTCCCATTTAGTCCTTGTGCAGTGCTGGAGGTGTTTGGCTGCCGAGCCTACCTGTGCCCAACTCTGGGGCTGGGTGGAAGTGCCCTGGTGTCCAGGGGCTGATGCCAGCAGTGCCCCATGCTCCCCTGACCCATGCCTTCTCTCCCCAGGGAGACGCTGGATTTCCCCCGCAGCTGGCTCCTGCCAGTGCTGCGGGACTATGTGCAGGGAACGCGGCTTGGCTTCTTCACCAGCTACTTCTTGCCTTTGGCAGCCGCCCTGAAAAACAGAGGTGAGCAGAGTGGCACAGCCAGCAGGCCAGGGTGTTCCGTGGGACCTCCATTCCCTTCCCTGGAGTGGCGGCAAGGCTTTTCAACATCTGCTGTTCCACACATCTCTCTTTCTCTTCTGTAGCCCAGGAGTTTACCCAGGCTGGGAAGAGTGTGGAGGCCAAGCTCTACGACACACTGCAGTGGCAGGTAACAAGGATTGCCCAGGAACACTGCTATGATGAACCCATGCCAGGCTGGGGAGCTGTGACTTGGTGAAGACTGCTGGTCTGCTTTGCCTTCCAGGTTTGGACTCTGCTGCCTGGCTTCTGCACCCACCCCACAGATGTGCTGACGGCCTTCAAGGGGCTGGCCCGCACCCTGGGCATGGCCATCAGCGAGCGCCCAGACCTCCGCCCCACCGTGTGCCAGGCCTTGCGCACCCTCATCCACAAAGGCTGCGAGACAGGTTGGGGGGAGATGGACCCTCCTGGTTGGTCCCTGTTCCCTGCAGTGACCCAGGGAAGGGACATGCTGATCCGTACCTCCCTGTTATCCTCTCCCTAGATGCGGAGCGGGCAGAAGTGGGTCGCTTTGCCAAAAATTTCCTGCCTATCCTGTTCAATGTGTACAGCCAACCTGAGGAGGATGGGGGCAGCAGTGCTCAGCGCCGTTCTGTGCTGGACACTGTCCGTGCTTACCTGACTATCACCGACTCCCAGGTGAGGGGGCCAAGCTGTGCTGGCTTGAGCCAGCATCTCCCAGCCAGATCCAGTCTGATGGGGCTTATTGGAGAGAAGAGAAAAAAAGACATTGAGCAGAGAGCAGCCCTTCCTGCCACTGTGGGGAGGGTACCCTTTCCAGCCAGAGGTCTGGGTTTTTCCAATTTTTAAGCCAGATCTGGTGTATCATGCACAAACTTCTTCACAATTTGTCCATCTCTTTGGACCTACTGGTGCTTCTTGTCTCCACAAAATCCTGGGGCAAGGTGTTTGCCAGGTGGATTGCAAACTCCTGTAAAAGCACTTCCTTTGGTCAGTTCTGATCGTGCTCTGTGCCTGCCCTGCAGATGGTGTGTGGATTCCTGGAGAAAGCCAGTGCGAAGCTGACCAGTCCTGAGAGCTCCGAGTTTGCCAGGTAATGCCCAGGGGATGATGCTAAAGGGTAAAACTCCTGGTGTGCTCCTGGAAAGCAGGGCTAGGGCACTGTCCTATGTGGGCTTTGCCACTTCTGTCCATTTGATGAGATTCAGAGCCAGAGTCCCAGATTGGTCAGGTAGTGTTAGTGATGCCAGAGTTAATCGCCTGCGTGTTCTTGTCTGCTGTAGACTCTCCATCCTGGATCTAGTGGTGGCAATGGCACCCTACGCTAATGAGCAGTCCCTGGACTCCCTGTACCACACCATCCAGCCTTCCCTCCAGGTCAGTTGGCCCCCAGCCGTGACCGGTGCAGGGGGTGTGGCAGGGAACCTGCTTGCTGCCTGCTTGGACCCACTTTCTGTGGGGCTGAACAGCTGCCATAGTCTCTGCTGGGTGGTGTGGGGTACTGCAGGGGTGCCTTCAGACACTGTGGTGAGGGGCTGCCTTTACAGTGTGAGCTTGTTGGCTGTCCCTGCAGAGCAAAGAGCGCAGCGTGCAGAAGAAGGCATACCGTGTGCTGGAGGAGGTGTGCGCCGCTCCCCACGCTCCCTGCCAGGCCTTTGTCCACTCCCACCTGCAGGACCTGCAGACAGCACTGCTGGACTCGCTCAAGAGCGCAGCATCCCCAGCCAAGAGGGTGAGAGCAAGGGTTCAGTAGTGGAGATCAGCCTCTGCTGGGAGGGATGGAGTGGAGTGGGTAGCCATGTGTGTGTCCCTGGGTGTAATGGTGCTGGGCTGTTTCTTTCCCCAGCCCCGGCTGAAATGCTTGTTCCACATCGTGAAGCAGCTTTCTGCAGAGCATGAGCCTTTCGTCACTGCCCTGGTCCCAGAGGTGAGCATGGTCCTGGGAAGTGCCCAGCTGTTTCTGGCTGTGGTATGACAAGCCTGTGTGCCTCCAGGTCATCCTATGCACCAAGGAGGTGTCAGTGGGGGCCCGCAAGAATGCCTTCATGCTGCTTGTGGAGATGGGGCATGCCTTCATCCGCTTTGGACCCAGCCCTGAAGGTGAGCTCCTGTCCCACTTGCTCAGTCCCACGGCTGCTCTGGCCCCAGGGATATCAGACCCATGGCCAGCATCCTGCTGAAATGGTCCGAGGATGCTGCTGGTCACAGAGTGAACTGGGGCTTGAGTCACCCCCCTCTTGCAGAGGCCATGCAGCGGTTCCTGCTCCTGATCTACGTGGGGCTCACTGGCTCAGTCACCATGATCAGCTGCACTGTGCTGGCATTGACCCGCCTGTTCTTCGAGTTCAAAGGTGAGCAGGGGGCCTGTGGGGGCAAGGCAGAGCGCTCTGGCAAAGGCAGGTGCTGGAAGCAAGCCGGCTGTGGCTGAGTCCCACCATGGTTGCAGATCACCTGGAGTTCAGTGTGGTGGAGCAGCTCCTGCAGAACATCTGCCTGCTGCTGGCCTCCCGCACGCGGGATGTGGTGAAGGCAGCCCTGGGCTTCCTCAAGGTCACACTACTGCTGGTGGACACCAAGCTGCTGGCCAAGCATGTGCAGGCGATGGTGAGATCCCACACGGGGTGCCTTGAGGAGGGTGGTAGGACAGAGCTGGGGCTACCATGGCCAGCTGGGGGCATCTCCAGCTGTACCCTGCTTCTGCTGGAGAGCCAAGGGAGCAATTTTGATCTTGGTGGCTGAGATGGTAGTAAGGAAGTCTCTCTCCTGAATGCTGACATGTCAGAGAACTCCTGTGAACCAGCCCTGCCAAGTAGGGAGACCTCCCCATGACCCTGCCTGGAATGGGCATGGGGCAATGGCAGCAGGGTGAGCAAGGTGGCCATGCAGATGAAGGGTGGGAGGTTGGTGCCCAATGCAAGGGTGCTTGGGTCTTGAGGGTCTCTGTCCTGGCAGCTGGAGGCTGTGGGGAACCTTTCAGATGACATGAGGCGCCACTTTCGTATGAAGCTGCGAAACCTCTTCATCAAGTTCATCCGCAAGTTTGGGTAAGCTGGGGTCTCCTGGGGTGGCGAGGAAGCTCTCCGGGAAGCGGTGCGGGAGAAGGTGGGTGCTCACTGCTCTCTGTGTGCTCCTCAGGTTCGAGCTAGTGAAGGGGCTGCTGCCATCTGAGTACCATAAGGTGCTGGTGAACATCCGCAAGGCAGAAGCCCGGAACCGCAAACAGCGCGCCCTTAAGCGGGCGGCTGCAGATACGGATGAGGAGGAGGCACCACCAGCACAGCCCAAAGGAGACAGGTGAAGATGGGCTGGGGGTGAAGAAGGAGCAGCCACCACAGAGGACTTGGTGCTGGATCTGCTCAGTTCGTGCCTCTACAGATGCTGGAGACATCTCTGAGGCTGCTGTGTGTTGTGGGGCAGGCTGCACCCCTAGGCTTGTTCTATTTCCATCATCCTCTCTGTCTTTTGACAGCATGGAAGAGATCCTAGCTGACTCGGAGGACGAGGAGGAGGAAGAGGAGGAACGGCATCGGAATAAGGAACGGAGGAAGCAAGCACGGCAGAAGGGCCAGGCCTGGTTGAAGGAAGGGGAAGAGGATGAGCCCCTCAACTTCCTGGACCCCAACGTGTCCCAGAGGGTGCTGGGTAAGGAGTGAAGCTTCTGATGGGTGGGATGGGAGGGGATGGATGGGGCAGGGACTGATGTGGTGCACAGGGGTCCTGGGGGTACAGGTGTCCCCCAGGAGTGGGTCCCTCCCCAGGCCCTGAGCCATCTCTTTGTGAGCAGCCACCAAGCCAGGCCCCAAGCGGTCCAGAGGAGTGAGCCACGACTTCCAGATGTCTGAGGATGGACGCCTGATCATCCATGAAGAGGAGGAGGAGGTGGATGATGATGAAGCCAGAGGTACTGCCTGGGCTGTCAGGGGCCACACTAGACTTTTTCTGGACTTCTGAATGGTTTTGTTCCTGCTATCTGCTTGTGGGATTTTGGGGGCATATGGGTGAAGGTGACAGGAGTGGGTACAGCCTTGTACACCCAGTGGCTCTCTTCTGGGCCATTGCTCAGGAGAGACAGCCCCCTCCATCATCAGGAGGGGGTTGGAGGGGACAAAGCCACCAGTACTGATTCAGCAGGGGCACCCTGCTACTGCAGCTCCCTCCAGGGGCTAGCATGGTACTGGAGCTGTCCCAGATACCAGGTTGGTGCCCGTATCCTGCACTGACCCTCTTGTCCTGTGCCATAGGAACAGACGAGGAGATGGCAGATGTGCTGCAAGATGTGGGTCTCCGCAGTGTGAGTACAGGGCTTGTGGTGCTGAGGAGATGCTGGGGGAACTCGGCTGTGCCAAACCACTGCCTGTGCCATGGCAGCCACAGCTGTGCCCAAGAGGCCAGTGGTGACACCAGGCAAGCATCAGCTGCTTGGAGGGGGGTGCAAGAGGTTGTCTGAGATAGGGATGTGCTGTCTGGAAGGTCTCTGGGTGCCTGTGGGAGGAAGAAGGAGGTTGGGGGTATGTGAGAAGGCAGAACTGTAAGGACAAGCCAGCTGCAGCGTTTCTGCTGCTTGCTTCTGCAGAAGAAAAACCAGAAGCGTCGGTTCAGAGAGGAGCCAGATGATGAGGAAGCCGAGGCTGGAACCTACTCTCAGTACAGAGGTAAGTTCTCTGCCTGTGCCCGGGCTAGCCCAGAGGGCAAGAATCTTGTACCCATCTGTGTTGCTGCAAGACAACTGGAGCAGAGATCACAGAATGGGTTGGGTTGGAAGGGACCACAGGATGACACAGTATGTCATCTAGTCCAACCTCTCTGCTCAAACAGGGTCATACTAGAGCACATTGCACAGGATTGCATCCACATGGTTCTGGAATATCTCCAGTGAGGGAAACTCCACAACCTCCCTGAACTGAGCAGGGGGAGCCCTGGACCGCCTTCCAACACATTCTTTGTTTTCTAGCTGGAGGCTTTGGGATCCACCGTCCACTGAACAAGGAGCCAGCCTTCGGTGCAGAGTACAGATCCAAGGTGAGGGACCCAGGGAGTTGCAGGGTTTGGGTGGGGGGATACCTGAGGCTTTGCTGGGGAAGGAAGCATGATTTGTTTGTTGGGAGTCTGGTTCTGTAGCACCAAGGGGATCTCTCTGGAAGGGGATCTCTGCTCCAAGAGGAGTTGCCAGACACTCAGTATCTCTGAACATTGCCAGCCCGTCTTGGAGTTCCTGTACTGCCCTTGCTGTGGACAGTTCCTGCTCAGTGCTCAAAGCGGGTGTCTGTAGCATCGTATGGGTGATGACAGCTCAGCTGGCACCTGACTGCATCATAGTCTTTGGGATGGCCAGGTGGCAGGGTTGCACCAGAACAGGACATTTGCATCTCCCCTGGTGCTGCATCTTCTCACATGTCACTGTGTCCCACAGAAAGGTAAAGGCGACGTGAAGAAGAAGGGCCAGCTCGACCCCTATGCCTACATCCCCTTGAACAGAGCTAAACTCAACAGAAGGTGAGGCTAACCAGGAAGGGCACAGGGATGGGAACAGGTTTGCTTTTTGTTGCTATGGTTTTTTGATGGGTTTGGGAACTCCCTGTCATCCTCTGTGCCACTCCTTGCAGAGCCTGGAGCATCCCTGTGCATTAGGTGTGCCCAGTGCCTGCACCAACCCAATCTTCTGCTCCTTGCTCCCTCCAGGAAGCGGGCAAAAATGCAGGGCCAGTTCAAGGGTCTTATGAAGGGAGCCCAGCGTGGCGCCAAGGCCGGCCGCAGGAACCGTGTGAAGTCCCAGCGCTCCTGAGGAGCCTCAGGTGCTTGACCTACCCCTACCCAAGTACAGACAACACTCTGTGGCCTCTGGAGGACGGGAGATTTGTGAGTGGAGCAGCCAGGACTCCTCTGCAGGTGACCTGCATTTGTTTAAGACTCCCTGGGAGGCCACTCCATCATGTTATGGACTGATGACCCAAGCCATGCTTTCCTGTGCTGGAGGATGTGCTGGGTTGCCTGGTGCAGATGTGCGTGTGAGAGGAAGTAATCTGTAAAGAATTCTCTATATTGATAAATACCCACTGTTCCTACCCAGCCCAGATTCCTCTTCTCCTTCTCTTCAGAGCTGTGCACACCTGTGCTCTGCCTGCTGTCTTGGTGCAGTGGGTTCTTCTGCTTCTGCAGCACTGAATCCCATGGGGCTCACACCAGCGTCAGCCTAGGACCTGGAGCCAAAGCCCTCTTCCCCACACTGGGCTTGCCTGGGAGGTGCCAGAAGCAGTCCTTGGCACAGAACAGTGGGTCAGTGCCTGTGCCCTGTGCCCTCCTGGCACACATGCCAGTTGTGGCTGGGGCATGGAGTTGGCCAAAGAATGAAACCAGAGAGGGTGAAGTCCTTTGCTTACATCCAGCTTTCTTTTACAAACTCCCTCTTGGCAGGATCTTCTGCCTAAAACCGTGGCCAGGGAATCTGTGCCATTTGGCTGCCAATGTTTTCTCTTCTGCCTCAGCTTTTCCCATGTCAGCCATGCGTGATAGTGGGGCAGGAACACTTCACTGCAGATTTCTTCAAATTGGATGGAAAACTGCTACAGCGAACTTCCACGTCTTGCCATTTGTTTTACATGTAAGAGCTGAGAAGCCCTTTCCTCTGCTCTGACCACTCCTGCCAGCTAGATCTGAGCAGTGCAAATAATCCTGGACCTTCTTAGCTGCTCAGCCCTCTCACATTGCACTGAGCATTTTGTTTGGCCCAGCTACGTCTGCACTGAGCCCAGAAGATGCTGTTGGCCAAGGTTGCTGAAGAGAATGGAGCTGGGGGTAGTGGATACGGGTCCCGTTGCTTGCACTACAAGGAACATGTGCTGGCTTTCCTTTCCTCTTCCATATTAAAAAGCCTTCAACCCTTTGTAATTTCCTTGTGGCAGCTTACATGCTGGAATTGCAACGCTTCTCAGTTCTCTAATAAGCTAAAGGGATTGTGCTTGTTCAGCCTCTTACTGCAGGCTTCTTCCTGGAGGCTGCAAATCCAGTTTTGTGGCTTTCTTATGTGCTGGGTTTTTTTCTTTTCTTTTTTTTCAAGATCCTTTTAAAAGCCTGGAGATGGAGGAGGAGCTCTTGACTGATATTGGTCCTGCCTTGTCAGGAGTATTGTCCCCTTCATGCTTTCCCACCCAGGGATCTCACTTGGACCCTTGAGCCCCAGGACCATGTTGAGATGCTGCTGCTCTAATCCTGCCAGAAGGGAGCTCACAGCCTGGCCTGCGGGACAGGTGTCTCCAGCAGCACCTCCTGACCATATTCAGTCAACTGGAGCTACATCCATCTTCCTGTGGTGCCTGCAGCCTAGGCCTGATGCCCTCCCTCCCCCTGCAGGACAGGGGCAGACAGGAAGCAGTCACCTTCTGAGCCTCCCACACCTGTGACCTGTGGCTCCAGGCCCACCAGAGCGATGTCTTCCTGCTTTCTCTTCTCTCCTTGGAGACTGCCTGGAGAAGGCTGTAGCTAATTCATTTAAGAGCTCCAGATTACTCACTGTATTGTTCTTCATTTGCATGTTGTTGCTTAAATTAGTGCATGCCTGCCTGGAACAGAAGAGTTTCATTAGCACAGAGGATGGTGTTCGCCTGAGCTGGTGTCCAGAGAACAGATTCTTCTGCAACAACATCTTGTTAATCAGCTAATTAATCATGTAACACAATGGAAACTCTCGGAGAGGAGACGTCATCGTGCCTGGGAAGGCTGGCTGCGAGTCAAGCCTGCTCCCCACCAGCAGCTATCCCTGGCAGGGAGCAGAGCTGTGCCTTGCAGGTCCTCAGGAGCCTGAGCACAACTCTCTGTTATGGGGCAGGGTGAGGGGTGATGTGGGTCCTGCCTCCAGCAACTACCTGCCACAAATATTTCACAGTTACTCACAGAGAAGCACAAGAGGGGGACCTAGAGTGATGCCTGGCTTTTGCTGCTCAAGCTGGGAGGTGGCTGAAAGCTATTTCTGCACCCAGCATGCCATTAAACCATGCAGCTCCTTTCCACAGGCTACAGCAGGCACCAACAGTGTACCAGTGTCGAGCTACACGTGTGCAAGACGTTGTTACAAAGGGCTCTTACCCTGCAGATACCAGCTGCAAATTGGGAGTTTTCCACGTTGTGGGCTGCAGGTGTGCTGAGCACCCTTGAGAAGAGGCTGGCAGGACTAACAGGCTGGGTGGCCCTTGTACTGGCTGGGGTAGTTACTGATACCCACCCTGAGTCTTAAGGCTCAAAATGAGGAAGAAGATGAAAACATCACTGTGTCCTTACCCTACAAGCTGTCTCCTTGATGGTATGTCCATGGTAGTATGCCTCTCATAGGGACAGATGTGGCCATGCAACATGCAGATGTACCACCACCTCCCCCAAGCACACTGCAGCACGTTTTTGGGTTCCCCATTTCAGAGGTGGGATCTGTCACACGCCAAGGTGCAGGGATGGGAAAACCCTTCCGGGAACAGCAGAACTTCGGTGTTTAAGCTGAAATGACTGGCAGCAAGATAATTAAGTGTGGTTTAAAATGTCAAGGGACCGCTCTAGTCAATTAAAAAAATACTAGATTAGTTCCTGGTCCCCTTAGCACTTCGATCTACAGTTTCACTTGTTTTTAAGTTGTCTATCTTCCCATGTTTGCTGCCTGAACACTGAGTGCAGCAAGTGTGCAGGGACACAGGGACCCTGGCTAGGGGCAAGGCAGGTATTTCCACCCACAAAGGAAAAAAAAAGAGGGAGTAAAACTGCTCTTCTAGCACCTATGTTCTCTGATTTCTCCGTGATGAAGAGCAAGTTGTGAGTTGGGGGTTATGGTGTAACTATGCTATTTGGAAGACTTGGCACGGGCTCTGCAGGCTCGGGGCACGTCAGCCGCACTGTAAGTTTCACTGCAATTAAAGGTGGTGGTTTCTGCTCTGTGAGCGCTCGGTGAGAGGCTCAGGGGGCCGGGGCGCTCCCGGCCTTACACCGCCGGCCTGCAACTCCCAGCACGCCGCGCGCGGCACGGGCGGCCGTTTTCCCCGCCGTGCGCGCGGATCGGCCGTTGCCCGTTCGAACCGGCCAATCGCGGCGGGGCGGTGCCGGCCGTAGCCAATGGCGCCGCGTGCCGCTAGAGGGGCGGGGCCGAGGGGGAGGCGCGGCGGACCAATGGGCAGGCGGAGCGGCAGGTATGAGATGGCGGCCGGAGCACCGGCGCCCGGCGGCGGCGGCAGGTAGGAACGGGACCCCGGGCACCGGCACCTCTTCGCCTCCTCCCGGGGCGGCGGCGGGCTCTCCTCAGCCGCTCGCCGCCGTGTTACGGGTCGGGCGCCCCGCAGCAACCGCTGGGCAGGCGCCGGCCGGTGCGCCTCGGCCCGCCCATTGCGGCGCTGCCCGTGCGAGCCGCGCTGTCGCCGTCCCCGCTGCCGCGCCGCCCGCGGGGCCCCGGCACCTTAACGGAGCTGTCGCGGGCCGGGGGCGGCGGCG
>JAWWES010000169.1:22153637-22368371 GCA_035583135.1 Lophotriccus pileatus
AACGGAGCTGTCGCTGCCCGGCGGCTCCGGAGCTCGGCCGACCCGCCGGGCAGCTCCGCGAGTGTCGCGGTAGGACCGTGTGTCCCTGCGGTGCCCGTGTCCCCGCGGGCTGCGCGGAGCAGGAGCGCTCCCCCCAGCATCCCGGTGCTGCATTGCGGGAAAGCGCCGCCCGCTCCGCTGCAAGGGCAGAGATCCCTCTCCAGCCGCCCTCCACGGGCAGGGGGTGTTCCCTCGGGAGGGTGGCCGGGCGCCGTGCCCGCCGTGCAGCTCTGCCCTGCCCCGGGGCACCGCCGTGCTGCGGCCGGCCCGTCCCGTCCCTCCTGCAGCCGCAGAGCGGGCGCCGAGCTCTCGGCAGTTGCAGGGTTTGGTAGGGTGATGGCACTGTATAGACTCGCTTCGCATCCAGCTCTCCTTCTCCTTTGCTTTGTGCACTCTGCGTGCGTTATTCCGCCTTTCGAAATACACAAACGATGTCAGCTTCACATAACGCACCTTTAGCGGGTACTTTTGGATGCATAACCATTCTCGGTGACTGCTGGTGATAAAACAGCGGAGACTGCGTGAGCACCTCTCTGGAACAGTGTTGTCGGATGACTGATAAAAAGCTGCATCATCTCTTCCTTTTTTTCTTTTTTTCTTTCTTTTTTTTTTTTTCCCCTGCATGTGTGGTGTGGAGCTGCAAACTGCGTATCACTTGAATGGCAATTCTTGTGGGTAAATAAATACATGCAGTTGAGGGCTGATGCCTCATACCCACCTTGATTCATGGTGGTGCTGTCCTATTCTCTGCTGAGTGGGGCCCATCCTGACGGCACTGCAGTGGTGCCTGAGTTGCCCTGGAAGGAGAGATGAAGAGATGGTGCTCACTGCAGCATGTTTGAGCAGAGAGTGCCTGAAATGCTGGACCTGGTAAAGGGAGGAGTATGCTCTATGCAGCTAATACTTAAAATGCCCTTTTGGATAAAGCATTTTAAACGTGGCCTGGATCATCCCAAATAGGTGAATTTATTTTTTTAAGCTGGCAGTTGTTCTTAGGATGTACTCCCCCCACTCTCTACTCTCCCCCCCACCAAGCGAGCGATTGTGTTAAAGCCAAGCCTGAAGTACAAGTTTTTTTTCAGCACTGTGTGTCACCCGCAGGTAGCGCTAGCAAATCGATCTCTTGCTTTGCTGGTCTATCACCACACAGACCTCAAAGCTTGCTTTTTTTGTGCTTTTGCCCCCATTTATGCTCATCTGGAGAGAGGTGCAGGTTAGCTAGTAAAGCTTGCATGCTGTATGTGTGGTCTTTAGCGTGCTGACTTAAAGACTGGAAATAAAAGCTGATTGTCTTAAACTATTTACCAAATGTTACTGAACATGACAAAAGGTGATTTGTGCGGGCCTCTCATCTGTTTGTGGTCTTTCTAACCTCTATCTGTCTCATC
Source organism: Lophotriccus pileatus (assembly GCA_035583135.1). NCBI lineage: Eukaryota > Metazoa > Chordata > Aves > Passeriformes > Tyrannidae > Lophotriccus > Lophotriccus pileatus. Next base: position 22,155,065 of record JAWWES010000169.1, read on the forward strand.
ATAACTGAGAATGATGATTGCATTGTGCCACAGTGCTCAATTTCAAAAGAGAAACATCTGTCTGTTTAATGAATGCTTTTAACAAGGTGTCTGATTCAAGCAAAGCCTAAACGCTTTGCCAGGCACTCATATCCGCCATTTGATATGGCAGTGGTGGGATTAGTGGAAGGGAAAAAGCCATGAGGCATCTTCTTAAAATGACCTTATAGAGTGTCACTGCATAACTGGACATGGAGAGCTCATACCATAAACAGGTCATGAAAGGAGACACAATTGCCATCTGTGTTTTACTGTAAATAGGAAAATGTTCACTGTAAACATGACTTAATGGCAAAAAGTCAAAGTGACTTGCTGAGGGTCATGCAGAAAAAATTGTTGATTTCAGAGTTAAAGCCAAGTCTGAGCACATGGCTACTTTTTCTAAAGATACCCTGGGAGCAGGGGACAGTCTTATTCAAAATTCCCTTTTCATCAGCCCTCATAAGAATTTTTGAGACCTAAACTTGTGTTTGACCCCATACTCAGTCCAAGTCCCGCCAGGTGCACATCTGATCCAAAACCAAGGCTGTATTGCATTTGCAGTATTTTTGCATGTTTGCGTGTAACAGCCTGTCCTGTTCTCATCCAGGGCCTGGGGTGGGCTTGGACAACAGGATCCTTGTTTTGCTACACTTCAGTTTATTGTCTGTTTGTGTGAAGGGGGAGCACTGCTTCCCACGTAGCCCAAAGCAGCTCTGGGTCTCCTTGCCAGCCTGGCCATTGCCTTGTTGCTGTGTGCACATTTACATGCCTGTGAAAATGTCACTCCTTTAAAGGTGCCTGGGCACTCAGTTCAGTCTGAAACTGAAGCTTTGAGTGCTGGACACTGCTGAGAAATCAAACTCCTTGTCTTAAAGGTCAACAGTCCTCAGTGTGTGTTGGTTTAATAAGTGGCATGAACAGATGGGAAGGAGACGGGGCAGCATGGAAATGTTGGCTAATATTAAATGGTTGCACTGAAGTCAAGTTCCTCTTGGAAATACTGTCCCTCTGTGCACTGTGGTCACAACTGGGACCTTGTATTTTCTACTTGTTTTGGACTTAGCTCTTTTTGTCGGGATCTCTTTTTCACTTGTTCTTTAGCTGGAGGCAAGAACAGGGAGCTGAAGCCCTTTTCTTGCCCTGTGCTCTGTGGGTGCAGTCACAGACCGTCTGTGCTGATGTGCACGCTGTCACTAAACCTGCACTGTGATCCTGGGGACCGACACCATGTATTCCCATGTTCCTAAGTCACAGGGGTCTTGGAGCCAGCATAGGCAGAGAAATGGAAGGAACCGTGGCTGCGGCTGACACTCTGTTTCAGAGCTTCACACCTCTGTTCCTGGCCTCTCATCCAGGTAATGCACTACACTTACTGTGGTGCCTAGGAAGAGTGTTGGGCCCTCTTCTCCAAGGTGCAAAAGCCTCATTCGCTGGCTCTAGGCCTCTCTCCCCTCTACACTAGGTAATTGCAATTAGGCTATCTAGACTTCCCTCATAAATTTTATTTCAGAAACTGTAGGTAATAGGGAATGTGATAAGCTGCTTAAATAATTGCCTGCCAGCTGGCTTGCAGGAACTTTTAATGTGTTTGCTTTTGGCCTATAAAGCTCTAATAATTTGGAGTCCAGCCAAAACATCCTTTCTTCTCGACTGGTAATGTGGCAGCTCTGATTTTCAGAGGCAGGAATTTCTCAGGGGAGATGGCATTAGTTTTCTTTTTTGTTTTTCTGAAGCTTATACTCAAGGTTGAAACATAGCTTTATGGTTTGGGACTTCCATATGGGCATTCCTACAGTCCTGCTTGCAAGCTGTCATGCAGCAGAAGAGAAGCATGATAAGGCTGTCCGTGCCTTGGAGAGCAGGAAGCCTTTTAGGGAACATCCTCTCAAGCTCTTGGGGGTTCCTGGAGCTCTCCTCATGCACATGCCACTCTGCATCCTCTTGAGTGGCCCCTGGAGCAGTATATAAATATATCACTGTTCCCTGGGGTCTGTGGTGAAGCTGGGTAGATCCAGACAGAGATGAACTGTCAGGCGGGATGGGAAGAGAATCTGTATCTGATCAGTGTGGGAGAGTTGCATAAAGTGACAGTATAGGTTACTGTCATATGGATTCTGGTGTCTGTTTACTTTATTCCAGTTTTTGACATCCTAGCCTGCCCAAATCCCCTTCAAAAGCCCTAGGCCCCCACACTGCTCATTTTGGTGAGTTAATTGGGCTGCTTTGTGCATCTCTGTCTCTCTGGTACCGCATGCTGTGCTGCTCTGTGGCGGGCCCAGCCTGTTTATCTGTGTTCCTCGGCAGCCCTGACCAGATGTCACCAGCTTATTTAAATGCTGGCATGCATCCAGGCGTTCCTCATCGCAATTCCAGCTTGTGAGAGTTTACACATCTGGAACAAGGGATGTGGCCTCTGACATACTCAGTGGTGTCTGCAGAGGATTGCTGATGAGAAGGGATTTGATGTGCTGTCATCCTTTCCAAACACCGCTGTGATACAAAACACAGATGCAAGCGTGCAGCTTGCTCACTGCACCTCCAGAGCGTTGTGAATTACAGAAGTGCAGCGAACAAAACCAAGAGCTGTGGTTCCTGAGTACCTTAGTCCTCTATTTGCCAGGCTGTGACCACGAAATCTCACCCAACAGTACTGTGGGGAGCTGGCTGTGGGTCCTGACCCAGGTCTTACTATCCCCTCAGTCCAGAGAAAACAACTGCAGTCAAACAACTCTGAGTGCTGCAGCACACTGTACACACATTGTGATGCTTTGCTTGAGTACTAACTGTTGATGGAATGGGATTCCCAAATGTGTCCTGGGCACCAGTTAGGGCTACCAGTTTTGCGTATCAAACTGTGGGAGAGCTGGAGGAAAACACTCATCCTGCCTTGCTGGTATTCTCTGAGTTCCCAGCCTGGTTGTTAAAATAGCTTGTTAACTTTGCTGTGTTGTTTTTGTGTGATTGATTTTTCATGTCAGAAGTAAACCTGATTGTTGTGGACTGCTTATTACAGATGGTAATTCTGCTCTGACCTGGACACTAGCTTGGAGCTACTGAACTGATAAGCACATACATGGTGTATTTTTGCTTGTCTCTGAATTGCATCTTATCCTGCCTCTGAAGGATGCTTTAGGGCTATTATCTTCAAGTGATTTCTGAGTGCTAGAGGCCAAGGAGATGAAGGTAGGACTGGGTCATGCCTCTTATGGACTTTCAGTATACTCAGAATGAGAAAGTAAAGAAGCTAAAGACATTTTAAAATGAGGAGAGTAAGGGAATGCTATCATTGTTGGCAACTAGAAAGCACCATCAGCACACTCTAGGGATATGGCAGACACGTGTCGGCTTTGCTAAGTCCACTCAGCTAAGGACCAAACTGGCAAAAGTGGGAAGAAACTTCCTACCTGGGATATGGATGTAGTTGAAGAGCAGTAAGTTGGCAAGAGTCCATGGACAGATATTTAGTAAAAAAATTTAGATTACACGAGAAAGTTATTAGAGTTGATTGGAAGAGGATGTGTCTTTACAGTTCGTTAGACTCATAGTCAAAGGTCGTGGTGGGTAATTCTGCAGCACACGGGGAGAAAAGGCCTAAAATTCCTGTCCTAAACATGGGACACAGAATTGAGGGAAGATACCACATGGCCAATGGGTACCTCAGATCTATGGTACATTATTCACAAAGCAAATGGCTTAAGTTGGTAAAATAAAGCAAAAAAGATGCATTGTTTTGTCATGGTTATAACTATATGACTGGAACAGACAAAATACATCAGTACAGTTTCTGTACAGAGTTGCCTCAGGCCCTGGTGACCTCCCAAAGAAGGCAGCATGCCTCCCTGGCATGTTCTGGGTGGTGGGAAATGGCTGCTGGGCTTCCTCGGCTGCAGCCCTTCCACCCTCTGGCAAGGGTCTGGATGTGGGCACACAGTGCCCTGTGGTGCTGCCAGGCTCCTACAGCTACCTGGCACTGCTGGCTTGTTGTCTCTGCCTCACCAGCGGCTCCCAGCCAGCGCTGGGAGCTCAGCTCTGGCCTCCTCAGCCTGCGTCCCAGCCGTCCCTGCCTGATAGCTTTCAAACCAGCTCCTTTGTGCTCAGTCCCACGTCGCCCCTCACGCAGAAGCTGGATTTCTTCTAAATGTCTGCAGTGTGACCTGATTATTTTTCTTGTCCTTCCTCGCCCTCCTTTTTAATAGTGTCTACAGAAAAGCTGGCAGAGTTCAGTTATATCAGTCATGCTGACTGATAGTGCTGCCTCTTCTCTTGGGATTCCTCCTCTTTTCTGTCCCTCCAGCATTCATTTCAGATTTAGCTATCAGCCCTCTAAAGACAGGGGTACTGCCTTTGTTCTGTTTGTACAGCACCGAGCACAGTGGAGTCCCCAGCTGTGACCGAGGTTCCCAATGCCACAGTGATAAAAGTGAGTAGATCAGTAACGAGAAGAGGCAGCTGCTGCCATCTAAAAAAATTCAGTTTTGGTGCTGGTTTCACTGAAATCAGGATTGGATCTAAGGCTCTTCTTCTGTAGCTACTCCCAGTAGGGGTTTATATTAAAATAGAGACACAAACTTTAGACTGCATTGACAGTCATGGGAATCAGAGCAGCATTCCTATTTAACACTGTTCAACTATGTTATTCTGATGTTAAGGCAGACATATGAGCTTCCTTATCTTTAATGTAAAATTACTGGATTTCTGGTGGTAGCTGCATTTCTGCATCTTTTACAGGGTCTTGGATAGGAGGCTGAGCCATCACAGAGCGTGGGAGCATCCAGAGCTGTGATGGTGGCATTGGGAAGGAAACTTGGTAAAGAGCACCACAGTGAACATGAGGTTCCTCTCTTAATTCCTCTTCATTCTTTTCCGCCTAGCACTAGAAGACATCAGATGTTGTGGTGATGGCTGATTGAAGTACTGCTTGATCAACTCTAAAATATTCCAGTGGCTATTATTAAAAATATCACAAAGAATTCACTCAGGTCAAACTTGAGAAATTTCATGCCAAAATGTAAATTTCTTGATGTTTCACATATATTAAGCTGTCTTGACTGGAGTTTCATTTGATGCTGGTAATATATTGCATTGTCAGGTTTTTCCAAAGCACGGTCCCCCCACCCCTTCCAACACTTTTATCTTCCCAGATAGGCCCATCTCCTCCAGGTTCACATCACAGATGCGTAGCTGATGTTGCTGTGGCCTGAATCCTTTACAGAGACAGAATCTGAATTCATAGATGATAGCAGTGACTTGGATAACCAATTTACCTGACATCCAAAAGATAGCCAGGAGTTACGTTAATTCCAGGTTGTCCAGCACAGTCTGCCATCACTTAATAGCAGTTTTCTTCCCCAGATTCTTGCTGTTTAAATTGTATATAAATGTCTGGTTCCCATAGCCAAAAGGCTGAATCACTCTGTGTAAGCCATTTAAATGTGAAGACAACAAAGCAAAAATTAAAAAGGCAGTGTTATCTCATACGACTTTTTTGTTTCAAGGCTAGAGACGGTAGGCAAGGATCAGCACCCACTGTGCAGTTCACTGTGTACTCATCAAAAAGGATGCCCCTGAAGACCTTATGAGTATAACCCCAGGCAAAAATTGCTGCGTGTTTTTCTTGACATTTTTCAGAGGCAAATCAGTAATCCTATGAAGAGTTAGGCCTGAATGTGATCTTTGTTACACCATCTTACAAGAATGTCAATCTGAAGTACAGTCCTCAAAGCAACTTTAACTGTGAAGTCACTTCTAATGTCTCTGCAGCACATTCCCATTAGACTATTTTTTTTTTAATCTAGGAAATAATTTTTCTTCTAGTCCTTTTGTACTTAAAATGATTCCATATAACTCCACCATGCTTCTTTCATCTCTTTGCAAAATCTGGGATGGCTCCTATCTGGCTCTGGAAATACTGTCTTTAGACATCCTCATTAATTGATTCCTTACTCTGGCACAACATAGGAAATGATGCTCCTTCTCCCTCCCTGGGGAAATCTGAGCCTGTGCGCATCTGTCCTGTCTCCCTTTGTGCTTAGCCAGGCAAAGAATTGTTCATGTTTTGTGTTCTTCAGCACTGCCTGCTTATCACCCTGCTCTCAGTATTTGGTAGCAGTCTGGCTTTTTCTTATAATCTAAAGATTTTGTTATTACAGAGGGAGATTTTTTTTTTTTATCTGCCTAATTTTCAAAAGCTTCTTAATCCTTTTTCTCCTGTGTGGTAAAACTTGCCTACTGTGTTGTGTCTGAAGTGTAGGTGCCTTAGTGATGACATACCAAGTGTGCAAAATGGCGCTGGAGGTGGATTTTGCTCCCTGAATTAGATACATTAGGCTCCTCTGAAATCTGCAGCTTCCAGTTTATCTACTTTTCCCGGTTAGAAAAACACAATTAATGCCTTGCCCCAAAGATATCACTTCCTTTTCTTTTTTCTTGGCTTACTTGTGTTCTCCTTATGCTCTATTTCACGTTGCTTGAACCTCTTTCTCCCTTCACATGGGTGGACTTAGAACAATGTCAAATCTGTAAAAGCCACTAAACAGCTCAGTCTCACCTATCCAAATGCAAGCTTGCTGTCACATGAGGTAATCTGCCTGCTTGCAGAGCTCTTGCACCACAGGTTTCATCACCAGGTTTTGGCAGTTAAGGTCTCATTTTTGTCCTGGTTTCCAAGGCATTTCCCTGGCCTGGATCTAGTTACCTTAGGGATTAATTGATCCATCATGATTTTGACCTCCTGCACCATCCACTCCCCATGAAATGATGGGGCTGTCATGCCTGAAGCAAAAACATTGTGTGTGACAGACAGCTTTCTTTGTGACTTGGCTGGGATCACAGGCTTTGGCTCTGAAAGATACTAGAATGGCAAGAATCTCAGCACAATATAAGACCCATTTTTTTTAATCTGCTGTCTTAATCACAACCCTATTACTACAAGGTTTTATTATTCATTGAGATTTGATTTTATTCATGGGATTGGAGAAGAAGCTATTTATTCCTTTATTTTACTCTCTTTTGACGTTCATAAAGCAATCTGAGATCACAGCATATAGAAAATGTTACTCTAATTGCAAGCAAAGCAAAAAAAAAGGCAAGAAACCCCCTGAATACCTGTTTGTCTCTACTTTTCTGCTGTTATATAAACTGTGAGTGTAGGTAGAGTACATCCATCTCCCTTTTTTGACAGGAAAACAGCAGATGGGGCACATGGCTCTTTATGAAGGTTATGGTGTGTGCAGCAGCGAGGATTGGCAGGGTTATTATGTGTAAAGCCAGTGGGGGCTTTATCTTTGCTCAGAAATAGGGGTTTGCTTCACATTTCCATTTTGATTAGCAATAATGATACAAAGGCAAATTTTCCGTGCGAGGAAGTGCTGCTAATAAAGTGACCTTTCAAAATTAAGCGGCTCATTGAAGTACCATACCACAATAAGAGTATACAAGGCTGGTCCCAGCTGCAGCAGGCAGGGAAACTGGATGGGAATCCAGAGAAACATGGAATGGGGTATTCTGAAGTGGATGAACTGCCCATGGTGGCACAGTAATGGTAGCAAGAAGCAATGGCCAGGTGCTGTTTCCAGCTCTGGAGGGGCCAATTTATGTGCTTTGTCTTTGAAAGGATCTGAAAGCGTGAAAGGCAGGAGCAGAGAGTGTTTCTAGCAAGGTTTCTGGGCATGGGGTTGTGCAGTTAAGGGACTCAGCTATTGTCCCACCAGTGCCGTAACATCGGTTGTGCTTGGATGCTGTTGGGAATGCGTTTGCATGGCTTTACTCATGGTAAACACAGGGTAGATTTGGAGCTATTTTGTGGATTCTTCTTGGATACAGGTGGAGAGCACTTAATACCACGCTGCTCCTAATTCAAAACCCTGGTTTCTATGTAGGAATTATTTGCCGTTAAACTCCAGCTACGCAGCCTTTGGCAAGAGACATGAATCAATTTGTCCAGCTTTTCTTTTCTGTTTTGTCTCTGTGTGAAGGCTGATGCCCAGTGTGTGCCAAGGGGGCCTTTCAGACCCAATAATGCGCCCTTGTGTCTCGTAGCATGCGTGGAATTTGCATAGGCTGTGCTGGGACAGGCAGGTTTCTTTTGTTGCTGGAAACAAGGAGCAAGTTCTTTTCCCTGTCTCTGCTTCCTAATGCCTCTTCAAAAGCTCTCAGCACTCATGTAAGAAATTTACTTTTTTCTATTTATTTTTGCATTAAATGTTGTTAAACTTTGTGCGACTTGTAACACAGGCTGTACAGAGAAGTCATGTCAGTCAGTTCTAGTTGACAAAATTGTTTAATTTTGTTTCTCTGAATCTAGATATCTAATTGTCAGACAGAACAGATAATCTGTGATGCTTGATGTAACTGCTGCAAAGTATTTGCATATCGTCTCTGTGGGGAAACAAAACTGCTAGTGAGTGAATAACAGTGCACGGATCATTGCAGGCAGGGTCACTGGGCCTATACACTTGCTATTAACCCTTCTCAGGATCTGTATTGCCACAGAATGAGTTGTCATGGGTTTCAGGCAAAGGGCTTGCTCTACATTATGGGCAGAGCTGGCACTTGTTTGTGCATTGTAGCCGTGTGCGATGAAATGCGAATATGATCAGATCAATTGGCAATTGCTTTTTGTCAGCTGATACCAAATTATGGCATTCTGGTCTTGATTTAATGCAGAGAACAAACTGCTGAAAAACAGGCTGGGAGGTGCTCAGAAAAATATGGCCCCCATTTGGAGTCGGCAGCATGCTTGCTAGGCCACTATGAGCCATGCAGCTGGGAGCCTTTGAGAGCTTTCTAAAATTTTAGAGGACCTGGCAGATTGCCTTGCAGTCTGCCTTGCAGACCTTCTTCCTTTCCATCCTCTTGAAGGCGTCTTTGACATCCATGGAGAGCAGTGGCAAGGGGAGGGGGTTTTGTATGGATTCTCACGATGCAAGTGCTGCTTCAGAGCCTGGTTTCTTCTTGTTTCAGCAAGCATCTTTCTCCTTGTGGAGCCTGAGTCATAGCTTTTATTCTCTTACTCTGATCACGCATCCTGAAAATCCTGGAGATAGCCTTTCAGGTGAAAGATGTACAGCAGTAGCTCAGATAACTTTGGGGTTCACAGATGCTGTGTGAAGATGGGCTGGAATTCAGGTGACTTGGCAGTATGGGCTTTGATGTCCTCCCCATCATGAGCTACTGTTGATTTACATCAGAACAGGAGGTTGCTGAGATCTCTGAACTAGTAGCTGAAGTGTTCTGTTGCTTGAGCCAGTGGACATAATGTTCAGTGGGTTGCAGACACTTTTGGTGGCAGGCGTGTTGGACAGTGAGCATGGACATACCCAGCATGGCCCAAACACGCTGACGTGGCCTCCACCCTTCAGCCGAGAGGAGAGAAAGGTTAAGGTGCTCCAGTCTTCTATGGAAAGGCTTGTTTTGGAGGGAAAGCCTTTGGTGGGCTTGTGGGTGTTGGGCAGAGCACATGCTCTGTGGCCCAGGTGCCACACCACACCTAAGGGACTGGTGTGATCCCCAGTGCATGAGCACAGGATCCCTATTACCTTTGCACTTGTGGCAGCTGCTGTTGGAAAATGGTGTCCAATGAGAGCTCACAGATGAGGATGGATGTAGAAACAGTGGAAAGGAAAGCATTATATAAAGAGGCCAAGGGTGATTAAAGGATTGGGAATGTCACATGGTGAAAGCGCATAGTGTGTAAACGGGTGGGTGGGCAGCTTACACCCAGAGCCCTGGAAGAACTGGCACACCCATTCCCAGGGCCAGGCTAGCACTAGCCAAGTATGACTTCAGGGTAGTAGCTTGTGACTGGAGAATGACACCAACCCTCACCTTTAGTGAGAGAAGCAAGCTAGGCAACTCTAGCCTGTGGGCTTGATATCAGAAGCGGGAAGGTGTTTGAAACAGTGGTGGGAAGATGCTAATGGAGGACCTAGAAGTAGATGGAAATCGGGATAAGAGTTAAGTGTGAGCATTAAGAGTTCTGATTAACATGAGATATCTCATTGATAACTCCTTAATTTGATTTCCGGTGTGGTAAATGTACCTATCCTCTGGTAGGGCTGTGTACCTGTTATAAATAACCCTTAGGAGAGCACTGTTTCAGGCACATCTTTTTTCCCATGCCACATGACAAGCTATGAAATGGAGAAAGTAGGTGTCACTAGAGAATAGGGAGGTTGGATAAAGGACAGCGTGAAGAAGAGGCAAGAACTGGATGAGCTGAAAAGAGATGTTCTAGGAGAAAGGTTACTAGGGGTTCCTCAAGAACTGATCTTGCATGGCTCATGCCAATGAATTCTCACTCCCTCCAGACTCAGAGTGCATAGCTGGCAGAGGGCAGTAACCAAAGAGTTGGCAACACGTCACCTGGGAACACTTGACCACATCTGCAGCAAAACTGAGGGTGCATGTTATTGCATGTTTATGATCTCAAAAACAAAGTCCCAACACCTGGAAACTATCTGTTTGTTGATAGGAAGGTAGGGATGAGGTAATAGCAGTGGGAACTGATGAGTGTAAGCTGGCCATGAAAAAATTTAAATTGTGTCTCAGATTTTTGGGACACTGGGAATGAATTTCTGGGGAGGAAGGGAGATAGAACCAAACTTCTTCATGACTTAGAGTGCTAAGTTAATGTAAAATATTGGGTGTCATATCTTCCTGAGCTAGTAGAATGTAGATACAGTGAAACTAGTAGTAGATGTAGATGTAGTAGAAGATTTAGTTGGGTGTTGCCATGTGTTGCATATGTCATCACGCTATGGAGGTGCTAGTCTTGGACTGTGCTGTACAAACAGTCCAGAAATGTTTTTGCTCCATAGGGAAATGTAACTGTGCTGTGCTGAACACTCACCAAATTCAGACAGTGCTGTTGGTGTAGACTGGTAGCTCCTGTGTCAGCAGATGTCTCCTTCAGGGCAGACCAGCTGGCTGTAAAAAACAAAGTGATGAAGAGTTACTGTATTTTTTTCCTCTTTTCCTCTTTCCCTCTTTCCCAGAGATGCCATCTGCAATTTTGTCATCTGCAATGACTCCTCCTTCCGCAGCCAGCCGATCATCTTCAATCCTGACTTCTTTGTGGAAAAGCTGCGCCATGAAAAACCAGAGGTGTTCACAGAGCTGGTTGTCAGCAACATTACCAGGCTCATTGACTTGCCTGGGGCAGAGTTGGCCCAGCTAATGGGAGAGGAGGACCCAAAGCTGCCTGGGGCAAACAGCACAGCCTCTGGATTTTTTCGTTCTCTGATGTCTCTGAAGCGCAAGGGTGAGTATGCCATGATGTCTGGTGCCCACCTTTAGGGTGATGCTGTCATCATCTGTTCCGTGTAGTTTACAAAACTTTCAGCCTGTTGCTTTGAGCTTGTGTGGAATGCTTAATACTATAGGTTTCTAATCTCTGAGCATGCCACCTCTAGAAAGGAGCAAAACAGGCCACAGGGTTGATCCTAGAAATGCCCTGCACTTTGAGAGCGTCCTTTTCTGGGGATTGTCGCTGTGGTGTATGTCAGGTTGGCTTCAGTGGGTCAGCTGCCCACTGTGAAGCTCGGATATCAGTAAGCATCTCCCATCCAAATGCTAGTGCTGCTCAGATCCACATCCCAATCCAGTGAGTCAGTGGCAAAGCTCTGCAGACTGACTGATTAAGCTCAGATTCAACCCTGGGAGGTGACATATTTCTCTTTTTCTCTTAGACAAGGATTCAGCTGGAGTTTTCTTCTGGTAAACTGAATATTCTTATCTTCTCTTTCAAGTTCAGCTGTCTTGATTATGAAACATTAGCCCTAGGCCCTTAGAAGTTTGAGATCTGCTTTTGAGCACTGTTATGTTAAGATCCTCTCCTCTTCAATGGCTGGCATTTACCACTCTGTTTTGTTGTAACTTAAAAGGTGTTTGGGGGAGGGGGTGAAGTGGGTGTGTATTCTCCCACCTCTGCCTACACTCAAGGGGAACCTGGTTCTCTTGATAAGTTCACTTAAACTTCCTCACTCATCTAGACAGAAGCTGACTCCATCTGGGCACTTCACATCCCTCCTCAGCTCTGGTTTCCTAGCTTAGACTGGAGGGCTGCTGGCAGACAAGCTGTAAGGAGCTGCCTTCAGATGTTGGCAGCCTGAGGTTGAACACTTCTGATTAGTCTTCCTCTTCCTTTGGGCAGTTCTGCTACTGTGAGTACCTCTGAGAGGGGAGCTATTGCTATGTCTGAGTAGCTTTTTTCTATCTTTAACCTTTATATATTGTCTCTAAGTGCTTCTGATTTTACCAAACTTATTCCTCTGTTGTATTTCATAAGGACAAGCTCTGCAGCCTCACTGCTCAGGCAGAATTTTCAGGTGCTGGCTTCAGCCCTCCACTTCTGATTCACCCAGCAGGAATTCTAGTAGACACACACACTCAGGGAAAATAAAATACTGCAAATCAAGTATTCTAGCATCCTTAGGTGAGAATTACTTAATATTGACATGACTTACCTTGCTGCTCCATAATAACAGGTCTTCATGCTGCCCCTAACCTGCAGTTAGACTGTGCTCATATCTGTTATTGCTCCTGCCTCAGTTCCCAGAGAGTAGCAGCACACCTTAAATTCAAACACTTGCCACTTGACAAACAGATGTGAGTAAGTAACCAAGCTGGAAGTGTTTTCTTAGTGTGTTTGGAAACCTCCATGTTCTTGTCAAAACCTTCCAGCAGGGGCTGGTGAGCCTTCTCTATCTAGCTAATTTTTTTTGAAATTATCTGTACTCTGCTGGAGCACTGCTCTTACCAGACCTGACATCTCCCACTAGCTCTCTTCCCCAAGAGCTCTGCCTTGTCCCATTCAGATGTCTCTGTGGCCGTGTGTCTCACTACAGCTACAGCTAGCAGATGTTTCCAAGTCTGCTGGCTGCACTCCCAGGCTGCAATGGCAGTGTCTCCCGGCATTGACAGGCACTGTCTGTGAACTCCTTGGCCAAACTCTGAGAAAAAGAAGTTTGTGCCTACAGAGAAAATCAGTTTTGTGTACTGTGTGTTTCATCTTGGAGCCATCATTTGTTTTTCTTCATGTTATAGACCAGCTAGAACAAACAGGTTTTATTTCTTCAAAGCCAGAGGCCAAGGACCACAGAGCTCAGAGCTGATCAAACTGCAAATACAACTTCTTTGAGCATCAGGAAACTCAGTCTCATGCTGCTGCTTAGTTTCAGAAGCAGTCATACAATAACATCTAAGCCTTTGTAACGCAGCATCCGTTCTCCAGACACGTCTTTCAAGTTTCTTTGAGAATCAAATTCTCATTCAGATACCAGCTTCTGACTTCAAAACTAAATCAAATTTGTCAGGCCTTGCATGTCTCAAGAAGATGTATTTTCTTCTATTCCTGGCCACTGCTGATTCTATCTGTTGAATGTCTAATGAGTTTAGTTTTCTTAAAGGACAAGAATCTTTTGCCAACCATTCTCTTCCTTTGCACTCAAACCTTTCAGATCTTTCACACGGATCAAGAGCTCACATTTGCCTCCTTTCTCCTGCAAGACTGAATCATGTGCTTTATCAGAGTGAGGTCAGAAAGTTCTTGATTTAACAGGAGGCTGGAGTTCCTGGTGGCTTACCATGTGTTTCAGAAGTCCTGGAAGAAAGCAGAACATTCTTCAGGCGGAATAAATTTAGTTGCACAAGAAGGCTGCTAGAGAAGAGCATAGGGTTAACCAGGTCTTTCCCACATGCTGTGAACATCAACACCACAGAGCAGTAAGATCTGTAGTACAACAGATCAAAAGCTAGTAAAATCAAAATGTGCTGTGGTGGGGGGGAAAGAAGAGGCAAGACAAAGCTTGCAGCGGAGATAACTTTTATCAGACCAGCCAACGTAATGCTTGGATTGCTGAGCTATCAGCTGTAACAATAAGGAGGGAAATCTGCAGTGCAAATGGTGCAAATGTCCAGCCTGCCCTCAGAAGTGACCCATGCTCCTGTTAGTCAGGTGATGGAGAAGGGAGGAATATTCTTTTCTTAAATCTGTTGGCTCTTTGAAGCCTGAGTGCGAGGGTAGGACAAATCGGTTTTGCGTCTGGTTCCAGTTCTCAGTCCCAGTCAGCATGTTGTGGTACGGTCTATCCAGGATCTCGTCTACAGCTGCAGTCCAAACCTACGTGCATCGGAGGGAAGAAGTGTGGTGCTCAGAGTTCTGATTGCTGTCAATGAAGCCCCTGTGAGTTGTCTCAGCTTTCTGAGCATTCTGGCTGTGTGTGTTTAACAGAAAAATCCATTCATTATCAAGACTGCATTTATTAGACAACACTGTCCTGCTGGATAATCACTGTCTTACCTGTGAAGTCCCCTCTGGATAAGAACAGTTTTCTGCACTGATTCAACAAATGCCCTTCAGTTAAATGGGCTTCTCATCTAATGTTTTCTTCCATGCAAGGATCTCCTTCCTTTAAGCTCAGTTGCTTCCACCTTTTGAGGCTGTAGCCTGTGTTATTTAATGGAGTTCTGGAGCTGGCAGCTGATGTCCAATCTGTAACAACCTCATGACATGGGAGCAGACTCCAAGAGTGAGAGGACCTGTAAGTGCTCCCTATGGAGAAGGGCACAGCTCATTGCTTACCTACTCTTTTTTTTTTTTTTTAGTTCTTCCTTGTTCAGTCTTCATACTTTACCCAGGTTAGAGCAGCTGACATGGAAGACAGATTCACTGGGATGAGGGAATTCCAGGGATTACCCATCCTTGAAAAGGAGGCCAATGTGGGACAGTCAGATCATGTATGATCTCCCCAGTAGTGCTTGTTTTCCTCTCCCATAAACTAGTAGCTGCACTTCTTTCTGCTCCACTTCATGTCAAGACACAGTGAGGATGAATCTGGACTTTCCTTCTCAGGCATGGAGAGTGCCAGTGTGGAAGACACCTGGGCAATCCAGGCTCTCACATCTGCCCTTCCCACTTCGCTGTCCCATGAAGTCCAGGCATGCAGATTCTATGCCATTTAAAACTGAAGCATCTGTTTTGGTGTTGTTTTCTTTTCAAGGGCTAGAGAATGTTTGCTTTAGCTGATAAAAACTGTAATTAAAGTGAGGTAAGAAGCAGGATGATGAAGCCCATGTAAGTACAGCATGCTGAGATGAAGTGTCTTATTTTGGAGTGCTTGTGATATCTCACGTGTGTGTGGGTCCTTGTGACCTTCACCCTTAGCATTTTGGGGCACTGGTCTTTGCATGCTGAAATCCTGTTCTTTGGGAAGCATTAATTTCTGTGGCTGTTAGGCTCTGAGCTGCCTGAACATGTTGTCTTCTGCTCTGCAGAGAAAGGGGTGGTGTTTGGCTCACCGCTGACAGAAGAAGGCATTGCACAAGTTTCCCAGCTAATTGAGTATCTGCACAAAAGTAAGTGGCTCTGTCTTGCTGTCTTCCCATCCCAGTTGGGGAAGGGGATGGGACTGGCCCACCTCAGGTCTCTCGTGCAGAATGAAAACCTGTGATCTATCCAGTGTCTGGAGTTCTGCACTGGGTGACTATTCCCCAGAATTGCCTAGCAGATATGTTCGTTTATTTGCCTCTGTACAAGGACTTTTTCTACTGACATGAGCTAGCTTGAAGTCATGTCTTCCTATCTCTGAATGCAGTTCACTGAGGTTTGCTGTCAAACTCTGGAAAGAGAAGGGAAGTGCTTTAGTAAGAAGATGGGAATCAGCCTCTGATTACTCAGTGCCCTTTTTTCTCCCCTCTGCCAAGCAGATCTAAGAGCAGAAGGCTTGTTTCGAGTTCCAGGCAACAGCATCAGGCAACAGATCCTAAAGGATGCTCTGAACAGTGGTACAGATATTGACCTGGACTCTGGGGAGTTTCATTCCAATGATGTGGCCACCCTGCTTAAGATGTTCCTGGGTGAATTACCAGAGCCACTGCTGACACACAAGCACTTCCATGCCCACCTCAAAATTGCAGGTGAGTGAGCAGCAAGAGGCAGTGATGAGCGGAAGGACTGGAATTAGCCCCCTAGAAAGCACATTAGCCTGCGAAAGGGTACTCCTTAAAGGCAGGGTAAGAAGGAATCTTCCTGCCATCTCAGTGTGATGGTGGAAAGACTGGAGCTGAAAATACTAAGGAATCAGACCAAGTCTGTCTAGCCAGTCTTCTCTAGATAACTGAGGAGTAAAGCCCACATTGGTAACCTGGGTCTCCATCTGTTTCATGTCTGGGGTTCTCCTGAGCAAGTTGTGGTTTCTATGTACTTAATAACTGTTATTGAACTACCTTATGTGAACTTCCTCCATATTGCCTTCAAGCCATCACAGCTCTTAGCAGTTCTGTTGTTCTGTGGGAGGAGTAGCATAGATTAACACATTAAGTGGAGAGCTTGGGAGCTGGGGGGAAAAGAGATGAAGGGCTAAGAACTGTGTAGGGGATCGTAAGAGATCTGAATATGAAGAGGGAAGGATAACTGGTTGCCACAGACTGCTGTTAGGAAAGGTAATGTATGTCCTTCATGTTCTGCCTTGTGATTTGGCAGACTTGACGCTGTTTGATGAGAAGGGAAATAAGACCAGCACTCCAGACAAAGAGCGCCAAATTGAAGCCCTCCAGCTGCTGTTTTTGATCCTTCCCGCTCCCAACCGCAGTCTGCTCAAACTGCTCCTGGACTTGCTCTACCAGACCGCCAAGAAGCAGGACAAGAACAAGATGTCTGCCCACAATCTTGCCCTCATGTTTGCACCCCACATCCTATGGCCCAGAAATGTGAGCAATGCCTTGGTGTCTGTGGGTGGGGTATTGCAATATAGACAGCAGAGCCTTGGCAGGTCTCCTTGGGCAGGAGAAGAACAGGGAAGGTTAGTACTGACACAGGGATGTGAGGGTTGGAGACTGTGATGGAGAAGTGAAGCTTCCTGGCAGGATTTAGTCCTAGTGTTCAGTCCAGACCTGCCATAGGTCTCATTTGCAATTTAGGCATCATCTTTTTCAGTAAAATTGAAAGCATGGCATAGTCATGCTTCTTTCAAGAAAGTCAGCTCCAGCTTCTGTGCTGCTGGTGAACCGTTTGGCGGCAGAGTTGTCGGGTTCTCCTCTCAGAGCAGCTTTGGTTCTGTGAGCTCTGCTTGTTGATGTGCTGTGAACCCTGCCTGCCTGTCACCTCAGAGCAGGTCTCCTGCTGAGGCACTGTGTATCTATGTCCCAGAAGCAGGAAAGCCAGCAGAGACCTTTCCTCCTCCCCTTCTAATGAATGCGCTTTTGGCTGTGTCCTCTTGCCAGGTGACAGCAAATGACCTTCAGGAAAATATCACAAAGCTGAACAATGGAGTGACCTTCATGATCAAACATTCTCAGAAACTCTTCAAGGTAAGTGTTCTTTGGGGTCTTGCTCTCCCTGCCCCTGTCAGCAGGAGACTGAGTGCCTCTTGTCCAGAAAGATTCCAGGGGTCAAGTGTATATTCTGGGGGATCTCTTCTGCAGTAGGAGAAGGAGGATTTCTACAAGAAACTGTTCCTTTAGTGACTAGGGAGGTCTTTGCTGGGCAGGCAGCCCCAGAGATGGCTTTGCCTGGGCAGGTCAGCAGCATGGTGCAGTGTAACACTTCCCTCTGCTGGACACCAGCACCTGCTGCCCAGCTGGAAATGTGGCTCCTGGGGACAGGTACCCACCAGGCTGCACTGGGATTCTCACAGGATAAGGACAGGGACTTGTCCTGGCTGAGTGCTGCCATAAGCTGAATACCTAATACCCTGTGTTGCTTTGTTGTGAACTTCTCTGCAAATGGTAGTCATCCACTGTTGTTACAGGCACTGACTAGCCTGAGTAGGGTGCTGTAGAGCAGTCAGGAGTGTGGGGCTTCCTTCAAGTTCCTCCCGGGAAGTGTTTCTACAACAGGCAGTCAAGACTTCTCAGGACCTTCCTGGTCACTGTAGGTATCTGCTCTCTGCAGAAAGTCCTTCCATAGAAAGTTTCCCTTCTGCCTTCTTTGTCAGGCCCCTGCTTGGCCAGCTGAGAGCTGGGGGAATTTCTTAGAGCAGGGTTCCACGGGAGGTTTTTCCTACTGTGAGTTCCACTTGTGCTGTTTGCCTGCATGTGAACTGTGAAACTGTGAACAGGGACTGCTCTGAGGACATGGAATTCCATGGCTTTGTCTTCCCTAAGTGGCTGAGTCTTGATACAAGTGGCTTGTGTGGTATGGTTGAAAAGCAGCTCTTGCTGGGGCCACTCTTGCCCCAAGGCCAAACATGCTAAACATACATTTGGCCTGTTCTCTGCTCATTGTCACAGGCTCCAGTGTACATCCGGGAGTGTGCCAGGCTGCACTATCTGGGATCCAGAGCCCACACATCAAAGGTAAGGCCAGCAAATGCAGTGCCCTCCATTAAAGGGCAGAGACTGTGATGCTATGAAGGGATCCTTGTGAGTGATAGAAGCTGCAAACAAACCAAGCCATGAAAGAGGATCTGTCAGAAGGCAGGAGCGAGGGAAGCATATGGTGTGGTAGCGCAGGTGGCTGCATTAGGGAAATTGGACAGAGCTGAAGCATCTGTTAATCAAAAGCACAGGGAAAGAAAGCTACCAGCCCCTGTTTAGAGCAAAGCTGCTCCCTGTGTCCAGCACATGCAGCACCTGCTCCTTTGATGGGTTTGTGCCTTCCAAACAGACAGACGTGCCTGCTGCCATGGCCAGGTTTCTTGGAAGAAGTGCTGGGATAAAGGCTACTTGCTGCCACTGGGACAATTGCGTCTTGCTAGCAAATACTTCCATGCCTCATATAGCTGCAGAAGAGGGAAGATGTGTTGCAAGGAGCTGCACTGACCCTTCTCAAACCTGGAAGGGCTTCTGCAGCTGGCATCTGGGAGGGGAAGGAGGAAGCAATGGGGTCACCTTTGTATTGCTGTCACCTTTTCCTGGCACGGGGCCTGCTGGTGCAGTGCTGCTGCAGAAGGGTAGGGAAAACACAGCCCTGTGCATTCACTAGTGTTGAGGCAGCTCACAAGACTCTTCCTAGCCTGGCTTAGATGGGTGGCTCATTGGGATTAAAGCATGGCAAGCGACTGCTCTCTCCGCTTTCCCAGGACGACCTGGATTTGCTGACGTCTTCTGGCTCCAAGGAGCTGCAGCCCCTCAAGTCTCAAAAGCGAAGCCGGCTGGACTCTTGCCATCAGGAGGAGACCCAGCAGCGCACAGAGGAGGCACTGAAAGAGCTCTTCCGCCATGTCCACAATATGCCTGACTCCGCAAAGAAGAAGAAGCTTATTCGGCAGGTAGCGTGGGGAGAAAAGATATCCTTTGGGTGTGCTTGTCAGCACAATCCTGGGCACAGGCAGCGCCTTCTTGAGAGCTGCTCCTAATCCTGGGAGGGCTGGGGAGAGTGGGCTGTGGACTTTGGGCTCTGTAAGGGGCAGAGCTGTAAGAAGACAGGGAAGGAGGATGTGTCTGGATGTGACTGATACTGGAGCTTGCTGCATCAGGCTGTGCTCTGAGCTGTTTTTCAAGCAGTTTTCCAGTCCTGATCATGGCCTTGTTGAGCTTCCTCCCTCAGAAGAGGAAAAGTTTTGTCCCCTCTTACCTCCAGGGAGTGGACAAACTGGTCTCTTCGTGGTCCCAGACAACTTGCTGCTCCAGACAGACTGGTCGATATGGTCAGCACCAGTCTTGGCTGCCAGCCTCCAGCTGCTGCCCAGCCCCCTTCCTACTCCAACACCTGCTGCTTTTGGTTAATTTGGTAGCCAGCACAAAGCAGCTTCACACCCAAACTCCCTGTAATGCTGGGTGGGAAATACAGCCTTCCTCTGCTTTCTTATCCCTGCAGCTTTGAGCTGCTCCTCCATTCTGGGGTGTGAAAGGGACAAACTTGAGTTCTAGGACAGCAGTTAGAGCAGCACACAGCGGTAAAAGACTGGTGTAACTGCGCTAACATACCGCCCTCATGTTTCCCTCTAGTTTAATAAGCATCCTACAGCTCTCACTCCTGGCTCTGATGTACCCACATCCCCAGCACCACGACGCGCCCGCTCGCGCTCCTTCAGCGGCCTCATTAAGGTAAAAGCAGCCTCTTACCCATGCTCTCTCTGCTGTGAGTTTCTGATGTTGCTCTCTGCTTCTGCTTTGCCCTGCATTGAATAAGACCCTCAAAGGCAGGGGATGTTCAAGGTATTGTCTGCCAAACAACATAGATCTACTGGGGCAGAAAAGGCAGCACAGTGAAAATAAGTCTTGTTAGTATAAAGTGTAATTATCTTGAAACACATGGCTGTAGGATCTGTGCATGTTTCTGGAGAATTGATTGCTTCCTGAGATGAGATGAGGACTGACAGGAAGCTGGTCATGTAACACACCCACGTGTGTTAGCATGGGTTTTAGCACATGGTGGGCTGCTCCACAGCAGCACATACCTGCTTCTGACAGGCTGGGCTCCTGGCCAAGCCTCAGGTCAGCTCCCAAACCCTTTATGGTCAGGCAGGCCCAGCCTAGTGGTGTGATATTTCAAGTGGTTCTGCTTTGCAGTCTTTGTCCTAGCTTGGCTTCCTTTTTTCTTTCCCAGCATCCAACTGCTTACCAGCAATGCATCCCGCTCCTTCCCTTTCTTTTCCACTTTGCACTCAAAGCACTAGCCAACAGCCCTTTCTTCTTACAACAGCGGAAAGTTTTGGGAACCCCAGTTATCCTGGAGAGGAAGAGCAGGGATACCACACCAGAGCCTGCACGGGTCAGCAAAGAGAATGTCCAGCTGGTAAGAAACTGCTCCCAGCACCGCTGAAGCTGTTGGTGGGGAAATGTGTGAAGGGAGTTTGAGTGCAACTTGGGCACTCATTTCATCAATCCTTGGGGAACTGTTTGTTGTTCTGTGCTCAAGAGGTTTCCAATTTTCTTTTGTATGACAAAATAAGGTCCTGGGAAGGTGCTCCGAGGAGAGGAGAGCAGATGGCAAGGGCAGCATCAGGGCAAGGGTGGCAGCACTGGGCCTCTATTCCAGTTTTGTCTCTCTGGCTGTGTTCTTCTCTGGGGCATTGACTTGTGCCCCCTTCCCTCTCTCTCATCCTCCTCCACCAGTTGTACAGAGCCTGCTGCTTGTATGCAGTAAGGCTGTCCCATGGCTTAGACAAACTAAGAGTATATTTGGATGATAGATGCATTTGGTGGCTGCTCCCAGGGAAGGCTGTGGATGCCACTTCATTCACTAGCTCTCTACTCCTATTGCCCTCTCTTTTCCAGTTACAGAAATGTGGCTCTCCAGCTCACATGTCCCAGGCAAAGCTGAAAACTCTGGAGGGCCGGAAAGAGGTGAGACACTCCCTGCCCCTCCAGTTCTTCTTCCTGTGGGGAACTTGATGTGCTGGGCTCTGACACCTGCAGAGATGTCGGCACACACTCCAGGCTCTGTGACAGCTGCAGTGCCCCAGCTCATAGCTGTCTGTCTGTGCTGAGCTGCAGGCAGGTGGCATTCTGGAAGCCAGACCCTGAAGGGTTTCACCCAGCAGGTGGGTACAGCCCTTCTACCTGTTAGTTGGCAGGCTGACTCTTGCAGGAAGGAGAAGGAAGCTGGCAGCACTGGGTAATGCTAACAGCCTGTCGGGGTGGCAGTGGGACAAGAGGTTGGTGCAGCCCAAGACCGACTGCTGTGTTTGTTCCTGTCTGCTCACGGCCTCTTCTAGTGCTTTGATAAAAGGTGCTGAAGGCAGACACCAGGGGAGGGTCCTTGCAGGAGGAGATTGTCAACCTTTTCTTGCATGGCATTCCGTGTCTCAAGCATTCAATTGCTCTAATTCTCTGCTACAGGAATCCTGTAGACGCATGCGAGCCCTCCTGCTTTCCAAGGATTCATCATCCCTCTGAATCGCCTCGCACCAACGCATGGGTGGGGATTGCCCAGCCTCGCAAGCTGTGAATAAATAACGTGCTGCACTGAGAGGGGAGTGCTGCAGGCTCACGGCACCCTCAGCAACACGGCAGCACTCCTGAAACTGGACCTTTGCAAAGACTGCAGGGACTTGTTTCTTTCTGTATATAAATTATATTTCATTCTACTATGGGGCAAACCACTATCTAACCAAAACTTGTGCAGCATGTCTGACCTGCTGGCTCTGGGAAGAGCTGGAGTGCTTGCTTACAAGGAGAGCTCTGTTCATTGCAGAGACCTGTGTGCACTTCCAGCTTTCTCTGCAATGTTGCTAGGCTGTATTTTTTGGCTTTTCTGCTCTGAGTTTTTAACGTATTGCCTTGTTTTTGCTTCCTCCCCTCTGCTGGCAGTGAGAACAATGGACTGCAAACTTTACCTGCATCCTGACAGCTAGGCTTGCCTCTAGTCCTCCTCTGCAGCCAGGCCCTTCTCTGCTTCTGAGCTCCATTTTGCTCCGCTGTTTGCAAAGGGCTGGAGTGCACAAACGGTACGGAGCACAGGATGGGCCTGGGAGAAGGGGAGAGGCTCTGGATGCCACCTCAAGTGGGCAAAGCAGCATCCCCAATAAACTCATCCCTCTGTTTTAGCTTGAGCTGGAGGCAGCTGTTGTTCACTGCCTTCATATCTCAGTGGCACAACTGAGCAAGGAGTGTCTCTGCTTTGCATTCCCCCAGGAAGGCTGAGCAGAGCAGGAGGCTGGCAAAAGCTGTCTGGGGCAGAACAGCCTAGTCATTGGAAATTGGGGTGTCTGGAGCAGGCAGAGTCTTGTGGCTGTGTGCAAAGCATAAAAGCAGTGTGAGCAGCATGAGAGGTGAGAGAAGGCTCCAGCCACTTGTGATCTGCTGCAAATTGTGCCAAAGGCTTTGGCTCAAATTATCTGGATGGCTGGTAAGGCAACTGGCTCATTAGTCATTAAACTGGGGGAAAGGGCTGAAGCTGGGTTCAGCTCTTTGGTCTGAGCTGCAGAAATGAGATGAAACCATCTAGATATGGGATAAACCCCCATCACAGCTGGCCAGTGGCAGTTAAGCTAAAATACTCCAGTAAGCCAATCTTGCCAAGAACGTGTCTGCAAGGACTCTGAGGTAGGACACACACAGGCTCACTACTGTGAAATAAAGATTTAATCAGATGGGGAACCATCTAAATACTTCTCAGCCCTTCTCAGCAAAGCAAATAATCTCTGGAATCCAATTATATTTGTCTTCTAATCTTTAAGAACCAGCAGCCAGCAGGAGTTAGAGCTCTGTTCTTGACAGCTTTCTGAAACAACTGGTGACAGGAGGTGTGACTATTGGGATATGAGCAGGGAGTTCAGTCTGACTGGCTGGAGCTGTCAGAACAGGGCATCAGAGACCTGTGTGGCTTAGCTGGAATCTGTCACTTTCTTTAATTCTGATTTTCCTTTTTTTTTTTTTTTTTTTTTTTTTTAAGATACAAAGCTTTGTATCTTAAAGGGAGATTTCTGGTCCTTTATTGAGGGGGCCTGTCCCCAGTCTGACCCCAAGCTGGAGCCTTGAAAATGTAGGGGTAGTGGAACTATAGATGTGTGAGTGGCTGGTGTTAGGAGCCTCTGTCACAGCAAAGAAAGAACTGTGGTTCTTCAGGGACCAGGCTGGCAAGGATGCTGTGAGGAAGGGCAGAGGCTGTTTGCTGTGGCAGTAGTATGTGCTTTTTGAATGTGTCTGTAATCGTTCCCTCCAGGGGCTGAAGCTGTCCGTGTGTTTTTCTCCGAAGGGCACTGTGTGTTTTGCTGATTGCACTTCTGCCCTGTCCCCACAGCCCACTGTTAGCAGAGAATTGGGGATTGCTTTGCCTCTGAACAGAGAAGAGGCACAGCCAAAGGTCAAGTGGCAATACAGGGAGAGCTGGGTCTGGTCCTGCTACCTCTGCTCTTACTTGCATCAGGAGCAGTTGCTGGGTGAAGCATTTGTTCATTCCTCTTCTTCCCATTGTCCCTAACTTTCTCGGGCATGTCTCTATATGGGTGTCTGCTTGGCAAGGCGGTCTTGTTCCTAAGGCTAAATACCCTTCTCCCATATGGATGAGAGGAATGTAACTCCCTACTGTCCCCCCTTAGTGATGGCTCTAGTTCAGGGGCTCTGTCTGGCTCCTGGCACAGCTGAAATTTGTTTAGCTCTAAGAAAAATGTGTCAGATGCCTTACTTGCCAAAGGGGTGGATGCTGTCTCCAGATAGGGCAGTCGCAGGAGGGTTTTGGTGCCCTTGGCTGTAGAGTGCTGTGCTCCCTATGCTGAGGATGGTGGTGGCTAATAGATTTGGCCTTTAGGACCTTGACTGTTGCAGTACTAATGTGTTCACACTGTCTCCCAGGCACGGGAGAGTTTTAGTCATGCTTGAATGTGTCTCATTTGTCTGCCCTGTGCAATGACTCATAAGGATGCTTCTTCCCAGAGCAGCCGCTAACTGTTCCCAGAGTCTATCATTTCCAAAGTATTTTTAATCTTTGTCCTTATTTATATACGCTATGTAAGTACTGTTGCAGACTGTTGCCTTTCTGTGTGTTCATGTGAAAACCCCATATTAAATGCTTTTATTTTTAGTGATTTTGCTTGGTGGCTTAAGTAATTTCATTGGGATAGCAAGGACTTGGTGGTGCATCCACCTTTAAAAGGAAGAAAACATCTGCCCAGAAGCCCAGAGCTACAAGTGTGGGGGTGCTTGGTGAGGCCCTGCCCACCTGCAGTGATGGCACTGGCCTCCCATGTCACTAGGGCTCATTCCCTCTGGGATACTAGCATGATACAGGGTGCCCAGACAAGGCTGTCTTTTCCTCAGAGGTATGAAATTGGACCTCTTCTTTTCCTGTCTTCCCCCTGCTGTCATCCAGGGTGATGGGAAATCAGGTTTACAAAGAACACTTTATATAAATAATGGATCAAATGAATAAATTTTTCTCTGTAGAACCATTCTTCTCTTGCCACTCTTGGCTGCTGAGAGAGGATGCTTTCTGCTTGCATTTTCTTTTCCTCCTTAATAATGGCGTCTCAGATTTTATGCAGATTATTTCTCTGTGAAGTTCTTCCACGTTTGAAATGCCCTGGGCTTGCCTGCCATGGCTCAGACACTCATTAACATCCTTGCCACGCAATTGAAAAACAAGCAGGAGAAGCAAGCAGCATGGTGTGTTTGAAACCAGCGCTGCCTTCCTGCGGGGTGAGCTCCGAGTGGGCCCCCTTCTCCTCAGGGGCTGCAGTTGGGTGTCATGGGGCTGGTGAGCCCCGTCTCCCCAGAGCTCAGGGAGCGGGAGGCGATGTGCCTCTGTGCACTTCAAAGTGGTCATGAGAGTCTAGAGAGACATTTCTCTTCTTGAACATGCTGAACAAAGGAATGCAAAAACTCACAACAGCTATTTTCAATACTGCAAACCCAAATATCGCCCCCCTGAGAAGCTGTGATCCAAAGTGGCAGCTTTATCTGGCTTACATAATTTAAAAAAGGAATAGTTTTTGTCTTCTGAAGCCACAAGCCAAGCACTTATGCTCTACTGCAAGTGAAAGGGCAGCAGCCACTGGGACCAAACACTGGGTGAAGGTACATATTTAGAGGGGGATCACTCAGCTCTCAGTGTGTTTGCTTTGGCCTTTAGTATTCCTGCACAGCAGTGGTGTTGCAAAACAAACAAGCAGTGCTTACCTTCATTTCATTAAACAGTTTTTATCTCAAATTGCACAGCACAGACTTGCAAGTAAGTTCTGCAGAGTGTCACTGCTATCTGAATCAATTTTTGCAAGTTGTCTTGGTTTTGGCTTTGTTTTGTTGTGTTTTTTTTTTAAACTGTTCTGCCCTGGTTCAGAGTTGAAATAAGATATTCTTTCTCTCTTAAATTATCACATGTGGCTGGGAGCTGTCATGTTGCTGCTGCATCTCACTGCCTAGGGCAACAGTGTAGACATAAAACATGAGTAGTGCTAGCGATAGATGTTGGCACCAGCCAGACCAGTTATCAAGCTTTACAATCTCATTGGCTTGGATTAACTAATATTTTTTCATGGAGTGAATAAATTACCATGTTTAGTTCTGTTTGCTCATCCCCCCAGTGAGGGTTTTTTGTTGAAGCTCATAAATTGTGCAGGTATGTAAATGCCAAAAATCTCCACTCTGGGTTCCACACTGACCTTCCACTTTTGCTGTAGACCAGAGCACAATCTGAACTGGCACCAGCACTCTGGCCTCATCCTGCTCCAGTCCAGCTTTGTTCCTGGGAAGTGCCCACACATGAGGAATGTGATAGGGTTGTTTCTGGGCTCCTGTGCTAGGAGCCTTGGTGCAAAGAGAAGCTGTCCCCAGACACACATCGCAAGGTGAGGTTCAGATACTTCCCAGCACCAGCCTTTGAGGTGCTGATTTTAGTCTGGCTCAGAGGGAGCTGAGCTTTCCTTTCCCTGCTGAGTCCCAGCTGGAGTGGGCATTACTGTGGCCCCCTCCATAGTTCTACCTCTCCCAGGCTAAAACAGTTTTCCATGCCTCGCTCTTGGGGAAGATTTACAAATCCAGCACCCAGCCCTCCCATGCGGCGCCTTATGTGATTTTCAGAGAGAGCTGTGTCCCACTTGATCCTCTTCTTTTGGCTGAAGCTCCTGTGCCACTGGAGATTGTGATGAATGGAGGTGCAAACCTGCCTTGGCCACCGTGGCTGTGTGTAACTGGGTGCATGCACAGGTCTGTGATAGGGGGCTGTCTGTGTCAGCCTGTGGTCTTTCTAGAATCTGTTTCTTCCAATCTTTTTTTCCCTTACAAAGCCTGGGCCTTGCTCCCCTGAAGAGCAGGATCTCAGCAACCTCTTGCACAAAAGCCTCTGGCTCCATTGTGCCTCTCCCAGGCCGTTCTGCAGCGGCAGCACAAGAGGGGGCTGACAGCACATGCTGCAGGACGGGACCCCCTGCCTGCCCCGTGGCACTGGGGGGCCCCCGGGGCCAGATGTGCCTGAGGGGCAGGCTTGGAGGTGCTTGGTTCTTCCTCCCTGGCTACATCTGAGGGATGGTGGAGGTGAGAAGCTGGGACTATAAATAAAGTGAAAAAAAAACATAAGGAGCACTGAGAAAAGAAAGGCTGGGGAAAAGCTGGGGAGGGATGTCCTCAAATTCAAAAATGAGCTCTTCAGATAGCCCCTAGCATGGTCCTCCAGCTCTAAGGAGAGTCCCTGCCCACATCCAGGGCCAATTAGAGCTCTCACAAAGCAAGCTTAAACACTTTTCATCTCCTTTTCAAGTTATTTTAGCTACTGGCATCTTCTTGCGTCCTGCAGAACCAGACTGTGGTAGCCAGTCAATCAGGCTCGTTCCTCTGGGGCTGCTGCTCCCTCCTGCAGAACCTGCACCCTGAAAGTGCCTCTTCTACAGTGTGAAAATTTGGGTGATGGAGGCAAAGTGGGTCTGGTGGAAGCAGCTCCCTTGTCACACATTGTGCAGAATCTGATTTTCTTTCAGCCTCTAGTAGCTTGTGACTTTGTACGGTCTGGGGAGAGGGAGAGAGAACACAGAGACACACATGTACAATTTTGGGACTGACAAGGTTCAGAAAGGCCACCTGCAACGGTGGAAGCACAATGAGCTCAAGTGGGCACACAGCTTATTGATTATATCCAAGTGTGGGACCAGCCGCTAGCTAGCCATAAATACGGAGCAGGAGCAAGCTTGTCTGCACCCAGGGCATCTTCATTAACAAAATGAGGACAGAGACACTGCCTCCCTCATCCATCAGGCTGAAGCCCTCCTTATTTCTCAGGTTAGATGTTTTCCCAGTTCAGGGACATCAATGCAGTGGGGATTTCAATATGTGAAAGGGTTTGGTGGGAACAAGCCCTGTTCCTCTAACAACAGAGCCCAGTGTCTCTGCTTACCCCATGGCCAAGGTCATCAGCTGAATCCTGAGAACCCACCTGCTCCTTATGGGAGGCAGGGTTTTATGGCAGAAGAACTGCAGTTTATGGCACCATGGAGAAATATGTTGGATGTGCTTGGCAACAGCAAATGGAAAATTAGTCTATTAAACAGTAAATTATCCCTCCAATGCATCTTCATTGAGGAGGGTTAATGAGTGGCTGCAGGCAGAGTGAGTGGGAAAGTGCAGATGTGGAACAATTGCTGCATCTGGAGACCCTGGAGCCCCTGATCCCACGCTGCACCAACAATAGCATTTCCATGTGCAAGGCACTTCACTAACACCTCCTCGCGTGTGGTTTATTCCAACCAGCTTGCACTGCGCTGCAGAGCTCCCAGGCGTTGGTGTGTCCAGCCATGCCGGGAACAACATCTCCCCATCTGCATCTGGGCTGCTTGGTGCAAATGTATTCCTCGTGGGATAGAGCTGGTTTTAGGAGCCCAGGCTGCAGGGCTCAGCCCCTCTCCTCAGCCATGCCACAGAGCAGGGATGCAGTGCCTTGCTGACTCTCCCCCTCCTGCTGTTCTGCAATTGTTCAAGGCAGTGGGACAGGCTGTGCTCCCCCCACCTGGACACTTCCTTTTATGTTAGGCTGGGGCCAAATCCACCTGCTTGGGAGCCTTGGCATCTCCTGCATCATCACACAGCACCCAGTGGATGCTGTTCCTTTCACTTGGTCCCAGGGGTGAAGGTCCCCAGGCAGCAGAGGTGCCCCACTCCTGCAGCCACATTCGCAGAGCAGTGCTGGCCACATTTGCAGAGGGATGCTGGTGGTGTTCCCAGGGTGACACTGGCAGTGTTCGCAGGGTGATGTTGGTAGTGTCTAGAGGGTGATGCTGACCACGCTTGCAGGGCAGTGATGGCAGTTTGCAGGGCAATGCTGGCCACATTCACAGGGTGATGCTGGCTATTTTTGCAGGGCAACACTTTTGTTGTTTGCCTGTGAGGTAGGGCTTGTGCCTGGAGAGACACAGGAAAGAGCATATCCCAGCCCTGCCTGCTGCTGCTGCTAACCAGGAGAGATTTACTGTGATCCCAGTGGCCCTGGCTGCCCGCACCACTCTATAATAAACCCATCAAGGGCATTGTCGTGCTTCACAAGTCCAACAGGTGCCCTAACGGGGCTGACACGCTGGCCCGCTCCCACACAATGCCTCACTCTCCAAAGCTGAGTGTGTCTGGCAGGACAAAGGCAGCCTGGCTTCCCAGCACGAGCTGAGCTGGCCAGGCATGACAGATGTGGGCAGCCTATCCTGTGCAAGATCTCTGGGGGACACTGAGAAGCTGAAAGTTAGGGACACTCTGCTCCCAACACGTCTCCAGCCACTGCTCCTAAACCAGGTGTGTTTTAGTAGTGTTGCTTGCGGCAGAAGCCAAAGCACAGCCCCAGTGCAAGGGGAGACTGATCCTGCTGTGGGCAATGCTCCTCAGCAGGGAAGTTGGACCAGGCACTGTGCATGCATGCTTGTACTGGGTTTCGGTGGCAAAGTTTTGGTAGTGGGGGGTCTTCTGTGAAATCCTGCTAGAAGCTTCCTCCCTGTCCAATGGAGGCAGTGCCAGCCAGCTCCAAGATGGATCGACCACTGGCCAAGGCTGAGCCCATCACCAACAGTGGTAGCAGCTCTGTAATAATGTATTTCAGAAGGGAAAAGTTGCTTCACAACACCAGCAGCAGCTGGGGAAAAGACAGAGAAAATGTGAGAGGAACAACTCTGCAAAAACCCAGGACAATGAAAGAGGAGGGGGAGGAGGTGTTACAGGCACCTGTTCCAGATTTCCCTGCTGCCTGTGGTGAAGAGCAGGCTGAGGCAGGGTGTGCCCCTGCAGCCCATGGAGGACCACAGTGAAGCAGAGATTCATCTGCAGCCTGTGGAGGACCCCACGCCAGAGCAGGTGGATGCCCAAGGGAGGAGTGTGAGAAGTCCATGCTCTGAGGAAGAAGAAGCAGAAAAGTGTGATGAACTGACCACAGCTCCCATTTCCCATCCTCTTGTGCCACTGGTAGGGAGGAGGTAAAGAAAATTGGGAGTGAAGTTGAGCCCAGGAAGAAAAGAGGTATGGCTGGAAGGTGTTTTTAAGATTTGGTTTTATTCTTCATTATCCTACTCTGATTTGCTTAGTAATAAATTAAACTAATTTCCCCAAGTCAAGTCTGTTTTGCCTGTATTGGAAACTGGTGAGTGATCTCTCCCTGCCCTTATCTCGACCCATTATATTTTCATTATATTTTCTTGCCCCTGTCCAGCTGAGGAGGGGAGGGACAGAGTGGCTTTGGAGGGCACCTGGCATCCAGCCAGTGCCAACCCACCAAAACCCTATTGCCTGTGTTTTAAACACTTCTGCTCTGCAGCAGTGCATGATCCCACCCTGAGAAGGGCTGAGTGCTGCTGTGGACAGGTGACAGCCACAGCACTGCTTTGAAGCACAGCACAAATGCCACAGCAAGCATGGGCCAGGATGTGCTGCCTCCTGTTCACATGCCTAGGTGTGGGGTGCAGCACGCTGCCTGGAAGCCCAGGCATGCTGGAAGGTGTTATTGGCCACCAGTGGCACTGACAGGGACACAGACACAGCTCAGCCTGTGGGAGAGTTAACGGGGATGAGCTGTGACCTTTCCTGTGTGGGTGGAAATGCCTGGATGCTGCCCTGGGGGGCTTGGCTTAAAACTGGCAGCAATTTTTTGTTTGAAGCTTTGTAGCTGCTTCGCATCTCTTTGCACGACAGGTCTGGCGCGTACCCTGGAATCCTTCCCCGGATCTTCCCATGAAAACTACTACAAAAAAAGCTTCTGCTTCATTTTAACCAAACCCAGAGCCCATCAGACGATCCAGATGGTCTCTCTCTCTATCAAGCAGTTTGGCCCAAATCCCGGTGGCAGACGGCAGGACCAGGCCTCCCCTGATAAAGAAGTTTGGGGTTTATTTTTCTCTCTGTTCCTCATCCATATTCAGAGGCACCCTGGGCTTTTCCCAGGCAGCTGTTGCTCTCCGAGGCCCACCCCATCAGGGTGCCTGGGTGATTTGGGATCACCCTAATGCACCGGGAGCTGAGGTGTGGGAGGAGGTGCACAGCCTGTCCCCCCACCCTGCTGTCCTGGCTGGCTCAGCCACTGTCATGTTGGCAGCCCTGCAAGGGGGTTGCTTTTGTGATAGAGCAGCTGCCAAGGGGTCGGGCGTGTCTGGCAGCCCAGCTCAGTGAGATGCCCTGTGGTCCCAGGCCATGAGGTGCTGGCTGCGTAGCAGGCAGAGGCAAAAGCTCCCACGGGATAGCAGGAGTTGAGGTACCCACAGGAGAAAATGTGGATGTTGGCGTGAAATGGGATTTTCATCCCCCCAGCCCTATACACCTGGAAGTAGGGTAGGTGATGGTGGGCTCCAGGCCAGCCCCTGACAGGTACTCCCTGTGCCAAGACCACAGCCCTGGCTGTAATTGACTGAGTGTTGCTGCAGCTGGACACAGAGATGGAGGGAGCCTGTTTTTCTGCAGATCACAAGGATTTGCCTGAGGCAAGTGCATGCAGAAGGGAGGAAACAAGATCTCTTGTTCCTTCCCGCAGGCATGAGAGGTAAAGGGCAGGTTAGGTTCTGCTCTGCTGGCCAAGGGGTGAGGGGAAGTTTGGGAGGCAGGAAGATCACAAGCATCACACTGGTAGCGGCCAGCTTTGGGGAACACTAAACCACTCTGAAACAACCTTCACGCCCCAAAATTCAGCTGAGGTTTTTAATACAGGGCCTCTTCATGTGCCACTGCCACCAGGGTCTCCCTGGGAGCCCCAGGACAGGCTGCAGGGCCACCTCTACAAAAGCTGTGCCAGCAAAGGGTCGGGTCCCAGAGTCCTGGGAAGCAGCTCATCTTCCTCGCTGTCAGGGCTGCTGGGTAGCAACGGGGAACAAACCCCTTTCATCCATCTCAGGCACAGCTTCCTCCCGGGATTGGGGCCAGAGGAAGGAGATGTCACGAAAATGCTGACAGATGATGTGAGCCAGCATTCGGGATGCGAAAGGGCTGCTCATCTGGGCCAAGCTGCTGCAACCCTGTGTGTGTGTGAGGTGGCCCTCACTGGAGCAGGACCCCATGCAGACACCCCCCTCTCGCCCTGATTAAGAAGCTTCTGGAGCTCCATATGCAGAGGGCATTGATTTAAGAGGCACTCCTGCTCCTGGGATCTGCCACCATCCTTGTAAATATCCTGTTGAGTGGGGAAATGAGTGTGCAGAGGGGTGTCCATGCTCACACACCTCTCTTCCCGCTGTAGTGCAGTGCAACAGGCTCCCACCTACCCTCCTTCCATGGGTTTCCTTGCTGAGAAAGACATCTGTGGCAGTTGCTACCAGCACCCAGGGCTCTGTTGAGCACCTCAAAATGCCTGTTGTTTTTTTTTTAAGGACTCAGCTCTTGGAGCCATGGGGTTATGAGTGTTTCAGGTGTTATTTATAAAACAGGTGACCAGTCCTCCCAATTACACCCTCTTGCTTTACGCTTGCATACCTCAGGCAAGAAAATGGAAGGTAATAAAATGAATACAGTGCTCACATTTCTGAGAACACAGCTAATACCACAGATGGGACTTCAAGATTTGCTGTCTGTGTGTGGGGCAAAGAGCAAAGCAGTAAAGCCTCCCAAGTCCCCTCCGTGTGCTGGGTTGCTCAGCCACAGGATTCCCATGCACACACCAGGTACCATCCTGGCTAATGACAGCCAGCCTGCCGTGCAGTCCCCGAGGGCTCCCGGGTCCCCGCGCCTCACCCTGGGCTCTGTGGATGATGGGACGGGGCTTCGGGCTGCCGGGTGGGAGACAGGCCAATTCTCCCTGGAGCACACCAGGGGATGCGAAAGCTTTTGGCACCCCCCGAGGAGAGGTCGAATGATCTGCTCGCGACCTCCCGGCTCAAAGGTTGCTTCTCAGGTCTCTGCCAGTCCCCTGGATGCCGCTGCCAGCAACCCGGCATTCCGCAGCTATCTCCCGGGGAAGCTTGGCTGCCCCGCAGGGTGGGGGGACCGAGCCTGAGCCCACCTTGCTGCACGGCCGGGGCGGTGCAGAGCCCCGACGGCTCCGGCTGCTGAAGTACCGATGTCCTGCCCGGCCAGGACCTCTGCTACGTCCGCCGCCGCGGGTACCGGGGGAGCGGGGAGGGGCGGAGGCGGTGGCGGGGGGGCCCGCCGGGGCGGGCAGGGCGGGAGGGAGGAGCCAGTGCGGAGGCTGAGCCTGGGCTGCGGGATGGGGCGGCAGTGAGGGTGGGCGGGTGTGCGCCGACGGGGCTCTCGCCCCGCAGCCGAGCCGTGCCGTGCCGAGCCGTGCCGAACGGCGGCGAGCCCAGCTCCGCTCCGCTCCCCGGTGATGCGCAGCGGCCGCGCCGCCTGACCCTCCTGCCCGCTGCCATGGCGGCCCCGACCCCCGGAGGGGCGGCGGGGGTCCCGGCGGGGCTGCGGGCCGCCGCCTGGCTGCTGGCGTGCGCCGCGCTGTGCCGGGGCCGCGCCGCCGCCTGCCCGCCGCTGTGCGCCTGCAGCGGCACCACGGTGGACTGCCACGGCTCGGCCCTGCGCGCCGTGCCCCGCAGCATCCCCCGCGGCACCGAGCGCCTGTGAGTACCGCCGGGCTTTGTCCGCCGCCGGCGGGCGTGCGGCGGCGCGGGTGCGGGAGCCCGGCGGGGCGCTGGGTCCGGGGGGCTTGTCCTGGGATTGCGTGTCCGAAAGCGCGTGGGGAGCCAGTGCGAGTGCCCCGCGGGGCTGCGTGGGCAAGAGCACCGCGCGGGGTGCGGTGCGCGCTCGGGAGCCTGTCAGGAGTGTGTGCGGGAGCCCGTAAGGGGATGAGTGTGCAAGAAGCTGTCCGTGGCGGGGGTGCCCAGCAGCCTGTCTGGAGGGGTATGCAAGTGCCCACCGTGTCTCTTAAGGGCAGTATTTGTGCAAATGCCTGTGGGGCCACGGCCGCCTGCTGAAAAGGTGCGTGTGCGAGAACCTGGTGGGGTGGGCGATGTGCAGCGTCCCGCTTGGCGCGGAGTTGGGTTTGTGTATAGAGTGCCTGTCCAGGGGGTGCGTGTGCAGGAGCTTGTTGGGTGAGTGTACGTGCATCATCCCCTCCATGAGGAGTGCAGTAGCCCGTCGAGGTGGTGAGCAGTGCGTGTGCAAGAGCCTGCTGGGGCACCGTGCGTGTGCAAGCCTTTCTCTGTGGGAGAGGTGTGCGAGGGGTCCGGCATGCACAAGAACCCGCGTGTGCCAGTCTGTGTGCAAGCACGTAGAGTGGGTTTGGAATTGAAGCTGTGCCTCAGGGGGTGGGTTGCTCCAGGGGGAGCCTTTGCGCTGGGGCAAACCAAAATGGGCTGCAAGCCCCATGGCACCCACAGGCAGGTGTGACTTGACACAGGATACCCACACAGCCATAGTAGAGTTCTCTATGGGCCCCTGTCACCCCAAACCCCTACCCGTACTGGATAGGGTTCCTTTTGTCCCTGGGAAGCTCTCCTGGGAGTACTGCACATGGTGCTAAGATCAGGTCCCATTCCCCTCTGCTCCCCTTAGGACCTCCCCATGGTGTAACCAGCCTCCAGACAAGCACACAGCTCAGCCGACCCCACCAGTCCCCTGTGCCTACACCTCATTGCTCATCAAAGCCCTTGCCAGGTCCTCAGGGGTCATGGGAGGTGTCCCTGGCTCTCTTGGCTGGACCCCCATAGAGAAAGCGTTTCTCTCACAGTCATGGTCCAGCTGGCTGCGGGGGTCCTGTGTCACTCGCTGAGGTCCCCCAAGCAAGATGTGTGCCTCTTTGCTGCTGCTCCTGGCTGGGCAGGTTTACCTGCTTGGGATCCTGTGGCTGCAGGGGGTCCCCACCCCAGGGAGATCAGCATGAGGTGACCATGTCCAAGCCACTGCAGGCAGCAGGTTCCTGGCATGCAGGTGTCCCCAGTCGCTGCAGGAGAGCAGGGCTGTCCCCAGCCTGTCCCCCCCACTCAGTAGCAGCAGGTGGCCCATCCCAGTGACTGCAGTGGAGCACTGTGGCCCAGTAGCCCCTCCATCCCCAGCCGTGGGGCCAGGCTGCCCCTACATCCCTCTTGCAATGCAGGGAAGTGTTGAGTTGCTGCCTCCTTGGAGAGTAGAGCTGAAGGATGCATCCTGGGAAGCTACACACGGGGCTCCTGGCCCTGTGCTGTGCTGCTTGTGGTTCCTGGAGTGTGAATGTGCCCTTCGCTTGCAGCTGGGCAGAGACCTCACAGGCAGGGACTACAGGGAGGGACTGCAGGCAGCTTTGCAGCTGCCAGGGCTGCACCCAGCATGCAGCACTGGGAGCTCTGTGGGATACCACTTCAGAGGAGTTCTCTCTTCTCCCACCATAATTATCCTCATACAGATGATTATTACCCAGCACAGCAACCAGGCTGCTGTGAGCTGCCATCCCTTAGACCCAGTTTCTGAGGTCTGAGACAGGATCCCCCTTTCCTCTGTGCACATGTAACCTGCTCCAGCCCTTTTTGCCTTTCAGGGAGCTCAGAGGGCTCATCAGCATCAGCTTTCCTGTGTGCAGGATGCTGGGGGAGTGTGTGCATTGAGCCCCCACCTCTGCCGACCGGGCAGGTGCTCAGCACGGCTCAAATGAGGCAATGCTGGAGTGGGCTGATGGAGGATACCCCTGGTGGGTGTCTTACTCCTGCCTTGGCAGGGCATTTCTTCCCCTCTGGCACTGGGCCCTGTTTGCTGTCTCCTGTTCTGCCTCTACTGATCTAGTCCTCCATATCCATTGCCGTCCAGCAGCATTGGGTTTTCTGTATTTTCATGCAGCTGGCGATGCTGGATCTGCTGGCTGGGCTGAGCTAGTCATGCTACTCTCTCATGGGTGTTGTCTGTTGGATAACTACTTCCCACTGTGTTGCACACCCTTGCAGGTGCTTGAGGGTGTCTGGGCAGAGCAGGTCTCTCTCCGACAGTGAAATCCTGCTGTAACAGCTCTTAAGTGAGTTTGAGTTCCCTGTAAAGAGGCTGCAACCTCTCAGTCTCCAACTCCTCACTGCTTGATGGAGTGAGGTCAGCTAGCAACCACAGGAGCCTGCAACAGGGTCTGTGCTCGGGACTTGCTCTCTCCAGGGGCAGTCTCTCCGTGGGAAGTCATCAACCTCTTATCAGTGCTCTCCACTGCCTGCCTCTTTTCCTAAGCCTCAAGATGCACAGCGTGAGCAATGCCAATCTTGCCACGCATCCCACGGTGCCAGTGAGCAGTGGTGTCCCTGCTGTTGTATTTCTCACCTGTTGCATGGCAGTGCAGTGTTTGGAGGCTCCAGGCTTTCTCCAGTCTCCCATCTAACCTCCAGTCAACCCCCTGGACAGGGCAGCACTGCTGCTGTAGCCGTGCATGCTGGCACTGCCAAAGTCATTGTGAGGTCTCAGTCAGCAATGTCCTGTGGGGAGGTCTAAGTTTCACTGCTTTTGAAATACACCCTTTCCCTTTGAAGAGGGAATTATTTGCCTTGCAGAGTCACTGCAGCTTTGGAGAATCATGGGCTGGGGACAAATCATCTTGTCTTCAGCTTCAGGGTTTCCCGTGAGCTGTCTCCCTGGTGCCACGCTGTTGGTAGAGGATAAGGGCTGCAGATGGAGCATGAGGGATGGCTGCATGGGGCACGGGGAACACAGGACCCTTCTTCCCTTGTGCCAGGGCACGGCACATTGCTCCCTAAGTGCCTTCTAATCTGCAACCCAACATAAACGGGGGTTTATGCACCTCCCTCTGATTGGATCATGCACATAGCCAAGAGGGTGTTCCTGCAGCTGGGTGGGAAACAGCAGAGTCTCTGGGCACTTTACATGGCTGCCTGTGCTCCTGCCTACGCCTCTGGCAAGCATGATAGAGCCGGTCCTGAAGGCATTGTAGGCAAGATGGGTGATAATCCTCTAGCACTACAGTGTTATCTGCTCCCAGGAGTCCCTCAGGCCTCAGCCACCAGAGAGAAGGGCACAGTTCTTGTCCCCGTTAGCTTGCTTTTCTTTCTTTCCTTCTTCTTTTCTTCCTTTGAACATATCTCTGAAGAGCAGACTCCCTGTCACAGAGGTGAGTCGATCTCCCCAAGCCGGCAGGATCAGTGCAAATTTGCCACTATCAAATGGCGGCTTCCAGACCAGTTTTTGCATGTGGGGGATGAATTGAGCGTAATGGTGTTGCTCTCGCTCCTGCTTTTGAAGTTTTCAGCTGACAGCTGAGAATTGCCCTACTCGCCCCTTTTGCCTCCTCTCCAGTGGGCTGAACATCCCTCATCTCACCATGGGCTGTGCAGTGCCCCTCTCCCTTGTATGAAGGGAAGCAGAGCTGGGTCTCCATACTCTTTGGCTCTGGCTTTTCCCTTTCAGGGTCCCTGGCCTCAGCATTTTTCAAGGCTTCTGTTTGCCTTGTTTCCAAAGTTGGGGTGTACTTTTGCTGAAATGGGCCCCATCTAGGCTTTAGACCCTGCCAGCTCTGCCACCCAGCTATCTGCGTTGGTGAAGAGGCACTGAGGTCCAGCCTTTGGGTCTGGCAACACGATGCCAGGACAGCTGCACCTGAAGCACATTCACATGCTGCCCAACCACCCCCTACCAAAATTCCAGCAGTGAGCTCTTGTTCAGAGTGTGTTTAATTCATTTACCTGCATCTACCTCTCACCAATTAATCAAAATGTCTTGCAGCAGCAAGGCTGGTGTACTGCAGCAGCACTTGTGCATTCCACATCAGTTGTTGGGCTGCTGCTCCTTTCAGGGCCTTCGGGGAATGTCCATTCTTAGGAAGCACCTCAAGAGAATCAACCTCTCCCTTTCCTGGAGTGCTCAGGCAAGTTTGCAGTGAGCAGACTAGTTGCAGAGGGACTTTGCAGGCTTTTCAGAGTTTTTGGGCAGGATGCAGGAGCTATATCCAGCCAGAGCAGTACTTGGCTGGCCCCGCTGCCCTCAGTTCTTAGGAGAGCCAGTGCTGGGCACTGGGAGGATGTGGACTGGCTGGGGAAGGCAGCCTGCTCAGCCCGCTGCAGTAGCTTCCTTGGGAGCCTTCCTGGACAGAGGAAATTTGCAATTCTATTCCAATTTCTCCCTTCAGCTAGGTCCAAGGCAGATGCTGTCTATATATCGCCATGGTAACGCTGCGTTCTCCCTCTCCATGGAATTGCATGCTGGAAAAATATTAGTTTAAAAAACTATGTCATGTTTGTATTGACTGAAGTCGAGGCTGATAGCAGAGGATCTATTGTCCCCTGGTTGGGAAAAGTCACCAGTAACAGGCAATAAAGCTGGGTGGATTGGCCTCTGGTGACCACTTCTCACCCCACACAGCAATTGCTTCTCTATAAACCCTTCCCTGGCTCTGTTTTATTGCATCCTTTAAAACAGATATTTTTGCCTTAAATGTGCTGCCACTTTGCTCCTTCAGAGTGATGCACGGCTAACAGCAATTCTCTGCAGCTGAGGTGGGAGAAGGGAAGGGGAATTGTTCCCAGCTTTAATTCTGGGTCTCTACTGTGCACCTTCAAACGCCCTTGCTGCTGTCCCCAGAGCCTGCAGCTCCAGGTTGAGCTGGGCACAGTGGCAGTGGTGCCAGCGCAAGGTAGCACACAGAAACAGTCCAGTTACAGGATGTGCATTTGCTTTGAGTTTCATTCTCCCCTACTTCATTGTTTTCTATTGAACCTCCAGACGGGAGAAAGAGCGAGGCACATATAAAAGGCCAAGGATGCACGAGACACCCCCGAGGGGCAGCAGAGCCCACAGCCTGAGGGAACAGAGGCAATTTGGGGTGCCACCAGGGTGTTGGGGCAGAGAAAGGGTGTCCTGTCCAGGGAAAGGTGTACAAGCCCATGACCCTGCATTAAGAGGGGCTTTTCCTGTATTCCTGCTCCAGTTTGCTCCCCGGGAATCTGGTGCAGGCGAACAAACACAGGAGAGTGAGTTGGGCAACCAGGGGAGCCTGTCTTTGTCTCACTTCCAAGTCCTTCATGGTTCCCTGCCTGCTCCAGAGGTGCTTAGCCCCACGACGCATCCTCTTTATTGCTACTGAAATAACCTTTCATAAAACCTGGGAAGCAAGGAGATGTTTCTGTGCGTGTTTTGCTGAAAAGCAGTAAAAAACCAGTTGTGCGTTAGCAAATGGCCTCGTCCCGGGGGATGTCAGACCCAGATCACTGCTCCCTGGCAGGCTTCCAGTGTGAGTAGCTTCAAGGCCAGCTCTGGCAGCTGGCCCCTGTCCGCACTCAGGGGACAGCAGGGGATGGCTGCAGTGGCAGGAGCAGTGAGGGCAGCAGAGGTTTTCCTGCTGTATAGCACCAGGCTGCAATTAGCAATGTGAGCAGCGAGCTGGGTAGTTTGCAGTCAGGTCCTTAGGGTTGCAGCACTGCTAGAAGCCTTAAGGGAATGAGGTGGGAGGGAGGGAACCTCTGTTCCATGTTGGTGCAGGGTCGGTCCCAGGCTGTCCCCTCTGTTACCATCTCGGACCTCCCTGCTACATTCAGGCTCTGAGGATGTGGTGGCTGTCTGCTTCCCTGGCATGCATTTTGGATGCACTTGCTGCTCAAAATAGCAGAGGCAAGTGTCCTGTGGGGGAGAGAGGCTGCTGGGAGGAGGAAGATCAGAAAAAAGGGAAATTAATTTTTCAGGCAGTGCAGCCAAGGAGCAGCCCTGGGCACCAAGAGTGGGAGAGATGCAAGCTCCTGGCCCTGGATATTTCTTAGGAGGAGGAAGCCCTAGGTCCCAAATGGGATGCATCACGAGACCCAGCTGGTCCAGGATTGAGCAGGCACCTATAATAGGTGTCTTCCCAAACCAAGGAGGTCTGCTGAGGAAGATGTAGGGTGGATTAGAACTCAATCTGATGAGTGGCAGGATGAAGCCTGAGTGGTGGGCAAACCCGTGCCCAGCACACGAGCTAGAGCGCAGCTCCTTACCAGGCTACTCACCACAGCACAAAAAGCCAAATTTTGCAGGTATCCAGGCTGTTTTCTTGGCTGTCTGTTTCCTCATTTGTGAAACAGAAATGACCTGCTGCCTTTTCTCTCTCCCATCGGGGTTGAGGGAGGTTATTTATTTATTTATTTATTTTTAACCTGAAGGTGACACACCGCAATATGCGGGTGAGCGTAAAGCATTCCCTGACTGCGAGTGGCTAATGGCTGTGGCATGAAAACCCCAGAGAGAAGTTAGGAGAACAGAAAGCCTTCCGGATCCTCACTGTTACTTGGTGATCGATGCTGTTTGTAACACTTAAAAATCTGTCGTGCTGATAAGCTGCTGTAGTACCTCGTGAAAGCTTAGAGAGCCTCTGCGCTCTGGGGGTCAGTGCTGTGCTTGGGGCTGGGCTCGCCTTCAACTAAGGGCAGTGATGCCAGGATGAGCACAGCTGCTCTTGGGGCTCTCCTTGTTGGGCACATCACCCTGCAGGCATCTCATAGGGGTGGTGCTGGCAAGGCATTTGCTCTGGGGTGTACAGCATCCTTAAAGGGACTTTGAGGAATCCTGTGGGCACTTTGCTATTCTTGAGGGGTATGGTCAGAACAGGGATGGGAAGGAAAATGAGGAGAAGGTGCTGAGTCCCTTGTGTAGCTGTGTCAGCCCAGGGTGTGGGTGCCCAGTGTCCCTTCCCCAAGCAGCGGGCAGCAGCACCCTGTAACCCCCTTGTACCAGATGGAGTTAGAGCCCAGCCATGCCCATACGGGCTGCAGGGAGCTGGTGAATGGGGTGAGCATCCCTCTGTGCCAGCACTGAAGGGGACCAGCTCTCCTGGGACTGGGAAAGGCTCTTATCCTGCATTTTGCTGCTTGAGCAGCTCAGCAAGCCTGTGCTGGGAATCAGTTACATTTAAGCAGCCAAGTGAAATCCTGAGAAGACTTGAAAAATGCAATAAAAGTGTAGGATGAAAGGTTGCAGCTGCTCTGTCCCCCACTTCTGAGCACAGGGGTCAGTCTGGGGTCTGAGCCTCATCCATGTTTCCATTAGGTGTCTGTGTGATGGGACACGAGCTGCTTATGACAGTTGCAGATGCCACCGGGCTGAGAGAGATGCAAGAGGGCTGGAGACTGGGCTGAGATTTCAAAGTGGATTGGTGAATAGGCAGAATGGGCTGACAGAAAGGATGTTGTTGCCTGCAGACTCGAGGAAAGTGCTTGGTGGGAGCACAGATGTGGAATGGGAGCACGAGCAGAGGGGGTCCTGCCCCTGCAAGGCAGAGAGGCCCAAAGGGAGGGCTATGCCTCTGGGGCTGGGGGCTTGTTGCAGGGAATGGGGATGGGAGAGGGGCCTGCATGGGCAAAGCAGCAGCCTGATCTCTGCACTGTGGTGGCAGGCAGGAATGGACTTCATCTGCAGTGAGAGGGGTTCAGGTCAGATTTTGTAAATGGTCCTTGAGGCAGGAGCAATGACGTCCTGGAGTAAGGCACAGGGGAGTGTCAATCTCTGTCCCTGAAGGGGATGCATGCATCTGCCTGGATTGATGGAGGGTGGCAGAGGTACTGCTTGGGGTGCGTGACCTTACAGCCTTCATTTCTCCGCTTCCCTGATTATTATCTGGCACTGCTGGCTCCAGCTGGGGTCAGGACTCTGGGATGAGCTGCTCAGAGGGGAGCCGTGCCCTTAGGGGCTGGGGCTCTGAGCCTCAAG
This sequence comes from Lophotriccus pileatus, assembly GCA_035583135.1. Taxonomy (NCBI): domain Eukaryota; kingdom Metazoa; phylum Chordata; class Aves; order Passeriformes; family Tyrannidae; genus Lophotriccus; species Lophotriccus pileatus. The sequence continues at coordinate 22,196,426 of JAWWES010000169.1, forward strand.
CAGGAACAACAGGGCAGTGAAGATCTTGGAGGAAGGGGCATATTACGTGAAAAATGGGACTGCCAGCTTTGCTGGCACCAGGGCAGAAGTGGCCCTCAGAGCAGGCACTGCAGGAGCACAGACCCTTCTCTGCCAGCCCCTGCCATCACTGCCTGGGTGCTGTGGGCACCTACCTGCTCTACACTGGTGCTGGCAGGGCTGGGGCACATTTTGCTGCTTTTGGGTGCAAATGCTGGGATTCAACTCACAGACTTTCCCTCTGCCTTCTTAAAAGCAGGAGTCCAGGGAGCACAGCAGTTATGATTTCTGCCTCGGTGGAAGAGTGGAGCGGAGCTAAGCCACAAGGACAGGAGTCACGTGTGTGCCGAATAGCTGATGCTTTGCAATGGAGTATGGATAGTGGGATTGCACTGCCTGCTCCTTCCCGCTCCTGATAAATCAGTGCCCAGGGAAATATCACTCATGTTGGCTGTATTTAATAAATTAACTCTCAGCATTTGTACTCTCTGAGGGTGTTACAGAGTTAGTGTAGCTCCAAACACTGCAAAGGGAAAAGACGTATCAGACCTCCTGGGAATGGAATAAGCCATCCAAAGCTAGAAACCAAATATAAACCCAGACTATGCAAATCCAGTCTAACGAACCCTGCTGCAGCACAGACATCCCATCTGGGAGTGGGATGATCCACAAGCAGTGTAGCAAAGGGACTGCTTGTTTTAATGACTTTCCTCTTCCCAGGGCAAAATGGGAGGGGGGGGGGGTTTCTGAAACTTGAAGGTTGCATATGAAAATTCACCGGCTCCCCAGTGGCAGTGTGAGATTTGGGGTGCTGGGGGGCAGAGGAGGGCAGCCTGGATGAACTTGAGGATGCTTTCTCCTGTTAAACCCTTTGGATTAACATGGAAAGAGCACACCCTGTCTCTGCTTTCAAGTCACAGTCCAGAAATGCAACCAATTCGCGGGGCAGCTCCCCAGACACATCAGTCCTTATTGAAGCTCTGTTCCGTGGGGCAGGGCAGGGTGTTTCGCTTCACTAGGAAAGGGCATGGAGGCAGCGGGTGAGCAGCTGAGCAGCAGGGATCTGGCTTTCTGGGCACTGCAGACTGTAATTTGTCTCCATGAGGAACTGAAGGGGTTTTAGAGGGGAAAAAATGTCATGAAGTTAAATGGCAGTGTTGCCTCGGCATCCTTACAAATAAGCTGTACCTGCTGTTCATTCCCATCTTAGTTGCAAAGGCCATCATTTACCTGAACAAAGGCATGGAGGGATGCTGGGAGCCGTTGTCAGGGAGCACGCAGGGCCAGTCCCCAGGGGAGTGGGTCTGTCAAAGGGCCTTGGGATACTGCTGCACTCAGGGATTGCCACCAGCCTCAGTGCTGGAGTACCCCAGGGATGCTCAGGGAGCATGCAGGCTGGGGTGGGCTGGGTGGGCAGCACAGCTGACCCCCAGGGTAGCTGGTCCTGCCTGTTACTCCCGGTGCTGAAGTCTTTGGGGTTTGGCTGCACTGGCCCAGAAGGTGCCTGGGAGAGAGGGCAGAGCCTGGTTTTGGCAAATGGAGGGACTGGCCATTTCCAGTCCATGGTTCTTTGGTATTTCTGCTTTGCCTGGTCTTTACCTCTGGCTAAGTCTCTGGGATGCTGATACTCTGATCAGCCCAGAGAGGTCCAAGCTCACCTTGGGTTTTGCAAGGCGACATGTAGGTCTTGGCTTTCAGGTTTTAAATTAAGCCTCTTTTCTCTGTCTGTCTGCAGTATCAGAGATTTCCCAAATTCTATTTACACATTGCATCCAGAGCAATGTTAAGTATGTTTAAAGGAAGGTAACATGGGAGTCCTGCTGGGAACCCTCCCTCGCCAGGAGCTCGGATGGGTGCCTGGGGAGCTTCCAGGCAATCTTCTTCCAGGCAAGGAACCTTTAAGATATGTGGAGAAAACGAATCCTGGAGCTGGGGTTTCTCCCTGCCCTTAGCTGACTCTGGGGCTGTGGCCCATCAGGTGGGCACATGTCTGCATGTACCAAGCGACCACATGTGACACATGAGACATGTGACACGCCCCAGTGCTTCGTGCCTGGGACTAACATCCTGGCCAGGGCTTTTGCTCCCCAGGAGAGGGTCAGGACTGAGCTCTGCAGGGCACATCCTTACGGGTTGGAGCCCCTGTGATCCTGCTGTGCTCACTGCGTGCTGGCAGCACAGGGAGCTGGAGGAGCCATCGGGCTGCAGAGCCCGAGTGTGGATTTCAGTTTAATCACTGGGGCTGAGGAACCTCTATTCATTCCCGCTTGCATTCATCTGTGTCCTAGTAACGTGCTCTCCCAACCTCCTTCCCAACACAGGCGCACACGGCTGGATAATGGCAGGAGCCCGGCAATCTTTGCGCTGAATAGCGGTGTAATTACGAGGCTATAATGGCGAGCTGGAACTCATTAGCCATTATCAGCCGTTTCAGCAGGACAATGACAGCACCCCGGGGTGCGCGGCTGCGCTGGGCACAGCCAGCAACCCTACACGCTGCTCGACGGCCCGAGGCCAGCCCGCTGCTGACCTTGGTCCCTCGAATGGCTGCAGAGATCCGTGGAGGGAGGCTTTGGTGCTGAATGGGAATGATAGACTTTGTATTCAGCCCCTCATGTGTCACGGGGCATTCCCGCTATCAGGGCTCAGCAAGTTACAGAGCCCTGGGTGCTGGAATCCTGCACAGGCACCCCAACCTGCTCTAGTGTGGCATCCTCCTGCCTCTTCCCTTCCCCAGCAGCTCATCCCTCCTTTGACTGCCTCCCCCTCCTGTAGTTTGTTTTCCTCTTCATTTCTGTCTCAGTGTTCAATGCAGACAGTGATTCTCCAGTGAGGAAGTCTTTCCCAGCCCTTGTGTTCCCGTGGGCATCACCTGTCCCCAGCGCATGCCGTGGGCAGACTGGCCTCATGACAAGGAGCAGACACTGCTGTGCTTCATGCTGCCAAGTGGGGAGACTCTCACTTGCAGTGGGGGGGTTGCACAGGCACCCCTGGCTCTGCAGAGTGTGGGTCCCAGGGCTGATGGTCCTGCTCTTCCTACAGTAATCACATCCCATAATGCGGAAAGACATGGCAAAACTAAGGCTGCGAGGTGCAAATCTCTGCAGCTCCCAGCTCAATGTATTTTAAAGCTGGATAATCCTAGCAGAAGCATGATGGAGAGCATGGCAGGGGAGAACTAGGGGAGGTATAGCCGGCAGGCTGGGAGCAGAGCTCCTGCCACGTGTGTGTCCAGCAGTGGGGCACACAAATGTCCTGGTGCTCAGCAGAGCCTGGGCAGGACAGATGTCATGGGGTGTGTGTAGGCACCCCTTATTTCCACTAGTAGGGAGAGAAAGGAGGGACAGCATCTCTCTTCTGGCTGGATTGCCTGTCCCTGTGCTCTCTCATGGCTTTTGCATGACAGAGTGATGCCACAAAGCATCTTGTCCTGTGCGTCTCTTGGCAGGTAAAACGTGAAGTGTGGCTTATTCTCTGGGAAGAAGACTGAACTGGTTGTGATGCATGTGGGTGTCTTACAGCAGGGTATTTGGAGGGATCCTGCTATTCTGGGGGACATCTGTTCATTTTCTTATTAGTCCTGCCTTCTCTGAGCATCTCTGTATGTTTGGGATGACCCTACCAGGTGTTTGTTGCATTTCCAGAGCAGGGTGACATGCATCAAGTCAGGCTTATTTCACTGCTGAGGGCTCTAGGGCTTCTGTCCCAAGGGGGGCATCCATCATGGGGACAGAGGGAGCCGGACAGCCCCTTCCTCTTGTTGTCAGATGATCCATAAAAGATGGCAGCTTACACACTACTGGCCAGCCAGGCTTCTGTGTGCCCAGCACTGCTGGCTGTTGAGGATGAGGGTCCTCTCTGGAGCCAGTGGCCAGCCCTGCCATTCCTGGTGAGGAGCACAGAACTGCATCAGCTACTGCTGTCCTTTGGGCCCTGTCTGCCCTTTTTGGGGAGGTATTGGGAAAGCCCAGTGCCTGGCCACCTCCTGACCGCTCCTTTGCTGATTTCTGTTTCTTCTTTCTGTAGGGAACTCAATGGCAACAACATAACACGGATCAACAAGAATGACTTTGCTGGGCTGAAGCAGCTCCGCGTCCTGTGAGTTTCTGATGAGGGGCTGCCTGCCCCGACCTTGGCAGATGCTGTGCTTGGCTTGTGGCCCCTCCTGGGGCTGCTGGAGATGGTCAGCCTCTTGCTCAGGGCATCTTCCAGCAGGGCTGGAGGCTATTGCGTTGAGCTGAGTATGGTGGGCTTCCAGCTGGAAGAGAGAGGGGCGAAAGGGGTTGGGTTGTGTTGAGGAGATAGTGGGTGAGGTGGTCCTGGGTCAAGAGAAGTGATGGGGGCACTGGGGACCACCTTTCTAGAAAGCTGACCCCCTTCTCTCTGCAGGCAGCTGATGGAAAACCAGATCAGCACAGTGGAGCGTGGAGCGTTTGATGACATGAAGGAGCTTGAGCGCCTGTGAGTGCCTGGGCACGGAGGCCGGTTGATGGGGGGCCACTGGGTTTAGTTGCAGAGAGCATCCTTTCCTTTTTGCCTTTAAACTCAAACGTATTGGTGCTGCTGGACTTCAAACAGCTTCTCTTCTGCATGGCAGCAGTATTTTACAGTGTGGGAAGCAAACCTATTTCTGTTTCTATAGATCTTAAAGTCTTTTCTGATGCTTTTGAGGTGAGGAGCAGGTTAAACAGAAATCACTTTTGCTGTATCAGCTGTCCTGTGTGTTAGCGAGGGAGCCCTAAGTTCTGGTCCAGTACTCAGTAAAATAGCTCAGCAGTTTAAAAATCCCAAGCTGCTCGAGCAAATATGAGGAGCTGAGCGAGCAGCAGGTTAAGAGTGCAGTTAAGCAGCAGTCAGCAGTTAACAGCTTGGAGTCCTCTCTGCATGTAATTACAGCATTGTGAGTGAGTCTATTAATGCCCTGTTGGTTGTCCCCACCTGGGAGTGTGGTGGGCAGGATGGGGGTGTCCTTGCCAGGTGGGATGCTCTGCTCTCTTGGCCCCCCTGAGTGAGCCAAAGCACCCAGCTGTGCCTGCCACAACCGGCTGGGTTGCAGGTGGGGTCATTGCTTTGCCCCCCTCAAACCCTGACCCTTTCTTCTTTCCCTGCAGACGGCTGAACCGCAACCAGCTGCACACGCTGCCCGAGCTCCTCTTCCAGAACAATCAGGCACTCTCACGGCTGTAAGTACCTTCCATGCCTGTGGGGCTCCCCTGCCTGGCGGTGGTATGGGCTCACTTGTGGGACTTCATGGGTTTTGGAGGGCCACTGATGTCCCAGGAGGGTGCTGCTTCTGGAGGGTTGTGCTTTGTGTCTTGCCCCAGTGATGGCTCAGCATGTGTCAGGAGAATGCACCCTGTTTCTGTGTGACCTGAGCATGCAGCGTGTCAGGAATTTGGCTGTGACTTGCAGAAGACCTGAGGCTGGCACTGTTAGAGATGTTCTTGTAGTGCACGGGTCTGTGGGAGAAGGTGCTGGCAGTTTGGGCTGGGTCTGGCATCGCAGAGCTGTGCCTGCAGAGTGTCAGTTGCAGAGCTGCTGTGAGCTCCACAGCTGTGAGATTCACAGGCTCTGGAGCAGGGTGCCCTTACAGGCTAAACTAGGTTGTCATGAAGGGAGGGTGATAGAGGGCGTCCCTAAGGGGGTCACATCCTGTGCAGAGACCTCCATAGGGTACAGAGAGCCTCACAGCCCTGCTCAAGAGCTGCCTTTCTGTAGGTGTCTGGGGCAAGAGGCAGAAGCCCTGCCTGGGGCAGATCCATGCCTTCTGCCCCCTCCCCAGACTGCTCTGCCTCCCCCATTCCTGCGTGTCCCTTGCACCTGCAAACACCCCCAGGTCTCTTGTTCAGAAAGCCCCAGCTCCGCAGACCTCTCTGCTGTTCGTCCCTCTGTGCATCAGCAGGCTGCCTGGAGAGGGCTGCTGGGGTTTTGATAAATATTCTCTTTTCCATATTGGCTTTCTCTTGCCTGGGGCTGCTTTGCTTGGGCAGTAGTGCTGTCAGCAGTGCCAGCATTGTTCAAACAAAGCATTTACAGGCTCTCAGCTATGTCAGGCACCACATATAAGGAAGGGTACTGTGAGAAGGAGAGGATGTGTGCCAGACTGGGGCTGGTGCTCTGCATCACTCAGAAAAGCAGCTTACACCCTGTGGCTGATTAGCAGTGTGTCGGAGCGGGGTGGTTGTAGCTGGGACACGAGCTTTCTGCTTGCTGCATCTCGTATCTCCATTTCTCAGCAGTGAGATGAGGATGCCAGGTCCCTGCTGGGTCAGGGCAGGAATGGATGAAATAGCTGAATGGGCTGAGACATTTCCAGGACAGGCATGGCCATGTTGGGGCCAGGCAGCCCTGCCTGTACGGGCAGGCTGCGGCTGATCCGTTTTCTTCCGACAGTGCCAGGGAGTCAGTCCTGGAGTCCAGCCGGAGGCAGTGTAATGAAGGGTTAAAACGCCGTGTGGGTTGCCAGCATGGGACGTGTGAAGTGGTGGACAGGCGCCAAAGATGGGCCTAGGTAATGGCAGCTGATAGCACAGGCGTTCAATTAATTATCAAATGGCATTTGTTGAGCTCAGCTGTGCCATATCGTGGCGCCAGCAAGGGCCCATCCTCCTCCAGCCACCCATTGCATAACAGAAACACGGACAAGAGAGTTATTTTCCAAACATCAATGTTTCCCTTTTAATCTTGTCTAGATTTTAATACCAGGCTTTTTCAAAAAGCAAACCCTAACCATTGATTGGGGACATGCAGAAGGGCAGCTCCTGGGGGGCTGTACAGTGTGTTCCCCCACAGCCTCCAGGCTCGCGTGGAGCCAGGGCTGTAGCGCAGTGTGCGTGGGGCTGTCCACACCCTCACACGGTGTGCATGGGACTGTACGTTCTGCCGTGGGTTGAGGAGGGCTATGCAAGATGCTCCTTGCAGCCGCCTCGTGCTCAGGTGCGTTTCAGCCTCTTCCTGTTGTTTTACTGCAATGAGGTAATTGTTTCAAACCTATTCCCTCCCACCCTGTCTTGAAGCTGTTTTCTGGCTGTCTCTGACGTGGCAAACTCAGCCTGGACACCAGCACCTGGAGCTCTTTTCGCACAACCTGGGGCTTTCTGCATGGGCTCATATTTTGCAGCAACTTTACTATAGCTGGTGCTGTGTCTTGGTGAACTTTGACACTCGCTTGGAGCAGAGGGTCCCTGCAGTGAGCTGTGGGACTGGTGACAGGAGACACACTGAGCCACCTGCCACTCTCCTCTGCAGCACGTTGCCTCACACTCATTAGTGAGGGCAGGGGTGCAGCACTGGGGTCTGCCCAGGGAGCATGACAGGAGCCACATCCCTGGCAGAGCCCTGAGTTCTGCATTTGGGCAGCAGAACCCTGTGTATCAGAGGACCTGCTGCTCTCTCTCCTTGATGCTGGCTGTTGCTGAGGTGCTTAAGGATGTTTTGGGGGACAGTGGGGTGGAGGGTGCCTGGGGCAGCTAGTCTAGACGCATATGCTGGCTTAGCATGAGGTGGGATCTGGACCAGTGCTAGTCCAGCCGGTGCGGGAGGTCATAAGGACACTCTTAAATTGCTGCAAACCTGGGTCAGGCTACAGGGATATGAGTCAGTGGGGAACAGGTTTAAGCTAAATTGAAATCAGCTTGCCTTGAACCGAAATTGGAGCCTCCCCACTGGGCTTTGCACTTATTTAACTGCTGAAATGGATCTGGGGTGGCCCCACTGCTCAGTGACCCCTCCCTGCCCCAGGAGCAGGCTGGGACCCGTTCCTAGTCCAGAAAGAGGGTTTTTACCAGAACCGTGCTCTTGCAAACCCTGGTCTCCAGACCATTTCCAGCAAACTGTGCCTGTGCAGGCTTCTGCTTGACCTGCCCACTGCAGCCACCTGTGGTATGTTCCTCAAGTGCCTGGAGTTCCTGCTAGGTCCTCATGTCCTCACAGCATTGTACTGGGAGGTCTTGAATTAGCAAAAACTGGCTGAATGAGTCAGGTTGAGATCTGTTTAGCTGGGAAATGAGGCTGCCAGGTGGAAGCTGAAGCAGAAAGCCAGACGTAGATGCAGGAACCAGTGGGGGTTGCTTAGATGGGTACTTGGATGCTGGCCTGGATGCTCCAGCCTCTTCTAGATGTAGTCTTGATGCACCTCTTGCAGCACATCAGTAACATGGCAGCAGAGTAAGGCAAGTCTGTTGAATTAGGGATATGTGCTACCCATAAAAGCAGTTTCCCTCTGTACCATGAGCCTGATGAAAATCTCTCATGAGCCCAAGAGGAGGCCCTCAGGCTCGGGTCAGGATGGAGAGCTCTTTGTCCCCCTCCTGGGTCTGAGTGTCAGAGCCTAATCCACGTTGGTGGTACTTTGTGGTCTCCCGGCCTGGCTCGAGCTGCAATTAGTTACTCGGATCTTGGCTATAAAGAGCATTTGTGCATCGGGATAATGGAAAGGGTTGGAGTTAAACCTGATCCGTTTGGGCTTAAATAAACTGGGGAATGGCAGGAAAGGGCCAACAGAAAGCAAACCTCAAATGACGGCATGGGGGAGGTGAGACGCCTGGAGAGGAATGTTTTCCCTTTGGAATTTGGGAACATTGAGCTGACGCCTGCCCCGGAGCCTGTCTCGGTCTGAGATGGTGGGGTGGGGGGTCTGTGCCAGCACCTTGGCAGTGGGGCCAGGAGGCAGGGGGACGCTCCGCATGGCCTCCCTTATTTATGTCCGCCACAACGAGCGGGTAACTCATTAAGCAGCCCCGCTGGCTGGAAATGGTGCTGATCTGAGGTTTCGCTGAAGAGCGCCTGACCCCAGTGACCCGTTCTCAAACTGGGTTTAATTAAACTGTCAGCACTGGACGGAAGAACAAAGCATCGTGGGCCTGGGGGGGGGGCCAGGGTCCCCCAGCAGCTCACTGGGGAAGAGCACATCTCCTGCGAGGTGGAGAGCTGATAAAAAATGAATCTTTCCTTCCATCATGGATTACTCAGGCAAGAAGGTGACCTCTGCTATTTCAGTGCCCAGCGCTGGTCCCCAGTGCACCACAGCCGTATACATCTTGGCTCAGCACCGGTGCCTGGCATGCCAGAAGCCATGGTAGACCTTCCTTCAGCATCTCTCCCAAGCTGGCAGGAGTTGTTTTTTTTGTTGGGTTTCCCTTCCATAAAGAGAAAGCAAGCAGAGTTTTTCTCTGCTCCCTTGGGAAGGATGGGGGAAAGATGGAAGAAGAGTTTTGTAGCACTCTTTCCCTTTTTTGCCCATCTCCCCTTAAAACCTCCTCCTGTTTCTAAGCCCCTTTGGGGGTCCTGCTCGAGGGAAGCGAGGAGGAGAGAGGAGTCTGGGATGGCTGTAGCAGCAGGGTGAGGACAGAAATGCTGTGGGCGCATCATCAGGGAGGCAAAGACGTGGGCTGTCGAAATGTGCTAAAGGCAGCCAGGATGGCTATAAATAAATGGTTTTCTCCAAGGGAAGCCGAGCTGATGCGAGGGAAGAGAGGAGCAGTGGGTGCTTGGCTTTGAGGAGCTCTGGGGAGATGCTCCTGCAGGGAAACTGCAATCCCGGATGGATATATCCCCCCAGGAGCAGCTGCCCAGTGGTTTTCCTCAGCAAAAGCTGCAGCAGCTGCTCTATGCTCAGACAGAGTGGGAGCTGAGAAAGGGTGAGCAGAGAGTGTGGGGGGAAAAAAGTCTTGTCTTCAGAAGGAAGAAGATTTAGGACATGGGCTGCAGACTGTCAGCTCCTGTCGGACCCATGCCAGCAAAAATGGTGGAGGAGATGGTGCCACATCCTAGCTGGCAGCCAAGCCCAGGGGGAAGGGCTGCGGTGCTGCTCTGCTGTCTGTAAGGGCAGGGGCTCCCTGGAAACAGCATTAACATCTCAATCAGGGCTGGTGACTTTCTGAGCCGGGGACATGTGAAATGTTGTAGGAGCTGGGGGGATTGTCACGCTCCTGTGAGACTCTCTTCCTGCGCTGGAGCCTGCAGAGGAATAGCAATGTTCTACAACTACCTCTGTCTGGGAGTTGAGAGAGGGTATTTAAAGACCTGGGTGATGATGGAGTTCTGAGCTGAGTCACAGAGAGCACTGCAGCTGGGTGTCCTGCCTGGGTAGGAGAGATGATGTTAGGGTGAGCTCTGGAGCTAGTTCCTTGCATCACCACTGAGTTTGGCTAAATTGCCTTTAGAAATGCAGGAAAAGAAAAATGGAGGGCTGCAAAATAACTTGAGAAAATGCAAATTACATCCTTCATGAAGGAGAGGATCACAACCACACGAGAGGAAGCTGTGAGCTGAGTAGTAGCAAAACAGGGTGACAAGTGAAAAAGGAGCTGTCAGAGAAAGGAATAACAAAACAGGCCCCGCTCAGATGGGGCTGGCTGCGCGTAGGAGGTGTTGCTTGCGAGACTGTACCAGTGACCGTTTCTCTAGGGGCTGCACTGGGAAACCCCCCAGATAGAGAAGGGAGAGATGGAGAAAAAATCGTGTGCTTGGCTGGATAAAGGAGCGGTCCCGTGCCCCCACAATGGGTGGTCGTGCCGGTGCCAGGTGGGAGGTGTGGGTGTCAGCTGGGGACACTCTCTGAGGAATGCATGTGCCACAGCTCTGCTTCCCTCCCAGTGTGGGGGACTTGCCTGAGCCCTGGTTTAAATTTAGTGGGGGATTTTCAGTGCCTGCCAGCCTGGCTCCCTGGAAATGCTGCTGTGGTAGTGGGCTGTTTCTCCTGTGCCAGACACCCACCCCGTCATCCCACGGTCACTCCTATGGGGGCTCTGGCTGAGGTTCACCACCTCCAGCGAGGTTTTGTGCTGGTTCTGCAGCCGGTGAGCTCGGTGAGTGCCCAGGAGCCTGCAGCCACTGTGTGGGAAGGGGTCTGTGGGCACAGCATTGTGTTTTCATTTTCCCATGCTGATGCAGGGTCGCTTTGGTTCCCTGGGCATGTGCCCCTTTACTCTTTGCAAAGATGTGTGCGTGCTGGTGTTCTTGTGCACAGGTCTGTGGTACAAGAGCAAAGTGCCAAGGTCAGAGCAGAGAGCAGCATCCCCAGAGCAAACCTCCCTGCTTCCCCTTCCCCAACATCCCACATTTTGTCCCAGCTTCCCCTCCAGCAGCATCCCCCTCCCCTTGCCGGGTGAGGGCCAAGTGTCCCCGCTGTCACCATGCCCACGTTTTGGACTCCGGGTGCCGTACCCCCTCACGCTCCCCAACAAAGCCCCTTCTGTCAGGGACAGAGCAGGGCGGGGGGGGGCAGGTTAGGATGTGTCCCCCCGAATACCAATGAGGAGGGGGAGTGTGTTTACCCCTGTAGCTGGGGGTAGGGAGGGAGCTGCGGGGTCTGTATGCTGCGAGACCCCCCCCAACAGCCAGGGGGAGGGGGAGAGGGAAGGGAGGCCTCTCGGCAGTCCCCGGGAACAAAGAGTCAGTGTGGCTCGTGACAGCTCTAAGGAAACGCAGGAAAACAAATGTGCCACTAATAGGTGGGGAGGTTACCTAGGGAAAGATGCTGCCAGGCGGGCGGGGGGCCAGCCCCCTCCCCGGCGGGCTGCCAGGTGGTGAGAGGCTGTGACTGGCACCCCCAGTCTTGGTGGGGCTTGGGGGGCTGCAGCAGGGCCAAGCTGAGGCACATTGGCATGTTCCTGCACTGCTGGCCCATGGGGACAGCACCCTTATGAGTGTCTCTGAGGTTTTGTGCTTAATGTCCCTGCTGGGAAGCAACACCCTTGTGGAGGGAGCTGCTCGCTGCCTGCTGGCTCTTCCCCTTCTTCCTCCATTGTTCACATGCCACAGAACCTCAGCTTTTTTTTGGGGGGGATACAATAAGACTCCCTGGGGGATCCTGAGTGCAGACAAGGCTCAAAGGCTCACAAATTAAACACTTGTTTAAGGTCTCTTTATATTTAAGCACTTCCAGAAGCTTTTCAGGACCTGACTCTCAGTCTCTGGAGGCACAGGAGTGCTGGGTTGAGGGGTGCTACTGTGCCCCAACCTGCAGATGAGCAGCCTCCTCCTTTGCTTCCCACCAGCCTGGGCCCCCTCCCACTGGAGTGATGGAGCAGCCCCTGCACAGGATGCCACGGCTCTTCTGTGCCATTATCCTGCCAGTGAGCCAGGGCTGCCAGGAGTGGGCATTGCCAGACGGCTGCCTGGAGATAATCTTCCCCACTCCCTCCATGCACCCCGTTGTGCTCCTGACCCATGGCCAGTTCCAGCTTTCTGGCTGTTGAGACGCTTCCAGGGTTTCCCTGGCAATGCACGGGGTCAAGCGCTGCTCCTGGGGCTCCCTCCTCAAGCCATTGGCTCTTCTGGACTCATCCTTGGCCTTGCTTTGCTGCAGGCTTGGATTTGGCTTTCATAATGTTATTAAAGCAAAAGGGTCTGTGGTAAGGTGCAGCTTTCATCCCCCTGCCCCTTTCAGCAAAGTACCCCCCTCCACATGGCATCATGCAGAGCATCCCTGCCCAGCTGCCCAGCAATGCACTGGTAAATGGGAATTTGCAACCCATGGGAAAAAGCGATGAAAAATCAAGTCTTCTTAATGCTGGGCAGCAGTGCTAATTACACAGCTATTAAAACACAGGGAAATTATTTATTCCCTCGCTGGCTCACAGCTCATTGCATGTATTGTCCCATATTCAGTCTTTGGCCACCTTTGGTTCCCTGAAAGAGTTAAAAGAGCACTCGGAGGAGCTGATCCCTTTGTCCATACATTTTGAGCATATAATAATAATAAGGCATTTCCTTCCTCCTGTTTTCACAGCTCAAATATTAGAAGGGTTCAAAGTAATATTAAAGAACTGTGAACAGAATTAGCCTCTGGTAATCTGACTTCCAGAATGTGGAAGAAAAAAGTCTTATGGAGTGATTTGAGGCTAAGTTATAACTTGGTACCCCTGCACTTGTATCCACAGACATGTGGATGTGCACAGCCAGGTAATTAGCCAGAGTTTGCTGGTCGATTCTCCTGTGGGTGGGTGTGTGTTGGACCTCCTCATCTCTCTTGCTGGGACTGCCATGAATACAAACCGTCAGCAGTTTCCAGAAGGGTGCCTGTGCCATGTCCCTTCTCTGCTGCTCCTGAGGGACCTGTGCTGGTTCTGGCATTGACAGTGGGCCACATGCATGCAACCCCGACACCAGCAGCTCAGCTTGGTGAGCTCCCACTTCTCGCCCAAGCAGGCTGCCTGGCATGTTGTATCCCCTGCTGTAGGTAGGTAATTTTCCCCATGCTAAAGCGCTGTAGAGGCCAGACAGGGGAGTGTAAGTTGGGAAGATGCCCCTTCTCACACCCAGGGGGTTTTCCTGGTGCAGCAGGGCTCATAGGCATTGCCAAGGGGAAGCTGTCCCCTGCCTGCAGGTATGGGCTGAGGGCGTCCTGGTTTGGCGAGCACATTTCCCAGTGTGTGCCGATTGACACTCGTGCATGAAGAAACCCTGCTGGCAGTGCACTGGGGGTGGGTTTGGGGACGTGGGGATTCATTTTCCAGATTCTCATCTGTGTTAAATTAATTATCATCTCAGGCTTATCCTCACTTAACCAGCAAGATGCCGATGTCTGTGGTTGGGACCCCCACCGCCCTGCCAGAGCTAAGGAGCATATGGATTAGGGGAGCTTACCAGCTGCCTCCCTTGGCCCCTCCCTGGTTGTTGCACCTCCCTTTGCCCCCAGCAGCTTTGGTCCCCATTTGTGTCTGTATTTTCCTTCAGGATAGGAAAAGCTGGATTAATTTTTACTGCTCCCAAGGGAGCTGTTGGTAACTGAAGACATCCCTCTGTCTTGTTCTCTGTAAACGGGGAAGCAGGAAATGGCAGGGATGGTTTCCCCACCCATCCTTCTCCCTGCCCCTCTAATGGGGGATGGCATTTAGGGCAGAGCTTCTTGGAGAGAAATAAAGTTGCTCAGACTTTTTCCAGGCCCTGGGGCTGGAGGAGAGAGGTTTCTCTGGGAGATGCATGTGGAAAGAGCTTGACCGTTCTCTTGAGTGTTTGGGAAGTGTTAATTTTGGGATTCTAGGGAGGAGGAGTGAGGGGTGTTAGCCATATTGCACTAACAAAAAATGTGGAAAGCACAGGAAAAGCTCCCAAAAAGTATCTCTCAGCCCAGAGCTAGGAAGTTCTCCAGCCCCAAACCCCTCTCATGGCAGAACCGGGAAGGGCACCTGGGAGTCTTGGTCTTGTGTGCCTTCTGCCCTGTCTTCTTATCCCTAGTATGGCACTCAAAGGGACTTTTGTCTGACTAAGAGCCCCATGGGTGGATGGGTGCTTCATATCCCCCACTTTACCCCTGGACTGGGATGCTTTTTCTCAGGGCACCATTGGTCGGTTGCTATGCGACACAGGCATGTGGGTTGCCTCAGCAACAGAGGACTGGGGCTGTGGGTTGACCCTATCATGGAGACCCTTTTAGGATGTTTGCCTGAGGCCTGGTGATTCAGCTTGCCATGGACTGGCATGATTTGCTGGGTACGTGCCGGTCCGAGGCAAGAATGGTGGAAATGCAAAATGGGTGTGGGTTGGGCTGTAGGTGCTTGACATCAAGATTTCAATCCCAGGGATACTCCTTTGCAGCTCCTCTCCATTGCACAGCCAGGCTATTACTGCCCGGCAATTAACACTAGTGCTATTAATTACTAATCATAGAGATGAAGTTGGGGCGTGTAGTAGGAGTGGGGATCTGTGCTTGTGGGGTAAACAGGAGCAGGCAAGTGAGGAGCAAGCAAGGAGGCTGGCTGTATTCCCAGGACTCGGTGGTGTTTCCAGCTCTTGCTGTCTGACCGGAGGCATTTCCACCTCCTGGTGTTGTCGTCCCGCTCCAGCTTGCTTGTTCTCCTCCCCACGGGCGCAGCATGTTGCTCATTCCTGCATCCTACGATTTCACAGCATCCCCGCAGCCGGGTGTTAATGAGATTAGACCCAAGCTTTAAGATGTCTCTCTCTATCCTTTGCCATCCAATTACACAGCCCGCATGGTATCTGATTGCCTGCGAGAGGGGAGGACTGGGGCTGGCTGGGATGGGAGGATGCAGCTGGTCTTTCTGGGTATCAGCCCCGCCGTGCTGAGTGGTTTTCTTTTATTTTCTTTTTTTTTTTGTTATTCCCCCGTTGGCTTTGAGCTGCTTCGTTTGGCTTTTTCATCGCTTCTCAACGTGGTGGCTGGGCAGAATTTGTTTAAATTAACTGCTTGAATGGCAGCGTTTGTGTGTGTTGGTGGGGGGGAGCTCAGACAGCACCAGAATGGATGAGGGGGATTAAAGGTGCCTAATGGGTTCCAGATGGGCATCCTGGACTGGGAAACACCCCCGCAACCCCAATCCCAGCCGGGGGCCGCTGGTAAGGAGCTTGGGGCTGGGAGCTGGGATCCTACAGTGGCTGCCTGGTTCTCCCGTGGCAGGACAGCTGCTCCAAGCATGTGCCCATGGGACTGGGGTTGCCCTGAAGCTCCTGGGGTATTGTGGCTGCCTCTGCACCCAGCTGTGCCTGGGATGAGCAGGCAGATGCACTGCAGGAAGCACCTTCCCTGGCTGGCCCTAAGCACAGGGTGCAGCATGCTCTACTCTCCCTGCTGCAGGCTGTGGGGATCTGGGGCTTGGGGACAACTGCTGCATGAGTCCAGCTTTCAGAGGTGCCTCACCTCCATCTTTAGCTGACATTGCAAATGCAGCCTGCTGTGGCAGCACCACTGGAGCAGCAGTTTCTGCTCTGCAGCCTTGGTTGTAATGTGAGGAATGATAATATTTAGTCTTTGACACCCTCCCCCTGGCCTCTAGGGTAGCTTGGGGCACTCACTCAGTCCAACATCCCCACCAGTGCAGACATCAGCGTGTTTTTTTCATATTTACAGATGGAAAACCGAGTCCTGGAGACAGGAACTAAATTGCCTGCATGGCCCTGCCATTTGCATTTCCCGGATCTGTAGGGGTTAGAGACATGGTGACAGCCCTGCCTGTCTTTCCAAGGGCAGTGCCTCTCATCGATGGCCAGATTTCTCCTCCAGACCTGCTACATGGTGCCAGAGCTGTTTGTTCACAGCCTGTCCGGTGGCAGGGCCTAGACTGGAAGCACATCAGTCCCAAATGAGATGAAGAGTATGGGAGCAAAGGGCTGCTGGGAAGCAGTGTCACTGGTGGGGACTTCAAGGTCATTGCTTTTGAGTTTTATTAATGGCTCAGAGCAGGAGCAGGACACAAGCTGTGAGCCAGCTGTCTGCTGGGAATATCATCTGTGCTGCAGGACAGCACATAATTTTGTGGGAGATTTCAGATTTTTAGGGGAGCAGGTTACAGAAGAGCCCATCAGGATTAATAGAAGGGAGCATCACATGGGACTTTTTCCTACTGAATGCTGGCAAAGCCCTGTTCCTGGTGGGAACAACCTTGCTCACCCCGAAACAGATTTTTGTGAAGGCAGTGGTTTGCTCTGATGTGTCCAGCTGCATCTGAGCAGATGGCCGAGCCAGGGGATGAGGCAAGGCACAGGAGGGAAACCCACAGCAGCACTCCCTATCCATAACAATGGTGGCAGAGGAGGGTCCTGGCAGGGTGTCGGGGGGGACGCATGGGGCAGTTGAGAAGCACTGGTCTGCTGACTGGCCTCCATCCTCTGGTGACCCTCGACCGATGTTCTGTCAGCCCATCCTCCCAGCCCATCCTTGGCCCCACATCCCCCCCACCCAGCTCTCGTTTCCTTCCACAAATATTGAGAAAATAAATAGCACAGCAGAAAGGGGACATCCCCAAGTCCCTCCACACACAGCTGCCTCCCCAGGGAGTCACAGAGGTGGTGACCCTGCATTCCTCAGCCTGAGGGTTAACCGGAGAAAAAGCAAATATTGGTTTCTCCTGGGGCCGCCCCAGCCGGTGCTAGTGGCCAGGGCTGCCTCTTGCCTGAGGAAAGGGAATCGTAGGGCAGGCAGGTCCCCAGCTCTGACAGGGGTGGTTGCACAAACATGGCTCTTTGCCCAGGTAGCTCAAGTTCCCCATCGTGGCCTTGAGCCTGCTCCTCAGGACAGGACCTTCCTATCCCACATCCTTCTTCACTCCTTTCATCCTGGTCTTGTCTCTTAGCAACTGCCCCTGGCCAGGACCTGGACCGTGTAGGGAGGGATGTGACACTTTCTATGCATCAGTCACTTTGTCACCTCCAGAGTGAGGGTGAGGTCATTAACCCCCACAGCACTGGAGGGGCCGAGGTGCAGTGAGTGACGACAGAGCATCCCTGTGACGCCTCAGCCTGGGTAGCAGCCGCTCCTCTGCCTCCAGCTTGACACTGATCCCCGCTACAATAACGATACGGGTGGCAATCAGGGAGGAATTAAAGGATAATTAATGCCAATCCACATGGAAAATTGCTCTCGTCAAACAAACCTGATATCATTTTTTTTGATGAGCTGACAAATTGGGTTGATAAGTAGCGACTGTGCTGACATGATATACTGAGACTTCTGCAAGTCATTTTACTCTTGCCTGGAGGATACTGCAATGAAAACAATATTCTGCAAAAATCAGTGTAGCATTTCTGGCAGTGTGCTTCCCTGGTAGACCTCCTTAGGGGAATTGCAGCAGTCACCCTCCTGGCAGGGTGCAGCCAGGGTCTGATGATGGTGAACTGATTCGACATCTCTGCAGAGCTGCGGTGGTCTTGGGATTGGTGGCAGTATTGACTTTTGTCAATCACCCCCCCCAAATGTCCTGGTCCTTTGTTGCCTCCTCTTTCTGTCCCACACCAGCTGAGAGTAAGCTGGGTGGTGTACGTGATGTAGCCAGGGAAGAAACCACCTGCATGTCACAGAACTCAGTTTGGGAGGAAACACGAGCCAGTAGGTGAAAGGAGCAGGGCTGGTGCTGCTGGCAGGATGCTGGTCTGGTGGGATGCTCTGCCTGAAACACCTGCACTGGAAAACATCCTCATGCAAGGTCACGTAGCTGGGGAAAAAAAAATGTAGGTCACAGCTACAAGACGAGAAACAGTGTCTGGGGATGTGGTTACACTGAAAAGGACTTAGCAGCCATTGCAGCAGCCTGCTCTGGGATAAGGGCTTCCAGCGCTGCAGCTGGGGAGTGATGGATGAGCAGAGTACCTCTGGGTACCAGGGGGTTGACGTTTTGTGGGGCATCAGGGAAGCCTCTGCTGAGCATAGTTTCTGCTTGGGGGCCCATAGTTTAGAGAGATGTTGGGAAATTAGAAAGTGCTCAAAGAGGAAGTACAGGATAATTGGAGATCTGGAAAATCTGCCTTCCAGTGAAAAGAATTAAAAATCTCAGCCTATTTAGCGTATGCAATAGGAGGTTAGGAGGGGAATTTATACCCCTCTATGCATACCTGCATGGAGAGAAGCCTGATTGTCGGCACCTCATTAATTTGGGGTGGGGGGTGGGGAAGGAAAATGAAAAGAAAAAGAGAAAAAGCATCAAATCATTCAGTAGCTGGAGGCTGAAACCAGACAAATTCAGGCTAGAATTAAATTTGGCTTTTTCATGACAGAGAGCAATTAACCATTGAACACTCAGCTGGGAAGAGGTGAATTGGATGTCCTTTAAAGTTGCAAAGGAGACTGTACTTCTATTCCCAATGGTGAAAGCTGGAAGTGTCAGGGTTGGAGCAGGAATCCTGGGGAGGCCTCTGAGTCTGGGCTGAGTGCTCAGAGGTGTCCCAGTGATGAAGTGTCCCCTTCTGAGTGATGGATGGCACCCCATCTGCTGTCCCTCTCTGTTTACTGGGGACATCAGTCCAGTGCTGCCAATCCAGGCCAGGTCCTTAATTGCTCTCAAAGCCCCCAAGCACCCCTGCTCTGTGAGGCCGGCTGAGCAAAGCTGGCTGTGGAGGCTTTCTCCATCTGGGATGATGTGAAGCAATGTCTGAGCAGGCACATCTGCTTGTAGATATGGGGCTGCCACAGCCCGGGGGCTTCCAGAAGGGGGTCCCAGGCTGCCCCTCCTGCCCTCAGCCAGGCTGGGGGAGATTCACTGGCGCCGGTCTTCCCACGCTCTCCCCAGGGGATGCTCAGCCATGGCCTTCCCGACCCCTGCGCTGCAATCCTGTCTGAGCATCTTAGGCTGAGATATATTTTACTAGCACAGTAAAAGGCAAAGACAGCTTTGCTGTAATTTTATGAGCTCCACAGCACCTTGCCTGGTTAGGTGCTGGCTGAGCTTTTGCCTATCACAAATGCTCTTCCTCCCACGCCTCCATCTCCAAAGAGCCAGACAGGACCTCCTCCTCTCCTGTTCCCATCCCTTTGCAGAGACACCAGAAGTGACTGTGACAGCAAGGCCAAAAATGGAGTGCTCCTCCATGGGTTATCCGGACATAGGGTTTTCCTGTCTGTCAGTCCCCCGAAATTGTGCCTGCAACAGTGAGAAGGTGAAACTTGGCTGTAGATGGGGATATGGCTGTGGGGAAGGAGCACCCTGGCTGCACATTTGAGGACAACGGTGGGATGCTGCAGGGACTCATCAGTGCCCCGGTGAGCAGGGCACTGTGTGCAATCGCCCGTGTGCCCTCGCAGCCTGCCGACCCCTGATCCCCCGGTTGTAGGACTGTCTTTACATCCTCTGGGAATCTTTGTGCTCCTGTCCTTGCAGCCTGCCACTGCCGGGCGTGGGTTTTGTGCTTTTGCTTCTCTTTTTTTCCTTAATTTTCCAGCCTCTTTCACAAAGACACCTATTCTCCCCTGCTGTGCTCCGGGGATTTACACAGAAAGCTCACCCTCAACACGGCAAAAGAAAGGCTCGGGCGGCCCGGGAGAGGAAGCTCACACAAAATGTGGTGTGTGGCTCTTTGTGTCCCTTTTGTAATTCCTCTGCACAATGAACTGCCCCGGCCACCCACCAGCCCCGGGCTACCTCCAGGTGCCTCATCCCTCACGCCCCGCGACGTGGCAGCAGTCAGAGCTGGGGATGCTCCTCGACGGGCAGCCGAGAGCACAGCCTTTGTGCTCAGGAAAGGGGAAACCTGGGCAGGACGGGGATCGCCATGTTTCTGCAGCAGGAAAAAGCCCCTTGCTTCCCTGCTGGCCCCCAGGCAGAGCGCTGGGGGTCCCTCCAGCAGAGCCTTTCCATCAGCCCCATTCTGACGGCTTTTAACATGCTAATGACCCTCTCAAGGGCAGGAGCAGCTCTGTGTAAAACCCATGTTCAGCCCTCGGTCATGGACATTTGCTCGGAGACACAGTGTTAAATATTTATCCTCCCGTCTCCCCCCACCAGCTCCGCAGGCATTAACAATAGCGATCGCAACCGGCCCCTTCCCCCTCGCCGGGAACATGTGGCTCCCGGACCATGACAGCGAACGTTATCGTTTGTACCTGTGAATTATTGATAAGGTATAAGATAGTTCTTGCGGTGAAAAAATAATGAGGAGGAGAGGCTGTTTGCAGCCTGACAGGGCGGGCGCTGCTGCAAACCCTCTTCTCCAGGGGCAAAATGGGCGGTGGGATCCTATTTCTGCTGGGCCCATCCACCAGCTGACCATGCCGGTCCTCAGCAGCACGCAGCCAGCACCCGACTGCCGTTGTGCCTGGTGATTCCTCTCGGCATGGGTCTGGCTGGCGCCTGTCCCCTCCTGGCTGTCCTACACCCTACACCCCCCCTTCCCGGGGGAGGTGGGCAGCTGCCCTCCCTCCCCAGCCCCACACTGCCTGAGCCACCCGCGAGCCAGGGGCCACTCGCTCAGGCAGCTGCCCGTGGGTCGCGGGGGTGAGTGGGGATGTCCCCGCCCGGCAGGTCGGCTGCCCACCCCGTGGTGCCTTGGCGGGGAAGGAGCAGGTATTGCCCGGCCCTCCAGACGCTGTGGCTCCAGAGAGCAGATGGGAGAGCCTTTCAGCTGGCAGGGTTGGGGGGCTCGGGAGTTCTCCAGGGGCTGAAGGAGGGAGAGTGGTCCTCGGCCCGTGGCTTTATGGACACTGATGCATGCTCTCCCTATGCCCTAATCTGTCCCTGGAAAAAGGGCGATGATGCTGCTGAGTCCCTGGAAAGCAGGTGGCAGTCCTGGAAGGGGGTCAGTTCAGCCCTGACTTCGGGCTGTCCTTTGACTGGGAGCTGAATGCAGCACATCCATCCCCTGAGCCATGTCCCAGAGAGCCGCTGTGTCTACCAGCTCTGGTGGGTCTGCATTCTGGCTGTGCTTTGCAAGCCTCTGGGATGCCATGTGAGAGGGTG
This sequence comes from Lophotriccus pileatus, assembly GCA_035583135.1. Taxonomy (NCBI): domain Eukaryota; kingdom Metazoa; phylum Chordata; class Aves; order Passeriformes; family Tyrannidae; genus Lophotriccus; species Lophotriccus pileatus. Next base: position 22,217,572 of record JAWWES010000169.1, read on the forward strand.
CAGATGGCTCAGGGGGATCTTGTTGTCACTGGCGTGGGCAGTCTGATTAAAATCAGGGTGCCTCTTTAAGCTGGTTCAAAGCCCGGCTTTGATGTACTTAGACCCTCAACCCTGCTATATTTTGCGGGGAGAGCATTAGCAGGAGAGTCCAGGCATAGCGTGCAGAACTGGGCTGACCTGGGGCTAAACATCTGTGTCCCTGGGCTTGGTGGTGGGGCACCAGGGTCTTCCTTCCTTCCTCCACAGAATGCTCCTTGGATTGTGTACATAAGGCAGTGTTGCTAGCAGAGAGGCATTGCACTGGTCTTTCCAGCAGACCTAAAAGATGGGCTGGACTCTGGGAGGGGCCCCTCTGCTGCTCCCCAGGGTGCTGCTTTTCCAGGTGTGCTGGCACAGGGGTGGGTGAAAAACGGCAAAGGCTTGAGAGTTAAGGTGCAATTAGGAGAGCACGTGCATGTGCAGCGTGTCTGCCTGCGGGAGGGCGCATGGACAAGGTGCGGTGGGTGATGGGTTGCAGTATGTGTGTCACAGCGTATGGGCACAACAGGAGACACTCCCAGGCAGTGTGGCAGTGTGCAGAGAGCCCCAGGCCTGAGGGTGCTCCAGTGTTACCCTGAGTGCAAGCTGCGATATGGGAGCAGTAGCAAGGAAGGGGTTGAGTACAGCTCCTCTGCTGCAGCAGAGCATCCCCGAGCAAGCAATTGATCCTGGCATTAAAGGCTCTGGGAGCATGAGCCATTGTCTCCACGCTCACCCTCTTGCTCCCTGACTTGCCTCCAGTTGTGCAGCAGATACAGGCTAGTCCACTCGGATAGCAGCTTTGAAGTGTGAATTTCAAACACTGCCTCTGTCCTCATCCAGTCTCTCGTGTCTGATGGAAGGCACAGGGAGCAACAGAAGCACCAGGCACATGAAACAGCTCTGTTCAAAGCCTGGCACTGCAGCTCTCACTTGCAAGCTCAGTTAAGTTTGCAGGCAATTACCTGGTGCTGTTCCCTGCCTTTGCTCCCAGCCTTTTCCCTTGCAAACTGCCTGCTCTCTTCTTTGCTTTTAGGGGAAGAGCCTGGCACCATGGCAGACACAAGCTGTGTTGGGCTGGGCTCCTGCCTTCAGGTGATGGTGGGGGATGCTGCAGCCCTTCTGTGCCGCATCCCATGGTCCCCACGGCTCCATCTCAGTGCTGAATTGGGCTCACACTGAGCCAGTGCTGAGGACTGAAGCACAGAAACTTTCTGTGCATATAGCAAAGCAAGACAGCGGAACTTTGGACCCCTACTTATGAGGACAAAACCAAAACCAAGTCCTTTTTTATTCTCCAGCTCCATTTTGGCTAGAGGGGTGCAGTGGGTATGGCTAATCCCATGCTGGATGGCAGGGTGCTGAGGGATGCTCACATGCTCAGCCAGAGCTGGGGCTGTGTGGGCACAGGGAGGATCCAGCCCATTCCCCATGCGAGGCAGAGGTGAGACGGCGCGTGTGAACTCGACTTCACAAGACATCAAATACACTGTGGTCGGATGGAAATTGGCTCTCAAAGCTCCTTTCTTCTAGCGCTGAGCAGCTCCCCACTCCTGCTCCCCCCTTGGCAGGTGGATGGGCTGATAATATGAGGAAGCGTCTGCTCCTCTCCAAGCTGTGGTTCCTGGGATCTCATCTCCAGTCCTGCTGACAATTTGGCATTAATGTTTGCTTAACTAACCAGGGCCCTCTTACATCCCAACCACCTTTGCTAGGGGGCTCACATGGCTCATGGGGGTGGTGGGACACATAGAGGTGTTTCTGGGCTGTCTCCTTTGTGCTTCAGCAATCTCCAACCCTCAGAGAAAACTCTCTTTGCCAGAAAAATGGCCCCTTTTCCCAATTTACTTGAAAAGATATCCCGGATTTCTTCCCAGCCAGGTCCCTGCATCATTCCTGAGCAGGATTTCAGTGTGGGAGCTGGCTAATTCACAGTATTTTACATATGTAATATGTTGTCAGAAATGCTTTTAAATCCCTGTAATATTTAATTAGGAAGCAGCTTTTGGCATATTAGGAAGGAATGGGGCTGTCTAATTAGTTATTGACGATTTCATAACCATGAAGGTAATTAAGTAAAAGCTGGAGGCAAGCTCCCATGCATGCATCCACCCCATTTTGGGGCTGCTCTGGGATGCAGCAGGGTTGGTGCCAGCTGTCTGGACTTGGAGCAGTGTGTACCCATCCAGGGCTGCTGCTGGGCTTTCCCCATCCATGGGGTGAGGGACAACCGTTCCCCATGGCAGGAACTGTGCCCAGCCCACAGTCCCAGCTGCAGCAGGACATCTCCCACCTAAGTCAGGTCTCCAGCATCCTTCTGCAGGCTCTTGACATCTTCTGGGGCCTGTGACATGCTTGTCTACCAAACCTGGTATTTTTAATCTCAAAACTGTTTTGGAATCTGACTAAATATGAATCATCGAAGAGATGTAAGAGCTTGCAGAGTCCTGGGCAGACTGGAGTGTATTTTTAGCCTGCACGTGTTGGAATTAGACTGTTTCTTAGGGAAAAAAGAGAGTTTCAGATCTGAGTGCCTAGTTCTGGCCATGATGGGAGCCCCACTACCGGCTCTGCATTGCATTGCCCACCTTTCCATGGCAGTATAGGAAGGAGGATGAGGGTTAGGCTGTGCCACACAGCCTCTGCTCACCTCTCGCATTGCAGAGGATCATTCTGGACATCCAAGCCCTACGTGTTCCCTTGAGCCCCTTTACCCACCCCGGGTAGCCTGTGGCATGGACACATGCATGCAGCCAGGGTTGACAGCTCACTCTTCTGCTGGCCCCAGCCAGCAGCCGTAGCTCCAGCAGCATCTGGAGCCAATCACCGCTGGGGCACTCCCAGGAGCATGGGTATCTCTGGGGGCACCAGCACCCAAAGTTGCATCTGTAGCCCAGCCATGCTGCCCGTGATAGATGACACATATCCCTCCCCAGGCTGCCCTGAGTTTGTTCTTGCTACATCCAGTGGCAGGATCCCAGTCTGTAATGCCTTCACTGTAAGATGGGGCTCCTGGCCACCCACCTCCCTCCAAGGGGGCCAGTATCTGCCCAGCTGCACTGCTCTGGGTTTCTCCCCCTCTGTGGGGTTTGCAGCCAGGACCCCACTGTTCGGGAGATTTCATCCCCCCTTTTATCTTGGCGGTTGGAAGCTGGGGAGCTGATAATGATGAAGGAGTGTAAATGTCAGCAGGAAACCAGCTTCAATCAGAACTGTTAAAAATAAACCTGCCAGGCCTGCTCTGGCAGGGGTAATCAGCCTTGGCGGCTCTTCTCCCCGGGCCCTAGAGCACGAGCTGCTGCCGTGCCGAGCAGCGCCAGGCCACCCCCACAGCCATGCTGGAGGCTGGCTGCAACCCTGGGATCTCCAGCCCCAGCCAGCAGCTCCCTTGGAGCTGTGAGGGGTGACCCCCTGAGCCAACCAGGCGGAAGGGTCCCATCCTCTCTTCCCAGACTTTCCTGGCTCTTCCCTCAGTGGGAATCCTCTCTGCAATCCTGGCCGCTCTTGAGCTCAGTCAGGCTGTGGCAGGAGCTGTGGACACGCAGCTAACACAGCCCCTGGCTTTTCAGGCACATCCCCAGGGCAGAGTCAGCCATGGGCTCTTGGGGTTACACAGCCAGTGTCGCCACCATGAGTCAAATGCACTTGGAGCAGAGACAAGAAGTGCATTGTTAACCCCAAGGATAATTAACCTCAGGGCAGTTTGCAAAGGGATGTTGGGCTGCTCCATCACCTGAACTTTAATATGGAGGCTGAAGGTCTGTGTGAGACCCCCAGGTGCCTGCGGGCTCAGGGCAAAGGCTCCCCAGTCTGTGCCTTGTGGTTGGCTGCTGCTGTCAGGCTTAATACTGCAAGGCTCCATGCATGCGTGGATTGGGAAAAGGCAGGAGGAGCACCGAGATGTGCCTCCAGCAACTCATTTCTGTCTCCCCAAAACAAGGAGGGGCTGTTGATCCCCAGCACAGGCGAGGTCCGTGGGCGGCTGTGTTTTATGACCGAGATGGGGGCTGCAGCTGCACTAAGTGCCGGCAGGCAGGGACTTCCCCGGACCCGCAGTGTGGTTTTGTGCCAGGGGCTCTTCAAAGAGCTGCTTCATGGAGGGAAGCCTTGTGGGTTGGGGCACAGCTCCCTGTGGCATGGCCATGACGGGCTGCTGCTCTCCCAAACCCTCTTGGGAGCAACGTTACTGGGGCAAGGGCAGCCCCAGCCTAGGCCCAGCTTTGTAGCTGGGCTTTGCTGCTGTCCCAGCAGTTCTTATCCCAGCTTCGATGTGTGTCACACAGGATGGAGTCTCTTTATGCGCCTGTTGGGTTCTCCCTGCCATGTGCCCCTATGTTTGGTTCACGTGCTTGGGCGCTCCCTCAGCCTCCCACTTGCTCTGCCCCCTTCTGTCTTCCCACCCTCCTTTCCCGTTGGAGCCTTTTCCTATCAGAGCTGTTTCCTCCCAGCCCTGTGTAAAATCACAGCTCTTTTACCAGCTGTTAGGCAGGATTCAGTGGCTCCACCCTGGCTGCCGAGAGAGCCTGATGCTTTTCACCCTGCAATGCATCTCCCACGTCGCATGTCACTGCCAGCCCTGTGGTCACTCCCAAGTGCCTTCAGGAAACCAGTCTATGAAATAGAGGTGCTGCTGGGGCAACAGTTTTACCCATCTTACTGCTAGGGCCAGTCTTGCAAGGTTCAGCATTGGTTTTAGAGCGTCCTCCATGCCATAAGGAGTTTGCTTTAGCCCTTCTCAAAGCTGGGGCTAGTTGCTGTCCCGGGACCTGCACAGCTGAAGAGCAGCATTGCAGATCCACAGCATCACTTCTTGGCTCACCAATATCTGGGACAGTTCTGGGACAGCCGGGAAGCAATTCTCAGCTTGGCTCAGCCTCATTCACACCTCGGAGGAATCCATGAGGGCTGGCAGGGCTGGCTTCACACTTATTAGCAATTAAAAGCCTCAGAGCCTGGAGTCAATTAGCTTTGAGCTCCACAGTGCCGCAAACCCAGAGGATGAGCTTGCTAACGAGAGCTGCAGCCAGCTCCCCACAGGGCTCAGGGCTGGCTCTCCAGAAGAGCTATTTGCTTTTTCATTTACACCTTGGATGAGTGTTGCAGCTTCAAGTTTGGGGTGTCTTCTCGGGCGCAAGCTGCCAGGCAGGGAGCACTCACTGCGTCCTGGAGGATGAAAGGCTTCCTTGCGTGCAGGGCTGGAGCCTGGCACTTCCGACGGCAAGGCACAGTCGTGTATGGGGTCATGATGGGGCGAGGGAGGACTGAACCGTGTCCTAATTGTCATGGAGCTGCACAGGAGGGTCTTGCTTTGGCATGCTGCTGTCTGCTGGAGGTAGAGGCACATAGGGTCCAGCAAATCCCTGCCACCACCCCCTGGCTTGCTCTGCTCCAAGCTCTGGAGCTGTGCTGTGGTATCCTGATTTGCTGGGTGTTCCGGGATGTGCTGGGTCTGTGAGCACCGTGCAGCAGTTTCCCTCTGCAGGGCCGAAGGTGTGCAGCCCTGGGGAAAGGGATGGCTCTGTGCCTTTGACTCGCAGTGTGCGGGGAACATGCTGGGTGATGCAAATGTGAAGCAGGTGGGTGCACAGGCTGGAGGGTAGTGTGGGAGCTGGAAAGAAAACGTGCTTCGGTGGAGGGTTCATGCAGGGATTTCCTGCTACTAGAGAGCAAGATATAAGCAAATACGTGAAAGGAGGGAGGAAAAAAAGGCTTGCTGGACACCAGGGCAAAGGGGACTTGGAGGTGGTGAGAAGCAGAGATGCAGAAAAGCAGGAGGTCATGCAGTGATGGGGCCACCGGTTGTGTGTCTCATCTCTCAGTGGCAGTGGGACACAATGGCTGTGAGCCAGACAGGTGCAGTTCTAACACTCCACGTCCAGGCAGGGGAGGGGACAAACCCTCACCCAGCAGAAGGTCCCTTTGCAGAAAGTGACAGGCTGGCTACTCTGGCATGTGGGCTGCAGGGCAACCCCCTGCCCACCCTGGGCTCTGCCAGACCACAGGGCACTGGGCACAGCGGGTGCTGTGGCTCTCTCAAGGCACTTTGGGATGTCGAGGAGCTGATGGCAATGCCTTTAGCCTCATGTTGGCTCTCCTTCCTGCTGATAACGAGGTTGCTGGAACAAAGGGACACTGTGGGGAGAGGGCGGTGACAGGCATGCAGGGTTTGCAGCTTGTTATTTCATTTGTGTTTCCATTAAAGCTGCTGCTTTTAACTTGTTTCAATCTCTGAAGAGGCTCCAGGGTGTGTAGCAGATGCTTTATTCCCCCTCCCTCCCACCCTCCCCTCTTTTCCTTGGCCAGCTCCCCTTGTTCCCATAGCATCCTCCTTCCCGTGGAGGCCGAGTCCCGTGGCTCTGGCATTGCAGCGCAGCCCACGCAGGAGCCGATCCTTGCTGGACCTGGACTAGAGCCACCACGCAGGCACTGCCCTGTACAGACAGCTGCTTGGCAAAGCCCAGCTTGCTCAAATGCCTCCCCTGTTCAGATCATCCCACTCGCGATGGACACTGCATGTTCCGAACTTTCCCTGTGTCCAGACATGGGGCTAGTGGTGCTAGCCATGGAACACACACCCATATGCCTCAGCATGCCTGGTGTGCCCTCTCGGCACACACAGGCACTGTGGTGGCACCGTTGGGTGATACAAGCTGGGGTCATTTGCTGGTGCTCTGGTAAAGACAGTGGCCCAGGTCATGGCACGGGTCAGCGGCGTCCTTTTGAAGCCGCTGAGATTTATGAGTGCCCTGAAATGTTTTGCTAAATCAACACCACCATGCTGGGGCTGGGACTCTTCTCACTAACTGTTGCCATGAGCATATGTTGCCTTTTACACATGCTCTGCTCATCTGTCCAAGCAACAAACCCCTCCATCTTTAATGTTTTTGGAAGCATCTGCATCTCGTGGGAGGGAAGGCATCAGGGCCAGAGCTTGGGGTCAGCACGGCACTCTGGAAAGCCTTGGGAAGGCAGGGTAGCATGCATGAAGCATTGTTCTCTGCTCTGCCATTGTTCACCTTCAGTCTTTGCTGTGTGGACACAGTGGACAGGCAGAATTTGTTGATTGGGCTTATGTTGCTGGGGTCTGTGGTCTGAGACACTCGGCACATCACGGTGTCTAGCTGTGTGTTGCCTTGCTCCAGCAAAGCGTTGTTTTATTCTTATATATAAAGATATATAAGGATATATAAGGATATATATATATAAGGCTCTGATTCATCGCTTTTGCTGGTTCTGAGACAAGAAATACTCCTACAGGAAGCCTCGGGTAGGGATAGGGGCAGCTCTCCTAAGGCAAATTATTCTTTATTGTCATTTGGACCTCAGTGGATGTGACCTGGTATATCATCCTGGAAGCCAAGAGATACTGAGGATGCTGATCCCTTTGGGAGGACCACCCCATGGCCTGGAATCACATCACATGCCATGGGTGGTTTGTAAGCAGGTGATGGATGTGGATACAGCCCTTGCATGGGTGGTTTGTAAGCAGGTGATGGATGTGGATACAGCCCTTGCACAGGGAAAGGGACCCCCAGGGCTGGGCAGCCTGTGTGATTCAGAGCATGGGGACCTTGTAACTCACAGGTGGGTACATGAGCCCAGCAGAGATGGGGTACAGGTACACATGGAAGTGCATATAGAGGCCAAATTCCCCATCCCACTTGGGAGCAATGAGCCCTGCACAGGGCAGGAGAGGCCAGTGGTGGCTTTCAGGCAGTTCTGGTGGCTAGGAGGATGGCGGGATGTCCTCATTTCTAGGACCCCTGTAGGGATACCTCCCTGCCTTTGCACAACGCTTTGTTGTGCCACAGAGATGTCTCCTGTGCTGAATGTAAGTTGCTGGCACCATCCTTATCCCTGCTGTACCATCCCTGCTCCATGCACCTGGTCCCCAGTATCCATCAAGGCTGTCTGGGTCAGGAGGCAGTTTCTGTGGCTGCAGGTTGTGGTCTCCCCCAGCTTGCCGTGGGCTGCAGCACCCGGAGCCAGGAGGATAATGAGATCTTAATAGTCCAATTATATCCCATCGATTTACTCAGCACGTAATTGTTGGCGGCTGTGGCTGCCTGATGAACCACTCTGCGCTGGCTGCCAGCGGGGAGGGCTGTGCTGCACCGCCCAGCCTGGGATGTTCCTCACAGCAACCAGCTGTTCCCCCTTGAACCCCTGCAGGAGTGGCACCAACCCCCCCCTCCCCGCCCGACTCACAGTCCCCCCTGCCCAGGAGTGGCAGGGACAAGAGAGAGGCAGAGACTGGAACAGGGACCCTAGTACCCTGCCCTGGTTGGGTGTGCCAGCATTGGACTGACCCCAGGTTGATGTCCCCGTACTGCCCTGGGGAGCAGAAGGGTTGTGCATCTCCACCTGCCACTAAAACAGGCTGACAGGAGACGTGATTCCTGGTGGGTGACAGACCGTGCTGGCAGAGCAGTGGTGAAGCCACCATCAGTGTCTGGCAGCCTGCACTGGGCAATGTGGTGCTACCAGAGGTGTCCCCACCTGGTTTCTTGACAGCTGGAGTCACCTCCTGAGCATTCACCTGCAGGTGTTCCTTGCCACAGCAGGTGCCTGTCTGCACTTTGCTTCTATTAATTTCTCTTTTGAGCTGGTTGTGGGTGGGAGTTCCATGGATTAACAACTACTAATTTGGAGGAGTCACTCTTAGTTATGACTTTAAGCCTGCTTTCATGATTGTGTTGGTCATCCCTTGTTCTAGTACTGTGAAAAGCAGCAAATAATGTTACTTTTTCCCCATACCATCCTGCTTTGGACCCCGTCCCATCCCCTCCCATTTCTTTTTCTGGCCCCTGCAAAGAAGGTGCCTTTTCCAGAGGCCCTGCAGTCTCTTTCCTGAGCGGCAGGGGCTCACACTGAGCTCACTATGCTGCACCCTGTTTGCATCAGGCTCTGTCATCGCACCTTGTCCTGTGCAAACACCATCAGCCCCAGGGCTAGGCTAGGGTCACAGGGGGTACAGGCTAACCCTGACCTTGAATAGGGTGGAGTGAAATGGGGTGGGGAGAGTGGGAGGTCCATCTCATCCCCTTTGGCTAGGATGGGGTGGTGCTGGCAGCTGGGCCAGCGGAGCCCATTAAAAATCAAACAGTGTGATGTAATGCTGAGGGATCACCACAGGAGCCTGCACCTAAGACAGGGCTGTGAGGCCCCACTCACACTGGCGTTGGGGACTGGGGCAGGTGACACGGTGGACAAACTGCCTTGTTACTCCAGCATCCTGCTAATGCAGTGGAAAGGTGGCTGCCTTGACCCTCCAGCAAGCAGCTCCCCGCGGGGACACCCCTCCTTGAGCACGGGATCCTTGCAGCGCTGCAGATTCATGCATCACCTTGAGTGGATTGTGCAGCTGGGACATGTGGGTGACACTTGCTTCCCACACACAGGGCTGCAGGTGCCGAAACGGGCACAAGCAGCGGGTGCAGCAGAAACAGGAAGTTTCCTGAGAGACAGGGGTGTAAAACCCCTGGGGGATTCTGGGCTACTAATGCGAGTGCTGATCAGTCTATCGATCTTGTGTAATGCAAGAGTCTTTCTGTCACTTCAGCTCACCCCTTGTCACCTGTCAGGCGGTGGAGGTGGTGGCTGAACAGCCATGCTGGCAGGGCAGCCCCCTGTCTGCTCCATCCCTCTTCCCTGAGCAAGCTGTGCTGGGACAAAGAGCACATGTGGGGTGATCTGAGACAACAGGCTGCTTAATAGGTCCTGGTCCCATGGTCCTTGCCTATTAGTCCAGGTAGACACTTTGGCTTGGGGAAATGCCAGCTGTGCTCTGGCAGAGCACTGGTGAGGGATCTGGGGAGCACCTGTCCCAGCCTGAAATGCTGATTATGCCCAGAACTGGTGGCCTTGGTTGAGAGGGCAGCTGCCTCACCTGCTCGAGGCATGGTTGGTGGTTGCTGTGGCTGAGCTGGTGCCTGCTGTGGCTGGTCCCAGCACCAGTGGAGTGGAGCTTCTGGGGCAGTGTCCAGCCTGTGAGCAGGGACCTGCCATGCATTTTTGTCGTGGGAGCTGTGTGGTGGCAGCAGCTGAAGGGTTAATGCCTATGATTTGCCCCTGTGAGTAGGGGAGGGTCTGACAAACCACAGGATGCTAATGAGTTTCCAGACGGATGCTGGAAAGGAAACAGACTAAAGAGGAGAGCAGCCTCGTGTACTTCACCTGCCTGGAGCCGACTACTGGTCCTGGGCGTGCTGACACTTCCAGGGCGGTAAGTCGCTCTCCTGGTGCAGTGTTGGCTCCGCAGCCCTTGCCAGTATGGCTGGGACATGTCACGGGCTGCAACTTTGGCTTGGACAAGGTGCCCTTGTGTCAGTTGACCTCGGACAGGGTGGACCTCTGCACCACCAACAGAGCCAGCCCGGTGGCCGCTGCCAAGCCGGGGATGCCTGGCGAGGGGAGCGCCTTGCCGGAGGGCTGCCAGGCGGCCCCAGCGCTCTTGGCAGGCGGCGGGGGGCTCGGAGGATGCGGGGCTAGCGCCGCTGGAAAGCAATTACCTCCCCGCTGCGTCCGGCCCTAATCCCCTCACACGGCGCGCAAGGAGCCGGCTCGCCAAACAAGGCTCAATCAGGTTAAAGTGTGAAGTCAGGATTAGCTAAAAGAATGAGAGCGTGGTAATAGTCCCGGCCTCCCCGCCCGGCCGCCGCAGCCCCGCTGCGGCCCCCTCCTTCCCGCCCGCCCTCCGGCCCGCCGGGCTCTTGCCGGGGAGATTAAGGATGCCGGGGTTTGTTTGCCTGAGTGGGCTCCCCACTGGGAAGCCATGTCCAACAGTTTTGCTCGGGCGCCCCGCTAAGCGCCGGGCAGGGCGTCGCGCTGGGGGGTTGGCTCCCGCCGCCGAGCCCCTGCCAGCGCCGCGGAGCCGAGTCCCCGTGCCTGGCTCCTCGCCGGGCCTCCCCGGGAACCGGCAGTGGGACGGGGCTCTGCCTGCCTCGCCCGGGGCAACTCCTGGTCTGCCGCGGATAACTGCACCGACAGCCACCGTGCGCACAATAGGACCGGGCAGTGGGGTGTAAGAAAGCCCTGACCACCACCATCCCTCACACTGCCCAGCCAGGGAGACTTGTGTGAATATAGTCTGGCCATGAGGCTTTCGGGGGACGCAGAAGAAAAGTGGGCACCCAGCTTCTTGCCATCACGCAGCTGTGGGCTGGAGCCAGCTGCTGCCGTTGTACAGGCATCTGCTGGGTCAGAAAATCCCTGTGGGAGGTGAGCCTGAGGACAGAGGTGTTCTCCATCACATGCTCACCCCTTGTCATTCTTCCCCCTTTGCACTCCTGGCCACCTGTGCCATGCAGAGACAAACTCCAGCTGCATGGTGCACTGGGACCGTGACGCTGGGAGGATGGTGGTGCTGTGAATGGGCTGGGTGTTCGGGCATCCCCTGGATTCAGTAACCAGAAACTCTCAAACTTGGAACTTTAGGACAATACCTGGAAGTGAAACCAGAAAAAACAATGAGGGCGGCTGTGGCAGCTCCCCCTCCTCTGTCTGTGCCTGTCCGTCAGCTGGTCCCCAGCGAGGCTGTCAGACCTGTCAGTGCTCATGGTCACCGCTGCAAGCTGGCACTCCACATGCAATGGCAATGACACGTTTGTATTTGGCGGGGTGTGAGGCAGCACCGATGCAGCCACCGCGGGTGATGAGAGCGGCGCGGTGGAGCGAGGAGAAGCCGTGCCATCTGCTGTTTCTTCCGCGCCAAAGTGTAAAGCAAACATAGCTGGGAGCTATGAAACACCAGGAGGGAAGGGGCCGTGCCTTGTTTCAACGCCGGGGGCCAAGGATCCCACAGGCAAAGCATGTGTTTGTCCTGGTGTCATCAGCTGTGTAACCGTGCAATCTAATCTAAGCCCGATGCCGGGGCCTTGCTGAAACCCTCGCATCCAGCGTCTGTCCCTCTTGGCTTCGGTACCCCCAACGGCAGCACTTCATCCGTGACTGTCACAAAAAGCTGTGAAGGGGAGAAGCCTTGCAAAGTCAGTTGCAACCTTCTAGCAGCATTTCCCTCGCGAGCTGTAAATGAGCAGCTTGGAGACAGACGCCTGGGTTTACTCCCTGGGCGCGCTGGGACTCCCATGTGCTGCGAGCGGAGAGACGCAAGTTTTTCATGGGGGAACCAAAGAAGAGGCAGGCAGGACCTGCCCAGGCACGCAGCACCAGAGCTGGGAGAGGGATGTAGAGCACTGAAGTGTGGTGCTTATCTCCGTGATGGGTTTTGTGTTGGAGGACAGGTAGATGCCAAGAAGGAATGCGATGCATTGAATGCATTGCTAGGAGGAGTGGTGAACTTCACCTGGAGGGTTCATAGAATTATAGGACAGTTTGGGTTGGAAGGGACCTTAAAGATAATCTAGTTCAAAATCCCTGCCCTGGGCAGGGATGGCCTCCATTAGATCAGGTTGCTCAGTGCCCCATCCAATCTGACCTTGAACACTTCCAGGGATGCAGTATCCAACAAGTTCTCTAGGCAACTTCTTCCAGCAGCTCACCACCCTCACAGTAAAGAGTTTCTTCCCAACATCTAACTTAGATCTCTCCTCTTATAGCTTCAAACTGCTCCTCATTGTCCTATCACTGTGTCAAAATGTGGCTCTCTGTCTTTTCCAAAAAGCATTTTCTAAGGGATTCCTTCTGGGAGCTAAAAGGAAAAAGAGGAATTAGTGCAGTGGTGTGTTTTTCTGAAAGGTCAGTGCAATTGCTAGGTTCCTCACATCCCCAACAGAGTAGGAGGAGAAGATGTTTGCATCCGAAGGAGTGCTAAGGTGTCAGGCACTGCTGTAGGTGTCAGGTCCTTCCCCTTTGGAGAAGGTGAGGGAACCCTGATCCCCTCGGGGAAGCGGAGGAGGTGTCGCCCCAGAGCTCTGGGAACAGCTGGTGAAAACAGTGCAGGCAGCACAGGCAGGGCAGCCTGGCAGTGCCGCCGCGTGGGTAGCAGTGAAATTGCGCCTGCTGCTCGCAGAGGAGCTGGGCTTTTCCTTCTCCGTTAGCCTGGATCGTTCCCGGGGCGGCATCTCCCTTCCTCTTCCCCAGCAATGATGTTTTGCCAGCCGGGTTTGATTCTCCAGGAACGACCCAGAGTGATGCGCAAACTGTGCAGGGGGCAGGGGCATCACACTGGGACCGCATGGCACCTCCTTGGTGGCTGGGCATCCCACCAGATGGCAAACCTGCTGCTAGGCAAACCCACTGTCCTTGTGTTTTGCTTCTCCTAATGCATCTGTGCAAGTGATGCTGGTGCTTCCCTCTGGGAACATTTTCTTGTTGTGGCAGTGAAGCTGTTGGCTGAGGGGAAGTCCCAGTTTAGAGACCTCCAGGTATTTTGCAAGCAGCCTGTGTGCCATGCTGAGCCCATTTTTTGGAGGAAATGAGGCCATGGGGAAAAATGTAGATGGTGTGCCTGCATCCTGGCCCAGCCCAACTGCCCTAGGGTAACAGCAGTGAACAGGCTTTGTTGTGTTGAAGCAGAGCTGGTGAGCACTGAGTGTGATATGCTGATACCTATGGACACCCCAAACACCTCTTGGGCCTGGGATGGGGGTGTCTTTGTGGCCTGTGTAATGCCAGGGAACACTTAATCTGTGCAGGATGCCCTGGTCCTACTCCTCGTTCATCCATGGACTTGCTTGGATTTGCATAGGGAAAATACTATGTTGTGCCTTAGTTTCCCTGTGCCAGGAAGGAGGTGGGGACTTGACCTCCTGCCTCAGAGGTGGCTGGAGCAGGACTGTGCTGGCATGGGGCTGGGAGCAGCCAATGCAGCTCAAAGGAGCTCCTGACCCTTATGGTGGTAGAGGGAATGGCTGTTTGGGAGCCATGGGGAAAAAATGTGACAGGCAGGTCCTCCCAGAACTGAGCCAGTCCACCCAGACTCTACTTGCAGTGAGATTTTTGGTCTGCATACTCATTAAAAGCCGTGCTGGCATGGCAGGGAATTTGATCTGCTGCCAGCCCTGCAATACAGAGCCCTTGCAGGCCTGGCGTGCCCTGGCATTGCAGAGCAGGTGATTACACAGACAGTGTAGTGATGAAGTAAGTAATGACCTGATTATTTGTGCCCTCTGAAGTGCGGGTCAGGCTCCATGGGAATGCCTCCTGGAACCACTAAGTGTAATTACCAGTTAATCAGCAGGGACCTGTAATTATAGCAGTCAGAGAGTATTTAAGTATGGAGGGTTTTCCCAGAGCTGTGCCATGCAGCTCTACTCGTCTGAGCCAGGGACAGCAATGCCCAGGGAGCCCCATTCACTTTCAGCTACCATGAATGGAGCTGGACTTGCCTCAGGACAACCAGCAGACCAATGGTCAGCCAAGGACCTAAAGCTAAATTACAGTTTATCAGAGCTCCTGAGGAATCACAGAGTGCTGGGGCATGCCCCTGCCTGTGGATGCCCCGTTCCCATGGGGCATCACACTTCACAGACTGCTCATTTTCCTTCCTGCTTCTTTCTTCTGCAGGGACCTGAGTGAGAACTTCATCCAGGCCATCCCCAGGAAAGCGTTCCGTGGAGCCACGGACCTCAAGAACCTGTAAGTCATGGCAGTGTTGGGCATGAGGGAGTTTGGGGTCAGGTCTGGTGGCAGGAGGCATTGGAAGCCTCTCTGCCTGGGCTGTCCCATCAATTATCTCTCTGATTTTCTCCTTCAGGCAACTGGACAAGAATCAGATCAGCTGCATCGAGGATGGAGCTTTCCGTGCCCTGCGGGGGCTGGAGGTCCTGTAAGTGGCCAGGAGCCTCCAGCCTGGAAGCCTCATGTGGGGTGAGGGTGTCCCTGGGTGTCCCCACTTTCTGAAGTGCTGCAGGGACATCTCCAGCGTGCCCATTTCTGCCTGGCCTCAAGGAGGGGCTGAGCAGGGGTCTGGTGCCACTGCTGCAGAGCTGTGCTCCAGGGTCTGATCCTGCCCTGGGGGCCACCTATCTGCAGCTGTGGAGAAGAGAAACCTGGAAAGAGCAACATGTCCTGCCTAGGCATTTGGGCTGTCTCCATGGTGCTTCTCCATCCATTCACCCTGTGCCAGGGTGTGGGGGCGTGCTGTTGCTCCCTGGGGTTTGGTGCCACCTGGACCATCTCACATTCCTACTTACAGTCTGTCCACCCTGACCTGCCCTGCTTTGTCTTCCTGCAGGACCCTGAATAACAACAATATCACTTCCATCCCCGTGTCCAGCTTCAACCACATGCCCAAGCTGCGGACATTGTGAGTGTGGAGGAGTGAGGGGCCATGAGGGTGGGAGGGACCTCCTGATCTTGAGTGAGTTTGCCACAGTTCTGCTGATGCTGTTGGCAGCTCAGCAGTGCTAGGAGAGCACTGTGGGGATGGAATGGAGGGGATACCCCTGCAGAGCATCCCCAAGCACTGCCAAGCAAGGTGGCCTTGGCAACTGGCGTAGATGCTCTTGGGCTCCTCCATTTCTCCCTCTTCATCCCTTGGGATGAGCCAGGCTGAGGCAGCCAGAGAGCAGTGGGGTGGGCAGGACCTGTCCTGTGGCTGCTGACTGCCCCGTCCACCTGCAGCCGCCTGCACTCCAACCATCTCTTCTGCGACTGCCACCTGGCCTGGCTTTCGCAGTGGCTGCGCCAGCGTCCCACCATCGGGCTCTTCACCCAGTGCTCTGCTCCTGCCCAGCTCCGTGGCCTCAATGTGGCTGAGATCCAGAAGAATGAGTTCAGCTGCTCCGGTGAGGGGGACAGGGAGGTGGTGGGTGCCAGGGCAGGGTCATGGGCCAGGAGTTGGACTGTCGGTGCAGCCCAACTCCACTCCCTACCACGTGCCCCAGCTCAGAGCCTGGATGCATGCTGTGGGTTCATCTCAGGTCAGCACAGTCCTTGATGTGGGGACAATATGGGGACAACACCACCCTATGAGAGTGACAGTGCCTCAGTCTGAGCCCTTGGAGCTGTGTGCCTTTGGCACGGGGTTGGGGTGCACCAGGACCTTATGCACCTGTTCAAAAGTGCCACAAACTGTCCCATGCTGTCACCAGGGTCCCTTCCTTGGGGTGCTGCCACAAGCCTACCTGGCCCAGCTCTTTTCAATTCCAATGCTGGCTCCCTCCCTGGCAGGACAAACGGACCCAGCACGTGCCCAGCTCTGCAGCTTGTCCTCTGGCTCCTGCCCAGCCATGTGCACTTGCAGCAATGGCATCGTGGACTGTCGGGGCAAGGGGCTGACTGCCATCCCTGCCAACCTGCCCGAGACCATGACAGAGATGTGAGTATGGCCCCACACCACCACCACTGGGCTCGGGGTGGCTCAAGGCAGTGGGGACACAGGAGCAAGCCCCGCAGCTCAGCCCCCCTAACAGGGTGGCAGGCCCTCCTTGCCCTTCTCTCACACTGCCCAGATTTAGCCCTGGATTTAGCTGCATTAAAAATGTAAATAGAGAAATAATCTCCTTAGGGGAATCCAATTATGGTGCAAAGCCCCCACTGGGACAGCACACAAAGCACTGGTAATCAGCAGGTCCCCCCAGAACCTTGGATCTGGGGGGAAGACATGCTCCCCTCACCCCAGCCACCATGGTCCCCCCCCACCCATGGCACCCCTCCCTGGTGGACAAAGCCTCAGCCACAGGATGTAAGTTGCCTCTGGGCAGAATGGTCCCACACCTGTGAAGTAACGTGCTGCAAGCTTAGGGGTTCTGCAGTCCCCCAGCCCTGTGAATGGGGTGCTGGGGCTTGACCAGCCCTTTAGCCCTCCTCTCTTTGCAGACGTCTGGAACTCAATGGCATCAAGTCCATCCCTCCTGGTGCCTTCTCCCCCTACAAGAAGCTGCGGAGGATGTAAGTGTGCAGTGTCTACTAGCTCACCCCAAATCCCAACACCCTTTGCTCCTCTGGTCATTGCCATGAGCCTGCAGCCCCTGACTGATGGGTATGGGACGCCTCCTGTGACATGAGTGCCCTATATGGCAGCACTGGAGGGAGTCTTAAATACCTCCAGCTCTGTATATTGGGTGTTATGTGTGGTCCACTGGGCTCAGAAGGAGGATGGGGACATTGGGCAAGAGAAGAGGGGACCAGGCCACCTTCTCCCTTTGGGTTTCAGAGACCTGAGCAACAACCAGATCTCGGAGATCGCCCCTGACGCCTTCCAGGGGCTGCGCTCACTGAACTCGCTGTAAGTGCCCACACTGGGTTGGGTGGGGTGTGGAGGATGCTGCATCCCCTTAACCATGGCCCACACCATTCCCCTGTCTCACACCAGCTTTTCTTTCCCAGGGTGCTGTATGGCAACAAGATCACGGACCTCCCCAAGGGTGTCTTCGGGGGACTTTTTGCTTTGCAGCTGCTGTAAGGCACCAGTGGCTATGTGGGATGCTTTTTGGGGACACAAGGAAGCAGGGCTGAGGTCCCCAACACCCATGGTGCAGTGACAGGGGTCCCCAGACACACATCCTTCTCTCCCTGCCAGGCTTCTTAATGCCAACAAGATCAACTGCGTAAGGGCGGATGCCTTCCAGGACCTGCAGAACCTCTCACTGCTCTCACTCTATGACAACAAGATCCAGAGCCTGGCCAAGGGCACCTTCACCTCCCTGCGGGCCATCCAGACCCTGTGAGTGTCTGTGCTAGCTCTGATGCCTGGGCAGGCGAGCATCTGGGGGGGAAGCATCTTGATGGCTAGCCAGGGCTGGAGCTGGTGGTCACCGTCTGTCCCTGGCAGTGTGTCACCCGTCACTGTCCCTGGCACAGGCACCTGGCCCAGAACCCCTTTATCTGTGACTGCAACCTGAAGTGGCTGGCAGATTTCCTCCGTGCCAACCCCGTGGAGACCAGCGGTGCCCGCTGCGCCAGCCCACGCCGCCTGGCCAACAAGCGCATCGGCCAGATCAAGAGCAAGAAGTTTCGCTGCTCGGGTGAGAGCTGTCCCCATCCCTGTCACGGGTGCCCTGTGGCATGGCTGTCCTCAGCCCTGCCCCAGCCTGGTGTCCGTGTGCTCAGAGTGCTGATGTGCTTTTCTTTCCCCAGCCAAAGAGCAGTATTTCATCCCAGGTGAGCAGAGGAGCCACACGCATGTGTGCATGGATGTGTGCATGGTTCCCTTTTGGCCAGGATGCCTGTGGGGGTGGTTTTGTCACAGGTTGGGCCCACAGGCTCACCCTGCATTTCCCATCATTTCTGATTGATGAGTTCCCAGGTGCCACAGTAAAAGAAGCGCTAGATACCAGATGCAGCATCTCCCATCATGCTGCATTCATATCTGGATGGGCACGGAGGCATCCACAGGGTCCAGCTCCAGTTGCAAGAGAGTGGTGGACAGTGCCGTGTCCCTTGTGCCCAGGACAAATATCCCTGCAGATGAGCTGCTTTGGGCACGAAGAAGAGTAATAGTGCACAGGGGCTGTGATGAGGGGAGCTGGGGAAGAGACTGAGACCAGCTGGGGGTGTGGGAGGATCAGAGGAAGAGGGGGCAGGTGCAGCCCCCCATGCCTCTGCCCACAGGAGCCCACGCTGCCCTATCCATCATGCAGGGACAGAGGATTACCAGCTGAACAGTGAGTGCAACAGTGACGTGATCTGCCCCCCAAAGTGCCGCTGTGAATCAGGTGTGGTTGAGTGCTCCAACCTCAAACTCACCAAGATCCCGGATCGCATCCCGCAGTCCACGGCTGAGCTGTAAGAGTCTTCTCTCTGCCACGCTGCTTTCTGTTCTGCAGCAGGAGCATTACTGGCTCTGGGATTTTGCACAGGGTTTGAGCTGTGCCAGGCCCTTCGCAGCCATCCCCTGAGCTCTTTTCCCTGCTGCCCACCCCAGGCGCCTGAACAACAATGAAATCTCTATCCTGGAGGCTACTGGCATCTTCAAGAAACTTCCACATCTGAAGAAAATGTGAGTATCAGGCAGTCACAGCCCAGTCAGGAATGCTTATGGTCTGGGAAGGCACACAGAGGTCCTGATGCCAGGGCAGGCTGGGGCATGAAGTGGAGGGCATGTCCCAACCTGAGGGTCCCCTGAGGGACTGGCATCACAGGGTGCTCAGTGGGACCTGTGTGAGGCAGGATTCAAGATGAGGTCAGGGCAGAGACCCCATCCCAGCTTTTCCCTCTTCACAGCAACCTCAGCAACAACAAGGTATCGGAGATTGAGGATGGGGCATTCGAGGGGGCATCCTCTGTGAATGAGCTGCACCTCACTGTCAACCAGCTGGAGTCCGTGCGGAGTGGCATGTTCAGGGGCCTGGATGGGCTGAGGACGCTGTGAGTCCCATCCCCCTTCCTCGTGATCACAGGGATGGGGACATCCCTACTCCTTGCCTCCCTACCTTGTCCATGATCTGGGGCCGGTGCTGTCTGCATCACTGCAGGGCCAGCTCAGGAGTGCCTTGCCCATCAGCTGGCTGCATCCAGAGCTGGAGGGGCAGGGATTTGCTGCTCAGGGACTGGCTCAGGCTCATCCTGCTGCCCAGCAGTGAGGTGGGCAGAGCCTGGCCACTGCTGAGGTGGGTTTCCCCCATGGAGCCTGCCCAGGTTGTTAGGCACCATGGTTCCCTTCCCTCTTCAGGATGCTGAGGAACAACCGCATCAGCTGCATCCACAACGACAGCTTCACGGGGCTGCGCAACGTCCGCCTGCTCTCCCTGTACGACAACCAGATCAGCACCATTGCTCCGGGAGCCTTCGACACGCTGCAGTCCCTCTCCACACTGTATGTCCCAGGCCCAGGGAGGGGGGTGCTTCCAGGCGGTCCACATCGCATCAGAGGGCTGCTGTCCCCTTGCCTGGTGGCTGTTCAGGTGATGATGCCCTTGTGCTCCTTTTCCTGTGTGCAGGAACCTGCTCGCCAACCCTTTCAACTGCAACTGCCAGCTGGCCTGGCTGGGGGACTGGCTGCGCAAGAGGAAGATCGTGACGGGGAACCCTCGGTGCCAAAACCCCGACTTCCTCCGTCAGATCCCTCTCCAAGACGTGGCTTTCCCTGACTTCAGGTGTGAGGAAGGTAACTCACTGGCCCCATGGCACTGGGAGTGAGTGGAGACCAGGATTCTCCTCACAGGATGGCAACATGCTCCCTGTCCCAGAACCATCCCTGCTCCCAGGATGTGCCATGTGGCAAGCCAGGGGCTCAGGGGCCCCGTGAGTGCTCTCCCTTAATGATGCATGAGTTTCCCGTCCTGGTACCCAGCCCTTGGGGCTGCACTGAAATACCCACAGGCAGATCTAAAACCAGGAGAGGAGTTTGCACCCACTGCATAGCGGGACTTTTGTATGTAGGCAGGTCTGTGCTGGCAAATGCTGTGCCCTGAATGCTGGCAGGAGCAGATGTGTAGACAAAGCCCACTGGGATTCATCCTGCTCCTTCCCTCCCTCTCTTCTCAGTCTTGCACATGCGCCAGAGCTGGGCAGATGGAGCAGACGGGGAGTGTGCGTGGGGAGAAAAACCTTTTTTTATAATTTTTTTTTTAAATTTAGAGCAGCTTTTGAGCCCTCTGGAAAATATTTACAAACAAATCATCCTTTCTTCTGCTTTCCCTCCTCCACCATGTCAAATACTGAAGGGTTGCATCCTGCGCCTTTCCTAGTGGTGCCAGATAGCATACGGTTGTGCCAGGGACGCCTCTCCCACAGGATCCCAGTGCCATGGCAGGGAAGGGGAGCAATGCTGGCTCCTCTGGCTGCTGGGCACAGTATCTGCTCCCTCTAGCCTGCATCTGGGAGATGGGTGAAGGAGGTTGTTTCAGGAGGATTTGCAGGGCTGAGCCCCTTCTTCTGCACCTTTCTCTCTGCTGTCCTTGGGACTGCATTTTTGTTTGCAAATGGTGCAAATCAGAGCAGCCTTGAGCTGTCTGTTTGTATCCACACTGGTGGGACAGGCAGTTTCTGGGCACAGGAGTGATTCCTGCACTGATGTCTCTCAGCTGTGCATTGAATATGGCCTCACACAGTGCCCAAGGACTGGACTACACTGACTTTGTGTCTTTCTGTGCCTGGTGTAGGTAAGGAGGAGACCACCTGCATCCCTCGGCCCCAGTGCCCACAAGAGTGCACCTGCCTTGACACCGTTGTCCGCTGCAGCAACAAGCATCTCAAGGCCTTGCCCAAGGGGATCCCCAAGAACGTCACAGAGCTGTGAGTGGTGGCCAAGTGCCCAAACTGTCCCCACAACCCCCATCAACTTTGCAGTTCTGGGTTGGGGGACTTTGCTGTGGGGTTGCAGGTGTCAGGGCAGGGATACTCCTTTCCACACCTCTATCCTGGCTTTGCAGTGGGAGCAGGACCCTACCCATCCAAGGGACCCTATCCAGCCCCAACACCAGCAAGGGGCTCAGCAAGAGCCTCTCTGCTGACTCAGGGATACCAAGGGTGACATGCAAGGGGTGTTGTCACAGCATCTTGGTCCCTGCTTTTTGACCTTTGTGAGGGACAGCGAGGGACAGCCAATCCCTGTAGCCGCATTCCCCACACAGCCGTGCAGCCCAGGGCTCTCTGGTTCCCAGCAGCCTGTCATCAGCGGCAGGGACAGGGACACCTTACCTCTGCCACCTCCTCAGCCCCTCCCTGCCATCCCTCTCACCACAGCTGCAGGGATGCTCTTGGCATCCAGGCCCAGCCACAGGCACACAGGCAATGGGATGTGGTTTGCCTGGGGTCAGCCACCCATCACCATGGGTGTCAGAGAGACACCCAAACAGCCTTGCCAGATCTGGATGTGCAGGCTCCGTGATGCCCATGGCTGAAAAAGGGGCTCTGTGCCCACTTGGGATGGGGGATGGCAGCAAGTCCTGTGTGCAGGGGGTGCAGGCACTGGTTGTGCACAGACATATTCACACCACCCCCGCACACCCCTCTGCTGTCTTGCACACCCCTCCTCTCTCTACGTCCTCCGCTCTCTCTCTCACATGCCTTGGGAACAGTTATGGCCTCCCACGCTCACATCAGATGTGTAAAAGCAGCACATGGCTGCACTTGCACACGTAGGCTGCTGGGAGACTGTCCCTAGGGAACCTGCATGCAAAGCCCCTGGGTGTGCTAATGCGCTCCTGTGCTGACTGTCCTGCCAGCCCGTGAGTCTCCCCAAGAGCCCCGTAGTGGTGCTGGGAGGGAGGAGATGCTGGAGATGCTTCTTGCAGCCCGAAGTCCGTAGTGGTGCAGAACAGAAAGAGGGGGCACAGAGGGAGTGATCTCCTGCTTTTCAGTCACCCCAGGATGCTCTTGTTCTCCTTTGCAGCTACCTGGATGGCAATCAGTTCACTCAGGTCCCAGGACAGCTCTCAACCTTCAAGTACCTGCAGCTTGTGTAAGTAGCAGGAGCCCAGGAAGCCAGGGGGCACTGCTGGGACCTGTGGGTGAGAACAGGGGCTGTTGCCATGGTGTGTGATCCTGAGGGGGGGCCTGGTAGTGTGCTGGGCCCCCTGACATCCCTCTGTGACTCCCCTCTGCTGTGGAACACAGCTGTCTGACAGAGATGCTCAGCCCCTGGGTGCTCACCACCTTTCCTGGTGCCAGGCATGGGGCAGAGGTGGGACAGTGGCATTGCTGCCATGACCCTGTGACAGCCCTGCTGCTCCCTTGGAGGCTATGTCGTGCTGCTGTTTGCACCCTATTGCAGCTGAGCAGGCAGGGGAGCAATGAGAGGGGATGGGGCCCAGCTGGCTCCAATCCCTGGGGTTTGTGTTTTCCAGCGATCTGAGCAACAACAAGATCACCTCCCTGAGCAACTCCTCCTTCACCAACATGAGCCAGCTCACCACCCTGTAAGTGCAGTCCTTGCGGCATGCCACACTGGGATATGGCCCAGCCAAGCTGTGGGGGGCTATTCTTAGGGAACCCCAAAGACTGGGGGGTGTTGGGGACACCAGGGTCTCACCCTTCTGCCTGGGTGAAACTGTGGTTTGAGTTGGAGTTCATGCAGGGGCAGTGTGTAGCCCAGGGTCTGTTTCTTGCAAGACACCCGGCTGGTTTGCCTCCTTCCCTCCCGCAGGATCCTCAGCTACAACTCCCTGCAGTGCATCCCTCCTCAGGCCTTCGAGGGCCTCCGTTCCCTCCGGCTGCTGTAAGTACCTGCCTGTAGCCGAGCTCACAGCCCTGCTTGGCCCTTTCTCTGCTGCTGCCTGTGTCCCTTGTCCCTTATGCCCCCTTGGAGCTGGGTGCAGGAGGAGCACGGCTGGGCTCAGCAGCCCTTCAGAGCAGACAGTGCATTTGCAACAGTGACAGCGTGGTGGGGTCCAGTTCTCCCACACACACCTGGACCTGTGAGATGGGGGCAGCCCAGCTGGTCACAGTTCTTGCTGCCCACTCTGGAGCCATGGGCATTACAGGACCCTCTGTTCTCTGCAGGTCTCTCCATGGCAATGACATCTCCAGCCTTCCCGAGGGAATCTTTGCAGATGTCACCTCCCTGTCCCACCTGTGAGTATCTCCCACTCCACAGGGCTCAGGGCTGGACCCAGGCTCAGGAGACTTCTGAAAACTAGGCTGAGCCTGGCTTCCCTGGAGGGTGAGCTGCCTTCTCCCCTTTTCTCTGGGCTGGCACTTGGCGACATCATTTGTTGGGTAGTGTTGTGACCCGCTTCCCTCCCTATGCTTGGGCTCAGCACCAGGTATGCTGCCGAGCCTCCCAGTACTGCTGGGACGGCCCTATGGTCCTAGCTGGATGATAGGTGGAGTCCTTCCCCAGTCCACTAGGTCTCTGGGGTCCCCCAACACGTGGGTCAAGCCATGCAAAATGGTGACGTGGCTATGGGTTGGCAGGGACTACTCTGACCCACACCAGCGTGTTGTTAGCCTTCTGCTAGTGCACTTCCCTGCAACATCTTCCTGCAAACTTGTCATCAAGTGTCCTCCTGCCAGTGGTGGTATTTCAGCCCCTCTTTAAGGTAGCCTGTACCTCAGGAGCACTGCTCCATACCCACTACCTGGGGATGCGGTTCAGCTTTGCTCATGGTGTTTTTTTGGTCCCCTCCCTGTCTCTGTTAAGCTGTTCCCACCTGTCTGCCAGTGGCCAGTCCTGCTCTTGTCATCCTGGGGGTCTCAGACTGTTCCTTCAGTCTGCAAGAAGCATCTTGACTTCCAGTTCTGACCTCCCCATGTTTTTGGGGAGCAGCACTACTTGCTCTGCTGTGATTTCCCTTGCCAAAGCCTGTGCTGCCTTTGCTGCTTCCAGCCAGCACTGCCAGTTCCAACAGGCAGAGCTGTGTCACCAGCCAGCGCTGTGGGTGCTGTAGGACTGGGTTTGTCAGCCCCAGCAGATCTGCTCTCTGAACTGCCTCCTTCTGGGTTGCCATGTCCTTCCTTCGTCTCAGTTGTTGGTCACGCTGTCCCTCCATCACCACTGACCTTTGTAGTCAAGGAGGATCCAAAGGGGCATCCAGCCCCTCAGCCTTCCACATCATCTGCTGCTTCCCTACCCTTTTCTGCTGTGGAGCAGAGGAACCCTCCGTTCTCCTCCTCTCCCAGGGCAATTCTTCCCTCTTCCCTGATGCTGTCTGCATGAGCTCCAGCCACAGCCCACTGCTTATCCTCATCAGCCTGCTCTTATGTCCCTGTCTTGCACGCTTGTGCAGCAGAGCCCACGTTGGCTCTGCAGCTCCCATGCAGGTCCTATTGTTTCTGTACAGCCTCAAGGTGCTTTGCCCAGTTTGCTACTCCAGGCAGCTTTGTGTGTGTGCTGCAGAAGGACTGCTAAGGATTGCTGTGTGGGCAGGGGAGGAGAGTCCCAGGGAAGAGCACAGGGCACCACATAGTCTATGGGACTGGCACCAGGCTGTGTGTCCCTGTTCTCCCACCATGAGCAGCACCTCTAGTGGGTCCAGAAATGGAAGAGCACTGGTTCCCCCATCATGTGGTAGCCCAAGCCCAGTGATGGAGTTGTGCCCAGTCCCAAAGTCTCTAAGCCCAGTTCCCTCCATGGGGCAGTGGGTGCAGTTTTGCCCTTCTTCTCTTGCAGAGCCATTGGGGCCAACCCCCTGTACTGCAGCTGCAACCTGCGCTGGCTCTCCAGCTGGGTCAAGACGGGGTACAAGGAGCCAGGCATCGCCCGCTGCGCTGGGCCCCCCGACATGGAAGGAAAACTGCTGCTCACCACCCCTGCCAAGAAGTTTGAGTGCCAAGGTGAGAGGTGCCCCTGCTGTCAATCCATGCCTCCCTCTGTCACAGGCAGCTGGGCTGCCTCCTGCCCCTTGCCCAGCAGAGCAGTGCTTGAGTCTGGGTGGCTCCAGGATTTCAGCCGTTGAGCTGCTTTGTGGATGAGGGGGACCAGGATGCTTCCATCCTCTGACTTCACTGGTGGCACATCCCTAGTGACCGAGCAAACTGGTGACTGTTCCATTTCCTGGTGCAGGGAAGGGTCTGCTCCCAGACACAGCTGAGGCTCTGCCCCCCACATCAGTGATCACAAAAGGACACGTCCCCATCGCTCCCTGCACTGACGGTCATCTCTGTGCCTTCCATCCCACAGGCCCACCCTCCCTGAGTGTCCAGGCCAAGTGCAACCCCTGCCTCTCCAGCCCCTGCCAGAACCAGGGCACCTGCCACAACGACCCCCTCAGCTTCTACCGCTGCAGCTGCCCCAGCGGCTACAAGGTACCCTAGTCCCAGCGGTCCCCACTGCACGGGGACATGTCCCTGCAGAGGGCAAGGGAGCAGAGCAGGGGTTTTGCCATGCCCCTGGGGCTTGTGTCTGTGGGACCACCTGCCCTCTCTGTCTGCCCCAATGTTCCACTGAGTGTGATGGGGCAGGGAGAGCTGGGCAAGGTGCCGTGGCACCCTCCTTGCTCCTACCTCTCCATTCTTCCCCAGGGCAGGGACTGCGAGGTGGCACTCAGTGGCTGCTCCTCCAACCCCTGTGCCAACGGGGGGACCTGCCAGCCTCAGGAGGGGGAAGGAGCTGGGTTCAGGTGAGTGCTGGACAGGAATCCATGAAAGGTGGGTGTTTGGGCAGCAGCATGGAGTTTTGATACTATCTTCCTCTCCTGCCTGCTCCTTTGGGCATATAGCTGGGATATTGTATTCACATGGTAGCTCCAGCCCATGCTGCCTGGCTCCACCTCCCCATGCCCCTCATCCCTTCAGGCTCTTGAGCCAAGGTCATGGCAGAGAAAGGGGGTCCCGTCACTACAGAAGGCATGGGGAGCTAAAGGGTAGGGGGATTTGTGGCTGGGAATGGTTTCTATTGTCCTGGGGTCACTGCTGCTCCCTGTGGGGCTGCCTTGCCCCCACACAACCCTCACTGCCCTGAATGCTTCACACCTTTCCAGGAACTGGGATGCAATTAGGAGCTGAAAATAGATGGCAGGTTGGGGGTGAGGAGGTGGACTGCACAGCCAGCCCATTGTCGTGGCAACTCAACATCCTTGGGCAGGCTGTGCTGCCACCCACCCCTGTAACCAGTGTTTGACAGGGGGACACCCAACCCAGCTCTTGGCGTTCGTGTGTGCTCTGCACCAAGGTCCTGTACTGGTTACTCTGGGGGAACCACCTCCAGGCGCTCCATTTCCTTTCCCCCCTTGATGCTCCCCCTGCCCTGTGGCAGGTGCCTGTGCCCAGCGGGCTTCGAGGGCCTGAGCTGCCACGCCACCAGCAACCCCTGCAAGGATCATGTCTGTGAGAACGGGGGCTCCTGTGTGCCCAGCGCCACCAACTACACCTGCCTTTGTCCTGCCCACTACACAGGTACCTGGAATGGGGCTGGCCGTCCCCAAATCACGCAGACCTGGCAGGGAGATGTACCCACTACTACCTTCCTACTTGTGAGGCTAACAGCAACTCTGCCTGCTGTCCCAGCCTGTCCCAAGTTTGGGTACCCCGCTGAACCCCCACACCCTGGGATGTCCTCAGTGCCTGGCTTGGGCAGGAGCTGCCTCCCATGGAGCAGAGCCCTGTGCCCGTGGGGGTGGAAGCCATGGGCTTGGCAGCTCCCTGCCTTGAGCTGAGCCCCCCAGGGGTTCCCCATGTCCCGCAGGGACTGGAGCTGCCCTCTGGTCCTGGAACTGATGGGCATCCCCTCTTCTGCCTTGCAGGGGAATTCTGTGAGCAGCCACCCGATTTCTGCTCATCTGAGCTCAACCCATGCCAGCACGACTCCACATGCATCTCTACCAGCCAGGGGCCCAGGTGAGCCCCCTCTCCCTAAACCACTTTTCCTGGCTGTGTGAGAGTGGGTAGATTTGCTTTTAGGGGGCTGCAGCTCACAGGCCGGTGAGGGGGCATGGAGAGGGGGATGCCAGGAGGAGCAGGCACCCACTGTTGAGGGGAGAAGGAAGGGGCAGCCCTGAACCCCTCACCTGCCCCAGGTGTGTGTGTGCCCCTGGCTATGTGGGGAGCAACTGCAGCGAGGACTTCGATGACTGCCAAGACCACCGGTGCCAGAACAACGCCCGCTGCCTAGATGAGGTGAACGGCTACTCCTGCCTCTGCACCGAGGGCTACAGGTACCACGAGGAAAATGGGGCACCTGGGATAGAGGGGATGGTTATGTGTCACTGCAGGAGGGACAGGTCCTGGCTTCCAGGTCCATCCATCCATCCCTCTCAGTGTGAAAGGAAGGAGTGGGGA
Source organism: Lophotriccus pileatus (assembly GCA_035583135.1). NCBI lineage: Eukaryota > Metazoa > Chordata > Aves > Passeriformes > Tyrannidae > Lophotriccus > Lophotriccus pileatus. The sequence goes on from JAWWES010000169.1 coordinate 22,245,094, forward strand.
TGGAAGCATATGTGTCTGTGGATGGAAGCTGGGCAGGGAGCCAGCATCTCTGGGGAGGGACCCCAGGGCACAGCTCAGCATCTAGGCATCCCTCTGATGCCAGTGTATGGAGAGCCTCCCCAGGGACCCCACATCAGGGGGGTGCTGTTAGAGCAGGGGGCAGGGTGTAGGATGCCTTCCCAGCCTCCTGCCCAGCAGCACCCTTGGCCCTGCAGTGGCCAGCTCTGCGAGATGCCGCCCCACACCGCTGGCCAGTCTGGTCTCTGCGAGCGAGCCGAGTGCCAAAACGGGGCCCCGTGTGTGGAGCGCGGTGCCCGCGCCCTTTGCCAGTGCCTGCCCGGCTTTGGTGGCCCCAAGTGTGAGAAGCTGCTGAGCGTCAACTTCGTGGACCGTGACACGTACCTGCAGTTCACTGACCTGCAGGACTGGCCACGGGCCAATATCACCCTTCAGGTGAGGGCAGGGGAGGTGTGGGGGTGTTGGGGACTTGGCACTTGGGCTGCTGCCCCAGGGATGTGGGCTCCCACCTCTCCCTCTGACAGGTCTCCACAGCTGAAGGCAATGGCATCCTGCTGTACAACGGTGACAGCGACCACATGGCTGTGGAACTGTACCAGGGTCACGTCAGGGTCAGCTATGACCCTGGCACCCACCCCAGCTCAGCCATCTACAGGTACCTGCCACCCCTTCCCTGCTCACCGGGGAGCACCGCCCCTATTGCACGGGCTTGGGGGCATCTCTGGTGACCCAGCCATCCCCCCCAGTGCCGAGACCATCAACGATGGGCAGTTCCACACCGTGGAGCTGGTGACCTTCGACCAGATGGTGAACCTCTCCATTGACGGTGGCAGCCCCATGACCATGGACAACTCAGGGAAGCACTACACGCTAAACAGTGAGGCTCCTCTCTATGTGGGAGGTAAGACAGGGATCAGGGGAGCAATGGAGGGCGTGGGGGGCATCCAGGTGTGCTGATGGTTCTGCTCTCCCCAGGCATGCCTGTGGATGTCAACTCGGCTGCCTTCCGCCTCTGGCAGCTCCTCAATGGCACCAGCTTCCATGGATGCATCCGCAACCTGTACATCAACAACGAGCTGCAGGATTTCACCAAGACGCGGATGACGCCCGGGGTGGTGCCAGGCTGCGAGCCCTGCCGCAAGCTCTACTGCCTGCATGGCATCTGCCAGCCCGCCGGTGCCCAGGGCCCCGTCTGCCACTGTGAGGCCGGCTGGGACGGGCCCCACTGCGACCAGCCCCGTGGTGGCCCCTGCCAGGGACACAAGTGAGTGCCTCACCCCACTGGCTGCCCTGCAGCAATGGTTCTGTCCTGTTGGCTGCCCCACAGTGACCCATCTGCCCCACTGGCTGTCCTGAAACAATAGCACAGCCCCACTGGCTGTCCAACAGCCATGGTCCTGACCCGCTGGCTGCCTCACAGAGTTGTGCCTGCCCCATTTGGTCTTTGGCTGTGCCAATTCATTGGTGACCCCACTGTAACTGAGCTGCTCCATTGGCCCATTGCCACCCTCTTCCTCACTGGCTTCTCCACTACACCTCTAAATCATTTGCTCACTGGCTGCCTCTTCCTCTTGGCTGCCCCACCAACTGCCCCACTGGCTGTCCACCACCCTCCCCTGTGGCTGGTTCATGGTGGCGGTGTTGTGCCATCACAGTGGTGCTGTGCCAAGGCACTGCCATGCTGTGTCACTAGCACTGAGTTGTGCCAGGGCTGTTTTGTGCTGGTGCTGTGCCTGAGCCACACCGGTGCTGTGCCACCGTGGCTGTGCCCTGCTGGTGCCATGCTGCGGCAGTGCCGTGCCGGTCCCAGTGCAGTGCTGTGCTGGTGCCGTGCTGGTGCTGAGCCATGCCATGCCATGCTTGCTGCTGGTGGGCTATGCATGCTGGTGCCACGCCACGTCACGCTGGCAGGTCCTGACAGCACCGGGTGCCCACAGGTGCGTGCATGGGCTGTGCCTGCCCCTCGACGCCCTCTCCTACAGCTGCCAGTGCCAGGAGGGCTACCAGGGCGCCCTCTGCAACCAGCCTGCTGAGCCACCCGACCCCTGCCGCCACCAGCCCTGCGTCCACGGCCACTGCCACCTCACCCCAGGGGGCCAGCCCACCTGCGAGTGCCATGACGGCTACACCGGAGCCCTCTGTGACCAAGGTAGGTGCTGAGGATGTGGGTGTCCAGGGAGGGCAGCCCCACACCACGACACCAGGCTAAGCATTGCTGTCCCACTGTCCCGCAGAGCCGGAATGCCGTGGGGAGCCAGTGCGGGACTACCACCAGGTGCAGCGGGGCTATGCCATCTGCCAGACAACACGGCCGGTGGCCTGGGTGGAATGCCGGGGGACCTGCGGTGGCCCTGGCGCCGGTTGCTGCACTGGACTGCGGCTCCGGCGCAGGAAGTACGCCTTTGAGTGCAGCAACGGTGCAACCTTCGTGGAGGAGGTGGAGAAGCCCAGCAAGTGCGGCTGCAGCCAGTGCCTGTGAGCAGCCACTGGCCCTGCAGAGCTGGGGGGCTGCCAGGAAGACCCCCCAGAGCCAAGGACCTCACTTTGCCCTGCGGGCATAGCGCTGCTCTCTGGGTGTTCCGAACTGCAGCTGCATCCAAGGAGCCCGGCAGTGGGTAGAGCTGGTGCATCTAGAAGGTTGGGAAAGAAAAAGGAAAAAAAAAAAAGGAAAAGAAAAAAAAAAAAACAAACCACAAACAAAGCAAATGTGTAGATAGAGAATTTTTTTAAGAACTGCAGCTACACAGATGTGTGGATACAGCATGGGCACCCTGCCCAGCTGCCCCTGTCCTCTCTCTGGAGCACTCTGCCTCTCTGCCAGTGCAGCCCTACAGCCATGGAGGCCAGTGCCTGCATCTCCTGCGTGTTCCCTCCCTGGCAGCCCTGTCCCTTGCATCCAGCCCATCGATCTGAGGGCTTTTCCAACACCTGGCACTGGAGGAAAGGGGCCTAATATGGCAGAGCCCTGTGAGCCATGGCAAGCTGTGATTCGCAGAGAGCTGCATGGTGTAGCCAGCACCCTGCAGTCCTGGTGAGCCCAGAGCCATCCTCTCCTCCAGCAGCCCTGGTCTCCCTGCTAAGGACCTGCTATTGCCCTGATAGCAGCTGGAGCAAGCAGTTCCCTGGTGTGGTGACCAGGGTGCTGGAGCCCAGAGTGCCCCAAATAATGTCACAAGCTCCATGGCCACAGCCTGACCATCTGATGGCACCCCTGGTCTGTGATGCCAGCTGGGCTTTGCAGGGCACAGGTCCAGCCCACTCTGGTCACATCTGGGCCACACTGGTGGAGCAGGACCAGGCACACTGAGTGGGGGACAGGCAGCAGTGTGCAAATGTCCCTGGGGGGGTCCCAGTGCCAACCTGCTCTGTGCCATGGGGACCAGCACTGTACCATTCATGTGGAGAGGACCCCAAATATCTCTGGTCCAGCCAGGTTCCACTCAGAGGTGGGAGCCATGTGAGGCAGCACAGGAGCCCCTTTCTTCCAGGCTCTGCCCTGGGGGAGTGGGCCTGCAGCTGGGAAAAGGTACCCCATTGTCCCACTGACCCAGCCAGCAGGAACAGGAGGCTGCTGGGACAGCCAGGGTGCAAGTTTGTCATGTTCATCACCGGTGCCTCAGCCTTGTGGGTGCCAGGGCCAGCTGAAGACTGAAGATGTCCAAGCCTGCAAACCTGGAGCCAACACCACTGCCAGGGCAGGACCCACCAGCTCTTGGACTCAAGTATCCATGCCTGGGCAGCACCTCTCCAAAGCCCACAGTGTCAGGGGATATGCTGGGCTGGACTGGGAGCAGAGGCACATGGGAAGCTCATGCCGAGGTACTGCACCCTCCCGACATCCACAACAGTATCACCTGTCTGACTGTGGGGGCCAAGGGTGGTGGGTCCTGACCTGGGACACTGCACATGGCTGGACAGTGAAACTCCACATCACCCAGGTGGACAGACTTATCCCAGGGCTGCAGTCCTGCACCTCTCCACATCGCTCCAGCATTTTGGCTTCAGGTCCACACTGCCAGCTGCAGCCGGGCTCCGGTTATCTCCATCGGATACACCCGGCTCTGTCGGTGCTCTCACCATTCCTCCTCACCACTGGTATCCAGGACGTTCCCACCACCACGGGGATGTGTTTCTGCCACCAATGCCCTCTCCATGGGAGCTCCTCTGCCGCACAGAGGAGCCGGGACACATCTCATTTTGCCTGTGGCCCGGCTGGGGCTTGGTTGTGTTGTGTTTCTGTTCTTGCTGTACGCTAACCGCTAAAGTATCTCTTTATACAGAATACTTACAGATTCTAATATATATTTGTATTTCATTTTGTTATAGTATTTTTATATGTTTGGGGTCAACAAATGATGTTTTCTTTTTGTTTACAGATGCTACTGGGCAGGAAAATGACGGTGGCTTTGTTTGGCCCGTGGGGTTTGTGTGTCACTATTGAAGACGCTGGTTTGTACTAGGCTGGCGAGGGAGGCGCTGGGCATCCTTCCGCTGGCAGAGGCTGTATTGTTTTAGGAGATGTTTGGTATTGTCTATGTTGTCTTCCATGTGAACATGACATTTATTCATTCAGAGGCTTGGCCTCTTCTTTCCTGGAGAGGAGAAGTGGGCAGCTATTGCCTGGGAGCTGCTGGGTGCGTGAGGAGGTGGCACAGGCTGGGAAGAGTTGATCCTGCCATGGGGGATGATTTGTTACTCCTGGAGCAGCCCTGGCAGCTTCTGGCCAGAGTGTCACCCACATGGTGCAGGGACATGCAACCGGGTTATCCATGCAACACCTTGCAAAAGGAGCCAGCGCATGAGGCAGTGTGAGAAGCCATGGGGCCAGTGCCTGCTGTGAGGATGGAATGGCTACAGGCTACAGGGGAAACTGGGCACATGTAGCTCTCTGCAGACAGGGAGAGGGGGCCTCGGTAGGAGTCCCCAGGAACACAGAGAGGTTGCACTGTTGGTGCCACAAACGTAATCTGCCACAGCTCTGACACCTGTGTGGCAGCACTGAAATCCCACATGGGCATTTATATCCCCCCTCCAGAGGGAGAGAGTCACACTTGGAGGGTGGCAGCCCACTGCCCCCCACCTTGCACACTCACCTTTGCCCTTCCCCACTTACCACACCAAACAAGTGCTGATATCAAAGAAACGTTTAATAAGCTGCAATAAAATATGGACCTTTAGAAAGCTCATAGGGTGAATATCAACAGTGAGGAGGAAAAGAAAACAAGGTTGTGGGAATCCTTGAGGAGTTCAGATCTAAGTCAGGGACCTTTTATCTGGAACAAGAACACAACTTTTTCCATAGGCTAGGATGAAATAAAAGACAGGAGCACAGAGTTCACAAAATGTCAACATTTAGAGAGTCGATACATATTCAAAGTTCAAATGACCCAGCTCTTATAGCTATACATATTGATTTAAAGCAACTTAATATAATTTTATTTTCTTTTTCTTTTATATATACACTTTCAAAGGTTCATCAGGTGAGGTATGTAAACATTATTTAATGGAAACTCCTCTCCACATTTCCAACTGAGAATTCACAGCAGACAGTTCATTTTCCCTACTCACGACGCGGTACTTCCCGCTCCCTACAGCAACCGGGAATGCCGTCCCAAGCCACGGCTCTCCCAGGCGCAGTCACCGGCTCCCACTTCCCACTGCTGGTCTGGTCTGTACAGTTCACATTGCTTAGGCTCAAACATACAGTACCGGACAGGAGGAATTTCAGCTCAGTGTCTAAAATTCTTATAGAAACAAACAGAGAAACAAAAGTCTCCCAGGGAAGCAGACACAGATGAAGGAAAAACATTTGCCATCAGGGTGGAGATAATATGTAAATGTTGAGCATCTTAAAAAAATTACTGTTGTTGTTTCCTTTTTTCCTTTTTTTTTTTCTTTTTTTTTTTTTACACACCTGTTCCAAGGGTGAAGGAAGCGTGGGGTTGGTGAGGGGTCCTGCAGGGCTGGGACCCAGCAGCACTCCTCACTCCATCCCCCAAAGTCAGAGACCCATCACCATAAAAGCAGCCCTGATCCTGCTGACACTGCCCCACACAGACAGCTGGACTGGGGGTCAGAGTCAGCTACACTTCCAGGCAAAAATAGGAGTTAACACAAAAAAAAAAAAAAAAGAAAAATCCAAATCCATTTAGGAAAAAAATAACCAAATGACCTCAAACCTCCTAGAAGAAATGAAAATTACAGAATGATAAGCAAATGCCCTTCTCGAGCCAGCCCTGGGTTTGTAGCGGTGACAGCGGTTGTGCTCCCTTGGGTCACCCGTACCCGCAAAGGCAGCTGCTCGCTGCAGTAATTCACTAGCAGGGGTTTGCTATCAGTAACTACCTGCCCTACCCTGGCAGTTCTGGGGGGGTTCCTTGGGGGTGACAGCAGCCCCCACATCCTCCCTCCCTGGGGACGCTTCCTTGGGCATCCCCAGGTAAAGAGATCCCCTCCATGCCATGGTGGACTGAGCCCCTGCCGGGATCAGGGTTATTCCCACCCAGTCCTGATCCCCGAGAGCCCCTGCCATCAAAGCAGACATTATTACTACAAATCTTATTGCTTGCAGTGCCCCCTGCCCTGGGGAACAGCCATCCCAGCCAGCCATGGGAGCTCTCTGCCTCCCTGGGGACCATGGCCATTGGCCAGGCCTGACATCATCAAAACGAGATGAAGAGGAAGAGTTAATGCTTCAACTTCGATGTGACATAAAACCAAACGGAACACCACCACCACCCACCCCACCTCACCCCACCCTACCCTGTCCCACCCCGTCCCATCCGCCCCCCGCAATCGCCAGCCCTTTGGTTGCGGCACGCCGGGCGATACAGCCCCACCAACCAACACACCAGTCAGAACAAGAACCTGTGGAAAGCCCATGAAATAAATATTTAAAAAACCTATTTACAATATTAGATCTGTGAGCGTGAAGTGAGAGAAAAACGCTTTTTCCTGTCCCCAAAAACTTTAAAAAGTAGGTTAGCATCCTGCCGCCTAGCACAACACTATCTTACATGGCACCTACACATAATATATATTCACATTTAATTTTAAAATTAGGTACTCTTACAAACAGACTTAGAAAACGTTGGCTAGCAATGCAGCCCGTGGGACCGCCTGGCCTCCAGACCCATGTCACAAAAATGCCGGCCGGCTGCATCCCAGCTCCTTCAGCTGCCCCAAAGCTGCCAACGTGCCCTGAATCAAAACCGCCAGCTGCCCTCTGCTGCCCTTCAGGGAGAGGGTGGAAGTGCTCGTGAAGGAGAGGGCTTGTCCACGGAGAAGGAGGGAGGGAGGATGGGGACTGTGATTTCTGCTAAGCCTAGGGGTGAGCTTAATACAAACAAGAACTCCTGAGAACATCTTAGAACAGATGGATTCATTTCACAACCACCAAGCTAAAGGATGGGCCAAATGGATACTACGACACACGGGGGAGAATGCACACGACGTGGGGACATCGTAGCCTTGTGGTTTGCTCAAAAAAACTACTGCTACAAGAAAAGCTGCAACTGTGTTCCCTGGCGGGGGGGAGCCTCCCCCCATCTTGCTCCTGGGCTGTCCAGGAGTACAGCCCAAGGATGCAGACCCGAGTACACCTTGGCTGGGGCTCAACCCTCTTCTCCCAGCATGACTGCTGGTGGTGGGAAGGTGAGAGCCCAACCTGGACGGCCACCCACACCTCCCTGCTGCCCCAGGAACTGCCTGTGCCTATGGAAGGCTGGGAATCATAGCTTTCTCAGTCATCTTCTACTGGGAATGCAGTTGTCAGGCTAAAAGTATATGAGCTGGAGAGAGAAAATGTCCATCAGCAAGTTTTAAAAACAGGGCACCACTACATCTGATTGTGTATCTATTTCCTGGGAGGTTACTAGGATCTGGCAGAGCTTTTGGAGACGCCAGCATTTCCAGAGGTGCCACGAGAGCAGCTGCAACATGGGATGGGCTGCATCTTTGCTTGTTTGCATGTCAGCAAAAAGCAGCATGGGCAGCCCTCCAGCCCACTCAGTCCAGCACCACACGGCTCCCCCAGCACAGGAGGGACAGGGATGCAGAGAGCAGCAGTGACAATTTCATCCCACTCTCCCAGCTCATGGACATCGATTAGCAACACAGAGGAAAGTTTGCTGGAAGCATCAGCACTGGCTGGACGGTTCTTCAGAGAAGGTTTGCTGCAAACGCATCTCACTGACGTGCTGGCAATTGACTACAGAAACCCCACTGCACACAGCAAACACCGGCAAACAGGACCTCGCCAGGGACGAGTCAGTGATGAAAATAAACACATGCATGCCTTGGGTACATTGCGTGCACCCTGTCAGCAGGGAAACCCATTCCAGGGCTAGCCTTCCTAGGCAAGATCCTAACAGCTACAGGTAGTAAGGGCCACCCTGGGCTCAAACTGCTCTTACTGCAGCACTCAACCCCCAACATAAGTTTTGACTCTGAGCTTGGCAAAGGGAGCTCCTCCTGGAGGTTAATTAAGACAGACAGATCCTGGCCACGGGAAGTGTGAAGACCCAGAGCTGCCGATGACAAAGTGAGAGAGGAAAAGGTAAGCATGCAAATGAGAGGGGGGGGCTGGCAGCAAAGGGACAGGGAGGACATCTGTGAAGGTGCAGAGCTAAGAAGATGCTGCACCTGGTACATGAACTGGGGTGAGTGATGGAGGCTCGTTTCAAGAATATCAGGAGAAAGTGGCCAGCAAGGACAGCCAAAGTAACCAGAAGAGATCTGCTTTGTGGGATGAAGCACTTGAAATCCAGAGCTGAAGAAACACAGGGAGCTGTAGGGTGGCGCAGGAGATGAGGAGCGCAGTGAGGCTGCGGATCTGAGGATGGCACTGTGGTAGTGCCAGTGGGCAGCTCTGCACAATAGCACATGGAAACGCGCTCCATGTCCATGTGGAATAAGGCAATAAATCGTGTTGCTTATTTCCTTCCGTTCATTAAGCTCCTCTGCAGCTCCCTGTGCATCCCTTGCATGGCATAAGAGCTGCCTTTATTGGGAACAGCCTGCTTTAAAGCAGGGGCTGTGCCTCAGCAGCTCACCTTGCCATTGCCTCGCTGCAGGACAAACAGGAATGAGTAGCGCACGTCACTAACGAGAGCAACAAGTTATATACATGTGGTATCGCCTCTGCTTACTTCTGTGTCTCTTGTGCACTGGCCTAGCTGAAACATGGCCTCATGAAGAAAGGAAATATGGAAGTATATTGGCAAGAGAGTAATGCAACACGAGGATTGATTGGGGAAAAAAAGAAAAGGAGAAAAAATTCAAATTTCTTAGCACTGATAAAAAAAATGGAGCTACCCAGGCAATGCTACCTTGCCAGGCAATCACCTCACAGGCAGACCCTTTAATTTGCTACCAATTCAATTTTCTAGCAAATTACAGCATTCCTTCTTCCTGCCCCAAAATAAAGCACTCAGAAAAGCAAGTGCAAAGCACATTAAAAGCAGGTCTTGTAGTGTGCGAGGCCTGACTGCTGTTACTGATGTCAAATAGAGAATGCACACAGGAGAGGCAGGGGACCCAAACACAGCATCTCCAAGAGCAGTGACAGCATGGAGAGAAGCCTGGCAAGGCGCTGGGGGCTTCCTGAGAGGAGAAAGCCTTAACACTTCCTAGAGATGACGAAGGCTCCTGGCCCACCTTACCCACCTTACCCCTGGGGCATTCCCACCTCGAGATGGCTGCAGAGGTCATGTCCCAAGTGCTTCCTGCAACAGCTCAGCCACAGGCGATGGCTTCACCCTACCCATCCCTTGGCAAACCAGCCAGCTCTCCCTAAAAACTACGTGCATGATTTAAATCCACCACCCAGCGCAGCAGCTGTGGGAGGAAACACTTCTGCCAGCTTCTCACAAACAGCACTATGTAGAGAAGAATCACTCCAGCTTTCCTCAAAATTGTAATAAGGTGGAGTTGTTTGGAGGAAAGGAGGAGGCAGAGAGAGAGCAGTTCTGAGCAAGGTTAATTTGTCCAGCTGGGGAGAGACAGCCCTGCAGAGGCTGTGGTGCCAGGGACTGGCCCTGAGGACAGTAGAGCAGAGGGTCAGGGGGTCCCCTGTGACAAAACCCCAGATCATCTCACCACCTGGGACAGCCCAGCTCAGCACCTCCTGCAAACCCTGTCCCTTGCAGATGCCCAAGGTGCTGCTCTGTGTCTTCCCACCCAAGCCAGGTGCCCCTGGGATGGTCCCAGGCAGCAGGCTGGGGCAATCGTATCTAAAAATGGGTTTATTTGAAAAAAACCCTCAGAATTATTTGCTTTCTCTTCATTTGCTTTCTGAAGACAAGATTAACAACCCACAGCCCAGCACAGAACCCTCTTTTCAGCCCCATCCTGACAAAAGACCCACACCCTCTACCTTTCCTCATCAAAGGGAGCAGAAATTCAGATTTACACCTACAAGGCTCAGCCCAGCTCCCGTGAGGCTCTTTGCAGAGGATGCACCAGATCTAATGTGGGAAAAACAAGGCTTGTCAAACATCTATGGCAACCACCAAGGACGGACAGAGATGCTGGTTGAAGGTGATCAGAGCCTGGGACAAGCTGCAGGCATTCTGAGTCTCAGACTACACTGCCTGAACACTGCCCAGCATGGCCAAAGCCACCTCACTCCCCTCTGTAGCCCTGCAATTCCCTGCCTTCAGCACAGGAAACCTCCATCCAACCAAGTCAAAACATAGCAATGCAAGAGAAGACTACAGACTGAGACTGGAAGTTCAAAGGTGTGGGAGGAATACAGCTTTCCTTTTAGTATCTCTGCTTCCTTCACACAAGAGGTCCTGGCCATTCATCTGTGGAGCAGTGCCTGTCAGGGACACTGCCAGGAAGCTCAGTGTGCTGATCCCACCACTGCCTAAGCACACACCGAACTGGGACAGAGATGCTCAGATGCTGCTCCACTCTTGCACTAGTGGGACACCTGCCATCTCCCAGCCTTGCCACACTTGAGCAAACTGGTACTGGCGAAGCTCCAGGGTGCAGGAAGGCAGCTGGGAGGCTGGGAAGCACCCCATCTAGAAAGCCTCTCTCCACTTGCTTTCTCTAGGGTTTTATCCTAATGAGGTTCCTGCTCCCAGAGGAACAGAAGACAGAGAGCAGGACAGCCTGCATTTACCAACAGCTAAAAAACAAAAGAGAGAAAGAGAGGGGGAAACCCTGAGGAGCGCTCAGCACTTCGCTTCAGGAGTGACGATGAAGGATGGGGAAAGGGGGGGTATGCTGCAGAGGAAGGTCGTGAGGAGCAGAGGTAAGAGGGGTGCTCTCATGTACATCTGGCCCAGAGGAAAGAGAAGAAATCCCAGGCCCATGGGACTGCAGAGAGGCTGCCCCAGCCAGGGGTTAGAGGAGGACCATAAGTACGGACGGAGAAGCGAGAGGGAAAGACAACCCACAAGAAAGTTACAGAACAGTCATTTAACTGCCATCAGTGCCCTCTTGCCTCACACTTCTCCTGAAACACTTTTAAATCTTTTCTGATGGAATGTTTGACATATTTAATGCATGCAGTAAAAATTAAAGTAATAGATAATTTCATATTAATCTGTACAGGGACTGACAGGCTAGATTTAATCACTTCCTAGCTGTTCAGAGAGTTAACTTATTCCAGCACGATTCAAAGGAAAGGCAAAGAATATTTTTTTAAAATCAGCCATTTCACAGTAAGAGACAAATGTGCCGTAGCACACAAAAATGTGTGCATCAGTGTTGGGGAAAGGGAACACCTGCAAGAGAGCTAGAGATGCTCTCTGAATGCAAATCTCAAACCCCTGGTTTCATCCTCTGTACTAAATGGGTACAATGAAAGATTTAAAGACAATTACCTGCCTTTCACCTCCAGCCCCCAGGCTTTGGATCTGGGGTTCAATGCCAAGCATGAAAAGCAATTCCCTTTGCAGCCAATCCCTCTCCAGCCTCTGCTCCCAGGGCAGGTATCTCTTGAATTCATGGCCTGCACCAGAGCCTTGCTCTCAGCAGGTACAAGCAGCTGAGCAAGGACCAGCAAGGAGGCTGTTAAAGGTCTGGCAACCTCAGAGCCCACATAGTGCCCTGCCAGGCATTGCTGCTTTGTGTGTGAAGAGGCTGGCATTGGGATTCCTGCAAATGGACTTTGTGCAGGAATGTGAAAGTGAAGCCGTGGGAATGCAACGGCTGAGCAGGGTCCTTTCCTGAGCACAGACCACACCACCTACTTCCCAGCCACTGATCGTCTCTGCCCAGCCGAGCCAGCAGAGCCACATGCTCTGTGCACTTCTAACAGGTTTTTCTCAGAGGAACCAGGCATTGTGACCCTGTTCTGTCACTGCAGACCCCCAGCTGGCTTTTAAACGTGCTGCAGAGGCTTGAGGAGGAGCCCTGCAAAGGTGTCATGCAAGACAGGGTAGCGATTCAGCTGCTTTCAGACTCCACAGCCTGACACAAGCAAGGACAAACCTCCCACATCTTGCTAGTAAAAGGATGAAATGTAAATTATGGTAAAAAATAAACTTAAGCCAGTCCCTTAGCCCAACCCTATTCCAATTGCAAATCCTGGCTTAGGAGAGCACTAGGCAAGACATGCACAAATGCACAGGGTGAGGGCCAGGGCTCCCCTCCTGCGGAGCACCAACATCAGAAGGAGCTCAAGCCCTTAAAAAGGGAGAGATTCAACTTTCAGTGAAGAGCTGCAGAAACAGCTTTGCCATCAGAGACCACAGAAATCACCACGAGGGCAGGGAAATGGGAGAAGGAGGTCTGTCCAAAAGCAGAGCATGGCAGGACTGGTTCATCCCTGAAGCCAGCAAGAAATAAAGACAGATACAGCCCAGCATGCCCGGCCGGCAGCAGTGCATGCAGCATCATGGTACCCAGAGCCCCCACAGCACCTCCTCGGCCTGAGCAGGCCCACCCCACCCCACAGGCTGTGCAGTGGGAAACAGGCAGCCATCAGCAGTACACACACCAGTAGCTACTTCACACTCCTATGCAGGTAACAGTCCAGGACACCAGCAGCTGCTACCAACAAACCGAACCGACAAAGGACAGACTCGCCTTTCTCTCCCTCAGTGACAGGAAATGGTTTTGGTTTTGCTTTAAATGCCACTAAAAAGACAGACAGAAGGAGGACTCTGAAGGAAAGGGAAATGTTTGTGTGCACCCAAAGCTGACGAAAGCTACTTCATGTGCACGAAGGTGGTTTTCTTTCTGCTACAGTACAAGTGCTTGTGCCTCAAGTATAAAACGCAAGCCTCCAAATCACACAGACGAGCTTCTTATTTTTATTTTTAAAGTGATAAATAAGGCACTGTACTTTTAACAAAAACTGCCTGGTTCCAAGTTTAAAAAACCCAAGGAACTTTCAAACTGCAGAAACTTCCTTCTGAACAGCAGAGCCAGACAGGCCAACCTCTTCTCTGTCCGAGACACATCTGCTGATGCCTAAAATCATGGGCGTTATCCTTTAACTGCGGATTTTTAAAGGCTTGCTACAGCTTATAAAAGCAGCTTTAGTTAATGCATGGTAAAGGGTTACTGCTATACATCAGTTTTGTACATGGCTACCGGTTCTTTGCTATTTCGGGTCCAGTCGCGAGCGTTTGCTGTGCGAACAGTCCACTTTTGCCCTCAGCTTCCTCTTGCCCTGCGACACATTGTTCTCTTGCATCTTCTTCATGGACCTTGTCAGGGTCTTCCCACTGCTGTGCTTCTTGTTGGCCATCTTCTGTGAGCGTGTGGAGGACTCCCCCAGGGGCTTCTGCTTCGGGGACTTGGACAGCTCCTCGTGGCTGGGGGGCAGCAGGGTCCGTCTGCTCGTGTTCTCCTTGCCCTTCCGCATAGGGAGCCGCACCTTCTCCAGCTGCCTTTTCGGGACTCTCTTCTCTTTGAAAGACATTTTTTTGGCCAGTTTATTGCTCTTCTCCATGGCAGCCTGCTTTCGGGTGGCGGGAGCTTTTGCACTGACCTCTGAATGCTTTATTTTACTGGCCTTCTTGGCAGGCAGCTTGTCCTTGGTGGAGGAGTTGGATCGCTCCTGGGTGCTTCCGCTCTCCTTCAGCATCCTCTTCTTCTTGTTGACCTGGAGGTCGACTTTGGGCAAGGGGTCCTCTTGGGACCTGCTCTTTCCCTTCCGCCCCTTCCCTGTCCCATCCACTGATGGAGATTTAGCAGGAAAGGCAGCTGCTTTGATCTGCAAGGCCAACTTTGGAGACATCAGGGGGTTGATGCACACACTCTTCCGGCTCTGCTTGTTCTCCAGGGACAGATGGTCCCCTGGGCCATCACTCCGCTTCTCTGCCTTCACCATGCGTTGCTGGGCTCGCAGCTTGCCCCGCAGGTTGGAGTACTTGCGCAGGATCCTGGTGCTTGCCTGCGTGGGCAAGCTGAGGGCAGGTTGGGTGGTTTTGTCTTCACTCAGCTCCTTGGTACTGGCATCGGTGGGAGAGTCCTGGTTGGGAGTGGTAGCTTCTTCAGCCTCTGCCTTATCAACACTCTCACGAATTTTGGCCCAAAGCTTTTGGTTCTTCAGGTTATTTCGAGCTGGGGTAGTGGCAGCGAACTTCTTGAGATGTTTTTTCAAACGTTCAGCTTGCAGTGAGCTGGGGTAGAGACTGGAGGCAGAATATTTCTGCATGGGGACTTTGATGGGGGGGATCTCCCCTGGGAGACGGGTATTGAGTTTCTTCACAATCACGAGAGACCTGGTTTCAGTTGTCTCCAGAAACCACTGGCATATGTCAGACAGTTTAAATGCCTTCATAAAGAGCATCTGGACAGGAGAAAGCTTCTGCACTTCCAGTGATCCTCTACTTTTGCGGGTTCTTTTCTTGCTTTTCCAAATCTCTTTCAATTTGTCAGCTCTGTTCTTTACTTTTGGGGTTGGCTGCACCTCCTTCTCCAGCTGAATCCAGCCCTTCTGGATTTTCATGTACTGAGTGTTGAACTCGGCAATGAGCTCCTGGTTCTCCTCTTCAGCACACCACTCCATGAACTTTGGTTTGCTGTCAGCCATGTCTATGTCCTCCAGTGCCGGGCAGTCATTATTCCCTGACCTATGTTCATCCCTCGGTTTGGGGATCGCTTGCATAGACTCCTTCCCTGGTGTGCTCTTTTTTGCAGTGTCTGCGGGTGCAGGTGTGGGTGTGTGTCGTAAGTTATAAAACTGCAGGGCAACCTTTTTATGCTTTGCAGTTTTTGCTGGAAGATGCTTGCTTCCACCTCTGCTGCTGGGACATGGAGGTGAATCAGTCACCAGCTCATAGTTCACTGGCTTGCCCATATCCCTGGCACTGTCAGAGCTCTCCTTGCTCTTTGCACTGGCATTGCCTGGTTTCACATCCACTTGCTTGGCATCACTTGCAGGAACACTGCACTCTGCGGGGAGGAGAATGTTTTTCTTCTCAGAATCAGCCTGGACGCTGATTTCCTGCATCTCACCCAGCTGACTTTGGCTGCTGTTAGCAGAGGGGTCATCTTTAGAGGGATTTTCTTCCTCTGCAGCAGTCTCTTTCACTAAGATGCTTTTATAGGTTTGTCTGGTAGTGACACCATTCTCCTCACCTGGCTGCTGCTCAGTGATATTCTCTAGAGCCTGATCAGTGCCTGGTCCCTCGGTGGTTTCGAGCAGCACACTCGGGAAGCAGTCATTTGGGAAGTGTGTGGATGCTGCCTCATCCAGATCCACTTCTCTCTTGAACCGCTTAGCGCCAGGGCTCTTGGAGAGTTTGATCTGAAGGCAAGGAAGCTGCACAGAGCTGGAAGAACCAGAGTCCTCAGCAGTGCCCTCGGCAGGTGAGTGGGATTGCTGGCTTCGGAGACATCGGTCCGATGCCACAAGTACTCTCCTGCCTTTCTTTCGCTTCTTGTCTAGGCTGTCCTTGGAAGAGACAGAGTCTTTCCCTGCAGTGTCTGAACTGTTGGGTTCAGGTGGTGTTTCCCCTTCAACAGGCTCTTTTTCACCTGCTGTGCTGTTATTCTTCACTGCCTCCCCTTCTGAGATTTTGGGGAGGGCTGTGCTGACCAGCACAGCATCCTCTTGCTCAAGAGAGCCATCATCTGCCATGATCGATGATTCGGTTTCTGGTTTAGCATTGATGCTTTTGTTCTCATCCACACACTGCAAGGTTTCAGGGAGCTCCAGGGGACTCTCCCTATCCATGGTGGCAGGGGGCTCATCAGGAGCCTGCAAGCCTGGAGAGCATGGGGAGGGCTCTGGCAGACACTGTTCACAGAGCTCTGCATCCCCTGAGCCTGGAAGCTGGGCAGGATCCTTGGCACCATTGTGGGCCAAGGGTGCTGTGTCTGTAGCAGCAGAGGGCTGTGAGGGGGACTTTGGCTCTGGGCTGGCGGAGAGGTCTGGATCAGTTTGTATGTCAGAGCCTGGACAGCATTCCTCCCCACTGTGTGCTTGTGAGACCGGAATGGCAGCAAAATCAGCAGCCTGCCTGCTGCCACTGCCATCCCCAGAGGAGTCTAGGCTGCTGCCAGCCTCACAGGTGACACTGCCTCCCTCTCTCATCCCCCCTCCTTCAGCAGGAGGGCAGCCAGGGGGTGGTGAGCTGGCCAATCTGTCCTCTTTCTGGGGGCTGGGTGGAGCAGAGAGGGAGAAGAAGGGCATGGCCATGGCAGCTTCCCTTGACCGCAGCGCTCGGGTGTCTCGGAGCTGCACGGAGCCCAGCTCAGCTCTCTCTTTTGCTTCTCGGCTGGTTGGTGCCACTTTGGCCAGGAGCCTCAGGGAAACCCTCTTCTCACCTTCCCGTCCTGCCCCTGCAGATCCCCCCACGGAGAGCACAGGGGGTGGCTTTGCACTTATGAGGGTCTCTGTTCTCCGTGCCGGGCTGCTCGCCCTCTCCTCTGCCCGGGAGCTCTTAACCAGCGTGCGGACAGTCGGGAGCTCGCAGCACTCCCCGTTGAAGTAATACCCTCGCGTGCTCTTCCGCGCCGTCCTGCGGGACGACACCGACCGCTGGCTCTCAAAATGGCACTCGGTGATGGGCTGGCTGATGTAGACCACGTCACACTGGTTGTCGTAGTCGTTGATCCTCAACCCCGACGCCTTCTTGCTCTTCCGAGTGGACCTGAGGGAGGCTGCCTTGGTGCGGGGGTGCCCACCGGGGGTCCGGTGGGCGGCTGGTGTGGCGACAGTGGGCAGCCAGCCCTCTTTGGACTTGTCGAGCGGGCCCTTGTCAGCTGGGTGCAGGTGGCAGCCTGCCTTGCCCCTGGCCATGGCATGCAGGTGGTTTTCTTGCTTTGGTCTCGCATCTTGTTCTTTTGCATCTAAGTCCTGGTGCAAAGATGCTTTCGAGCTGCATTGCAAAGTGTTCTCTTTGTCGGCTCTGCGAGGGGGGGCCACTGCAAAGCCAGGATCCCAGGACTCTTCCGGCAGAGCCCTGAAAGAGCTCTTTTGTGACCCCAGACAGCTGTCTAAGCTGTCCTCGCTGCCATTCACATTTGCCACTTTGACTGAAATATAACCTTCCACAAGAGTCTTACCTGCTAGCTGCTCTTTATTGTCCTCACACTTTCTGATACCGGCTTCTTGCTCGTGTCCAGCAGCTTGCTGCCCTTCCAGGCTTTTTGCGGTATGATGGAAATTCAAAGAGGAAGAGTTCAACGTGCTGAGGTATCCTTGGGTGGAGCTATCCTTTGGACTAGCAGAGCGAAGCCTGGTGACGGGCAGCTCGCAGAAGTCCCTTCTCAAAGCAGGACTGGAGTTCTCTGCTCTGTCCAGAGACTTCAGTTCCGCCGGCTGCTTTGGGGCTTGTCCTGTAACATGCAGGGGGCCATCGGACCCTGACTGTCCTGGGTCCAAGGAAGAAGGGAGCTTTGATTCAGTAAAAGTAGCACCCTTATCCTGATTTTCAGTTTTTTGCTGGCTACAACCAGAGCCACAAGTAGAGACCTCCATGCTCTCAGATTCAGACAACTGCTGGCCGTCAGAGTCTGGTTGTACTTCAGTGTATATGTCGTTTAGCACACGAATGAACTGCTTCTGGTGATGTGTACACAATCTGACCATAAATTTTTCCAGTGGAGACTTCGGCTGATTGTTAGAGTCTATTGCTATTGTCTCTGCTGCATCCTCACTAGGGAGACAAAGAGAGAAGCAATCAGTAACATGTCCCAGGGAATCAAAGTTTATGCTGCAAAACCAGAATAACCCTTCTTCTCCCAATCAGGCCCATTGCTTGCCTGACCTCCACGTGGGATCAAGCATCCTGTTTTCCTGGAGCTGGCAGGTGTCTCTTCACTCCCAGCATGCACACTTAAATGTGCACACTGCTGGCAGGACATGGACTACACTTTTTTTTGTCTCCCACTGCCAGAGCACCCATAATTATACTTCTGCCTAGGACATACCAATGTGTAGAAACCACATCACATATTCAAAGCAAACCTAAAAAGAATCAGATTTAGTATCTGCATGGCACCAGTGTAGAAGGCCCAGCACTTCTGGGACCCACCAGGATGGCTGCACACCTCTGCAAGCTCACTCTGCACTGCCAGGCTGGGTGGGAGAAAAGCAGCATACCAGATGGGAAGCCAGATGTCAGAAAGCTTGAACTACTCAAAGTCTTTAAATTCTGCTTACACCTTAGTAGCAGAAGATGGGTCTGGGGCAAACTGAGCAGATCTAAGCCTCCTCTGTAATCAGCACAGAAAATCTGGTGAGCTCCCAACCTGCAGGAAGTGCAGGCAGCAATGCACCCTCTGCAGTGCAGTGCCATTTGCACTGACCTTTGATTAGCTGCCATTTAATACAGTGTTTCTGCAGCTGATGGGCTGTCAGCACACAGTGGTTGTGCAGAAAGGTGCGCTTCTACCCGCACAGGGTCGCTGCCGCTAGTTAGCCTCAAACCCGGGCCATTATCATTTACCTGCTTGGCAGAGGCAATTAATTAGGACTTACTGGTGGAGAGGTTAAGGGATAATTACCCAGTGTTTGCATGAACTCATCATGAATGCCATGCCAGGTGCTGTTATCGAGACCATATCTGTTCCCAACGGCAGCACAGGCAATTCCCACCCAGTCCTGACCACGCTGAGGGGGCCCCTTGCCTTGGCACCCACACTGCCTGACACAGGATCTTTGCCAGCAACGTTGGGTTGCTTTGCAGTAACAGTTGCACTTTGCACCTCCTGGCCTTGTATTGCAGGAGTGAAAGTCCTTTCTCCCCCTACAGCCTTTCTCTGCCCCCTCCCCCAGCATGACACCAACCTCTCTCACTCAGCTGGGTCAAGGGGGGCAACGCTTATCACAGGGTTCAGGGGCAGGGTAGGGAAAAGCAGCTTCATGTGGAGCAGGCTTTCCCTCTCCGTGCTGTCAGGTACAGGGCTCGACTGGGGGATGAGGAGGAAGAGCCCCGGCTCTGAGGAGCCATCAGCACAGAAATAAAGAAGGGAAAGCCAGGGGCCAGAGCTAGCTGCGATCGGTGACAGCCCTGGGCAGTCCTCACCTCTTCCTTACTTATTACTTGCTGGCTGCTTTCTTGTGGAACAGACAAGCACCAGGGAGGCACTTCCAGTTCCCCGCTTCCCCCCCGATGGTGAGCAGGGAGAGGCGCTCAGGGCTGCTTCAGGCTCAGGACTGGCCAGGTCTTCTCTTCCCCCAGAAATGCCAGGCTGCAGCCAAACCTGCCCTGAGCAGCTGCCAGCCAGCCCTCTGCTTTCCAATTTGCCCACATGTAACGTTTTATGCGTAACGAGGCTCTGCCCCTTGATCACGGCCACTCAGTTTCCCTAAAGGCTTCTTGGGCAGGGTTTTCCCGAAACCACCTGGAAAGGCTGAGCAAGCTCAGCTTGCCGGATGCGTTTCCACACCTCCAGAACATATTCCCAGGGTTAGGGATAAACAACATACCTTGAGACTGCCTTACTACACCCTGGCAAGAAAAACACCCTCCAGCAAACGTCTTGACTGGTTCTACCTGGCGCTGCGATGGCTTTCAATTTGCAGCACCTGGGATTAGTTTAAATAAAAATACTCAGGTGCAACCTGGCCCCTCTCCAGAACGCTGCATGGGAAGGATTATGTCAGCCAGGATCTCTTACACGGCCCAGCTCCTCCCCTTGCCCTGCTGAACAACAAAAGGGGATAAAAAACGTTTCACCTCCCTGGGCTTGGAGCAGGGGGCTTTTTGAAGAGGCAGAGCTCAGCGTAATTTTTTTTCCACCTTTGCAAAGAGGGCGGTGACTCCTCCCTTACCTGCTCTCTAGCCCAGCTCTGAAGAGCAGCAGCCATCTTCCCCCAGGGAGCCTGAATGGCAGCAGCAGAGCTGGGGCTCTGCTCTGGCCCACCCCACTGCTATAATCCCCAGGCAGCCTCGGGAAGGGGTTACAATGGCCAAACAGCCAACTTGCTCCTTGCCAGGGCACCTTCAGTCCTACACACAATGGCTGTGAAGGAAGAGTCCATGGCATAGGTGAAGTGGTTGCTGGGGGGGTGGTGAGAAAGAAAAGGCTGGGTGATGCCTGGTGAGGGAGGAGGTTGTGGGTCTGTGTACAGAATTCCACGTCTGGGAGAAGGGGCCAAAGTGGCCAGGCATGGTCCTTCCTCACCTTGCAGCTGTGATGCTGAACAGAGCCAGCCACAGGTCACGATGGTTTTGCGCTGATGTGTGGGGCTAGGAAAGACCCACATCCTGCTTGTGTGGCAGTGGGGACCTGCGCTCCCTGATCCTAAAGGCTCCAGTGGCATTTCTGCTTTGCCTTCACCTAGTTTCTTTCTCTGAAGTGTGACTGAGGCCTTCATGCTCATTGTCACCTTATTTGCCCTGCTGTAGTCCAAGGAGTCAATCAGAGATACACACAGCTTGTCAAGCTGTAAATTTAAAAATCAGAGATAAATATTTTTCCTGCTTGATAAGGGAAATAAATCCATTCAGCTCCATTGCCCTTTCTCCTCAGAAGACCCATCTCACACTCAGTGACACAATTCACCTGCTTCTGCAAGCATGTTGTGTTCAAGGTCCTCTGCTGTCACACCACTTCAGCTCAAAGATGGGCTGCAGCTTCTCACCTTGTGCACACCTGCTCCTTTCCCAGCCCATCCCTGTTTGGGTACGGCACGCACCGTCTAATTTTTCTGGGTGTATAAGGATAACCTTGGGCAGAGCTCTCCCCATCACATACAGGCTCTAAGCGTGGCTGGGTCCCACCTCTGCCCCTCCTCTCCCTGTCCCCCCCAGTTGCTGAGCCACAGCCTGTGCTTCTCCATCCCCAGACTTCCCAGACACAGTTCTGTGCTCCCTGGGGCCTGCTAATCTGTGTGCCTGGGTACCTGTCCAGCACTTCCCACCATTCCTGTCTGTTCTGGCTATTACTATTAAATAAAACATGCCCATGGGCATTCTCTTGTGAGGTGAGCCGTGGATGCAGGATTGCCCACATCCTCCCCACTTAAGGTAGTTTTGGAGAAGACCTTGTTTCTTGCTCACCTATAACAGCAGAGTTACATCAAGTGCTGTTTAAACTATTTCTGTGGCTTATCAGAGTAGAGGAGAGGTGAGCTGACTGCAGAGCTGAAGTGGCTTCCCAGGGAGAGGTGCTGGACACTAACAGATTCCACCATCTGGCAAAGGCACAGCAGGAGCTGAAGACTGGTTGGTGAATGCAGAGAATGGGAATTGGGAACATGGTTTCAAACAGGAGGAAAAATTCTCAGGAGACAGTCAACCCTGTCTCTGAAGAGCCTTTTGGGAGGCACAGACCAGTCCCATAGAAGCTGCCAGGCTGGACAGACCAGTGAGGGAGCCCAGGGCTGCCCGTATCACCTGCAGCCTTCTCCTCGGTGCCTGTGCTCACTCCCTGGGATTGGCCTGAGGTTCTCTTAGTTTTGGGTGTGCATGAGGAATGTGCCATCTCTCTCAAGGGCTGGAAAAGCCACAAGCCTAAAGGAGATTCATGGCTAGTGAGAGGCAACTATCTGGGGACCCTCTATGTCTACAGCCAAGCTGCCAGGGCAGTCACAAACCCGTACAGGGTCCTCAGAAGGATTCACTGCGATGGGAGAGACAGCCCACCTGTCAGTGAGCTCTCCTGCAGAGCCTGGGAGATGGCAGGTCTGCCCTTTCTGCCTACCAGCCTTGAACGCTGCCTACACAAGGCTGCGGCCACCAGGGTCCCTCTGTCCCTGTGCCCCAACACTCTGCTTCCAGCCCCACTGCACATGTCACCCTGGGGCAGCAGAAGACAACCCCAGCATCCCAAGTCAATCTTGTCATAAGAGCCCCTCACTACCTCCCACCCCTTCAAGCTTTCTCAGGGCAGCCCTGTTCTCTCCCCCTTCCCTGCCTGCCACAGAAGGTGTCAGAGGCATCAAGGGGCAGGAGCTGTCAGAGGCACAAGCGGAGCTGTTGCTACGCAACCCCGGTGGTGCAGCAATTAATGCCGGGGAAAACGTGCTGTGCTCTGAAGCTATTTGCATAGCTGCGTGCTGCAATACATTTGTTTGCATTGTGCCTCTACTGTTTAGTGGAGTTTGAAGTCAACCCTCCCCCAGCTCTTACTGGAGGGGGCCTGGGGCTTCCAACAAAGGCTACGGGGTTGGCGATGATGGGGTTGGGGGAAGGCAGAGGTTTGTCCGTCCATAACACCTACAGACTGCACAGATACAGGATTTCCAGTATGGGGAGGAAAGGCCAAGTTATCTGTATTTCCCCCTATGCAGCCTGAGGAGCTTTTCCCAGCTTCTGCAGTGCCCCCAACCTCCTGGCAGGGTTCTCATATCTCCCCCTTCCAGTTGTACCAGGGTGACACTGTGCTTGCTCTGCTTGTGAATGCCAGAAACAGAGCTTTAGGGGCAGCCCAGCCTGCCTCTTAGCTCATGAGCATATTTGGGGTATGGAGCAAGGAGGGGAAGAAAGAGAAGGAGAAAGACATCAGACGGTTCATATCAACCTACCTGGGAAGCCGGACTTCGAAAACCTGTCGATTGCCAACTGCAATCTTCTGGTTTGCCCACCCCAAGTTTCTCACTATTGAACATGAAGCCTGTACCCTTTCTGGGTTTCTTTTTTTTAGCCCTTGAACATCAGTTTGGTTGATTATAAGTTTACAGATATGTTTTGTACCTCAGAGGCACAAGAAGCAGCAGCAGAACAAAAGTTCAAGGCTAAGTGTTTCTGTTCCTTTCAGACCACTCTAAGCACCAGGATTATAGTTCTGTAAAAGAAACAAAACATAGCTATAAACTTATAAAATCCAATTCAGTATTTTTACGGGAATGACCTCTCCCCTCCCTCTCCTGCTGCCACACAGCAGACTCTGTGCCAGTCGTCAGAGCGCTGCCTTGCAGCACCCAAAACCAGAGGTACCAGTTGAGTACCCCACCAAGCTGAATGAAGTGTGTCTTGGAAACCTGACTAAAAGCGAAGATTTGATAAATGTGGATGTCTAAGAAGAAAGCCTAGCTGGTGAGCAATGCTCTCTGTCAGCTGAACTCAAAGCACTGACCATGCCCACTGTGAGCCTAAGGTCTGAGGCAGCTTGTCTCGCTGCCCTCAGGTGGCACCTCCAGCCCGGCTTGTTTCAGCCACTTAAATTATTTTTCACAGTGAGTGGAAATGCTATTTTGAGGGACTGCAAAGGAGAAACAGCCTTTTAAAAGGAGCACGCTCATTGCTGGCCATCAGGTGAGCTGACCCCAGCCCCAGGGGTGCAGAGAATCCCACGTGCTGAGCCTGCGCTTGGAAGCGGCTGTGCTGCGGGTCGCCAAAAGTGGGATCGCTTTGCCCGAGCCAGAGGGCTGCATGCAGAGGTCTCACCCAGCAGAAGGGGGTAATGAGTTCTCTGCCAGTCCTAGTTTAGCTTGATGGAATGGCTGTGCAAAGCAAACCCGCCAGGACCGAGACAGGATCTGACACACGGTACCGTGCTCAAACCCATCTCCACTTCTAGCTGTAGCACAGACCTTGGAGAGGTGGAGGTGGGGGACACGCTTCCTTCTGCTGACACCACTCTGGGATGCAGAGATCCCTTGCAAGGGATGGGAAAATCAGCCGTGGGCATGAATAGTGTAAGCCACTGCAGCAATATTTTCTGGAGTTCATCTCTCAAAGCCCCAATTAAAGGCTGACACTGGATGCACCAGTTTAAATGCCTGTATTTCAATCCTCAGAAATATGCCTGGCACCTAACACTCCCCACACAGATGAATGAGTCCCTTCACACCTCTGTGGGTGCTACAGTAATTCTCTCTCGCTGCACTGAAAAAAAATAGTAAAGCAGCACGCAAAGAGCTGAGGCTCCACATAACAGTTAGGAAGGAGAACGAGCATTTTCCTTGCCTAAATTAAAAGCTGAAGTTGTGCAAAGCACAGCCAGAATAACTATGGAAATATTGCTGCCAGGTTCTCAAGGCCCCTGAATTTACTCTGTCCTTGGTGACGCACATGGGGATGGACTGAGCTTGTATTTCAACTGAAGAGCAGGAAGAAACAGCTTATAGATGTGTTTTGTTTGGTTGGAGTTTTTGTCAGCTGCATGTATTCGTCAAGGTATTCGTCAGGTTACACAAAAAGACAACTGACTGGACAAACAATATCCATTATAGATTCAAACCTTTAACCCTTCAGAGTAGTGTCTTTTATTTGTTTGTTTAATTTTTAAAATAGTTAAACATTAAAAATCACTTCTCCCCACCTGTAACCAAATAAAAATCAAGCAAACCAAATTCGGTTTCACATTACAAAATACCAGTAGCAGCCTCAAACAAGTTTAGCTTTTTTATATTCCTGTTGTAACTTGGACTCCACTCCCACCTTCCCCAAGTAACTAACCCAACCATATTCTACAGTAGTTTATCATCAACTGTGATACTTCTAATACAATATTTAATGACTAATTAAAAATCTTACCACTGAGCTATTGCTTTAAAACCAAGGGAAATTTATCATGTTGGAAATATTATTCTACATACTAGCTTCCAAAGCCTTTCCAGAATTATCCTTGCTAATTTTTCTAATTATCAAGATCATTTGGGATCTTCCCTTTAAGGGGAAAAAAAATATGCCATGATTGTTTCTTTCTGAGCATCTTCCCTGAGATCTTCCCTAGGTGCTCCAAAAGGATAGATAGCACTGGAAGACCAGAATAGATAGAAAAACAGACAGCACCAGAAGACAGATAACAAAAGCAGGCAGGGCAAAAAAAAAAGTTCTTACAATGATTTTCACAGCTTTGCACATTTTAAAAAAAGCAGCACCCTGTTAAGAGAAGGGAGAATGAACCATAGAGGCTATGGAGCAGAGAAGGATGCCCTGAGAATCCTTAACTGTCCCAGGTACGAGTTGGGAATGCACAGTGGCTCTGGACCCAAGGTGAGGCTGGTGTACGGCCTCTTCCCTGCTCCAAGTCCATCGCTCTGGTTCCTACCTGTCCTGCAGGATACTGGGGACAAAGCTCTCCCTCCCCAGCCCTCGGGCATCCACGCAAAGGTCAGCTGGAGCCACTGCAACTGCAGCTGTTCAACAACAGGCAAACTCCCAACAAAGGTGAACTCATCTGAAGTAAATGAAGGCTTGCAAGCAGGATATGCTGTGCTGTGAAAAACCATACCTTCCCCTCCTAAGCTGCACCTACACTGTAAGGGAGAAGAAAACCCAAATGCATCGGATGCCCTCCCCAAAGACATTGCTGGTCCCAGCACCAACAAGTACATTGCCACACACAGCTACTGCCTACTTCTAGAAGCCTTCAAGGATTTTAAAGTCTGCAATTATCCAGGTTGGGGTTTTTTCCAACATGGATACAAAAAACCAAATGCAGCAGGTAGGTAAAATGCTCACTAGAGCTAAACACACTCAGCACAGCTCGGTCACCCTGTGGGAGGGGCCATGGAAGACTGGAGAACAGAGGGTATCTTGGGTGTAATTAACAGACATTGGGGGATATGACCCCATTTCAGATAACCTGGAGATTCAGATAATTGGGCCTCAGAAAATCAAGGCCACACTGTTAATAGAAACAGTATCACAACTCCTAACGGCGTCGCTCCCCACGTGCCGACGTTATCCCTCCTTGCACAGAAATGCCTGGTGAAATACGAACTAGCAGTTTGATACACGTCCATATTCCCTGTCAGCTGGCGTGCTGAGCAGCAAACCCTGTTTCTGATGCACCACTTTGGCTGGCTGCTTGGGAAATAGGTTAAGGCAGAGAAGTGGATTGCAGCCCTGAATGCCTGGGGACGAGCCTGTCTCAGAGCTGACGGGCTAGGTAAGCTCTATTTTGAAAGTGGGTTAATTTAACTGCCATTCAACTACCATTAAATGATGTAGGTTAATTTTATAGTCAGATAACTATTAAGAAACCAAAACATAAGGCAGGAAATGTCTCTATGCATACCAGTGGGGAGAGATTTCCTCTGCGCTAATGCACACCCCTCCCCTTCAGCTCAAACCTCTCATCCTTCCATTTCTGCACATCCCTCACATCATCTCTCTTTTTTTTTTTTTTAACCCTTGTCATTACACGCTATTGTCCTTCCTCCCTCTTTTAAGGGAGCCTATTTTTCCTCTCAAAAATTCACCTTGGTATTCTGGCCCACCATTATTTTTCTCCTTTGATTATATTGTCACACATTTCAATGCTAAAGGAACACTAACAAATCCAAACCTCATATGGCAAATGTCCACTAAAAAAGGTCCTATCAAATATTTGTGCAGCTACGTGGCAAATTGAGGTAGGGAGCTACAACTTGCTTAATATGTAACATGCCATCACCATTAATTTTCTTCACCCAGTATTCTTTAGGAATATTTACCATATTTAAAGCCTTCTTGATTTTGGCAGTTTACCCTTTATAAATGGATGCCACAGCTAAAATGTCCTTTATCGCTGTGCGATTTTCCATTCCGCAGCATAATAACAGGTATTGTTTGTTTCTTTATACTGGTGACAAACCCCATCAATTGCTGGTTTGTCGTAAAGGGAAAAATAAAGTGAAAAAAATTATCAACAGCAGCTTATGCCTGCAAAGAAACAGATCCTTTGGAGAAAGCAGAAGTGACTCATCACTCCTAACGCGCAGCGAGGAAGCAGCGAGCATCACAGCCCTGCAGATCCCCCTGAGATGCCTTCACAGATTGCCTCACTCTGACTTCTGCACCTCCCTGGTCCCACCAGCAGGAAAATGAGTCCCTAACCTTCCCAGAGGAAACTAAAGCGATGATGACCCATTAGCACATGCTGCCCATCAAGCACTCACGGATCTCCTCTACCCGCGGATGTTTTTTATCGTATTCACAGTAAGTGCACTACGCAACCCTGAGAGCTCAGAGAAATGAACTCATGCTTAAGCGCGCCGTGGTAACGAGACCACAGTGCTGACGGGATGACGGCACTTGCACTGTGCTTTTTACAACCAAAGAAACACGGAACGGGATCATCCCCAGAAATCGCAGCTAAACCACATCCGAAAAATCCTCCTTGCAGCAACTCAGATATTCAAATGGCAACGTCAGAGCCCAAACCATCCACATCATGGGGATTTCTGACCCACAGAAGGCTGAGTGCCAGATCCCCCCTTGTCCTGCTGAGGCCTTGCCACTCTTACAAATCTTGAGATGAAAGTCCTTTTTTTTCCACTTGTGAGCTATAAAAGAACAGATGAAACAGCCAAAACCTGCTCTTTGCCAGTCACTACCTTTGTCACTTTGATTTTAAGATTTATAAATATTATACTATATTACACTATTACAGTATATTTTGTACTGATTATTCCTAATTTAATAATATCATTAAAGGAGTGAAAAGATTATTTCTTTTAAATCCAGAATTACGTTATTTCTGCTTTTTCAATTAGCAATCCAGTCTAGAGTCAAACAAAAGCAGAGGCACCAACATATGGACATGTATAGGCAAGGCAGCTAGAATTAAAGAGCAGTCGCGCAGTAACCCATACCATACATACTTGTGTCTGTTTATCAGAGAAAAGGGCCCAACACAAGGCCTGAAACAGGAGCAAAAATCTACTTTTATTTTAATGCATGAGCAGCAAAGCTCACTGAATTACAGCTAGGCAGACCTTTAGCGAGGTCAGGAAGACGCCACCACGGTTTGACCAGAACTTTGTTATTAGTGAACACACTTCAGGTGCCAAGTAAGCTTGTTTAGCTTTCACACCTTGAGCTGATGTTTGATGGCTACTAATCAGAAGGAAACCTGTATTTCTGTACAAAGAGAGTTAATTTGCTATGACAGCTTCTTATGCAAACCCAGAATCTTATGGGGTCTTTTTTTACAGTGTCCTTTTCAAAGTCAAATAGTCTGTTTTAAACCACTGCTAACACCTCACATGCAGCTACTCGCCTTAAAGGCCTGAAAGGAATCTGAGGCAGATGCCATGTGTGACCACAGCAGATCTGAAAACATAAAAAACTACACCACCACCTTCACCTGAAAGGGGAATGTGGCAGAAACTAGCGGATCCTCTAAGCAAACACCTCAGGCTTAGATTACAGCACAGATACTGGCTGTGTGTATGAAAACCCCTTCACATGTGCAGGGAGGCTGTTCAGCTTCTCCTAGTGTCAGGTTTTCCCTGCAGATCCGGAGTAACTCTCAACAATTAATGTCAGGGCCTTCCTCTAAAGCTCAGGGAGAAGAAAAGCACAGTCAAAGGCTCGGCTTTAAGACAGGAAACCATAAAAGCCCCTTTCAAAGTTAGGAACGTCATTCCAAAACGAGTTAAGCAAGCCCTACATTTTATTAGCTGGGCAGGAGGATCTGGGACACAGGACAATGGGATCTTGGTGCCATGTCAGAAAAATAAAAGAAAAACAAAAAATCCCAAACCTTACCAGGTGTAACAAAACCACGTATTTAGCACTGTAATTTTTACAGGCAGTTTGCTGATAATCCTGTACCGAAAAAACACTCCTGTCAGCACACGACTGCCTGATCTGCACCTGGAGCAGGAGCCCAGCAAAGGCAGGCAAGCAGGCTGTGACTGAGCCAGCCCCGCTAACCACAGCAAGGGAGGCAGGGCAGGAGCCATGTGCAGAAGGCTCTGGCACAGGCGGCAGCTGAAGCCTCTGCCCCATTCCTCCTGGCGTTACTGTGGGTGCTGTGTAGGTTACAGCCCAGGACTCTGGTCAGTTCCTTAGGGAGATGCAGCTGTATTTTCATTCTGGCAATCTTGTATTTTCAGGCATCAGTGCTTATATTACTATGTTATGAAGTATACTTTTAAGCGCTTCTAATTTTAGCTGAGCTTTTAAACAATTCCTGGAAATCCGAGCTGTAGCCATCTTAGACAAAAATCTGCCTTTTAGTCAAGTGTGTAGGGAACAGACCTCCTGCAGAGCTGCGAGACACCTGCAGAGGAGGAGGCGGCATGAGAAGACTTTTAGAAGTTTTATTTCAAATGTGACCTGTAAATTTTGATACATTCAAAGTGACCTGTAAAAACAACATGTAATTGTTTTGCGCTCCCTCTTCATGATACCGAAAGAGAGCTTTTAAAGGTTGTGTTGTTTGAGGTTTTCAAGGAGGTGGGCAAGAAGGAACTTAATTAATTCATAATTCGTATGTGTGAAGTCATTTAGATTTCTTCTGAATTTCCTACTAGACAACTGAGAACATCTTGGATTTTAAGTTACAGAATCCACATTAAATGTACCAGATCACAGGAAACACCACTCTCACAAATGAGGTTATTTGGGGTCCTCCCAGTATTGTAACATTTATTAAAGTGTCTCAAGAATAACTACATTAAAAAGATCAACTTTGCTCCTTTCAACTTTGCCATCTTCATTGTATCAGTCCACAGTCCTGACACTTAATGCTGTTTTTGAAATTACTTTTGGTCTGTACCTCTGTTTCTCTGTACATGAATCACATTCCTAAACAGGTCCAAGAACCTGCTACTCATTTCCAGTTAGAACCACCATTCAGCCAGTACCCTTGGCTGGGCATCTGCCAGAGCAGAGTTTGCAGATTAAGAAAACAGTGATTTGCTGAAGTATTTTCCCAAATCGGGATTTAAATCCTCCCCCTCCCCCAGACCCACTTTTGTCATGCCGCAAGGAAATTAGAGAGCTCAGTGCGATCAGGCAGGAAAGCCACTGGTGATCCGCCTTACTGCACTGCTGCTGTTGGACTCTGGGGACACACAACACAAGGGCTTGGCTTTGGTTGTGCAGGAAGATGTAACTGTGATGCTCAGGAATTTCCTTAACTAAACCAGCTTCACTCACAAAACTTTAGATGATTTCCAACTTTCAGATTCTTCGTGCTGAGCTCAGGGAGTTGCCTACTTTCAGATCTAGTTTTAATCCCAACACTTTCAGGTAGTGACCTGAAGCTTCCTGCTCTTCCCCCTCCCAGCAGCTCATGCTTCCATAAGGGACCAATGAGCAGAGCCTCTCATTTCACATCTGCTGGAGTATCTGCATTGTAGCAAGTGACCCAGGTGTATGAGGGGTTACAGTCAACTGCTACTCCATAAAGGATCTGCTGCTCCAGAAGGTGACCAGATATGCTCCTGCAGGTTCAAAAGAAGCAGCTGCCTCTTCCAATAACAAACCGAGTAGCCCCAA
The DNA here is from genome assembly GCA_035583135.1 of Lophotriccus pileatus. Taxonomy (NCBI): domain Eukaryota; kingdom Metazoa; phylum Chordata; class Aves; order Passeriformes; family Tyrannidae; genus Lophotriccus; species Lophotriccus pileatus. The sequence continues at coordinate 22,275,642 of JAWWES010000169.1, forward strand.
ACCTTTCCTGAGTTCAAACAAGCTGAAGTAAATTAACAGGCAAGTTTTAAAGCTGCCTAACAGGGCTAATTGTGTTTCTTTTCTACTTCTAAAACACAGCAGCTTGGATGCTTCTTACTGGGCCTGGGTGCAACACCCTGTGCACTCTCATCATGCTACAAGAAAAAGCTTTGAAAGAAGAAATTTCAGACATTGGAATGGGCTGCCCGGGGAGGTAATGGATTCACTATCGCTGCAAGTTTTTAAGATGAGACTGGATGTGGCACTTAGTGCCATGGTCTAGTAACCACGGCGGTGTTGGATCAAGGGTTGGACTTGATCTCAGAGGTCTTTTCCAACCTGGTTGATTCTATGATTCTATGAAATCAAGACTGTATTCCTTTAAGTCTGAACAATTTCAGTTTAACAGTGTGAGACCATCAGCAAATCCTTCAGGAAAAGCAGAAAAACTTGGTATTTGTGATAATCGCAGGACCAAAGTGTTGATTAAAAATGTTCAGGGACAAGCCTGAAGAGTGTAATGCATCCTAAAAGAATGGCAGATGGGAATATGGTGCACTTCTTTCAAAGGCTATTTTCATAGATTTGACAGATGTATTCAGATATAGAGAAAAAAAATACAATAAATGATAGTTTACTGCACAAGGCTTTCAAGCTATTTACACATGAAGACTCACCATTCCTGAATAAGTGAAAGATGAAATCTCTAGTTAAACCAAGTTTTTTTATTTAAAAGAGATTTGCCTGGTAAAGCCAAACCAATGACAACACCCAATTAGCATTTTGCGTTTTGTTTTTAATATCAGTATTAGTATACAAGGAATACAGTAGTTAGTTTGTAGTGTAACAGTTATTTAAGGATCTTTTAAAAAAGGCACTGAAAAATGCAAACCCTAAATTATCTGCTTTTCAATAGCAAAAGCTAAGAAAGCCAATTTCTCAGGAGAAAAGAAACCTGGGCTAGACACTGTAAAGCATTATAAATTTCCCTAAAGCCAGGAAATCCCTATGCATCACTTTCAAAAATCACACTAGGACTGAACACAAAGGGTAGCAGATATGCCTAAACTCACGTGGGTTCCATTATACACCACTTACTGTAACCTACTTTTTAGTATTCAGCATTTCGGTATCAATAATGCATAACATCAAAAGTAGTGCAACCCAAAGTACAGTCACAAGAAAGTAAACACGGGTCTGAGAGAAGGGCCAGATGCAGCACAGTGTCACCGCTGGGTTGGCCTGGTGCCCCCGTGCAGGGGGACTGCAGGATGGAGGTGCTGGAGCTTTCCCCGTGCTAACCAGGAGCTGAGTGCCTGCCCCCCTCTGTGGAGGGAGAGCAAAGAAAGTAAAGCTGCAGAGAAAATGTAAGAGACAGCAGTGCTTTAGCGAGCAGCTAAGCAACCTCCCCGAGCCTGGTCCTGTCTGTTCCAGTGCCTACAACCCAGCTGCCTGAACCAGAGCACTGCCCACTGCCAACCCACAGCCGAACCGACCCGCACGCGGCAGCACCCATGGCTCCGGCCACGCTTTCATTGCCACCCTGCCTACCTCGGCTTATTACTAAGTGCTCAGGGAACAAGCCTACATCACCTTTTATTTTCCCTCCTGAGAGACCATTCCTTCTTCACTGAATAAATTATTTACCATTAAAGAAATTAAGGTGGCCAGTAGGGAAGTGCAAATTAGAGTACGGGAGTACATGAGACTGGGCTGCCATGAAACAGCGTTTCAGCTTTCACATGTATTCCCTACCCAGCTGCTAAAGCAGCTTTATTGCCAATCCTATTTAGGACAAGAACCCAATGGAGGAGAGAGATTCCAAAGCTTCGGTCAGAAATTGCTTTACCTTCTATTTTCACTTCCTCCTCTGCTTCTCCCCAGTTGTGATAGTCTGCATTTCGTACCCTTGGGTGATTAGTGCAAGCATTTACGAAGCACGCTAGAAACAACAGAATTGGAACCCCTTTAAAGTTTTTCACAACAAAATTTATTAGAAGAATAGTGGTTTTGAAAAGTCTAGCATCCAGTGAAAACTACCATACACAACGTTACAGCTGGGAATGTGTTTCCAAAATGACATGGTCAAATAATACAATGGAGCCATTAAATCTTACACATGCACAACAAGAGAATTAGCGCTTTGACATACAATGCAAAAAATAAATTGGACCACATGAAATAAAAATTTAAAAGTACTTATCACATACATTAAGACACAGCTTATTTAGTCCAGTCAAAAAATCAGAACTGCATTAAAAAAAATTAATGTAGTGCAATCAAACCAAAAACCTTAATTTGTGATCATAAGTGCTCTACTACATAAAACATTGATCATAGCAAGGAACAAAAAATTCAAATCACACAGTACAAAAAAAATCTGTAAATAAATATAAACTACAGTACAAGAGAAATATTAAATTATACAATTCCGTCAAACTGTAAACAGTATATTGAAATGAGGTCCATAAGAGTAAAGGGGGGGTTCCTGTTTTTTTTTCCCATGACACTTGAACTTCTAGAGGTCAGAGAGAAATGCCATTTTCCATATTCTTCAAAGACTATGGGTTACATAAATAGAAAGAGAAGACTTTTTAGATGTAAAGTGTCAAATAATAAAGCAGAGGTGTTGCTGACTTGCGACTGCCAACAGATCGCTGTGAGGGCAGAACAGCAGATTTTAGTTTCAGGTTTGGCCTCCAGGTGAGCGCAGCACAGAGGCCTGGCACTACAGGTGTGAATCAGCGCTCAGCGTTAGAGAGGAGGCACCTGCTGAGGTCTGGTCCTACTGAGGAGGTGGAAGCGATTACGGACACCGTGACCGACCTGGACCTCTGCTGATTATCTGACAGGTTTACACGCTTGTCATACAAACACCAACTTTGGCAGAACAATTACTAATAAACTCAAAGCACTCCCGGCCCATTGGTTTCCATCACAGTGGCCAGTGCACAGAATTCTCTAAGGACATTGCATAACTAGAGTGTAGAGGTCAGACAGCCAAGGACCCGTGCTTGAGGTTAGAAGTAGTTATGGTGAGAGAGAAGCAAGAGCCACGTTAAGAAGCTGCCTCTGCTGTTAGCAGAAGCAGCTGGGAATGTATTTCATTTTTAGCTGCGCTGGCTAGTAGTGGCATTTTAAAATATATAAGTTTAAGATAACATATATACTATATATGTATATAATATAATACATATTATATAATATACATAGGAATTTCTTACAATACATACCAGGAACCCCCACGCGATCTGCTCAGTAGTAATAACTGAATATACAGAATGCCACTATAAGTGTCTGAGGCACTGTGTGCTGGAGAGTAAATATGCAGCTTTAAAATCTGTTTGGCTGAGTTATACCTGGATACCTGAACTGAGTTTTAAGTTGACATTCATCAAGGATGTGCTATCAGCACGTCAAAAGAAAAGCAAAACAAAATACAAGTCACTGCTAGGTTTAAGAAGAGAGTACAAGTACCTGAATTGAGTGAGGATAGTGTGTAAACTGTCCCTGAGGGTTTTTAAACAGTGTGTGTACAAGTTGGATTCCTAAGAACATTAGTTTAAACTTACATTGCGGACTGATAAAATACCAATGTCTGACAATTTAACAAGTGGAGGTTAAAAAGAGTTATGAGCAAACACTCAAAACATTTTATACATTTTAAAGCAGCAGTAAGCTGCTGTAAGCATACATCCCATCAGTACAAGCAACACATGGGACTCAGATAAAGGTTTCTATTTGCAAAAAGCCCATCATATATCGATAAGTAAAGAATATTCACCTGCTAAATTAGAATGCACCTAGTTACAGACTAGCAATTCAAGATTAATTTTTTAATCAAATACTTTGCTATACTTTGCTATTACATACTAAAATTCCTTAAGCTCACTAATGCTGGTATTCTAATCTATTTTTTTAAATGTTCCCCCTTCATTTAAGAAATAAACCATTCCACAACTTAAACATTAAGATCCATTTTCAGTCCTCAGATGTAAAAAGCATGTCAATGAGTTTATATTAAAAATTTACATGGTAAAAAGGCTTGAATTTCAGCCAGAGATTCTAAATACTACTCATTCCCTGAAGGCATAAGGGAGAAAGAATCCCTACCCATTTTCTTGTGATATAGTTTTCAAACTGAACATTAAACAATGGTCCAAAATGATTTTTCAGTTTGGGAAACTTCCTTTTCCCTACCCATCATCCCAGACTCCAAATGTCAAGCCCTGAAATGGCCTATTGAAATGATTAGTTAAAAATACCAGGCATGTATATATACATCCCCTGCCTGAACTCCAGAATATTTTGTGGTACTAGTCTTTAAAAGACATATTAATATCATAAGAGACCTTGTGATCTGACCTGAAAAGCTGTTAATGATCCCAGATTGTACGTTTAAAATATCTTATAACCTGAAGACCAGATTTAATTAAGACTCTGGCATTGTAACAGAAAAAGTGCTGCAGTTATTTATCCCTTTTCTGGTACTTTAGAATAGGTCAGACAAGTGCTTTTTTATAGTGACAGTAAAGTTTACATGCTTTCAATGCAGGCATAAAAAAAAATTACCTGCAAAAATATTTGAGAAATGTAGCACCAAGCAGTTGATATTAGTATTAGTATCTGCAGTAGTGTCCTCATTATTTCCGAGTATTAAGTTAAACTGTACTAGGTGATGACTACAGAAATTGTTTCTGACATTAAACTTTTTCTGCTCCAGTCAGAATGAAGGCTTTGTCCTAATCCCTGCTCCATAAGGTAGAGTAATCATCTCGAGTCCTTCTAAATTATACTTACCAATTCAGTAGAGACAAGCACAGGGGCAGGGGCGGGGATGTTTGTTTTCAAAAAGGTAAATGAAATGCTCTGGACAAGCAAAAAAAAAATCCTCCTTCCTAGTACATCACCCAGGAAAATTGATTTTGTGACTGGGCTAAGAGATTTTTGTGAGGATTAAATAAAGCTCTCTGAATATGAAGGGGTTTATGACAATACCCGAATATAAGCACAATTCAATAGGACACAAGGTCCAAAACTGCTGCTATAATACTAGTGTAGAGACTTGGCCCCAATCAAAGTCAGAACAGGAGAGGAGAGGGATGGACAGCAGAATGATGTAACTACTTAACAGTTTTTTCTGAGTATACCTGAAGTGGATCTACAGATCATTTTGAGTTTGCAATATCTCTCTGCCTAGTGATCATCACAGTGCATTGTGTTTATACACTGGATAATTTGAAAAGAGTTACTGTAGTGACTATTTTATTTGATGCATCCATCAGAACTGCATATAACTAGCAGTGCAGATTCTCAGGTTTCTGAAGGTTCCAATTACTGAGTTTTCAATATAATTCAAGATCAACTAGAAACCTTTATAGTACTAAAACTAGTCTCAAAACTATTTTTCTTTTAGTACAGCTTTTAAAACCAATATTAATAAACATTATCTACTGGTGCCATGAAAAAAGCAACACTGACCTAGACTGAAATTATATTTAGTTTCTGAAACATTTGTGGGGAATACCTAGATGTTTCTGTTCCTCGTTAAAATGAGGGAAACAACACTTTCCATTCTACTTCTAACATTTGGCAGAGAATTTAAGGTATTTAAAATATTGTGACAAAGCTTTCAGTACAGGTTAATAAATTTGCCTTCATTAAGAGTTTGGACTGCAACAAGTGTATGCATTCTTGCACTGAAGAGTTCAAATTTTGTTTTTACTGAAGAAAGAGGCCTTTACATTACAGATGCAGCCACACTGTTTTTGAGAAAAAGGGACCAGCAGAGTGCTCCCTTCACTCCTTGGACACTGCGTTCTTCTCCTAAGACTCAAGGACATTACTTGAAAGTAAACTGGAAAGAAACACATGGCAATTCTAGTTTTGCCTGTATAACAATCGTTGCAGATAATAAAAAAGCAATTCAATCAGAACTAAAAGTTGTTCCACAAAGCTTACTCAACCCTAAAGCCCCTGAATCCCTTTGCCAGCTCCTGTGAATTTTCAGGGAAAGGCAATGTACTCCCAGATACTCATGAAAGAAATATTTATATAAAAATGTCGGCCTGCCACAAGACAAAGCACAGGCTATTCCTTGTCTGCTCTTACCCGGTCTAAACACATGTGCAGTTACCTCCCGCGTTTAGGAATATCCCCGAGCACTGGGAAGTTCTACAAAAGAGGTGGTATAGGAGTTGTGTGAGAACACAGAAGCTGAATGTGTTCCCCTACTAGAGGCACTATCCTACCGGTACCCCTGCATTGTTAAAAATTGTTTTTTCTCCAATAGCCATGAAAATTCAGAGCTCGACTTCAGATCTAGCAATAGGGTTGGTAATGCAAGCAGCAAGTTACGAGTTCTGCAACAAGAAGAAAGTAAAGGCATACCTGTATTGCTTATGCAGCAACTTCTCCTGTGCAACAGGGATAAAATGAGAAATTCTAAAGGAAACTGTCTTGAACCTTTAGAAAAAAAAATCAGGGAATGACTGGAAAATAAATTATCTTTAGACAGAAATAAAAACAAGTCCAGAAACGTGTCCCTACAATATCTAACTGCAAACGTTCAACTCTATAGCTGTATTCAAGCGTTACGGCCACAATAATGCCTACAACACTGTGGAATGAGGATCCAGCTGGCTGAAAGTGAGGTAATAGTTTGTAATAGGTCAGAGTTCTAAAAAAGCACTTTTACATCTTACAAGTCCAAAAAAAAAAAAAAAAAAAAGGACACATTTCATACATGTTGGGCTTTCTCACCAGAACTGTACGATAATTAACTCCACACCAGGACCCCTACCACACTAAGCCTTACTCATCTTCAATTATATGCTGCAGCAAAGATTTACCAAGCGACACCTAAACTTCAGTACAATATGAAACTTCGATTCTTAAAACTTTATACACACAAAATATAAAATTACTTTTCTAGGATGGGGTAGGGGAGAGGGATTCTCCTTCATGGTACTTGGATTGAAAAACTAGTTTTCAGAGACTGCCACAAATATAATTCACAGTTTCTTGCTGTCAGGCTTTTTCAGCTACATCAACGTAGTACACAACAATACTGTTAAGTCCAATAACTACATCGGATGGACATTCTCGGGAATAAGAGAAAACTAGTGACGAAAAATACCCGAAAGGTCTCCTCCTAACAACGTCTCGATTTTTACAGAGTTGCAGTTTGTCTATGTTACACGTTAATGCGATCTCAGAAGAGCAGCAGGCGAAAGATTTTAAACCTTTCTCCTGTCCAAGTGATCCAAGCAACATAAGCATCCACTTACCAGAAATAAGATGAGAAACAAGGCTTTTGTTACAAAGACCGCAGTGAACCACACCTTCCCACACCAAAATATGGTCAACCAGGGATTCTGGCCATGCAAACTGCTGGTCAGCAGAAAATTAAGCATGCTAATGGACAAACATTAATTCCAATCATATATTTTAAATGATCCCAAATACCACTAGTTAGCTACACTGAAAGCGCCTGCAAAAAATATGTAGTGAAAAGTGAAAAGAAATTTTAGTGATCACTGCAGCACTTAGAGTGATACTAGTCTTATGTGATGAATCACCTCAGAGAAAATACATTAGATGGGACTTTGAAACAAAAAGGTAACATTAAAAGGTGCACCTGAATATTACAGACTAAATTTACAAAACCTACAATAAGGTAAAATATATATCTTTTGAATATTCAGCAGCTTTTTTTTAAATTTGTTTTTATTTTTTGAGAGGCTCATGAAATTTTAAAAAGGGACCACTAACTAATCTCAACCATGCTTCACAAAACAATAATGGCTATTTCATATTGCAGTTACCAACGTAATGCAATTAGTGCTTAAAAATAATCTACACTTCTTCTTTTTTTTCCTTTTTAAACAGAGACCTTTGGAGGAAATATGGTTGTTCAAAAGCTTCTCGAAAAAGAAAGATTACCTGAATATTAAGTTATCACAGATCAAGTGTTGTGTTTAAAAGCTTTGCAGTAATGAGTATTACAATCTTCAGGTCTCAGGACATTTAAACTGAGAGTTACGCGTTTGGTTTGTTGTTGGTTTTTTTTTTTAAATCCACTTTCTAACCAAAGCAAATAAAGAGTACTCAACTTTTCACTATCTATTTACAATTCTTATCCTACAGTCTGAAATGACAAGACAAATTCTCCTTTAAAACTGCAGCATTAAAGGGTAGGCACACCATTCTTCTGCTGCACGATTGTCACCCACTTAAACATACACATACAAAATATTTAGGTTAGTAAAATGAGCACTCCACGTACACTACAGTGACAAGTTTTATAAAACTCAACTCATGTTGCTTAAATAAAGACAACTGCAAAAGGTCAAACCTCTCTCAACAGTAAAACTGTGTTAACTTTTTTTTTTAAAAAAAACTTGCAACAAACTTTCTACCATAACCTCCAACAGCAGATGAAACCACACCTTAAACTGCACGTTTATTGCAATCACCAGCTAAACTGGAACGTATTGCAGAGTTTATATACTGCTACTGAGCTTAAACTGCTTTAAATGCCAAGATGACAACTAGAGAGCTACAAGGAACCAGGATTTTGAGGACTAAAATATATTAAGTAAACAAAACCAAAGTATACTTGGGGCCAAATGCCCAGTCTGTTTGAAGAATGAGCAGTGCATATTTAAAACAACAGCAATGGTGTGCCTAACCTTTGAAAATATGAAGTTGCTGGGGAGGGGGAAAGGCTAATAGAATCAACTGTTCCAGAAGTCATTAGCATCCCTAGGGCTACCTAGGCCACCCTCCCATGAACTTTGAGAAACCGCTTTCAATCACTGACATCACTTAATGCTCTCACATAAAAACTCCAATGCTTCTTTTGGTTGTGCAAATGGGGGAAAAAAAATGGTAATTCTATCTACCTTTTGCACAGATTAAGACCAAATTGCTTCTACCTGAAGAACCACCAATTCTGATTTGGTCATGTTGTGGTAAGTCCAGTAAGCTCCACTTAGTTACTGACCGCTCCCGCAGAAAGTATCAAAGATAAAAGTTCTGTACAAAACTTATCCTGGATCTCCAGATAATCATAATGATATCACCATATTGAAAAAAACCCTAGATTTGTGGTTTATGGAGTGCTTTTACGGTGTTTAAATGCTCATTCTAGCATGTGCTAAACCACTATCAAAATAGATTAAATAAAAACAACAACAAAAAAGCAGGACTTAAATTAATTCCTGCTACTGGCAACTGTAATATTTAAAAAGGAAACACCCATTCACTGAGTGTTCGACCCTGACAGTATTACAGATAGATATGATGTAGAGCCTGAACTAGATCAGGCTACCAGTGTTTTACTTTTTCCCTGAACATTAACAAGCTCCTTCACTAATGTGGATATTTGGGCAGACTACTGAGGTTGTAACGTTTGAGATCACCATTTTGTGGGCTTTTTCTTTCTTTTTTTTTTTTTTCCTTGTTTTGCAATATCACAGTAGTTTATTACACAAATCCCCCTTCCCTAGATTAGAGCCATTTAAACTACCTGTTGGAACCACATAGTTTAGTAAACTCAGAATCAAGTCTGTAAAAAGCATGAAGGTCACAAAGAACCATAGTTCTGGTATAATGAGGCATACCCTAATACATCATTTAGTGTACCCTGACTGCTCCTGACTGTGAGAAGCTTGTCTTCCGTGAGATAAGGCTACATCCTCAAGCAGGTGAGTCTAAATATCACCCTTCAAAAACACCAAATAAAATTACAGTGAAGGTAGTGTTATAAATAATTAACTGACATATTTTGAAGGTAGTGTATGTAAATTTTCCCTCCCCTCCCCTCCCCTCCCCTCCGGGTGAGCACTAAGCAGACAGTAAATGGTAAGTACGGTTAATTTAGAAAGAAAACAGTGGAGAGTCTAATTAGACCCAATTGATTATCCATCTAATAAAGAAATCTGAGTTCAAGAGAGGTACCATTCCTAAATAATTTGACTTAGCTTAAATCCTTCAATCAACTGGATCAACAAAAATAAGGGGGAAAGAAAGATTTCTGAAACATTTTTGAAGAATGACAGTCTGATTCTCATTTGGAAAATGCCTGGTTTTAGGAGAGTATCAGTTTAACAAAGTGGACTTATTTCTATAAAGGCAGACATGAAAAATCCAACATCAGAAGTTCAGGCAGGCTCTACAGGCAAGATGTCCACTTCCACAGATCTGCATTCTTTGTGAGGTAACTCAACTCTCTATTACAGAGAAACATGCAAAAGGCAAAAAAAAAAAAAAAAAAAAGAAGAAGAAGAAAAATAACACAAAGGGGAGTGAGTGGGCAGGTGAAGGAGGGGAACTGCACCATACCAGGCTAGAAAAATTTACAAATGTGACATTCAGAGCACATCTTTCACCTGTGTTCACACAAGTCTATGCTAAACTGCAAAGGAAAGAGCATTGCAGTAAACAGGAGACTCAGGTGCGCTCAGTGATGGTTGAACTATGCAGTAGTGCTCACCCAGTTTGCAAAGTAATTGGCACTCTACAACATCCCTATTCATCTTTCAATTCATTCGCACTTTGTGCTGCTTCTCCCTGGGGATCTAATTCAATCTTTACTGAAACATCCTGCCCCTCCGACCTCATTAATTTCATTTTTTTCTTTGGAGGGTTTTTCAAAGTGCCCAGCCTCTCTTTAACTTTGTACTCCAGTGTACTGTGGGGGATCCCATAAATACTCTGAGCTTTGGAAACACTCATTTTCCCGCTCATAACCACAGAGATTGCTTCCTCCAGTATCTCGCTGTTGTACTGTCTGTATCTCCCTCTTTTCTTCCTAGGTTGCTTGGAGCCAGGATCTCCCTCTTGATCTGAGGTGGGATATGGCTGTCCAGAGGTAGACTGCTCAGCATCTGAGCCCCAGGAATCTGGTCCAGCATCCAGCAAACTTCTCCTATTTTGTTTTGGAAGGATAGCCCTTAACTTTTTGCTAAGCGCGCTCTCCGTTTGTGAACCCATTACCAAAGAGCTATAGCTGTACTGGTCACCAGTGCGGGACTCCCATGAAAGGTCCATGCCTCGAACTTGTGGTATCTTTAAATCCACAGGAGACGAATGGCTCACGTCCTTTTTCCCATCCTGTTTAGTTTGAAGTGCCATTTTTTGAAAGGCAGAGTTTTCTGTAAGAAAAGGAAGGTCACTGATGTTGCTGAGTGCACCATTTCCCCTGAATTTCATGCGGCTGAAATTGAATTCGTAGTGTGGTTTTGCCCAAGAAGCCTCCCTGGATAATATTAAGTGCTGTCCATGATTCTGTAGTCCAGATGGCCCATGGCTGGCAGCCGTAGAAAACTGGTTTCTGCTCAGCAGTTCTTCACTAATCTGGAGTGATCGAGCCAGCGGTACTTTAAGAGATGTGGAGTGGCCATAACCTTCCCTGGTTCCATCCTGCAAGCTTCTTGGAGGTACCCCATCACCACTCTGTAGTCCCTCCGGATGGTGCTGGCTGGGTCTCCCAGGTCGCCTAATTGGATGGAAGGAAACTGATGTGAGCAGGACTTGCACAGGTAGGGAGGGATGGGTGAGGGGGCCACTCCTTTATTAGAAGGCCTTGCTTGGGTAACATCACTTTTTGTGTTATTTATTTTTCTCTAAAATTTTTTTGATTATTTTAATTTTTTTTTTTTTTTTTTTTAAGTCTCAGCATCAGTCAGTTTTAAAACTTGTTCACAAAAAAAAGAGAAGCTTTTTGGGCAAAGAAAAATGAAACCTGTTGGCTGGTCTCTGGTTGGGTTCACAAATTCTCGGAGTAGAAAAGACTTCGCGCAAGCGTCTGAAAATCGCACCTTAATTACAAAGTAGTGATCAATCGCCATAGATCTACACACAACTGTGTTACTGGTGTGACGTTACCACTAAACAAGCACAGTAATAAAAGAGTAAGCCAAAGTGCAACATATTCAACATGCAAATATGACTGCCACTTGCAGTATCTACACATAGGTGGAAACCCTGGATGGTGTTTGCTTACATCATATTGAAGAATTGCTGCTCAGGATAAAAGAAAAAGCTTAGCAGGCCTCAAAGGTATTGCCTGACTTTCATTAAGCACCAAATAGGAAAGCTGGGATACTGTGGATCACAAAGAAAAACGCTGCATTACACTAGACTTATCAAATTGCTCTCGAAACAACTGACTGCATATACATGTCCCAGATTCTCATTTGATATAAAGCATGGCTGGGAGAACAAAGATCTAACTTCCAATTGTCATACAGATCAAAGGTTAACGACACCAAAAAAAAAAAACAGAAGTATTTTTACCATTTTCCTTTCATCACAAGTGTTCTCTCTGTGAAACAAAGTACTACTGCTGAAGAGAATCACATCTATTTTAATGCTTTGCTTGCTTAGCCCCCTGCAATAACTAAGTCTCAAAATCCACCTCCAAATTTCTCCATGTTCAACATACAGATTAACAAAGAATCTATTTTAATGCTCTGGGACGCTATACTGGTATAAAGCCCTCTGGCTAAGTCAGCGTTATTTAAGGATAGGACAGGTACTACTGAAAAGCTACATTATCATTTTTAACATCACACTGGGATTAAAAAAAGTCTTTCCTCTAAAGACATCCACTGAAAGGACCTGGCACATATCACACATAGTGCTTGATACATCTGCTGCTCGTTTCTCTCCAGGATGCAACAAGTCATAGACGAAGTACATAACAAGAGTCCACAAGGATTCAGAACAAAATCCAGAGAAATGAGTGAAAGTCTGCAATTCCAGAGAACCCTCTCAAGCAAGGTACATTCTCTGCCCCTTCTACAGCATGTATCAGCATCACAGTGTGCACCAGTGACTCTACACCTAAATAATGGTCATACTGGCAGTTCTAGAGGATTACACCTGACTCCATTGATGCTAAACAGACTGCAGCCAGCCTCATGTACCACACACCTGTACCAGTAACCACAGGTGCCAGTATGCCACGTCTTCTCTGGACCCACAGAACTGAGCAGGACAGTGCCAGATGCTGGCCCTGCCATCCCTGTGTGTTGGACTTTGGCCCTCACCTGATCCACAAACAAGGGAACACACAGCACAGAGCCTCAATGGCTTCTGCTGCCTTCCTAGGAAAATAAAGCCGGAAATAACCTTTCCAGGATTGAAAGAGCTAGTGGGGAAGGCTTATGCTAAAGACTTGTGAAAAAGTATCAAACAAAATTTGAAGTGTTTTATTAATAGAAATATTAAATAGAAAAGTAATCTTGAAGGGAGACATCTGAGGCAGTAAGATTTTTCCAAAGAGAAATGCAAAAATTCGGTCAGCTGTTAGCAGTACATGGGATTGGTGGTGGTAGTGGGTTGTCAGATTTTCAAGTTTTGTAAAGGCTATTATAAAGCTAAATCCAGCAATTAAATAGCACTTTAAACCATACACTGTTTCTGTACTTCACTAAAAAAATTACTTGTTCACAGGAGCTTCAAGATAAAATTCTCCCATCAAGACCCAAAATCCCTCATACTCCCAGTCAGCCTCTCCAGTACAATTAACTCGATCCTAACTAAGAATAAAGAGTTTCCAAATGAATGCAAATGGTGACCATTAGAAATACAAAACCTAAAGATTTTTTTTAATTTAACATTGTTTCACACCTTGAACTGATTAGGCAACAGTACGTGACTATTTAAAAAAAAAAAACTTCTTCAGTGCTAGAGTACAACTGCAAACCCAAAAAGCCATATTTAAAGTTTTCTCAATTACCAGACTCCCTGCCCCAGACCCTTTCCTTTTTTTTAAGTTGTTGGTTTATGCTAGGAAATATTAACAAAAATCATGCAGTGATTTAAATCTAATTCAGCATGGTTCATCACCCAAATAAAATAAACTTTCTTGTTAGCTAACTTTACCCTAAGTGAAATGAAGTTTAAATATATTGCAAAGACTCTAAGACTCTTCATGCATTTAACTGATCTTATATCTCCATGGAAATCACTTATCACTAAACCCAAGAAACAGGTAATGGAAAGATCTGTGGCTAAGCACCAAATTGGCCAAAATAACAGATATTAGTGTTCTTAACTGCAAGTTAAACCTGTCTTGATTTGCAACAATTCTTATTTGGCAGGTGGGGTGAAGGTATTTGCCAAAGGTACAAGTTGAAAAACACATTACTCCAAAGGGTTAACACCAAGAGTAAGTTAAAATTAACAGGAGGTAAGCACACATTTCTAGTCAAAAAAAAAAAACAGTTTTAAAAAGTCATAGTAAGTTGCTTTCTCTTACCCATTTCCCGAAGTACTGGAGCACCCTGGAGAGTGACTTAGAGAGGTGCTGCCAGCACAAGGACTCTTCTTAGTGGATAAATCAAGCACACCGTCTGCAGAGACAAAAGAATGACTTCAGTGTTTGAAGAAGCAGGATCAGCCATGCTGATCTTGTCTTCAGCTGAAAACACAAAACAAGTCTTTTGAGCTAAAGTCATATTTAGCACACAGCATTTTTTGTTTTATTGTATTTTCAAACAAAATAAGGGTCGGATTTGTTTGCAATATGGTTAACGTGACTTCAACATAGCCTTCAAAAATCAAAACAAAAATTAACAAAATTAAAAGTGCATCTGTTACAAGAGACGTAGCTTAAACAGTTACCTACAAATGACAGTTCAGAATACAACAGAGCCAATTGCATAACTAACTCTCAGTGGTCCAAAAATGACAGTCTTCAAATTCCTGAGATATTTTACCCCTTGAAGAGAAGCTGTAAGCCAGTATTTTAATTCTGTTTTTTTAATCCAAATCTCTCGTAGGAAAATTCATTTGGAATTTTGAACTGGAAACTCACTTTCAAGTGAACACACAGGTGTAAGACTCCTCCTCACATGGCAGTCAGCTTCATCTTTTTTTTCCCATGTCTCCAGTGGGTTCCTACTGGCAAGGCTGCTGTCTCTCCCCCTCTGTTGTGTTGTTTGATTCCCTCTCTTCCTTATACCAAACTGTTTTTTCCTGCTAGACTCCTTCCTCCACTCTCTAATGGCACTTCCTCACATTCACCCATGTTCCTCTGCAAACCCTTACATAAACTCTGCATTTCTAGGCACCAGAAAAGGGAGTGCTTTTTCCCAGAAAAGCCTTGCTCCTACTGCACTGAAGCAGCTTGAAACTCCGGTCATTTTAATAAGGGCAACATTTTCATAAAAACAGCCCAGCCATCTGAAGTTCCTGGAAACTTTGAAACGAATTTGTGAGGCAAAGAGAAATGAAACCTGTTGGCAAGATAAACTCTAGACGTTTCAGAGCTCCTTGCTCTTTCCATCTAATCAAGTAAATACCACCCAGCACAAGAACAATGCAAAGACGGCTTTCAGATTGCTCAAAGTTCTCATTTGACATATGGAGAAAAAAACACGATAAACAGTGAACTAGAATTAACTTACGGAAAGCTGTTCCACCCACTGCATTTGGGAACACACCATAACCCAAACTTAAGGAAGCAGAAAATTCAATCTTCTTTTTGAACAACACTTATGCAGGCACAAGATACAGAGACTGGATCAAGTAGCACCTCCTTTGCAAGCAGCTACACTGTACAGCACAGGCTGCTGCCACAGGCTCTTTGCATCCACGCTTCCTCCATCAGAGGGGTCAGTATCACCTAAAAGTCTCTGAGGGCAAGCAGGACCAGCTTCATACCCCACAGAGAAGTTTACAACTGGCTGGGTTCCTCTCAACCCACTAGAACAAAATGTAACACAAAGCACCACTAGCAGTCTTTCATGACAGCCTCTGAAATCTCTCATTAACAAGTTTGGCAAAATCTCTTTCCAATTACATTAAATGTAAATTGGAAACAAAAATTACATCAGCAAACAGATTACTGTATAAGTCAATATGCACATGTTCTAATTCCATAACAAGTGTTACGAGCATTATAAATTATCTTACAGCTTTTTCCATCACATGGCAGCTAAAGAACAGTTCACGTACATGTTTTCTTCATCATACCATCCTCTAATTAAAAAGGAACAAAAGCTAAACTGATTCTCTCCCTCTCTTTCAGCATAAAGTTTCACAAAGAGAACAGTTTAACATTTATAAACATATATGCAAAACACACTCATGAAATGCATTTATAATGAAGTCAGCTAGAAACAAATGCCTATCAGCTAACTGTACACTCCTCACTTCAAGAGAGACACCATTCAACCTTCCACTGCAGTTTGTAACTGAAATGTCATGACAGCTTTCAGTAAGTGCTGTAAGTGCAGTGTCCAGATGCCCAAGCTGCCTATTGTTGGACATGTAAAATTAACTCCCAAGTTCAAAGAATAAAGGGATAGCAAAAGGCTTCTTTTTTTTTTCTTAAGGCACCGTTTCCACTTGCAGATGGACAACCTACTGTGATAGAAAGACTTCAGGCACTAACACATTTCTAAAGAAGGGTAAAGGGGATAATTTTAATCCGATCAGTAGGATACACTTAAGATAACCTCTGTTCAACAGTTTCAGAAAAAAGTTCACATACTACATCACTCACAGAATTTGCTTGCAAAAAAACCCCCAAAACAAAACAAAAAACCCCCAACATTTCTGATGGAAAGCAAGGTTTTGGAATTAAAATAAGCTCTGAAACACTGTTACAAGTTATTCAATCTGTGCTCTGCAGAACAAGTCTATTTTTAAGGCAAGAAAGAGACATTTCTTCCAAGCGCACAAACCTGGAAGTTTAGTGCAGTTCATGGGTATCATTTTTACAGCCTTCACAAAGCAATTTCTCACAGACTTTTAAAAGATAATTCTTCTCACACAGTGACCAAAAAGAAAATAAATTGCAGCCCTTCACTCAGAGTGTGTACTGATCTTCAGAGAAGAGACAACATTACAGTTTTCATGACCACATGAACTTGTGTTATCAGCAAGCATACAGTCTATTTTGGCCAACTGTTTTTTCCAGTTTCCAGTAGGAACAGAACATTTATCCTGAGTCTGGAGCATGCCCATCCCCTTTGCCCTTCTTCAGAAGAATCACTCATGTCTATGGGCCTACGCTCTTTCAAAAAGTCTCTTCTCTTGTGCCACATCCACGCAGTCATTATTTTACTGCAAAAACATCTACTGCTTTTCTACTTTACATTTTATGCAAAAGTGCAGCCTTCTGATTGTCTGGATTTTCAACAAGAATGCCATTAATGGATTGCCGTAGGATGGAAGACACTGGTAAGAGTCCTACCTTGTTCACTAGGTTCTGACTGAGACTTTCTGACAGTAAGGTCCAGAGGTGAGTCTTGGTCAGCCATGAGCAGTTTGCTGAGCACAGGGTTCTGAGCAGTTGCAGCCGTGGGAGAGGAGGCGACCAGAGATGCTTTCAGCAGGCTTTGGTTCTTTGTGCTATTGGGCTGGCTGGAGTCCTGAGTAGAGCTATTTTTTGAGGTATATTCAGCAGCAAACTGTCGGATCATTCGCTGCATGATCTCACGGGCCACTAGGGGAATATTGGGGTCAGAGACCCTAGGACTGTCTGCAAATATTAGAGATTTCTTTTAAGGAAGCACTTTAAGTAAAACAGCTTTTATATTAAGTCAGTTTATTTACAAAAAAAAAAAAAAAAAAAAACCTAGGGGAAAAAAAAACAAAAGCCAAAAATAGTTTCTGTAGAAAGTACACTTAAGTCTTAGAATACCTGAACAAGAACCATTGCTAATTCTGGTACAGCCCTTCAAAAAGAAAGCTTTCAAAAAGTTTCCTAAAAGAAATATGCAATCTCATCTTTTGTTTTCACATACAGATACATTCAATCAGAACTTTAAGAGATATAGAAATGGAAAGGAGAGCTAGACCCATGAACAAAAGTACCAAGTAATGAAGCCCATTCCAAAAATATTGAACAGGTTATTCAGTGCAAGAATTGAGTAACTTACCTGCAGCTACAGAAGGGGAAAAAGTTACAGCAGTCCCCTACAAGTCTACTGAGAATTAGAGCCCTACAGTTCTGATCATCCAAAATAATTCACACAAAGATCAAATGCTCAAGTGTCTTCCATCTCATTCTATCTATTCCTTTTGACCTTTCTACCATTGTAATCAATGCACCATCAGGGACTACCCAAGGAACTTGCAAAAACACAAAAACCTGAGAGGTGTCACATGAAAAGTAATTTGATTTCTAGAAGAGCTGCTAAATCTATTAGTAAATAATGTGAAATGGAAGAGGTAGACATTCAAATTTATTTATATGAAATAGTGTATAAATACAAAGGTATTTGGGGGTGTGGGCAACTAAAATTTATTCACAAAAATCAGTATTTTAGACCTGTATTAATCCATGATGTGAAGGCAAATCTCTAACTCCTAAATCACAGAAGTTAAGCCCTGCTACTTCACTTCAAACACAGATTGTGTTCTCTGACCAGATCTTTAAAAGCAGCTCTCAAAAGGGAACAACAGAGAAGTGTTTACTTCCTCTTTAAAAAAAATTGCCCAGGTTGAAAGGCAATCCATTGAGACTGAACTATTAGATGCATTAGCAAAATCTTCTGTGGGACATTACAGTGTTAGATTTGCCTTTTGCCAGCATTTTTTACAAAAGTGCATCAATCCAACAAATGAGCTTTAACATATGTGTAAAAGATGACTGACATGAAGGTTTGAGCAGAGTTGCCCACAAATCAGAAAGCAGCAGTAAACAGCCACAGTGTTTCTTGATGAAAAACCATACTGAGCTTTAAACACTCATCAAGCCCAAACTCCTTCCTGATAAGCACAGCTTTCCACACCTGAGACCTTATACAGTCACTATGTATATTCTCATAGTGGCATAACAGCTGTAAACTTCCAGGACATTTATGTAAATATGTAACCATTTTCTTTTAAAATCTACAGGATGTTTTATTGTTGCTAAGTATGAGACACTACTATTTTAAGAGGACACCAAGAAAGGAGCCAAACTTAAATTTTGGTATGTTTATAGTCTCATTTCCTTCCCAAATCATCCACAAGGACACAAGCCTGGAAAAGTGTGGAGGCTTTGTTCTGCTGTGGTGACATTTCTTCCATTTCCTAGCCTCTTCACTATAAACTGCTGAAGGACATAAAAAGGTTCTAGGGAGGCCCAGAGGGACACAAATTGATGGCATGATGACACTGATTTTTGTGACACCGTTTGACGTGTGCTTGTAGCATATACAAGTGGGGCTGGCAGGAATGCAGAGCTCCATGGCACCTGTGTTTTCTGAATGATGAATCAGGCCTGTACTGTGCACCACTTTTATATGTTCAATTCAGTAATGCTTGCAGCAGAACGTATTTACACACCCAGAAATAAAATATTACATACGCCTACAGCCATGCATCTTTGTGATCTGTAACTTCAAAGAATCAGCCCAGAATGACTACTTTCTAGTGCTGCTCAAGACAAACTCACTAATTCAGGACACAAAACTCCATTTTCAAGCAGAAGGATAGTTACCTAGTTACATTAAAGACTTCTTGCTTAATATAAAGCCTGAATGCTAAGGATTAAAGCTGTTAAAAAAATGAGTGGAAAATATGAGCTGGTGCCCCTGCAGCATCTCTTGAAATCAACCAGATGTTTATCTTGACTCCTGTCTAGGGTTTTTTTAAAAAAACAAAACCAAAAACATAAAATTAACTAAAACATGGAAATTCTCAGAGAAGAAAAAATACAGCAAATATTTATCAGCTATAAATAGTCTACAGCAGTACCTCCAAGCTTTCAAACCTTAGTAGCTTTTGTGTATTTTTATACTGAAATCTTAAAAGGGCAGTATCAAACAAAAAAAAAGTATGATTTCATTAAACCAGAAGAAGGTCCTATCCTGCTACAAAGTAAAGGTAACAGACAACTAAGTTCTACCATCCTGCTTTCATTAGAAAACATGAGCATTTGAAGGAAGCATTACTGAGTCAAAGTGGCACAGACACAAATTTCAGAGAAAGGATGTAAGATTAATGGACATTAAACGTGTTCAAAAAGTTTGCTGATCTTGCTAATTACCTATATATGTTCAGTACATGACTGTGCAGCCTCAACATACAGCAGGCACCTGTTCACAGACCATCTGCCTTTTCCCTGATCTGCCTGGGCTACAAAATCCCTGTCTCAAATGTTACTGGCAGTGAGGATGGAAAGAAAAAAAGAACTAATTGATGGCATGAAGCCAGAAGAGCTCAGAATCTCTGAGCAATGTAGGAATGTCAGAGTTCTGCCATTCTTTGTGTCCTCTTCGGTATGACAGTGCCTGGGGATCTTACGGCAGTGGCATGAGTTAGATTTCAAGCAATCTAAATACAGACAAGCTTGGAAACAATGCATTGAGGATTCAGAACCAACTTCCTGCCAGGCTTCTACCCCTCCCTTATTACTCTTGACCATGCATAGTTTTGCCAGAGGAAGGAAAACAAGAGTATATTAAAAAAAATTCTCAAACATTCCTTAGACATCTGACATGTTTTATTATCTTCATTCCATATATCTGGCCATGGACAGAGTATTATATCCCTCATTAGCACACTGCAATATATGCCACTAGCTTCCCAATAAACTGAAAAAGCAAACGCTTTCTTAGAAGACACACACACACGTCCTAAGTAAAAATTTAACCTCAGTGTTAAAGGAATTAAGTCTTTTATAAACAATCTAAAAGCAATAGAAGTGCCCTTCTTTTTCCTCACCACAAGAAGTATTATGGAAAAAACCTGTGTTTTCTCTAGATTTTAGTTTTCTTAAATTCCTTCTAGATTTAAAGAGAGATGGGATAAATTTAAAAGCAAAAGGAAACATTTACTTTAAATGAAAAAAAAAAAACCTTGAAAAGGAAGCCTTGGAATAAAGGCATTATCTGAACTATCAGTAGTAATGCAGTAACTATCCTTCCTACCATCCTGCATGTATTGCAAAAAGTATAGAAGCATCATAATGTATAGCTTGTATTTATTCATCTGAGTCATAAAAGAAAGGCTAAGATACTGTTATCTACTTAAAACACCTTTAAATATTTTGGTTACTGGGAGGAAGGGCTGAGGACTGGCTACAGCAATTTCTAATTTGCTAAACTGAAGCCCTGCATTGTCCCCCAGCAGATAGGTTGGAATTACTGATTTGGCAGATTTTCCTCACACGTGGGTTAGACTGATAAGTACGATGTACTTTCATTCAGGATGCATTTGGAAGCAACCTCGGGATTCCCATTTCTCAGATTTGTAGAAAAGAGTGAAATGAGTTTTTGCCTTCCTAAGAGCAGTTTAAGTGGCAACTGTCCAGAATATATTTTGGGGATTTTCTAGCATTGAGCTGCTGTTATTGTTCTCAGCATATTCTACAGCACAGATTTCCCAATTCTTTTGCTGATCATGTTTTGAATTCTTCATATATCCCCCTTAGCACTATTCCAACAATATTTTATACTGTAAACTGCTGGTGATAGGGTGGGTAATCGCTACTCATAGTGAGAAGACTGATGACCTTTAAGAAAAACTGCATTAGTACACATTCCATTAATATAAAATAAATATTTTTTTAAAAAAAAAACATTACCCACCTACTACCACCACTGCCACTTGACCTTTGTTCCAAACAGCCCACTCACCTAAACACTGGTTCAGGGGAACAGTTCTGCTGCGTTATAACTGAGTCATCTCTCCAAAAGTGAAAACACCAGTGTTCTCATGGAGAGATCTGGTTTAGGGTTAAATATGTTATGCTCTCTTCCTCAGTCCCAAGCCCAAACTGTTGTATTGCTACATTACTTGAGAGTCAATTTTTACTCTTAATAAAGATATATAAAGAAGGCAACTGAAAAATACTGAACATACAGTGACAACTTGAACATCAGATTTTTGATAACTGCATTGCATGCAAAAAGACCACACGAGATACTATTCCCCCCTCCCCCCAATAAAACTAACCTTTTCTGTAAAAGACTGCATTGAGGAACTCTTCCGCTTGCCTTTCAAAACGAATGATTTTTGCTTGCTCTTGTCTAAGCAGAGCTTCTTGTCCAGCTTCCGAGGCTGGCTCATCCAGACTGACTAAGTGTTCCTGCAAAGATATTTAATATTTGTAAGATCTTCCTGACTCCAAAAGTAATAAAGTTCCTTAGGCATTAAATACTTTACTAAATTCAAAACTTTTTTAGGTTGTCAGCACAGAGTTGAATCTATTTAAACCACAACTTGTTTTTTGACTGCTTCAGAACATTGTACTTTGTCCTGTTTTCTTGTTGTAAATGCAGCAGAAGACTGTAAGTTTTGATAACATTACGGGAAATAAGAGCCCAGTATAAAGAAGACAACTTAGATATTTTACAACATTTGGCTGCAAATCTCAGATCTAGCACTTGTTCTTTGGCTGTTACTTTTAGATCCAAGAAATAACTGTTGAAGGCAAAACATGGGTAGTTCTCCTTACTCTACACAGTGTTCATGCAACTGAGCAAAAAATGACCAAGCATTATTAACAAACAGGTCTTTTTATGAAGAGGCTCAGTAGTAGCCACTTTTAAGTCAAATAAACTTAAGTTAGCTGTTACAACACCTACAGTTAATTAAAATCCATTCTCTCTCTTACAATTGGAAACAACTGAGTTATCTTGAATATTTTCAAACTAGGATAATTAAATGTGTGAGATGCCAGGATAAATCACTCATTTTAAATATGTTCAAGAAACTAGAAGGAAAGGTTACAAAAACACAAAAATCTAAACACCTGGATTCCTCCTCCAAATACACACCCCTTTTCTCATTTCATTCAGTTTAATGCCTTGCTCCTACTCAGGAGAACAATCCCTTTCTTGTCCCTCTCCCTCCACTTTCATTTTAAGCTATATTAAAGTTACCTGTATTTACCTACTGCAGGAATGCATACACAACCAGTCTTTGGGTTTAGGGAGTGTTTTGTTTTGTTAACCTTTACAAAGTATCAGTTACCATAAAATCTAGGCTGCATCTGTTTTTTTGGCCTCTACTGCGTAAGTCTATTTCAGATTCATATCCTCATGGGACTAGAAGGGAAGGAAAGAACTGGCAATTCATTTATAAATCAGAATAAATGAAAAAATAAGTAATTCTTAAGCTCGTGCTCAACTTCAAGAGGTTTCATGAGGCAAGGATAGATAGCCAGGCCATAGTAAATTAACAAACACAGCAGTCACATGAACTACGTGCAAAGGGTAATAATATGAAACGCTGTGGACTCTGGCCTGTACAACATGGGCTCTCACATCATATTTGTAATTCAACAGCTTCCAAAAGCTCCCTATCAAAAGTAAAGGGAGGTACTCTTCAGACAGGGTACAGAGACAAAGCAGCATTTTGTGCCAAATAAAAAGATGAGGAGCATGTGATGAGGTAGGCGACAGGTGAGGAAAACCACCTTTGATGTTATGAAGGTAAAGAGCCTGCAGGAGTGAAGACTTCACAAAGTGGCTGGCGCTCTGTTCCATACCAGAGAGATTCAAACTTGCCTGCTCCCACAGAAGAGAGACACTTCTTTTGAGATAGTCTTTAATTCCTTCATACGAATTTGAACTGATGGATTAGCTATAACATAAGTGTTCACCTCTGTGCCAGGCATCCCAGTGCTCCCACAGTTCACCGGCATTTTATGAACACCCTGAAAACACAGTTGTACTTTCATGATACTAAAATACGTGAAGTATCTGTACAGGATTTCACAATAAAAATATTTGTGGATAATACAACAAATATTTTTTGAGAGTTACGATTCAGGTGAGACTTCACAGAACATACTTGTATTCTCTTTTTGAAACTGTGTTGCTGCATCTGGCAAAGCTTATTGCAGGATCTGTCCCAGTTATTGACAGTCCAAGATGAGCTACATTATCTTTTAGGCATTATAAGAATAACTGTAAACTCATCTAATCAATTTGTATAAAAAGCAGATGTGTGCAAATTAACTAATAACAGAAGTAATCTAGGCATTCAGAAGTGTTGCAGCAATCACTGAAATATCTAAACTTTTACAGAAGTTTTGCTTTAAAAGGAAATTCTGCAAACTGATGCACAGAGATTCAGCTAGATAAGATCCATTAGAGTTAATTGGTATCCACTAGCTAAAGTCCCATGAGCCATTGCAAAAAACTTTCTTTGAATTCAAAGGACAAACAGAGAATTCAGAATTGAAGGAAACATTACCCCTTCAACCTGATCTGACATCCTTCCCTTTAACAGACTATAGCTCTGGAAGAAGCTTACAATAAAAATAACAAAATGCATTTTAAATCTTCCGAGTATGTTTTGCAACTAAGACAATACACGGTAAATCCTGGCCTAGCAACTTGTTGGAAACAGAGGCCGGTGGCACCACGGCTCACCATAAACAAGTGTAATTTATATTACTCATATAAAGGCAAGGTAAGGAGAGTACAATTTAATCTAACAAGGCTAACTAAAGCTGTACATTTTCTTCACAGAGAAGGAATGAAGAAAAAGGGATCAAATAGAAAAAAAATTGTAAGTGGCTTACACTGGTGAACAGCTGAATAAAGGAGCACTTGATCTGCATCCAGGAGAGGAGGGGAATAGCAAGAAAATGGCAGTGCTTAGTTACTACCTCTCAAACTACAGAGCATTTCCTTGCATATATTGTTTTTATCACTGTCCATGCTAAGACATCAAAACATAAAGAAATATAAAGTAATATAAAAGAGTCAGATTTAACCCTGCACATAAGAAAAAAAAAAAAATCTTTGGCACCTTCTGGCATCTGCAATACAGCACTGACTCCATGAGACAAAATATACTGGAAATGTTTCTGCTTATTGGATTTTTTTATTATTTTTTTATCCTTTGTATCACAATTATTCCAGTAATCTTTGCAGTTTGTTCACCCCTGGAAGGAAAATTCAAGTTTTCACACTAAGCATTTGATTGTGATTGCTATTCAAAGTTAACTTCCAAAACTGGGGCATTTTTTGTTTCATTTGGGGGTGTGTGGTTGGTTGGTTTGTGGTCGTGGTTTTACTCTTTTTACATTTTCCAGCATTTCTTCCCAATAACCATTATTTGGAACAACATTTCAGGCTTACCCTCTCACTCTACAGTCCTGAATCACACCAAAGTTTTCAGCAGCAATAGTAGGAAGAAGAAAAACCTATTAATATTTAGATAGCATTGTCATTGGGTTTTTTTCCAGAGTATTTGTAACCAATGAGTTACTTTTACATATTATTTATAACACAGGATTCATTCTATTCTCTTTGTGCTTCTCTTCAGGTGGGAAGAATCCCACCAGCAAACGTGCAGTATCACTATACTGAACAATATACCCTCAGAGAAAGACACCTGGAGCGGTTTGCACATGCTCTCTAGGGGCTAAAGCTCTTTTTGTATGTTAAGATAAACAGCGTAACTACGTAATTAAGTCGAAGATCCTTTGAAATACAGAGCTCAGGTTTTCAAAATGCAAGGTCAGTGCATGACCTTGAGAGACCACCTAATCCTGGGCAGCCCAGCCCTGTCAGCACTAGTGCTGGATGCTCACTGAGACCCTCCTTGTAGGAAGTGTTGATACAGCAATTCGAAAAGCTGAACTGCTGACACAAAGAGAAAGGTATGGTACACGCTGTGGTTGTGCAGATATGGATACAGCATTTCATGCTTAAGCTGCAGGACACACACAGATGAAGTGGGAAGAGCCCACAAGCTAGAACAGAACAAGGTAATTCCTATCCCTCTTTGCAGAGAAAAAGGAGGGAGGCTTCCCACAGACCACCCATGGCTGACCAGTCAACCCATGGACTCCAGGGATACAATCCAGACTCCCACCATACCCTTACTCCCCACCCTCAGAAGGCAAGATGAGGAACAGTAAGAAAGGAATGTTTCAGCATCCCTAGGTTGTCTTCTCCAACACTTCATTTTTCTTAAGACTGTACAGTTTAATTCTTAGCCTGTGAAAAGCAAAATAATCGACTCTTTTCTGTAGACAAGCCTTAAGGGCATCGGACACTCTTCTTTCCTTCTATCTACAAGACCAAGTCATTCTTGCTGCTTTCGTTTCAGCGCTACTTGGTTTGCTTACGTCTCTCAAAAAGCTACAGTCAGCTGAGGCTTCACCAGCATTCAGGTTTTTCCCTCCAGATATTGAGACAAATGCCTCTTTGATATAGTCCCCAAAACAGTTTACATTTTACAATCCTATCACTTTTCAGACATCTCTAACTTGTGACTTGATAGCACAAGTCTGTCTATCCTGTTTCTCAAATTTGAGATAATTTTCAATTCTGAGCATGTCCTTTAAAGCATCTACAACTGCTCCCAGCTTAGCATTAATAAAAAATCAGATGATTTAATTAGTTTTAAGACCTCCCTCACTTACTTAACATACATATTTTTATATTAAGATGACTGATGTCAGATTTATCAAATTCAAAACAAATTTATCTTGACTATTGAATATCATTTATTATCTACAGTAAGGGGAGAAAAATAAATCAGTGGAAACACAATATGCTTACATTAACATTTATGCACCAATAAAACTGAAACCTCGCATTACTACTAAACACAGCTGGAGATTATCACAAACAGCCTCTTCAGGTTTTAGCCTCCATATCAAATTATTTTAAAACCACATAGTACAAAAATGACAGTCTAAATGCTGAGTTTTTTAAGTGATGAAATCCATTAAAAATGTTTTAGAGCACGTTCCAGCACACTGAGGATCTCTGTACGCAGTTTAAACACATTCTAAAGCCATCAAAAGTTCTAAGAGTTCTGCAACTTCAACTACTTTTCAGATATTTCCTTTGCCATCTTCAATTATTCTACAAGTTAATGCTTTAGATGATAATGGTAACTTCAGAATTATTCAGACACTTATCACAGTTCAAATCTTATTGTTTATGTCCCTCTATAGTGAAAGGCCACCAGATTCTGAGAATTTTATTATGACTAATCATAATCGAGTAATGACATATTACCTCTTAGATGTCTGTGTAAAGCAATGACTTAGAAGCTTTTAAAAATATCCAAATCGTACCAGAGTAACTTTGAATTTTAAAACAACTCCTTCACATGCTGTATCCTACCACACTTCTTCACAAGTGAAAGAATTGTGAGAGGTCCTTACACTGAAGCCCAAGTTTTTTACAGCACTTTGCAGACCAGATTCAATCTTCTGCCAACAACAGTGTAAGACTCCAGAATACGCTCCTGGAAATCATCTTCTCTCTTGCTATTTTTGTAGCTTAAATATATCCATAAAATAGTTAATGTGCTTAGGAGTATTATCCTTCTTGTTCTGCTCTCACCAACTAATGAGATTAGTTGTGTGTTCATGTGTGCATGTTCCTTTTTTTCTCTTAATACATATAAATTGCTTTATGTCGCTTTAGACAATAGTGTTTTATTTTCCACATACTCAACTGAATATACTCAACTGAATCCTCTTTAAGGATTCATTTTCCAATTTTCCCTTTCTGGGAAAATCTGGCCTTTCTTAAACTAGGCTTGCGCTTCAACAGTAGAGACTCCCTGATTTGATAGAAACGTTCTACATGGAGCCACAGATTTCTTCTCTAATGACAGCTCTGTCAGATTATCTAACAAGC
Source organism: Lophotriccus pileatus (assembly GCA_035583135.1). NCBI lineage: Eukaryota > Metazoa > Chordata > Aves > Passeriformes > Tyrannidae > Lophotriccus > Lophotriccus pileatus. The sequence goes on from JAWWES010000169.1 coordinate 22,303,217, forward strand.
CACAAAGAAAATTAGGAATCATAATTAAAAAGAGGTAAGTCAAGTACACTTAAAGTGCAATCCAACTGAATTGATGGGTCTTCTCTGTACCACACTTTTAGAAGGAGAAGTGATAAAGACCACAAGCAATTGAGGATTGCCACATTTGCAGATTATCCAAATGCAAATTCACCAAATACGGTCCCATAGGACCTGATCTTCCTCTAACTATGGGTAGGCAGCTAGAGATGCTAACTGCCTTTTTTGACTTTCTTGCCCATCAATGTACCCATGCATTACTGCACACAGGCACCCAGGCAGCAGCTCCTTAGGTAACCAGCTATTCTCTGATCATACCACACAGAAACAATTGTTGTGTTCTGCATTCTGTGATGAAAGAAAAAAAAATCCAGTTTCTAAAAGCTCTATGTTATTGCACAAACGCTTTGAATTTGAGCAAAAATATGACTGGGAAAATGTTAGCTCCCTACTTTGTCTGTATTTTATTACCCCTTACAGATGAAGACACTTAAGTATATTTCTCCATCAAAACCTGTCTTGTATTTTGACTGCCAAAAAATGCATGCATTTGCTCAGTATTTGCAAGTAGAACTACTGCTACAAATAAATTAATCTTTTTAGAATACTTCAGCAGATGGTTCTCCATCCTTTGAAGAAGTCGTGTAATTGAATCTGACTGCTTGTAAAAGCAAGAACCAAACATCACTGTAAGAGTGGGAGAGCAAATGTAGTTTTTTACCCCTTAGGCAGCTCTGCCAATAAACTAATACTGGCCTTCAATTCTCATCCTACAGTCCAGAACTCAATTTTTCTTAAGCACAACTACTGGTCTCCTATGTTACAGGTAATTCTTAAGGGCAAATGAAATCCAGAAAAAAAAAACCTGAAAACTTTAATTGGTTTTGAACTTGTTAGACCAGGTACCTACATGTCACTCAAAGGTGAAAATCAGGGACATGGATTAATTATGTAAGTAATCCTAGATGGGTATTGGTACAGATGTACTCATTGGAAAAAAAGGCCAGCCACAGCCACAGCCATGCGGTTTGTGGCTATCTTGCTCCCAGCTACAACATCAATTACACAACTTTTAATTCTGTGACTCAGCACCATATAAGCACAAACCCAAATCATCCCACCCTGCCTGGTTCTTCTAAAAACTTAAGAGGATAAAGATGGACATTAAAAACAAAAAGCAGAATAGAGGGTAAGGCAGAGAAAACACAACTGCTATCACTTTATGTACAGGAACAGACAGTTTTAGCAGTTACAGAAGAATGAGCTTCCAACTCTCTAAAAAGAAGAGTTACAGATATCAGTACAAATGCTGAATGGAAGACAGTTCAAATAAATAAGCACCATTTCTAATTTAGTTCATTAGCTGAAGAATGTTCATTATTTGGCTAAATACCAAATTAAGTTATGAACTTTTTTCTAAAAATTCTCTGGTATTTCAATTCAAATTAAGATGTTGTCAAACTCACACTATTTGAAGCTCTCATGAAAGAATCCTATTTAGCTCTGTATTGCAAGCTAATGACATCAGTGCCAGCAGTGCAGCAATCTGCTGCACCCACAGGAGAAAGGAAGCACTCCCACCCCGCCATCTCTCTCAACTGACACACAAAAACTCCCTAGACCTAAAAGGAGCCATATTCCTCCCTCAAAGACCAAACAAAAAAAGACAAATCAAAAAGCCAAAAACCCCAAACCCAACAGAACTGACAGAGAGGCTGGAGGGCAGTAAACGAATAAACAACCTCCCCCCAAATCAAAACAAACAACAACCAACCAAAACAAAAACACCACCCCCAAAAAACCAAAACAAACTAAACAAACAAACACAAAAAACCACAAACAAACAAACAAACAAAAAAACCCCACACTACAAACTCCAAAGTCTTATCTCAGTTCTCTCCAGCCTGGACAGGACAAATATCCTTCCTTTACCCCTAGCAACGCTGCACACCCCTCCTGCATTCTGTATCAGCCGGTACAAAATCCTAAAATCTCCTTCAACCCCTGATGACAAAACACTGTGGAGTACACCAAGTGTGACCACATCTGCATCTTTTCTTTCACCCATTTAAAAGCCACCACACAGTACAACAGGAAATCATGTGAGGATCTTTAACATCAGGGATAACTACCAACTGCATAAGGAATACATTGCCAGTTTCTCAGTGATACTCAATTATGGGCTACACTTGTGAAACCAGAACGAAAAACCCAGCAAATTAGAGGAGAACATAAATAGTGGTATCTCAGCTTCTGACTAAAGGTTGCACAGAAGCTTGAACAGGACAAGGCACTGTACCTGATCAGCACAATATACAGTGTGCTCTTAGTTTTTGTCTTCACCTAACACTCACTGATTTTCAACAGCTTTATTTTAGTTATTGTGGACTTATGAGGATGACTGAGATATAAACCATCTTGTTGAAGATCTACCCTTACACTGTCAGATTCTCCCAGACTATGACCAGTCTCTGACTGCACCACAAAATTATTTTCTGCATTAATGCAATGGCTTAACAAGAACTGTATTAAACACTAAATTTTGTCCTTTTATGAGATGAGGTAAGACCAAAGGCAGAACTCCTTATACCACAAGCATACACGCATCTTACCTGCTGTCAGTCTCAATGAAGGAACTATGCCTTGTCTCTAGCCTAAATGCAAGCATTCCTAAAACTCCTCCCATTCCTTAACAAAAACTGTAATGCAGAAATAGGAATAAACTGGCAACATGGCAAGTATCAGTGTAAACAAGTTACTTCCTTTATGGACAAGCCAAGCAGCTACACATGCTAGAGGAAAGAGTGCTTTTGTTTCATTCCTAAGTTGATAGAGATCCACTCTGGTGTTGTTTAACATTGTGCAGGAAAAAGTAGTAGTTACGAGTTCCACTAAATGAAGTTTTGCAAAGGCAGATGATCCTTCCTTCCTATGCTACAGAACAATCATTATTTCAACACATGGGCTGAGCAACAATCACGTATAGCACAGTAGCTTTTGTTTCATATACACCTATAATCTCCTTAATAAAACAAACTGCAAGTTCATTACGTTGGCAAAGCTGACTTGTTTAGGCTCTGACTTGGTTATGAACAAGGACAGTACAGAATCTACCATACATGAGAGCCCTTTAATAAAAAAAATATGGCCCACAGGGAAGGGGATTCCCAGATACAGAACAAGACTCTAGGTTGTTAAAATGAACCACATTTCCGTATTGAAGATAAGCCCATCATCTGACTGTAGTAAACACGTACAAGCCACAGTTTGGCTCCTTGGGGAAGGGTTTCATGATTCCCAACAAGATCTCTGACAAAGATCTCAACCCGCGCCCCCCCAACAAATAAAAAACACTGAACAGAAAGGGCTAATAATAGGGGGGAAAAACATAACACCTGCATCACAGACTATAACAAAAAAGTTGCATAGAAGAGGCAGGTCTGTTCATTAACTTGCATATTTTAATTCAGAAAACCTTTTTCCAAAGGAGGGGAAAGGGGTAGGAGGTTGCAGATTTTCCATATTCAGTTAACGGAGCAGCAAACTCCCTCCCTTTGTCCCTCCCCTACAACTACAAGCTTCACACATCTGCATTGTTACCTTCACTTTTTCTCTTCTCAGGCAGCAGAAAAGACAATTTTCATCAAAAGACCAATCAGAAACACCTTCAGGCTCACAGTCTGTAAATCAGAAGAATAGCAAATTACTTCATATTCATAAACCACGACACAACTGGAGCCAAAAGAGAAATGCCAAATTAAATACCTGTTTCACAACATTCTTGCCTGCATTCTGAGGATGCAGGCTTCATTTCGGCCATTTTTCTAAGTCCCCAGATTACCAAACTGTATACATTTTATCATTGCACAACAAATCTGTTTTTCCCAGCACTGCCAAATACACTCCCAGCTACATAAAGATGAACGCACACTCATTAGTAATTTTAGCCAATATGAAACTAACTGTGAGCACTGCCTGGGGGAGGGGGAAAAAAAGCACAAATCACCACGGTAACACACATTTTCTAGAGGCAGAGCTGGGGCTGCTTCTGTCATTAGAAATGCAGAACAAGATACAAACATAGAGATTGAATACCTTTAAACAAACTGAGATCTTTTAATAATCCAGGTCCAAACAGGCCTTCTAGAATACTTTCAAACCCTAAAAGCAAATAAAAGAATTGTTAGCTTTCTAGATTAAGTACGTCACTACAATATTCACAATAGCAGTTCTATATTTATCTGTTCCAAGAACAGAGCTCAACGTGCTTTCTCTAAGTATTACAAGATACATGGGTCAATTGTGATGATTGAACTACTGACAAACCATACCACAGAGTCCACCGACTCCTGTACTTCTGTAAATAGCTAGGTTAAAAACAAAGAACATTATGACATTGAAATAAACCATTTTGAAAAGAACACAAAAAAACTATATGTTCTATAACATGACCAGTTCATTTCTACACAAACAAAAATACTCTCATTTAAGTCTCCAAACTGAAATAAGGTATGTTTTCCCAATTAAAAAAATACATTCTTCCATCTCAGTGGCATTCAGGTACTTTTCTGAATTTCAACAAACATTAGAATCAGTGTTTCCTGAGGAGTCACAAGTTTGAGGAGAGAAAATTAAAAGAAAAGGGATTCAGCATTGCCATGTCACTAAGGAACGAAATTCCAATCACAGATCTGCATCTAAGACACGCACAGATTTACTTCAATGCCATGATTTATGCCTCACATAAAATAAATGTAACCAATTCGAGCTTATTCCAAAAGAGGGAAAACCTTCACCAAAATTACTGCCATTATTGGGAAATGTTAAATCAATATTACACTAAACCCCTGCTGGCAGTAAAAAAAAGCTACAGAGCTATTAACTACCCAATACTGTGAGAACACAGGTTAGCAGAGTGAATATGAAAAGTACAAAGACTACTTCAAGGGGGACAGACAAATTTCACCTGCTTATAAAAATGTATTTACAATATGACCAGTACAACTTAGTATATTCCCTCCGCCATTAATACTTTTGCTTTGTAGGTTTAATAGAGGTTTGCACGTAGCTAGGGGTTCCTAGCTTCTCCTACTGTGGGTCTTTGAGGGGCAGAAGAAGCAGCAGGGGAAAAAATTAAGAAAGAAAAATATAGTTGTAAATTTAGAGAAATTTGCATGGGTGACTTGGGGACAAACTATCTGAAACAGCTATTTTTAAGAAGTCAGCCAAAATCTAGACGATCACATACTATGAAGGAAATCAGTTATTACACTGTTGAAGAGCAGTAATTCTAAAACAATTCTGGCTTCATCCAGATCTAATACCAAAGTTATGTTTTGCAGAGCACTCTTCAAAAGGAAAGGACAAATAGCACCCCTCTGGGTGTCAGCGAGTGTCAGTGCACCAACACCGCCACTGTCAGACTCAGGATCCTACAGAATCTGCAGTCTGCAACAGGACTTAGACAGCCAAAGCATTGCTGGGGTACAAGACCATCCATGATCTGACACCTGTCAGAGCCTGACACTAAAAATATAATCTCAGAAAGGACCACGTGGAGAACAAAAAAAAAAAAAGGGGGGGGGGTAAGAAAGGGATAAAAAAAAAGAAAGAAAAAGAGTGACGGTGAAATAGCAGTCAAGAGTCAAAAGAAATAGGGAGAGATCAGAAAACAAGGTGGAAGAAGAAAAACTGGAAAAACATCCCATCCAACAGCACCTTGTCAGGCAGAGAAGTAGCACTGCCTCCAAAAAAAGCCAATTCAGGCTTCAGGAAGTGGCAGGAACAGTGGGAAAGGGCCGACCAACCTGACCTAGAAGAAAAATAGGAGAATCAGGGTATTGACCCATAGGTTTATAATGCTGACTCTTTTATGGGTAGTGACCCCTCAGAATTTGACTATGAAATGAAACCTTATGGAAAACAGCTAACCGACCTAATTCTTAATCTTTTTGTTTAAAAACTTACATTATATATAAAAATATATAAATCAAAAGATCTCAGAAATTTACTCAAACTCATCAGTCTTAAAATAGTAACTGCCAGTGACTCATTGCCCCCCAGTTTGCCATGCATGCAATTGCACACTGAAGTCCCTGCCAAGTTTTACAGCTTGGATATTGTATGATCATAGTTTGCTAGCCCACTGTTCTGAGTGATGCTAATGCCACTCGGGTTTTATTAATATTAAATATTGGATTTAGCAGTTGCATAGCAACAGCAGAACATCTTATGTGCAATGTTTGACATTAAAAAAGGCAAATAAGGGAAGTATGAATGTATTCAAAAATTATACTACAGACTGGTAAAACTGCCATGAAGCTGAGCTCTATTCCCCCCAAATGCAAAGAGAAATGCAGCAAAGGCAGTGTAAGCCCTCTGATGTCGTGTTCAGTCATTCAGGGCTCCAAAAGAGCAACTGTGTACAGTTAATCATGCAGAATACATTGAAAACAAAATCTTGAAAAAGGAGCTGCCTACTTTTTATAGTATTTTTTCTCTCCATTGTCACTGCTCTTAGAAGCTTGAAAAGAACATTTCTTTTCCCACCGATTGTCCTTTTCCATTTGGCAGATGATATTTTCCTGCATTTCAAATGGAACAGAAATTAACATGGCTGCCTCTGCTAAATTCCAGTTTCTATATTTTCATCATCTGTATTTCAGTGTCTCAGAGTTCACAGCAGCTGCACAGCAGGGCCAATGGAAAAGTTGCAGGAATAACAGAAGAGAGAAAAAGAATGAAGATCCCAGTATTTTAGAAATCAGTATTATTTACAAGTCAGATTAGACTTTCAATATCGGTAGTACTTAGATTTCACAGATATGTTCTTCACAATCAAAGCAGCCACACACTTAAGTCTTATAAATGCTACTGGTGATCGTTACATGAAAAACATCTTTTGGGTGTTAGTGTAAGAATTTAATTAAAAAAAGGGGTTAATGTTTCAAAATATACAACATTTATGAAGTGTAAAACAACTCTACACTTCAGAAGACTCTCTAGGAAGTGAAGAATTAGAAAAAAAAAAAAAAAACAGAACAAACAAAGAAAACCCTTATTACTGAAGCAAGGGGGGAATAACTTTTTAAATGCAGAGGTTGTTACACACTTACTCCTATTTCACAACTGTTGTACTTACTCTGCAAGTAAAGCATTCCCTAAAACAACCTGTGACAAAAATCAGAATATGTATGTGCCATTTTTATGCTAAGAGTAGTAAGCAAAGAAATTAAAACTAAGGAGAAGAAAAGTGTTGACTATGCAGTTTTCAGCATGGTCAAATTTCACTAGTTTTGTCCCTGCATCTAAGCAGTTTTATTTTCATCTTTTCTTGGCACTTTTACCCATCTGTAATCAAACATTTTGTCATAAATTTATATTGTAATTGTAGTTTGATGGCTAATGGTTTAAGATAAGAATTTAACACAACAGTTTAAGACAACAATTTAACACAACAGTTTAACTTAAGCTTTGAAAAAAAAAAAAAAAAAAAAGTTAGATCCTCAAGTCATCTTTTCCCTTAAAACTGAGAGCACTTGTAATGATTAAGTAGCTACCAGGCTCCTTGAGATAACAGTATTAGAGAAGTCAACAGTCCAGGAGAGGACTTTACTGGCTGATCTCTAGCAACGTGGATTAGCCAAAGACACATACTCCACTATAAGAAACAAGAATGCAAGATCTTCAGAAGAAGACAGGGATGCATTTCTGGAGTGCCATTGACACAGAGGCCAGCATGTCAAACACTGCTTTTTTTTGCCTCAAGACAGCACAGTTCAAACATATCTTTGAATAGTCACTGCATAATTCAGCCCTATATATGCACCCAGTCAAAGCAGTAAAGCTTGCCGTTAAGTTTGTGGCACAAATAATTTTCAGGGTAGTAAAAAAAGACAGGCAACAATTGGCCTGAATATATTATTACATAAATTGTTAATAACTCAAAAAAAAAAAAAAATCAACATATCAAGGCTGCTGAGGGGAGAAAATAAAAACCAACATAATTAATTTTCAACTCTTCATACCTTATCTGTGCATATCAATTTAATCTGTGAATATCAGTTTGCAAACTAAACCTCAATAGACTAAATCAGTATCAGCCAGGGCAGCAGCTAAGTATAGTAGGTCAGAGAATCAGAATATCCTGAGTTGAAAGGGACCCACAGGGACCATGAAGTCTGACTGCACTGGACAAATTGCCTCAGAAAATAAGATAAGTGATTCATCAACATTTATTTATAATAAACAATCACCTTAACACATAGCAATTTGCACATTAAAAGTACAACTTCAAAAAGTTGGCAACTGAGTCAAGTAACTTAAGGCATTAGTTGCCCACATATTTTTTTAAAATTTCTTAACTATTTAAGAATTTACTAGGAACCATCAAAAACCATGGGGAAAAAAATCTGTCCTGTTAAATGGAAAAAAATTTAAAAAAAAAAAAGGAAAAAATAAAACCCACAAACAACAACAATACAAAGGGAAACAAATAAACAACCAACCAAAAAAAACCCAAAAAACAAACAAAAACCCAAACAACCAACCAAAAAACAAATCCACAATATGACTAAGGGTAAAAGCATGAAGAGGAGACAAGAGGGTGGAAGATGGAGAGGAAGATTCAGAGCAGAGAAGATAAATTAAAATTCAGAAATGTTGCAAAAGTCAGAGAAGAGATGCACATGGATCTAAAGTAAGCAAAGATAAGATAAAAAATAAGACGTAGATTGGGTTTTTTAGGTATTATGAATAAGAATAAGGTAGTATATTAAGAAACACTCAACACAATGGCATACAATCATTCAACAAAATTTATCAAGGTAGTGTTATTAACATTTGCAAGGTAACTGTCTTAATATTCTACGGAGGTGTGTTGTTTTTTTTTCTGAGAGTCACTCAAAGAGTAATTCCAGCAGTGTTTAATTCCAGAAAGTCCTGAAATATTGAGAAAGTCCCAATGGGCTTGAAAAAGAAAAAAATCATCTCTTTGAAATGTCAAAACGTTAAACAAATAAGTACCAGAATCTCAGCTTGATAAAGGTTTTCAAAGCCAAGAACAGTTCAGAGGACTACTGAGGAACTAACAGCAAAAATGGTTTCAATCGACATGGGCTTACAAAAATTCTTATTAGACTTCCATGAAACTAAAGTTTTTATTAACAATAAGTATCATATAATATTTTACTTTTTTTGGCTGGCACAACACATTTTGACTAACATCAGACCAAAAAAAACACCTAAAAAAACCCACAAAAAAGCCCACAACAACAAACCAACCAAACAAAAAAAACCCAAAACAAGACTCAGTCAAATAAATAGAAAACAGATTCAAAATCAATTAAGTGACAGCTCTTGAAATGTTTGTGTCAGTGGGAAACTACTGCTAGCAAGGTCCATCAGGTATTGGCTCTTGGCCCTGTGCCATTTACCATTTTAATCCTAGCTGGTGACTTGGAAGAAAGCAGTCACTAAATTTGCAGGAGCTACAAAGACAGGAAGAGCAGTGAGTAACAAAAGGCCCAGGTCACAGAGGCTGCTTACCAAAGCAAATGCAATTAAACACTACTTCGAAAGGGGGGTGGGGGGGAATGGAGAAAGCCACAAATCACACATCTAGGAACAGGAAAAACAGCTTCTCAAAGACATACCCAGATCCAGCAGCTGAAATTGGAAGCTGATCAAATTCAGCCAGACATAAGACACTCTTTAATTTTACAAGGGTCCAACTGAAGACACAAGACATGCACCACAGGACCAGATCGATGCTCTCCCTATCCTAGGATTCTGGAGGTGTTATTTAGGGAAGCATGGGCTGGCCACTAAGATCTATTCCCCTTTCCCTCTCCCCTAGCACTTAGACTCATCATGTTAGGAGCCTCATTAACTAGTATGAGGCAAGAGCCACCACCATCACATCAGGTTTTTATTGGATTTCTCATGCCTAGATTTTCTGGTCAAGATTGGTTATATTTATCCTTAGCTATGGGATTTGAAGCAGGAATTAATTCAGAAAAATCCTACAGTCTATATGTAACATGGGAATTCTGTCCCTTTCAGGACAAAAATCTATTAAACTTGAATGTTTCAGTCACAGGCATCTTAATAGAAAAGCAAGACCAAGCAACAAGGGAGAGGAAAAAAAGTCACAGGATGGTTATTAATATACACTAAATCTCAGGACATGCATATAATTATAAGTTGTGAACATTCTTTTATTCATGCAACAAAATAGAAGATACTCCCATCCACCTATGATGAGAGATCTCGTTATGTGAATGGAGCCCAATTAAGTACTCCAAGTTAAACCAACTTTGCTTCAGCTTCTTGGGGAACAAAGAAAAAGCTGCACATCTCAAACAATTTTTCAAATTTCATGCTTCCTCATTCTTGTTACTGAGATTGCAATGTTCAGGGATCCACTGCAGACATCCCTGCTCTGGAGGATTCTAGGGACCTTAAATATCAATAACCTGACTCTATAATAGCAATACAGAAACGTGCATAGAGAAGAAAAGAACTATGAATGCTAAGACAAGTACTGCTTAAAAGATCACATATATCCAAGTTCTGTATAGCAACACACAGCTCTCCTGTACCTTTTTGCACCAAAACACCTCCTCCTTCCAAGACAAAATACAGAGCATTGCCTGCTGGGGTCCCTAAACAGGCCCTTGATGCTCAAGAGAAAAAGAATTCTTTGGCCTTAGAGTTATGTCTTATTCACTGTAGAACAGCATCTCCAGTAGAGAAGCTTCATTTGAAACAATCAAGAAGCCAACAAGGTACATGTTCTGTCAAACAGCCATTTCACTGTTACAGTAACTTACCACAGCAGTAAATCAAAAAAGCAGCAAAAAACTACAAGTACTGTTGATGTAAGTGCTTCTGACCAACCATCCATTCTGCAGGATTTCATTAAAATTCCACTACTAGTCTGTAAAAAAGAGCTGCAGCAGGCCATCCCCACTCCTCTCCAAGCATCCCTCTTAACCAAGCTATTCCTTTTCCTCTGAGAACCAACTCTAAGAACATTTTCTCTGATGCAATCCCAAACTCACAGCAATGCATTTAAAATTTAATGAGCTAAGCATGACAGAAAATCAGCTACATATCTGAATTACAGCACTGCAATGCACTTGCCTTCACAGCAGAAAAGTGCCCTGCCAAATACCCTAAATGAGGGTAGATCTCTCCCCTCTACAAGGAAGAACAGAGAGGCAAAGCAAGAAAGATACCAGGCTGTGTTGCAGTGCAAGAAATGGAAACAGGCCTCCTCATCCAATATTAGCACTCTAACCGGCAGTTAGAGTGATTACAACTGAAAATTCAACCCCAAAAACCAGAAGTGACAAGTTATAAAGCTTGTTGCCAGAGTGCAGAGTATAGCAAGGCAAAAGGCAAAAATACGGATCATCTCCTGCTTCCCTCCCACGAGGAGTATTTTTGTGTGTATGATCTGATATCAAGAAGAGAATAACATAAAGGCATGCAACCCTCTTATCTCGAATCAAAAGCCTTGGAAGCAGAATTCAAGAAAAGCCAAGGACCCTGCAATGGCTGCCAACATCACCTCAAGATACAGCAATTGCTCTGGCAGTCTAAGCTGCCTTCATGTGGATTTGCAGGGGTGGAAAGATCCTCCAGTTTGCAGATACTGCATCACTGATCTGGCTAGTTGTTCAAGTCAGGGGTTGTGGGCTCCTGTTTTACATTTTAACTCAAGATCAGGACGTTTATTTTATGACTGCCTTCTTTCCTTCACAGCCAGTCACCACCAATGCAGGACTTGACTGGAATCTTCTCATGTAAATACTTGCATTTTATTACTTTAGACAATAAATCAGAAAACACAGACATCACAAAATGGCAAAGAATGACAACAGAAGAGCTTCAGTAACTACCAACTTTGTATGCATTCTTAAAAAGATAGTTTTATTTAAGAGTAAAATAAGATCTAAATTAAAAAAAAAATCAACTAAACTAAAAACCAAACAGACAAATTTTAACACTAAAAATTGAAACAGGAGTTGCTTTTCAGTATTTCCATTCAAAGATGGCGCTCTTACTTGTTCAACCTCCAGGTATGGAGTTCCAGCAGGCAACCAGGTACAACTTTCACTGGGAATAAATTGTAACAACTAGCTAGAATATTTGCAAACAGATTAAGAGAGTCAAACCGCTCAAGAATGGGATGCGCAAAAGCACAAAACAGCATGGACCAGAAGTTTCATACAGAGACCCAAACGTTTCTCAGACTTGAGGCAATTTTTCCCAGCTCCAACAGTGCTGCATTACTTACTGCATTAAAACAAAAATTTTGGAACTCTTTTCCCCACCGGAGACAATCTGTTAATGCTTCACTCCCAAGCAAAGGCAAGATGACATTCATAAAACTGCTAGTTACCCCACGCTCCTGAGATACAAGCTTAAGAACATCCTTGCAGTAGATGGAATTGACCTGTGTGGAAAATGCCTTCCATAGAAGAGATACGATGTCCAGCAGCCTCAATTCACTGCTGCACTTTGTTTCATGGCCACAGTAATGCTTCTGTCAGCCTGAGTCAGGTGTGCTGTCAGGAACAATTTGCCACAAGCAGATATAGCAGAGGCCCAAGCCAGTTTAAACCATGGAGAAACCCTCCCTTTCCCATGGAATTTGTATATGTGGAAGCACAGGACACCAGTGACTTCCACCCTAGCCTCAAGGGATACACACTGGCATGGAGCAAAAGTGTTAGAGGTGTGAGTTAAACTGGCTGAGGTATTGGCTATATTTCATACTCCACAGCTGTCCTACTTGAAGGGGGTTGCCTTATCCCAGCAGTTGAGTCCTGCCTCATGTTATTCCTTGTCTGCAACACAATCACCTACTGAAAACAACTAGCTGAAACAATTCACACATAAAATCAGCCCAAAAGGGTAGGTATGAGCTGCCAAATCCACTTGAACAACAACTACCATCAGAAACAGCATCTACCAAACCACAGCTCTAATCTACAAAACTCTTGGAAGTGTGACTCAGTTTCACCTTCTTTATCACAGGAGGTCACTGACATCATGATTCATTACTGAATTAACTCAATACACTATTCTTTTCTTTTTGGCTCTCAAGTTCTAGATACCCCTTTCACCATCTCTACAGAGACTTTCAGATCTATATATTAGTCTGCAAATGAGAATTAAAATGTGCTTCTACTTAGGAAACTAGTTCTATCATCCATCATTGAAAATCTGATGATCTTCAACTAATAGACCTGTTAAATAATTGAACATTTCTTAGTTGAGAAGTGAATATACTGAGCTGACCTGTAAGGTGAAAACTGCCACAAGCACTTTTACTCTGCTATTTGTGATTGCAAGTCTACCTGGTGTAAAATAAACCTCCATCATAAGCCATTACATAATTGCCCCTATGAAGGGGGGCACCTTGACTCCAGCTAGCTCACAGCATTCTGAAAAATCTTATGATATGCAAAGATACATCACTTTAATTCAAGTAATTACTTCACTACACTACCAGAGAGTTTATCCAAATTCTGATTATGAACCTAACAGGCAAAGAAGGATCATGGAAAGAAAGCTGAATCATGATTACAGTGACTATGAAGCACACCTCCTGATGTTTTGAGAGGGCTTCCCAGGAACTCTGGAAAAGTATCCTTAGCGTTTTCAGGTGGACAGGTCAGTTCTGTCTCAAAAGAAAGGATGATCTAGGTGACATCAGTGGGTGATACAGGCAGCTACACAAAAGTGAAAGGGTAAATGAAAGGAGGGTAGGGGGCAAAAGTTATCCACCTCAAACAAAAACCCTGAAAACAAATCAGCACACAGAGAGGAGCATCTTAACACTGGAAAACACATAGCACAGAATTCATACTAGCTACAGCATATATTATAGTGACTGATTGTGATCACTGAAGTCACATTTAAAAGTATACCTCAAGCAAGGCATTCCATGAGTCTACAACACAAAGTGCAAACCCAAAGGAAGCAGAGCTAAACTTAACAGCCCTCTCCTTATGGCGGTTTGAACAGCAATAGTATCCACAACAAAACGGTACAAAGTAAGCACAGGACAACTCTTGCACACAGGGAAGATAAAGCTGTGTTACTATTGTTACTCTTGTGCCAACAGAACTAAATACTAGCAGAAATATTCTCAGCTAGCCTTCAGTCACACCTCGGGTTATGCCTATGCACTAAAGAAGCTGCAAGCCCTGGTATTCCTCTGGAAACAGAAAAGCATAAGCACAGCTGCTGAGAACTTTGTAACAAAATATTACAGCAGCAAAACAATTCGATGCTGAAATTAACTATGGGAACTGAAATTGCCAGATGTGATAGAATATTACTCAGTGTAGACTAGGAGCAGTGAACCTTCCTTAAAAAAAAAAAAAAAACCCCACAAACACAAACAAACCACAACCACCCTCAGAAGACAAGAAACTTGCAGTAAATAGCTGTAAGAAAGCCTCACCTTTAGGGATTAATGGAAATTTTTCCAAAGAGGAAGTGACTGATAAATCTCTCACTTTTAATACATATGTAATGTCTGCCATCATTTCATTTAGCAACTCCTGGAAGTTGCTAACTTACTAACCTCTTAGCTTCAGCTACACGCCACCAATTCTGTAAGCTATGTCTGGATGTGTGCCTCTCAGGAGAAGCACACCAGTTTCTTTAAGGCATTTTGTGTTAAAATACAATCAGGGTTACACTGAACTTTTCTTTCCCCTCCTTGACAGCAACATGGGACTGGAGGAAGGCTGCTTAACCTCAGCATTTCTATTCACACTTGTCACTGGCAATACAAACAACTGTACAATAACATACAGAAGACAAAGTAAAAATAATCATTTTTGCTTGCCCTACTTCTAGACTGGAACTACTTCCTGGCCTAGTTCCGTTATGTCAGCAGGAACAAGCGGCAAGACCAGTGACAGCTTAGACAACACTGAGGAAATCAGGACCTGTCTGACTTCTTCGTTTGCTCTCTCAGATTGCCTTTCCTGTACTCAGATTTGAGACAGACACCTGAAGTAATTACTGGATCAGAACCAAAGACCATAGCCAGGAAAAATCCCTTGGGATTTGGTTGACACAAAAGTAACATGAGAGAGAATACAGATTTTATGAAGGCCATTCAGGATTTCAGAGTTATTCCCAATATCTTTCCTGGGTAGCTACAGTGAATGTGGTATCTACAGGTATATTTAACAACTTATATTGCATTTAACTTAGTTATATACACAGTAATTTCAGCTTCTACCGTCATCTTTAAGTCTTCCTCCAGCCAAGCAGTTCTGTGCAGCTTTTTGACACTCCCCAGCCTTCACCACCTCATTTATTCCAGACCTTCTAGAATTCCTGAAGCGTAGCATATTATTGGCTTTCCTTAGTCAAATGTTTAATCCACTGTACTTCGGTTAAGGCCACCCTATTCCCCCACTACTTTTGTTTCTAGTCTACTTGAAGTTCTTTGCTTGAAAGCATCATTTGTGAACTGAACTTGAGAGAAGACAGCCGTCCTACCCTACGTTAAGGTTTTCAAAGTCAGTGCATTACAGCAGAATCTCAGGACACACTCACAGTTAAACAAATTACAGGTTTCTAGTCAAGATCATTAAATTGTTACAAAGACAAAACATCCAGATGTTAGACTTCTAGAACAGCTAGCCTTGGTCCAATTTTACAACTGGTATCTCAATAAAAAGGTCTTAGTGGACACATTAGCACCTCAGGTTTGTTCAAAGAATTAAGTCTCTATTTAGGATGATCAGCAGATCTAAAACCAATTCTTTAGTGCTAAGTGAAGAAATACTGATAGAATACCCAGCCTTCTAAGAAACTGCCAATCACAGATCCTGTGTTCCAAATCAGAGCGAAATTTTCCAGGTAACCTATACACAAATCCTCTCAAGCTTGTGCATTCCACTCTACGCTGTATTGCTTAATTCATTGGAGACTGAAATATCGCTAACAACCTCTATAAGAAGAAACAGCAGAAACACTCCACAGTTTTGAGTGCTGCTTTGCTAGAAGCTTCAGCTTTAAAGATGAGCGTCACTGTCCACTTATATCCAAAGCAGCTCTTTTTGTAACTTCCGAATAGTTCTTTCAGAGCAAAACCTCAGAACTTAAATTTCCTAATCCATGGATAGGAACTGCCAGCACTGCACCCATATTAACAGTGAAGGAATTTGATACAAACTGTGCTTCTGCACGCTACACCCTAATCATCTGATCCTAAGGGATTAAAAGACTACAGAAGTACCAACAAATAGTCAAAAGTTAAAAAATAGGTTGATGTCTACAACACTTCCTAAATATCTTCCCTTAAGGTCATTTTGTCCCTACAGAATTTTCCATATAAAGGTTTCTCTAAAAAAAAAAGAGCATCATGCACATGTAAGGAACAAAGTGTGGCACGGAGAGTGAACAATAATTTGCTGAAGACCATGTGTGCAAGAACCATCAATAAGTACTTCATGCAAGTACCTTGTTCCCCACCACTGTCAGTTTTAGACCTTAAATACTGAAGGTGATTTCAGATATAGTCAACTTTTTTTTTTAATTTATTTTTCACTCCAGAAACATTTCCAGTTTCAAAGAATATTAGACTTCTAGAACATATTGTGCTTCAGCAGATTTGACAAACAATAACACTCAATGAGTCTTAAATTCCCTCAAAAAGCTTGTAAGCTACCATAATAAACTTATTTTTCTATCAAACCACAGGAATAATATCAAAGGGGTGAGTGAAGGAAATCAGCCACTAAAACAAAATGCAGTGGGATACTAGAACAAGCGTCACAAAACACTGTGCTCTCCTAGCACTAGTTCTCCTTTTGTCAAAGTAGCCAAGCTAAAGAACTGCAATTTTACCTAAATATATTGCCCATGTACAGAGCTGAACAGTACAAATTAAAATCCAAGCAGAGAAACTGTACCTAATTACTTTAAAATATTAGCCAAGAAGGTCAGCAGCAGTTTTAACAAAAGAAATTCAAACCACATGAAGAGAAGGCTCCTTTCATTTACAAGGGGGAGAGAACACACTGGAAAAGTAAGGCTGCAGAGGAACCTGCAAAATCCACAGCTACACAGTGAACACTGTATTCAGCATCCTAGCTACTTCAGTACTTATACTAGTGTTCAATAAGTAATTCAATCAAATATAGTGGTAGTCAAATACACTCCAAGAGGTGGCTGAGTCGGAAAACCAACATTTTTTAAAAATAGCTTATTAGTTTACTGCTGACTTCTTTAACTTTGAACTGCTAATTACTGCCATACAATTACTTACATAACAGAAAATATGCAATACCTCATTTTGCAATAGCTACAACACAATCACAAAAAACATTTTTAAGGAAGCTGCATTATTAAATCTGCAAAAATAGTTTAGCATAGGGTTTACTCTTCCTGACAACTGGCTCCTTACAAGTCCCAGAATAGTATGACCTGTGATGCAGGGGATCAAAAAAAAACTTCAGTGTGCAATTTTGGTTTTTGTTAACACTCATTTGATGCAAGTATTTCTACAGATATTTGACTATTTCAAGCATTTAAAAATCTCTCTTCATGCATTCAGAAGTCTGAAGTGGTCTTTCACAAATATCTTGAACACAGTCTAAAGATTTTATATGTTCATGGATTAACCTACAGTTAATCTTATTACACGAAGAGCCAACATTTTCAAGAATGAGTGCTAAAGCTATAACAGCAAATAAGCTCATTTTAAAAGCAACCCTGAAATTCTTTTTACTCCTGCACCCATTTTAAAGTCACCAATAAGCACTAGTCAGACTGCTGAAAAACTGTTTCTACCAGCAGGCTTCTGAATATGCATAATGCCAATAAAGCTAATTACATTTAAAAAATAATAATCTATGTGCAATTAAGATACTGGCAACATTTTAATGCAAAAGAAAATGTTTAAATATACTAACATCCTAGTCTTGGGATATCCAGTCAAGCTACGCAAAGAGATGTGTTTGTCCCTTGCATACTCCCAAATGTGGAAGTAGGATCAGAAACTGGATCTGGAAGAAAGGGTAAACAGCACGTTAGTTAAATTCACAGAGGATACTGTGTCCGGAGATGTTGCAAACATTAGTGAAGACAAATACATAAATGACCTAGAGAGAAAATAAAATTCATCTGGAAACAAAAAAGTCTCATGAAAAACAACCAAACACTCAATGTAGAGGAATGACAAGCATAGGGGAAGAAAATGTAAAATGAACGAAACCTAGAAGCAGCAACAGTGACAGTCAGCTAAATATTTGCATTGAAAGACAGTTTGGAGTTGCAGAGGCATCAAACGAAGCAGGGAAATTAAAGTTCTTTCTACAATCCTTGAGCCAATAACAATAGCCACC
This sequence comes from Lophotriccus pileatus, assembly GCA_035583135.1. Lineage (NCBI taxonomy): Eukaryota > Metazoa > Chordata > Aves > Passeriformes > Tyrannidae > Lophotriccus > Lophotriccus pileatus. The sequence goes on from JAWWES010000169.1 coordinate 22,321,624, forward strand.
TCTTTGCACAATTGCCAAGGACTGAAATATTCCCCTTCACTCCCAGCAAGTGGAAAGCTCCTCTCAATGGCAAATCAAGTTCTGCAGGAGGTAGGGTTTAATTTTTTTTAAGCTAAGTTAACATACGGTTAGCATAAGCCTACGCAGCAGGCTCTTCCAGTACTTCTGCTGCTCGTGGCTTTGTGCAGAACAGGAGGAAGCTAGCAAAATGAATCCATTTTTACAGGTGCAACTCAACCTCGTATTGTTCAGATTTATTCCTACGGTCCTTGAGAAAAGAAACCAAAACAGCTAGTTCAGGAATAAAAATCCTTCCTTCCCCATTTACTTTTTGCCTTAAATTTACTTTCCTAAGAACGACATCCACTCATCCATCAAGCTGCAGTACCCAGCTTTAATGGAGAAGATAACAGGAGAAAGAACAGTCTCTACCTTTAGAAAGGCTACAAGAGGATCCCCACCCACAGCAGACACAAATATAAATGCAAAAGATTAAGTAACCAGCATTCATCTTTAAGGATTGTCAAGCCTTTGTTTTTCAAAATATTTCTAGGTGCAAAATAAGAACCATTTATCATGCTTCACTCCCAAATTAACAAAATAGGCTAACTTCGTAGGACTTGCTGTTACTCTCAGTAACAAGGCTTCCGTGAGGCAACCATGTAAATGCTTTACACTCATGGCAGTCCACAGACAAAAAAGAAAAACAAACAAATGAACAAAAAGCCCAACATTTTAACAGAAGCCATATTTCTGCCTATGATGTTGCCGAATCTTAGAAGTTCCAGCATGGAGGTTCATGCTCCAGTTTATTCACCTCATCATCATATGTAAACAAGAGACTGAAGGTTTTCCCTCCTCTTGACAACTGCTAAACTATGTGATTTCTGAAATTAACCATCCTATGAGCATCTACAGCTGCTGCTTGTGGTGTGATGGCAAGAAAAATGAAACAGCTCTTACAAGTTCGCTTCCTCTTTCATAGTAACTGGTTAGCCCTGCTTATTTCAATGGAGATTTAAACAACAGATTCCCAGACATTCCTCAAGCCAAAGGCACATGAAATGCAGCTTTAAAGGGTACTGCAGTACCATTTTAAGGTAGTCCAAACTATAAAGACAGTACAGAACCAAAAACCACATCACCTCATTGAAGAACTCAATGCATTTTAGGAAGATGTAAGGCTTTGGATGTAACAAAAATTAATTTTTGCTTTTTGCATCAGGGGATACTGGCAAAGTATCTCTGTAATCTTTTGCCCCTTTTGAAGGATCAGTGGTAGCATGAGGCAAAACTCAGGGAGGCAAACTCCAGTCAAGCCTACAGATTCAAAGTACAGCCTCCTGAGCAGATCTTTCAGTAGCAACAGCAGGTTTTGCAGTCCTTCCCTTCTCTGCTCAATCACTCATTCCTACCCCTACACTCCGTAAGTTACACTGTACAAGTTCATGAGACTGCATAAGAGACAAGTGTTTTCCACACACACATCTCACTTTCTTGTTTTTTAAAGCAATAATTTCTACAACTTCACCTTGCATGAGAAGGGCTGTTCAGGGTTAAGACACAGGTTTAACTAGCCCAGAATCCCAATTCCATTAAGGACAAAGTGTAAGTGGCCACACAGGGGGTTGCTTTAAACAATGTCATCATGAAAAGCATGGTCAGCAAATCCCAAAATACATCTGCTCAGGAATCAGATGTGTAGCTACTGCTTAAAAGTCTGTTCAAGAACAGAGCATGCAATTGCTCCAATTTGTTAGATGTGTAACTGCCCTGGACTCCCTATAAGTGTAAAACACAGGAGACGCATGTTACAGCGAAGATGCTGGAGATTCAAGGCCTATTAGAACAGAAAGGAGATAGAGTCAACAATGCCATGAGCTCCGCAGGTTTTGGCCATGTGCTGCAGAGAACAGACGAGACACACAGGAAGGAGCAGGACAGACTCCTGCTCCTGCAGGAGACACCACCACACAGATCACACATCTCCAATGGAAGGCAATAGGACCTACTGCTGAATGAGCAGACAGATGTTTTCTGGGAGTGGTTCATATTCCAGTCCTCTCTCCTGAACGCAAAGCTGGCCTGACTCAGATATCCCTGTTGTGGTCCTTGGTCAACCATTAAGGTTTGCTGGTTGAGGAATCTCAGAAGATGAACTCAGCACTACTGCTGAACTGCCCTCAGCTCTACCTATTTTTTCCCCTGGTGACTCCTGTTTGGAAGCAAGCCCTATGACAACCTTTAACCTTTTCTTAACAGAAAAAACCCTAAACCTGTAGTCATGCTGAATTATTATGTGACTGCCTGACCACATAGAAAGTCCAGCCCAAACCTGCTCAACTCACACATCTTGTGATCAACCTACATATCCTCTGTGGCAGAGACTGTTTCTTGGTGAAAAGGGAAGATACTGAACTAGACCAAGAACACTTCACCAGGTCTGGTGTAATTAGGGGTTGACTACCCTCAGGAGGCTCCCATGGCTAGAAACCTCACAGCCCCAGCTGTTTGGGAGAACACTGCCTTCAAACAAGCTGTTTCAGCATCGGCCCGTCTCTCCACCTGGCATAATAAACCTAAGGCACACAGTACCCTAGCAGGAATTGCTGATGTCTCCTTAAAGCCCAAATATGCAGATCACCCAGACTGGTAAACGGAACCCCTTCCTTTAGGCCAACATTCAAAAGTGTGTTGACCCTAATTCAGAAGGAGGAGAATTTAGATCACCACTGTGCCAAAGGAACCAGAGCAAAGAAATACCTATGAGAACTACTGCTAGGGGATATGAAGATAGATTCGGCTGTTTTGATCCCTTTTTGAACACTTTTTGCTGACAGTAACTGGTGATGACCCTAATGTCTCCATTACAGCATCAGTTTCTCTTAATTTTCTGTTCATTTTCTGAAAAACAAACATACTGAATATTTATCTACTCACTGGAGACATACTGCAACTTGAGACACATGCACTAGCAAGGCAGCATCAAGAGCAGAATGAGGCTTGCCTGACTCAAGTGCTTTAGAGGGGAAAAAATCCAGCAGCAGCAAAACACGTGCGCACGTACAATGTACGACTGCAAAATATATTGTTTAAAAAACGTTAATTGCGAGAAGCGAGTAAGAAGACTCAAAATGCCACAATTCACTTATCCCAAGTCACTAGAAGACAGATTACTGCAAACTGAAGGTTACTGTCACAGGGAAGTTCATTCTGCAGCATGTCTTCAATGTTTTGAAGCTATGATTACTGATCACCTGGCACTTTAATCCATGATAAATCCACCTCTCCACTCAAAGAGCTGATCCCACTCATCCTCCCCACCCCCCCAGAGGCTCACTCATCTTGCATTTGCACAGTAACACGACAAGATGGTTCAGGGATCAGTTCCCTGATCCAACCCAGCATGAATCTACACAAAGTGAGGGCAGTGGCACAAAGGGGGTGGTATGATCACCCTTCTCTATAGCATGTTAAATCTATACTAGATTAAAAACTGCTGTGTAACCATGAACTGTGTTTTCACAAGAGAATTCACTTCTACTGCTATGCACTACTTTGACATGTATTCTATTTTCCTGTAGTGGAATCAAGATCTTTCTCGAAGAATCTTATATATTAAACATTAAACATATATTCTCCTATACTGCTCATGTAGCTTAAATGATGTATAAAATTGTGATTTCTCAGAAATTTCCACCAGAGTTACTCCCTAAATCTGCACCTACTATAAACGTAGCACAAATTTACACAGTTCAGCAAGGTCTGTAATGTGGACTTGCGGTTTCTTCAAAATCAGGGTGAACTGCTTTAGTACAGTTGCTCCAGCATAATCTCCACTTTAAAATGGAAAAAATACTACTGAATGTTTCCTACAGGATATTCTACACACACCAACCATCATGTTTAGGACATATATAAACTCTAATAAATACATTCCATTATTTTTCACCCAGAGAGTGATGTTGCATAGAGAACAATTTCAGGTCTTTCCAGAAATCTGACCTTCTCACGTTACATTACATCAACTTGCTTACATTACTGTGATAATACAGTTAAAAAATAGATAGCATCATGTTTAACTTTATTCTGGAAAAAGAATAACTCATGTCTCAAAAGCCAACAGTAGTTTTACTGAATATTCTTGAGGACCATTTTCCAGTGTTGATTTCCTTAAAAGAAAGATTCAGAGAACCCATCCAGGCAAATCTCTGCTGTCCTAACCCTTAATCCTTTAACCGAAACCAATAAGCTTTTTTCCTGGTGACTTCTATTTAAATTTTTTAAGCTTAAAACAACAACGAAACAACATAAAAAGAAAGCCCCCAAAAACCCATCACAGAACCTGCCTGCCTTCTTCCCACCAGTGCCACCCCAAACACTATCCATTAAGTTTCACACTAGAACTTTATATACTTCTTTCTATCTGATGGGAAGATCAGGTACTTACCTGAAACTGTTTTTCCCCTAAATAGGGAAATATTTTAGTCCATTTCCCAAAACTGCTTTAAGATGTATTTGGAAGATTATCAGAGTTTAGTCTGTAGTTCCAGTACCTTAACACTAAATAGACATGACTTCCCTTCACACAAGTCTCTTAGTTATGCTTACCCCACATTAAAAAAAAAGCCAAAAAACACATGCACCCCCCAAAAAAACCAAACCAAAGTAAGCCCCAACCACCACACCATTAGAAACATCTATTTAAGGCGATATTTTTAGGCAAAAGTTATTTCATTTCTCTGGTTGACCTTCCATTCTTCTTGTCTCTGAATTTCACAGAAACATCTCTAAATTAAACCGTCTACATCATTTAGTATGGCAGTCAGAGCCAACTTAATTCAGAAGCAGGAAAACAGAAACTTTATAGTTCTTTGGTTTAGATGCACCTTCACATTCCTTCAGTGGATACAAACAAGGCAAGTAATTATACAACTACTGAAGTTTATCATCTCCTTTTCCAAAAGTACTCTTTGTGAAGTTTGACCCTCACTTACGCTAAATCTGGATTCTCAGAAGAGACCTAGTTTTAGAGAGAGATTCATTTTCATCCACTGCTTCCAAGAGGAAAACTCTTGGGATATTTCAAGGCTATGATGTCCTGCTATCTCATTTTTGTCTCTATCTTGCTCACCTCGCCTCAGGTTGAACTAACAGGGAGGAGTCACCTGAGTTAAAGAACGCACTACCAAGGAAATGGAAAATCTGTAGACAAATATTTTACATATCATTTTGAAAAGGAGAGTAAGCTTATGACCTTCTGTGAGGTCACCTGCAGCAAGAGATCCATTTCCCAGGACCATCCGACTCGTGCTGCTTCAGACCCCAGCCCTGCGCTGAGTGTGGACTGACAGCAGAGTGAGTTAGTTCCTGCCCTAACAGCCAAAGCCTGTTTGCACACTGGCTGCCATGCTGACAGAAAGCAGGAACATGTCCTCAGGAGAGCCTCACCTGTCATATGTAACCACAAGGTGCTCCAGCAGGCATCAGTGTCCTTCCACAGCCACTGGGAACAGACGGAATGTAGCTCAGAGGCACAGGACACCATTTAACAGGGACTCCTCTACATACCCACATCCATGGCTCTCATTCTGCCCCACAGTCCCTGCTCAGACCTACCTTGGACATCTCATTAAAGCCAAGGCTTATCAAACCTTGACTTCAGTACCCAGCTTACAAACAGACCCCAATATAGCTGCACTGACAAAACTATGGGGCAGCAAACCAGTGTTTAGAGCATGATTTATTTATTAAAGAAATTTCTGCCACCACCAACAGAATGTCAAAACCATTCAATAAACTCAGCATTCTTAACCCTTCAAGTCTGCCAGTACAAATCAACTCAGAAACTAGCTCTGTTTGCAGCTTACAGGCAGATTCATGAAAACCCTCCTAGGCAGCACCATTGCATGCTGAGAGAAAAGATCCATCTGCCTTAAAGATGAGATCAGATGATTGCTTATCTCTTTGCCTAAACTGAATATGAAAGAACTATTCTTCTTCCCTTACAGCGATGGAGAGCCCTCCAACTTTCAGACAATAGAAAGACAGACAGGAAAGAACATCAAGCAGGTTATAGGGTTGGGATGCTGAAATGCCCACAAATATGATAAGCAGAAGGTGCTGGTTTCCTGGGAAAAAGTGTTTTTGCATAGACTTTTTTTTTTAAGTAGGTTTAGTAGTTTTAGTCCTGAGGGGAAAAAAGTTTCCAAAAATAACTGCTTACTTTCTGAAGTTTGTGAGGTGTCATCACAAGCGCATTTAGCTGCTAAAGTTCATCACCATGCCAGTAAGTATAGACCAAAGCAGCTGTGATCGACTTCTCGATACATGCCTTCCTCTCAACCATCTCCCATTATATATCGAGCTGCGTAAGGCATTTCCTATCCTAGGGCCAGGAGAAGTCCTCGGGCTATGAGGGGTTGAGAAAATTTAAAGCCCTATCTGCTGTTCTTATTTGGAGCACAGAATTCAGTTCAAAGTACAAGCAGCAGGAAGATACAAATTCAAGATTAGTCACAGGCAAACAGATGATTTAGGAACAAGAACCAATCTGTCATAGGCAAGGAGCGCAGCCTCCATGGCCAAGTCAACTACAGTTCTGCAACATCTTTAACTTATGAAGTCAAATTTTAATCTAACTTGAAACTGAGTAACTTGTGGAGCAGAGTAACCTCTGAACTCTATTCAATTTTGTACTGTTAGTGTGCTCAGCCTGTGACCTTAGCTACGGTTCTAGCAAAATAGAGTGAGCTGGAAGAGTGGTCAGGATGGAGACTATTTGGGCTCTGATACCCAGAGCAGCAGGGCATGCAGGGATTACCAACAGCATGGTGTCCCTCTCATACCTTAAATACCTTCTAGTCATTAAAATAAATAAATCCATGTCCTCTTGAGACCTGAAAGATGTTTTACCTGTTGTTTCAGGGCACTGCACAGAGACTACATCAGTTTACACTCAAGCCTGTATATTAAAAGTTCCCTTTACAACCATGTAAAGGAGGAATGCAGTGAAATCTTTAGATCTAACACAAACTAGCAGGAGTTTGGCCTTCACAACAAGGTTCTTGGAAGGGAAAATACAGAAGCTCTGAGTATAGGGAGTGCAGCACTTTAAATAGACCTACTTAACACCACTCTAACCTTTTTCCAGAAGTCAGCTTTCAAGTTGAAGTTTTCCAGGCTTAGTATCCTCCATTATATCCATTTTTGGATAAAATATACTTTTAAATAGTGAAGTATGAGAAGAAGAAGAAGAAAAAAAAAATCAATCCTAATCTAATAGATGACTAAATATCAGCTCATACTCCTTAACACCTACAGCCACTTTGGAAAGGAAAAACAGCCCTTGTTTACAAACCATTTAGAGCAGTAATTTTCAAACTGTGGGCTCCTGAAAAGTATAAAGACCCCACACAATTTAAACTATTGGCAATAGCCTTGTTTTTTCCACAGTTGCTTCTTGCCAACTCCAGGTCGAAAAAACACTGATTTAAGAGAGCAAAACACAGTTCTTCTCTCCATGGTTTAGGGTTGTTCAAGAGATAACTACAGCATTCTTGCTAAATTCAAAAGATCATATGCAAAATGGACCTCTAGATGGCCTGTCTCAACTACACACTGAAGCTCATTCCCAAATCACTGCACATCACTCGAGGAAAACTGCAGAGGCAAGACGAAGGGATCAGAATTTGTGAAGAGTCTACAAAAATACTCCTGCAAGATACAAGAACTGGGTTCTCATAGCATCTTACCATACAGTTCCAGATGATTACATTTTTGTTATTTAACATGAATGCACAGGATTGACAAGGAGTACAGAACATACAAAAACCAGGAGAAATGTGCCAGCAGTCGTTAAGCATTTAACCAGAAACACCAAAATTAGTGTTATATTTGCTACAATTTTGTCAACCAAATTAGAATAAATAAAATGTTCATGAGAAGTATTTTGGGGAAGAAGTTACTTTTTCCCCCTTCAACAGACTTCCACTCTTCATTTTCACAAAGGCGTGGTACACAATACATTTTGAAGTATGGATACTCAAGTAAACCTACACACAGCTTCACACTTAGTTTTACCTACACACAGCTTCACACTTAGTTTTCCCCTCACACTTCTCCATCCTTCACTCAATCTTGTAATATTTTGATAGATAGTAAGCTACAGTATGCAGTTAAATGATAACCACTCAAGTCACTGAAACATTCTTCTTCAAGTTGAATAGGAGCAGAACTTTTCCAAAGGACATTTAAAACCAGCAAGGGACACTCCTCTTACTTAGCAGTGAGGACAATTAAATCAAGAAACAATCACAAAAGTGCATAAGTTTTTTCTAAAAGAAGTTTTTTCACTGCTTGTTTTGGAAGTGAACATTATCAGATGGCTGCTTTTTCCATAAGATAAAAGTAAGACCCTTAAGAGAAATCCCAGAAGAGAGATTCTAGTGTCATATAAACTTAAGTTTCACTAATGACTTCAAAACAGGAGAAAAAGCTAGGGATAAAGTAGCAATGCTCCTCCTTTTCTAAAGGAAGATTGCTTTTAAGTTTTTGTAGGTCAGAAAGGGAAATTACCTCCATGCTTTCCTATTCTCTTGCTTTTGAAGAGTGAAATGGAAGTTAAGCATCCACCTCTGCAAACATTTTGTTCATGCAAAGGATACAACAGCATGTTTTCAGAAACGCATCTAAAGATCCTGATAAAGCACCACCTAGAAAGCAGCTCTCATCAAATCTTAAGCCAGGAGATGACCAAACTTGAGACAAGGTCTGCTGTAACTCTAGCTTATCTTCAACATGTTCATGATGAGGACAAAATAACCACCAAAGAAGCCAAGAGCCAAGCAGCAAACCATGTTGCTATGAGCATTTAAACCAAATTTTGTGCATTCCAATATATAAATGTATTTCTTAAGAAGCCCAAGACTACAGGACAAAAGGCACGGGCTGAAAGAACTCTTCTGGCCACACAACTCCTCAGCTGAAGTGCACAAGCACAGCACTCTGACTAATCTGTGATGCAGTTTCATAACTGGCCCACGTGTTTGTCCGCGCACTAAGAGCAGGCAGACCAAGCAAGAGCTTTGTGCACACGAAGTGCTGTGGAGAGTTTAACAACGGCAGACTAACCTGCCTTTGCAAGGCTGGAGGAGGAACTCAAAGGTCTGTTACACAGGTAACATACAAGCTGTCTCCTGTCATATACACCTGTAGCCAAGGGAGCCAAACAGCACATTGCTACAGACTAACTATGTGCAAAGGAGCACAGGGTGAGGAGCGTCAACACTAAGTACTGCCCTGGAAGTACTGGAGTGGGGAATGGCAGGCTGAGGGCTGAAGCTTTCACATCCTGTGTTAGCGCAACCAACAAAAAAAGAAACGAAGAAATTAAGAACTCTATCGCTTGACTACCTGTTCCTCTTCCTGCTTTGGCAGTTACTCCATTTTCAAAAGGACCACCATCCCGACCAGGGAGGTTCCAAGGACCACACCAAGCACTCACCTATGCAATTCTCTCCAGTTAGACGCTGAAACACCTGTACTATAAGCATACACAAAAAACATTAAAAGACAACCAGGAAAGTTCTCACAAGTGAACTCAGCTCAAGAGTTAAGATTGCCTGGTGGCCTCTGATGTCTTTCCACACTGCTGAATTCAGCTTCTGAAAGCTTCCTTTGTTAATGAATACTGAGCTCTTGTCCAGTCCTCTTTTCTCCCCCTCTTCTCCCTCCCATAAAATATCACGGTCCTCAGGGCATAAGGAACATCCTTTGTCTTTCTGCAAGTCTTCCCTGTGCAGCCACTTTGCCACCGCTTCTGGAAAATGCAACAGGAACACCATCTTTTCTCTTCTCTGTAAGAAGAGTGGAAAAAACGGATGGAGACATCATCTAATAGCAATTTTACTATGAAGGAAGTGGTGTCCTGCAGAAGTGTTGCAAAACCATAACCTCCACTTCATTTTTCATGTGCCAGCACTACTGATGTGTAACTCAAATCTCCCACTCAGCTTTGACAATTGAATTTTTTTGTTAACTCACCATAAAAGAACACATGATACCACATACAACACACAAGGCAAACTAAATCTGAGGTAAAAGGTAAGTGACTTAAAGATGTCCAGAGAAATAATAGTAAGGCATTCTTCGACAGAAAAAGAAATAAGCTGGATCTGTCATCTCCCAAAAGAATCTGAGGCCATGTGGATTTATGGGAGAGAACTGAGAAACCCCAGAGACCTGCAGAGATACTGGGGAGAAGTGCTGTAAAGCTGCAACTTAGTAATAGAGGAACTGGTTGGGAAAGCAAAGCCCACAGTTCATTATCATGGAGAGAGCATTAAGAGGGAAACTGAAGCAATCTTCCTGCTACTGTAATGAACATGAAGCACACAGAAATAAGCACTTACTGAGTGAAAGACAACTTGGATTTTTGCATCTGTAACAATACCAGTTGAATAGCCTCAACTCTTCATTCTCTGTCTCTCCATCCCCTGCAGATGTCGTAGCAAAAAAAAAATAAATAAATTGTTCTCCAGTCAGGTCTAGTCAGGGGACTGATTCACCAAGCTGCCACACATAGTTGTGCCAGCACAGAGGGGACCATTTAAGCCAGCTTAGACAGCACTACTGTCAAACATAACCACAGTCTGTAGCATGGTTACAAGAAACAAGATGCAAACTAGAAAACTCCCTGCCTTTCGAAGAGGCTATTCTATCCCGTTCCCTTCCCCCCACAGACATGATCCCATCCAGCGTTTCAGATGAGCTCTCCCGCTCATCTCATTCCTAGCTAGGATGACTCAGGTTACTAAGCATCATCATCAGATTAGCTAGTTTTGCAGACTTCTGTCAGTTTAGTAAAAACAAGCGCTAATACCCCTCTTAGCCAGAGGCAGAGCCTATATTGGCTCAGCCCATCCCACCCAACCCTGCCCTCAGAAAATCCCAAAAGCTTTGTATTTCTCAGAGTTATAAATACCCATCCCAATAACCTTTGAGAACCAAAGCCTCATCCTCTTAAGAGTGAAAATATATATATATAGAAGGGTGAGGAAGAGCATTGGAAAGTCCCCCCCCCACTGCAGTAGTGTTCTCTCTGCCCCAACATGTATGACAGGGCCAGTTTTCTTTAACTCTGTTAAATGCCTGTTTTTCCTCAAACCTTGCCTAAACTGACCTTTAGGAAGTACTTTCATTGTGATTTTACAATAGCCATGAAAGAACATAAGTTCCCAGACAAAACAACCAACCACATCAAAACACATGACAGTACTTGCCTGGATGTACCACAGCCTATGATGGCAGAGTGTTGAGTCATATAAGTACCATCCAATAAGAATTTAGACAACTAAGCACAAAAATAGGGATTTTTGTATCATCCATTCTTAATTAATGTGCAGTTATAAGATTTCTGTGCATAACAGTATTTGGATTATTATCAATATACAGCACAAACTGTCAAAAAATGTCTTAAAAACTGGGAGCAGTCTTTTGGTACTTTTTTAAAATGGTGCTGTGCCACAAAGCTGTAGTATATATATACACAGCTGTAAATCTGTAGTATATATATTCCAACATAAACACTACAAAGATTTTATCTAGATGGATTTTGACTATTTCCTGCATGCATAGAATGGATTACTGTAATTAATTTTGAGAGGTTCTATTAAAAGCGGATGAATGTCATTATTTCTTGGTTAAAAATTAAGTCTAAAATTCTGTACTTCCTGCAAGACACACAGGTTCCAAGAAGGGAACCTCGCACCTTGCAACGATCATTATTACCTCACACAAATTAAAATATATTTTTGCTGAAATGTGAAACAAACCAAATTATGTGGCCTAGTCCAAAATTTCATGTTGCATGCATCGGAAGAAGAGTTCAAGATAGTATAATACAAAGTGATTATCAAGAATTTTTTCGAGTATGCTTTTGTTCGGTTGACATCGTTCCTGAAAGGGTAGAAGTTATTCTACCTTTGCAAATAGGGAAACAAGGGCAAACCCAAAGTGATTTGTAGTGACTCCAAAGAGATATTTGGAACAGATCTAGACTCATCCCCCGCAGTTCAACTTCTACTGTTCTTCAGACACATACCATCCTTCCACGCACATGTAAAGTAAAGCTAAATATCAAGCTGTAAATTTCATTCGTTAAAACTAAGGATTTTTATTTTTAAATGACAGTTGTCTCATTTTTTTTCCTGGCATAACTTTGTCATAAAAGGATAATTCTCCCTTCCTCAAACTGGCAGAAATGTTTGTGCATAGACCAGATCTTCTTGAACAAGCCTTCAGCTACTATACTGTAAAATTGCTGTATAAACGGATTTATATTAATTAAAAAAAAGCCACAAGCTGTATCTACATTGCATGCAGGTTCAGTTAAGACAAATAGTACCACTTGCACATTTTCTGGCTGGGGACATATCTAAAACAGATATCAGTATAGAACAGCCCTACATTTAAACTTTAACTTGCCTTTTATTATTATTTTTCATCAGCATCATGGCTATAATAAGCTTTCTCATTTTGGAACAAAGCAATACAATCTGACCTTTGAACTAGAACTACATTAAAACACTTGGAGACTCGAGCCTCCTTCCAAAACAAGATAACACGGCTAACTGTTTGGAAGCAGCAGCTAATTCATATCACATATATGACAGGTTGGAGCTATACACGAGCAATAATCAAGATAAGTAATAAAGGTTTCAGAATTATTCAACTACTGTACACCTTCTGTTGATTAATATTAGCTTCCAACACTTCCTGATGTATCATATTTCTTCCACAGAATCCACACTTTAATCCTAAGTATCCAAGGCCACAGAAGACCACGACTATTCAACAAATTAGTACACAGAAACAGATCAGGTACTTAGGTTGCAGTATTTCATCAGCAACAGTCATTTTAAAAAAAAGGGAAATTGCTTCAGTTTGTTCTGATAGTAAAAGAGTGAAATCAACAGCTAAATAGCATCTCAATGAAACACTGGCAGAGACCAAGATGACTGGAAATCTTCTGACGTTACAGGCTTTGCCTTGAAGTCATCATTTTGCGCCCAAAACTAAGATTGCTGCAGAAGAGCACTGAACCATTCCCTCCCTGCCCCCACACCCCCAACACAGACCATAATTCAGTCAGGGAGTTTCCAAGAGTACAGCTAATATTTAACAGAGGGCCAAGCATCATCAGCTAGTAGAAACATATGCGACCACCTGAAACCACCACTCCACTGACCACACAGCATTGCAATGCTATTACTGCCTGTATAAAAGGTGTCAGGAGGGTTTCAGAGATCTGTGGGCTATTTCCACCCTCAAATTCCTCATTCCTTTACTGATCCGATCTTATCAACCATTTCAAATCTAGCAAGAGTCTGAACAGCAGGTGACTGGAGGCTGGGAGAGGGGAAAAAACCCCAAAAATTAAAATCATCACACAGATTTGTCTCTAGGTATCTGGTTTTGGCCTCTCAAAAAGATGCTAACACTCAAGACTGGTACAGTGAACAAATATGTAAGCATCAAAGAGTTATCATCTGGCACAGTGTCCTTACAATCAAAGTCCTACCAGGGCATCAAGACCCTGGGTGCCACTCCCGACTATCCCCTTACGTGTGGTTCAACAGCCCAATACATCTCCCTGCAAAGAGAGCTTAGACACCCCTTCTCCACACCTCCCTCCACCTCCAGGCCATGGTGTGCTGCTTCTTCAGTTGCATCGCTGATCAACAGAACTGCTCACAGACCTGTCCTCCACCGACCACACCACCTTCCCTCTCCACAAAAAAAGAGGATGAAATGCATGACAAGTTCCAGCCAGATCAGTTCCCTGAGCTACCTCCCACAAAAAGACACCCTGGCACAACCAAAATGCAACTCTGTGACAGTTCAAGCTGATCTGTATCTCTGCTGCCATTCCCACTCTTTTCCTTTCCACCAGCTACACATTATCACCTTCTTCCTTGCAGTAGCACTAGTATTTGCTTGACCCCACAGCCAGCCAGTTCAGGGAGCTATCCCAGCAGAAAATTATTCGATCCTCTCCAAAAGATAATGTTTTCTGCTAGGACAGCTCCCCTGAATTGGCTCCTTGTGGGCAGGTGGTCCTTCAGCTCCCCTATGGTTTTGCTCCCTTGAGAGCACAAGCTTAGTTTGGCAAACTGTCATGAACCCACAGTCCAAAGAAGCAGCTGATCACAGAAGCACAAAACAAGAGGTGAAAGTGAATTACTTAAGCCATTTTTATTGCCAAATGCACTAGTTCAAACCACGGGTATATTTGTTCTGAATGCCACACTGTGTGGTATTAGGATGGCTTTTCAGGGAATAATGTTAACACAGAAAATCCCACACACCTCATTTACTTTCAGAACTAAATATGAATGGGTATTTCTGAAGTAACAAGAAGGATTTTCCCACACTGATATGTAAACATCGGGAAGCCAAGTATTTATTACAGGAAAAAATTCTTTAAGACTTCTACAAACAGCCAAGGTGAAACAAAACGTCACCTCATTTAACAAGTCTACTTCCAAATCTCAGGGAACATTGTCAAAATTTACTGAAGATGACAGAGCTGTGTTTGGGCAAGGGGTTAAGATCACAACATAATTTCAGCTGGACATCCTGGGCTACTGCAATAAACCTTTTATAATTCTGTAAAAAAAATATCAAAACCAAAAAAATGTAACAATTTGCACATTTACAAGACCCTACAATTTATAAAAGATTCATACTAGGAACAGGGCAGGTCTCGAGACCTCATAAAGCTGATGAATTTGAAGCTGAAACTATTTACGACATAGTACCATCAAGATAAAAGTCACAGAGCACTGTTACACTTTGGACTTTTTTTTTTTTTAAATGGTTTTGTACTTTACCTCCAAAAAATCCCAGTCAACTCTGTGCTTAACAGCATTCACAGTATCTTTTGTTAAACACACACAGAGGGACTTTTAGAGAGGGAAATCTTTCAGAGGAACAAAACATGTATCAAATTTAAGTATGAGGAAGAGATACGGAAGGGACAAAGGGAGAAAGCAACTTCACCAGGAGCTGGCAATTTAAATGACTTTAGAGAAATAGAACTGGGTGTGTATAAATGGGGGTGGTGGTGTTTGTTTTAAGTTTTAGCACTTAGGGTTGCTAAGAACATCAATAACGTAGCATTTTCCTTGAGTCTGTAGATGACACAAACTTCTCTGGCTACCCAGGATTTTCCCAAAGAGCAGCATAATGAATGGACATAATTCTTGCATTTCACCGTAAGATCTTCAACAGCAGCTTTGAAACTGTCCTTTTGGGGTATTTTTCTTCCCCCCCCATGCCCCCCTCCTAATCTGTTCCTCACAACTATCTGGTTAAACTCCAAGCAGCAGGACAGCTCCACTGGAGGATTCAGGGACCCAACGCCAGAGCAGCAGGGACTGAGAGGAAGCCAAGATGACATGCTGCAAGTAAGGAGTTTAGAAAGGACTAGGACAGGTGAACCCCAGCAGCCTGAGGTAAGAGGAGATGAGAAAATGATATAGGAGTAAAACAAATCTGGTTCAAGCAGAGGTGGAAGCCAATAAAATGTAGCAGAGATGGAACCAAAATAAAACCCCACAAACTGGATCTAAAAACACCAATAATTCGTTGGAAAGAAAACCCAGCACTTTTGTGTAATGTGAGTTTCTCAGGAACATACTACCCTTCAATCACTTTATGCATAAAACAAGTTAATTGCTTGAATTAATCTGAAGTTAATAAGCATCTAGCACACACTTTCACATTACAGAAATTTAAACATTTAGATGAAACCAAAAATATACACAGCACAGTTATACATCCTGGTGTAACCAAAAATGGTGTTTCAAATCCCTGATAATGAACTGGGATGCTGAGCTAACTGACAATAAGAGGTTTAACTCTGCACACAAGGAACTAAAGTGAATCTGCGACTGTTATTACAGATTACCTATGCTGAGCAGTCACTGGGAGATTATGGCCATATTTGCATATTTAAAAATAAAATGAGGATTTGTGCTCAATTAGAAACAGGAGGCCAAACAAGATGAGACGTACCAATGTTCTGGACAGGGATTTTTAAGATTTCCCTGGAAGTTCATAGTCTACTGTTGTCAAACCTATTTTCCTTGCAGACACCGACAGAATTACTGGCCTAGAGCTGGCATTTATGTGTATGTTGGGACCCGTATAAAAGGTCTCGATTTCCTACTAGGGAAAGAGAAAAGGGAAAAATCTGTATTTTGAACGGAAAAAAGTTACTCGAGCTGAAAGGGACTTCTTTTTCAAAACCCCAAATATTCGATTGCAAGTAGCCTGCACAACAACAAACGCGGATGGGGGGGGGGGCGGGGGGCGGGGGAAAGCGGTTGGGGGGGAAAGAGAAAAGCAATCACACATCCTTTTAACCTCGCGGCCCCGCTCCCTCCCGCCTGGCCAGGCCGGGGGCAGGCGGGCCGGCCCGGGCTCGCCCTCGGGCAGTGACAGGCGGGGGCCGCTCCGCGCCGCCGGGCGCGGCCCCGCCGTAAACAAGTTTGAAGGGGCCGCGGCCGGGCCGGGCCGTGCCGGGCGGGGAGGAGCGGGCGCGGTGCTGACAGGGGCCGCACAAAAGGGCAGGGCAGGACCCCCCTCCCGGCTCCCCCCCCCGGCGCAGGGCGGGGCCCGGCCCGGCGCGGCGCCTCACGGCGGCCGGCGGGGAGGGGGAGCGGGGCGGGCNNNNCGCGCGCGCCGCGCCGCGCCGCGCCACGCCCACCCGCGCGCGGCGCCCGCCCCGCCCCGCGCATGCGCTTCCCGCCCCGCCAGCGGCCCGCACGTGAGGCGCCGCCGTCACCGTCCGCTGGGGGGCGCTGCAGCCACCGCCGGCCGCTCGTGAGGGACACCCCAACCCGAGGGGACATCCCACCTCTGAGCGGGCACCGCGTCCCGGGGGACACCCCAACCCCAGGGGACATCCCACCTCTGAGCGGGCACCGCGTCCCGGGGGACACCCCAACCCGAGGGGACATCCCACCCCTGAGCGGGCACCGCGTCCCGGGGGACACCCCAACCCCAGGGGACATCCCACCCCTGAGGGGACGTCCCATTCCTGAGTAGTCACTGTGCCCTCAGCTGTCATCCCTCCCGTTAGGGGACATCAGGCATTTCAGGCATTGGAATGGGCTGCCCAGGAAGGTGGTGGATTATTTGTCCCTGGAGGTATTTAAGAAGAGACTGGATGTGGCACTTAGTGCCATAGTCTAGTAACTGTGGTGGTAGTGGATCAAGGATTGGACTTGATCTCAGAAGTCCTTTCCAACCTGTCTGTTTCTATGGTTCTATGATTCTCTCCCACCCCGATGGGACATTCCACCCCTGAGGGGTCACCATGCCCCGAACAGCCCACGCCCCCTCCCCTTGAGGCTGTCGCATCCCAAAGGGGTCAGCCCTGAAAGGGCCACATAGTTTTCCGTCAGCAAGAGCTGATATCTCCTCATTTGCTCCACAGTATATGCCCCCCAGGTCTGTTGGTGGCCATGATGCAAGGGGAAGGCACGTGGCTGCTGTGGCCGGGAGGTCCCACAGTGACAGCTCCATGACTCAGCCATCTCCTGTACTTCAGCCTTGCACCACAAGCACAAAGCCCTCCCTCCTGGTGAGCTCAGATGTTGTAAGGTTCTGACAGAAAGCGGTCAGCACAAGGCCGAAGGGAAGGCAGGAGGAGAACAGCAGCACCAGCTTCTTGCAAGCTCAGGGGATGGGCTTGGAAAGCAAAATATCTTACTCCTAATCTTGCTGTGAGGCCAGAGATGACACCCATGAGTCTTGGCCTTTTTTCCCCCACCTTAACCACTGGAGCCATTATCCTCACCTTGCCCAGCCACACAGAATGAGGGAGTTGGAAAGGCATAGAGCTCACAGCTGGCTGTATGCACGTGCAGGATGTCCCAGGCAAGGGTTGGGGTTAGGGTTTTCCTGTGGAGCTGCTGTTCAGGTGCAGTTGCAGCTGCAGTAAGCCAGCTGTCCTATTCAAAGGAAACTCCAAGAGGCACTTAGAGTAGGCAGGTAGAAGAGCATTGAGCCCTTCCTACAAAAGGAGATCAGGACAGCTCGGTTTGGCTAGTCCAGCAAAAGGAATGCAAAACTGAGGTGTGATAGCTCTGCCAATCTATCAGGGAAGCTTCAGCAGGGAAAGGGTGGACAGAGCTATCTGAAACCCAATGGTAACATAGGGACAGATTATTAATTGGCTCTTAATACTCTCATGGAGGATGTCAGAGGATGGTTTCTTACTGTAGGAGGTGCAACTTCCCAGATCTGACAGCAACCAGAGTACCAAGAGGCAAAAGCCTGTTTCAAGATGCAGCTTCCATGTGATGAGGGCAACATGAAGCTCGATTTCATGAGCAGAGCAGACAGGTTTAGGGAATTCAAGTCCTAATCTGAAAGCTATTAGCAGTGGAAAGAAGGAAAGCATGACCTATGGAGAATTTCTGTGCCACAAAGAGTGGGAAAGATCTTTGGGCACTTCACTGAGGAAGGATTCCCTAGCTGCAACTCATTGCAATTGTTGGCGATATCCTGATCTTTGTTCCACACCTTTTTTGGTGTGATGAGCCATTGGAGACTACATGTCTTCATATCCAAAAGTGGGGAATCTTACTTCCACTCAAAGTCCAGATATGTCTCTCACTAGTGGCTGAATTCATATGTCTGTTAGGAACTGTACTAATCACAGAAGTACTTCTTTCCTGGGAGCTAGATAATCTAAACAAAGTGATGGCAGTGTGAATGCTCTAAACTCCAGCAGACAACTTCTGTCTGCAGTCTGCATGGCAGCAAGAACAATAACTGGATGTGCTGCTAGAGAGCCTCATGGATGCTGACCTTGCATCTTATCAGTCCAGATACACCAGGAGTAGTGCATGCCCACTGTGGTCTTCACAAGAGCCTTCTTGCAAATTATCTCTTGCAAGATTCTTCCCTCGCTCTGATGCCCACAAAATAAACTTGGCGGTGGGGATTTGCTGATTGCAGGGCTATTTGCCATCAGGCTGTTACCATCTCCTTTTTTCTCTGCTCCCAGTTTGCATCCCTGCTGTGACAGGCAGTTGGGTCATATAAATCTATCAGTCATCTTCATTTCCTTCAGCACACCAGATCGGTTCTGAACATACTTTTCCTGAGCAAGCCTGAACAACGTTATGTGTGCTTTTCCACTAAGCACACCTGCCCTCTGGAGAAAAGACCTTTCCTGAAAGTCACCTCCGACAACTTTGACTCATGAGCCTTGGTGGCTTTAACTGTTCTGCTTGTGCCCTGCCACTCTCTCATCTGCCCCATGGCTGGAACTGGCACTCCCAGGGCAGGGCCAGCAGGAAGGAGGCACGTGCTGTCTGGCACAACTCCCTCTGATTATACTGTCTCTAATCTTGACCCCCAGCACTAATTAATAGAGAGTTCCAGTTTTCTTGTTCTCTTTTTTGCAATCCTCTGTTCCTAGATTTATATTTGCATAGCAAACTCTTTGAGATAGCCCCACAGTTCTATCCTGTGCTGGTGCTGCACCTACCAAAAAGCTTCTGATTTCTAACTGGGACCCATATAAGAATAAATTCATTTTCCAAACCCTGCTGCCCACCCCTCTGGGCTAATCACAGACTGTTAGCCTGATAAATACAAACAATTTGGACTTCTTACCTACTGCCAAAGCAGAGCGGAAGAGGATAAGGAAAGCATGAGCCAGAGGATGCAGTACATAAAGCAGGAGAAAGTTTAATTCCACGAGCCTCCTGTGAGGAGGTGCAAACAGAGGACCAAGGCCCACTTTATAACAGAGCTGCAACATCTGGAATCACAAGTTAACACTTTTGTATTCAGAGGGGTGGAGAAAAAGGGTATAATGAACAGTGGGACTGGCCTCAGGAGACCCATCAAGAGTGACAGCCAAGTGAGCAATCACAAACCTACCAAGGCAAAGGGCAGATCTGACTTGATCCCACAATTAGGCTGGAGTGGGTCTGATACACAAGAGCTTGCACCATGCTGCCACCAACACCATCGGACAGTTGTGTTCAAACCAAAGTGGATCCACCATATTCCTGGCCAGCACCATCAGCAGGCCCCAGCAGCCATTGCTCTGCTCACTCCTGCAAATATCTCAGCACAAACCTTCTAGCTGGGACACAGCTTTGGCTCCTCCCCTTCCCACAAGCCCTGAGACTTGCTGCAGTGGGAGTGTTGTTCTCTCCCTTTTTCACAGTGGCTCCCCTTTGATGTTAATTGTTTGCAGGCAAAGCTTAGTGGAGAGCAGATCTGTTCTCTGGTCCATCTGCTGGTTACTACTGAGCTGCCCAGACCAGTGGCGAAAACGCTTTGATGTTAATGAGCTGCAGACAATTTCATTTAACACCGAGCAGGGCCTGGCATCTCAGAGGTAAGACTTCCAAGGCAGATCCTACAGCAAGTCTCTCCCACGTCCGTTTTACCATAAGAACAGAAAATACTCAGAAAGACATTAGAGCAGAAACCTGTCTTCTCACACGGTCTTGCACCACCAGTATTGTTACAGCCCCAGAGATGTCAGAGGCAGGGAAGTAGTAAGAGTTAAAAATTACCCCATAGAATCTCATGGCCTTTATGGGATTCACTGGAAGCATGATTTACCCCTTGCCCCATAAACTGCCCGTGTCTCTGGTTCTGCAGCAGGAATGCGCAGCAGTGGGAGAAGGGGATGAACTATAAATTGCTGATTTGCCAGATACTGGTTCCTGTGTGCCTGGTGCTCCAGGCAACCCCATTCTGAACATGGTACCTTCTCCATCAGCACATGAAATGGGCCAGATGCAGTGAAGTGAGACTTACACAAGCAGCCTCAGACTATACTCTGGCTTAAGGGGATATGCCAGCAAAACCCTTTTCTGTTGATATGCTCCAGGCAGCAGCACACTGCCAAGGGCATGCAAGCCTACAGGTCAGTGAGGGACCCATCAGAGACAGGGTACAAAAGAGCCCATGGATGCGTTGCAGCTTCCCTGGCTTGAGTCAGCCTTTGTCATGGGCCCCAGACAGGGAGAGCAGGACTCCTCCCTAGGATAACTCATCAGGTTCTAGAGGGAGAACCCAGATTAGGCAGAGCTCCTGCTGTGAAGAGGTGGTGTAGGAAGAGGGAAAGGTGAGAAAGAAATCTGCCCAGTGGAAAATTGAGGTACCACAGTCTCAGGAAGAAAGCACCGAATCACAAGTACGAACAATGACGAGGGAGAAAAAGGAACAAATTCAATTTTGTAACCTTCTGCCCATCATCAGCAAAGTGTATTTACCATATCACACAAACTCTGCCTTCTACCCGTGTGCTGTGAGCTTTTGAATGAAGAAATGAGTGACCCAGTCCTCAGGGGAGCCCAAGCCAAGCAAATCCAAAAGCAGACTACGTCCTGTCAAGTAGAGTAACAAACGAGACCTCACTGAAGGTTAAGGAGAAACATGCCTTCTTCTGAGGAATGTGTCTCAATTCCAGTATATTGCCTTTGTTAAATGATTTATAGTAACGAGAGAGACAGATACTATCTTCTCAGTTTTCTCGCCAGGACAGGATTGTTCCCTGCAGCAAACTGGATTACAAAGTTAAAATAATGCAAGCCAAGACCAAATTCTCATGCCATGCCCATTGCAGGGAGAGCTCACACAGATGTGTGTGAGCCTACACTGAATAAAACCTAACAAAGTAATTTTTTTTTTTTTTTTGTAATGAAGAAGAAAGCAACACCATAGAGAAGGCCATGACTGATCACAGACTAAGAGACAACACTGCAGTTTGGAAAGTCTACTTGAGTCAGTGGGAAAAGACACAAAATTAACCTTCGACTACGTAAACGGCACTTGCTGAGCAACAAAAGTCACTCCATCCAAGCAAAGCTTGTGGGCCTTGTTTTGACACAACAGATACAGCTGTACATACTGCAAGAGATGAGACTGACAGACAAGAGGCAGCTGAGGACAGCACAGAGTGACACACACTGTGATCCACAGATAGTGGAAGGCATACATGGTGATTTACACTGCTGGGCAGGAGTCTGAGAAGCACCATGGACTGCGTGCAGGACAGATGAAGAGGAGAGCAATTAGATCCCTTTTTCAGGGAGTTTTATTGTCACATGCAATAGCAGCTTCACTAGAGATGGACAGACTATCAACCTGAAAGCACAGAGATATTCATTGAGTTTAGGATGGATTTTAGTGCACAAGACAATGTGTTGTCAGAAATTGTAATATTAATGTAAATAGAAAGTAGTAGATTTGTAAGGTGGACAGGGATAATCTAGGGCTTACAGCAGGGAGTTTATCCCCATTAAAGGAACAGGAAAGCGGAAGAGTTGAATAAATGTAGTAGAAAAGATCACCTTTGTAATAAAAGGAAGGATGATGCAGCAAGGTGAACAGTAGGTCAACTTGTAACAGTTTCGTGCGGATGAGGAAACATTCACCTGAAACCAGGGTAGAGCTGGAACAGCCAAGCTCTCTGCAGCAAGTTCAACTTGAAGTAGTTCATTTGTCTTCATCAGAGGCTCAAAGTATATAATGCAATACCTTCTCAGGACAGTTTTAAAAACAAAGAAAAAATCAAGAATGGAGATTTTATAGGCAGATAACAGAGCCTTTCATTTACACATGGACACCCTCCAAATCTAAATAAAAACATCCAAAGCCCTCAATGTGACAGTCAGTGATGAGTACAACACTGGATATTTTTCTACCTTGGATGTGTCCACAGGGTTTTGCAGCTGCCCTTAGTAAAGCAAAACAAGTTTGTGAGACATCTTTATCTTAGGCTGTTGCTGGGGCTGCATCTGGCACCCACCACAATCCAGAGAAAAGCAGATTTGGTTCAGCTCTTTGTGCTTTACTCCAGTGCCACCGTCCCTGGCACATACGAGGCATATCTTCTCTGTGTGACACATTCACACAAGGCAACACCACTGGTCATCCACGTGTGTGATGGATGAGCCCTTTTGCTGCTGAGGGAACAGATAACTGCTGGGTTCCACTTTTCCTCCACTCAGGGGGAGAGGATCAGCTGTCTTTTCTCTGTGCCACTGCTGACTGTTAGGAAATTCATAGGAACTTAATCAACTTTGGTCTGATTCTACAAAATTTGCAAGAATGGCGGCAAATCTCAACATAATTCCAAAGCTCTCGGCAGAGTGCTTAGCACAAAGACAACAAGGTCTTTGTGGGCTTCGGTTCATTAAGGAGCTTGGCCAAAACTAGGAATGCTATGGAAACAGGAAACAACAAAATGTTTACTCAACCAAGCATGTGGGTAACTCACTGAAAGTTTGATGCATCCTAAGAAAGAAACAAGGGGAAGAAGTAGTTGCACCTTACAAGCTTTCCAGCGACCTGGCCTGTGCAGTGTCCCCAAAATGAAGGGTGCAAAGAGTTTGAAAACTTTAAGTTAATCACCAAAAAGTCCCAAACCTGATATATTAGAAGAATAAAGGCAGCTCTCAAGAATGGCTTCAGATGTTGGTGTCCCACACTCACAGCCATGCTCAAAACTCTCCTCAATGTTAAATGTGTTTGTGGTCACTGTGAAGGTGTGAGGGTGGTGCTGGAGGCTCAGTGACAAGTGTCTAATCATGAAGGCACTTGCCAAAGAACTTTAAAGCCTCTCATATATGAAATCACTGAATTATTTTATGAAGTCTACAATGTTCTGCTTAAGCTGGCTCTGGTAATCAAGAAGTGAAAAGAGGGAAACACACCGCAGTTTCTGAATGGAGATTGAGGAAATTAGGGAATGATTACCATACCCATCACCCTGGGGGGAACTCCAGTATGGGTATAAAAAGCTGAGTGTCTTTATACACGGAAAGCTGACCCTAACCAGCAATGACCATAAAATGCTTCTTGCCATTATAGAAGGTGGCAGGGAGCACATGCAGATAGAAAAAAATCTCTGCCCTTCTCCAAGGTGATAAAAGTTTTCTTTCAGGTTACAATTGTACATTCCGCAAACTGAATAAGGACCTGGTGAAGAAAGACATTTTCACAGAGAAAAGCCCAGAGCTAGACATTGAACATGTGAATTTTTCTAAAAAAAGCAACAACAATAAAAACAACAACAAACCCCAAGCCAATGTAAGACCTTGTCTCCTTTCGTAGCAAGATGATTGCCAGAGCAGCAGTTCAAGATGTGAAGCCACAGAAGATGATTCAATCTACTAGCATAGTATTTGTCCAGGCTCCAGAAAGAAAAGAAAAGAAAGAAAAAAAAAAGGGGGGAAAAAGAAAAGAAAAAAAGGGAGGCAATTGCACCTGGGATGCTGTTCAAACTACTAGAGAATAATTATGCATTGCCATGTGATACTGAGAGATACTGAACATGCACTATTGGCCACCTGATTAGGACAGTGGAATGAGAAAACATCTGGAGGACTTTAAGAGGTTGTCAGGGGAGAAAACATAATGACAATGGCAGACATTAATTGCCCCCATATAGACCGGGTAGATACCATGTCAAAGAATGATTCAGAGACTGTATTTTTAGCCCTCATAAATGGATTGTTCCTAGAATGACCACTCAGAGGAGCCAAGTGGAGGATGAACTCTTGATTTAGTCACAAGTAGTACACAAGAGGAAGTTTGAAATGTAATAGTGAACAGTCACCTTGTCATTACAAACACAATGTACTCAAATATTACTGAGAGAGAGGAAAAGGCAACAAAAAAAGTACACTGCAGTGCAATGTAACTTAAAAGGGAGATGAACATATTCTCCTTCCAAAGGGAATAAGTGTAAAAGTCAGGAGTATAATTAAGAAGAATTTTTAAGTAGCTGATGAAAGGACAAATTGCTTGCAATGACATTCAGACCCTGCATTTAAAGCTTTAAATATGCTATCACTCAAAGTATTCTAACAACCAAAAATAATTAAAAAACCTAAGTCTGGAACAGTTAACCAGTAGAGCAAAGAAGATATTTAGAAGCAAAAAAAAAAAAAAAATCCTTCCAAAAGGGTAAATAAGTATGGCCAAAGAAGAAATATAGAAAATCCCAAATTCTGCCAAGTTCAATAAATAAATAATAAAACCTTACAACTCAACACATTTAAGCCAGCCAAATTTGTTTTTGAAGAGCAGCTTTCTAAAAACATGAAGAGTACTAATAAAAACATGTTTTACACAGTAGGGAGAAGCCTACAGGGACTCAGGGGCACAACAGCGAGCTTTAAGGGAAGCACAGTGCAGAAAAGTGACCTTGACTAGAGGCTACTATCGTCAAACACAGTTGTGCACATCCAAACTTTTTTTGCTGAGCACTGTGTATCCAGCACCACCCCCCAGGCAGCTGCAGTTTTAAAGGAACGGGTACATGTAAAAGTTCTACTGAAGTTTGGGTTCAGCCTTGTAAATTGCCTCACTCCATCATGTGGCTTCCAGCAGGCTGAAGGAAATATTGCTGAAATAATAATGTGGCAGCTGAGGGTTCCAGGCCAGATTTCAGTCCCTGTTAACTTACAGACATTTTGTTAATAAATGGCTCTGAAGTGAATAGTCAAATGGGAGGTCTGAGGAATTAGCCACTAGTCAAAGCACCAGGAGAGAGAGAGACAACAAAGACAAAACTAAGCCCAGCTTGTGGATCTGGGAGGGGTTACTGATTCACCAACCTTGCTCTCATATGGAGATGTTTAGAGATGTTGATAGAGATGGGGATTAGGAGAACAGCTGTCCATAGCAGTAAGTGGTGTTGGCTGCTGTCCCCTCTTTCCTTGGTTGCTAATGGCACTCCAGAGATCCTGTCCTGCTCTGACCTATTCCTTTTATCCAGGCCATTAATAGCATTGCCCTCTCTGGAGTTTGCCTCCACCAGCATCCGGAGGAGTCTGACTTATTCATTTTCCTCCAGTGGCAGCTACAATTCATGAGCAAATACGTCCTGCAGGTCTCTTCACTCACACGATATTGTACATAACACTCACTCTTGTCCACTGGTGAAAATGGACCGTAGTGGTGCCTAACTGTCACTTAGCCAGGCTTCAAAGCCTATAAACCCCCAAATTTAGCCTGAAATAGTTTCTCATGTGTTGTACCAGATGTTTCCCCAAACATTATGATAATCTGTTATACACTTAATGTGCATTTTTGTAACAAATTAAGTACTTTAACTATAAGCTAAGTGCAACCCTAGGTCTTGGAATTTCTGGCACACATACATTGTCCAGCCTGCACATTTTCATTGCACCACATTGTCAATGTCCCACGTGCACTTTGCAATACTTTTGATGGGCTATAGACATAGTGCTCTTTAGCCTTATTAGGCTATTTGAATGACTTTGTCATGCACGTCCACCCCAGGCTGCAAGGCTGGAGTTAGTAAAGTCCCTGAGCTTGTACAGCATTGCTCTAGTGAACAAGTGGTATTCGGGAATCCCTTTGACCCCAGGTGCTTGAAAGAGAGTTGCTTTATTTAGGGACGAGCTCCAACTGTCTCTAGGTAACTGAGGAAGTGTATTTTCTGCTGCTCCTCTGCATACTTCCTGGATCTAAAAATAAGCTATTTGAAGATGCAGTTTCTAATACTCACCAGTTCACCTGGGAACAGAGCTCGTACACAATACTGATATCCTACTGATTTCGCAACCTTGTAACTCACCCGTTGACTAAGCCTTCCAGCCTCACTCAATTTACCTTGCTGAGTGCTTTCACATGGGCTTGTGGGTCTCCCTTGTATTAATCTGGGAGGTGTTAAATCCATTTGTCCTAGTGGTGTTATCTCCTAAGGCTCTGTCATCACCTAACCAGAATCTTTAGAGGTTAAACTAGAAACACTACGTCCTTTATCTCCCTCATCCATTCCTGGTACAAGTTCTTCTCCTTCTAGGGTTTTATGACAGCTTGTGGCCACTGATTTTTTAGGCTTCTCCACAAGTTTTGCTATTTGCTGTGGTCACATCAGGCAAGCCATAATCTTGGCATACTGGAAAGGTGTTGAGCCAGAGAATGGTGCATTGCAGCTCGTGTGGGAATGCTTGGTGTAGGCAGAGCATGCTGCCTGGAATGATACCACAGAGATAAGCAAGAGTGGAAACCGGCTGGGAGAACCTGGTCAGTAGGAGGAGTGCAGGAAGTTGTGAAGCACTGTTAGTAAATCAGGTCATTGTAAGGGCATAAAAGGGGGTGACATGGATAAGATATGTCCTGAGGAGGTGTGTGAAAGGGTGATAGAAAGGGCCCTGAACAGATGTTCTCGGGGGCTGGCTACAGACACACCAGATGTAGCCTTGAGAATAAACTGTACTGTCTTCAAGGCTACAAGAAGAATAAAGAGTAGGAATTGTACAATTACAGGAATCTTTAATTTCACAGTGAATGACAGGTAGTAAACAGCACCAGAATAGCAGTGCTCAGGTATCCTCTGACAAGACAGAAAGCAAACTTCCTTATCGATTCAGTGTAACATAAAACACAACATCATTTCAGACACAGGTTCAGTGGATGATGAGCTTGCTCCATCAGTCAGGGATCAGACCTTCAGAAAAGAGCAGACGTCCAGTGCAGGCAGAGATGTGAGGAGAGGGGTGGGAAGATAGGAGACACAAGCCAGCTGCAGCCAAAACCCAAGAGTGGGTTTAACTCTGTTTCAGTGAAGGAAGATTAGGGGAACACAGGGAGTGATGAGATACCTAACAAAACAGGAAAAGCACAATAGAGATCATCCTTAAATGAGGCTGCCAGTTTCTCAGGCTAAGGCACTCAATTCAGAGTTAAGGATGGTGCACTACAAACCAGGAAAAAACAGCTGGTAAAGGTGAAGATTAGTCCCAAGGTCAGTAAGGAGATACGGGAGAAACTTCCCAGGCTGCATCAGACACAAGCATGACCAGGCTGTGGGACAGATATCAACCACATATCCTGAGAACAAACTTGAGCTAGTATATCCACTGGTAATTTCAGAGGAGCCAAGTGCAAGCTTCCAAAATGCAGAGGCAGCACAGGGTTTAGAGGGATTGCAAGTGCTGAGAGTAGTAGTTCCTCATAGAGGAAGAAGGGGACCTTGACCTTGTCAAGGGATGAGAGAAGTAGGGTGAAATTTAATGGCAGAAAGGGCAAATTAAATACTTGGAGCCCAGCAGCAAGGACATTTGCTATAAACTGATGAAATGAAGGCTCTGAAGGAAGAAAAAGACCTTACTGCGCTGAAGCATGAATATGAAGCAGCAGCGTGATGCTTCTGTGAAAAAGGAATGGCACGATCCTAGGATGCATCAGACAAGTTATTTTTAGCAGAGACAGAAACATTATTGCCATTGCGCAAGGCACTGTAAGACTTCCTCCACAATATCCTTGCAGCTCTGAGTCCAGGAAGGATAAATTTCCACTGCACAGAGAAAAACTATTTGGTTACTGAGACAAACAAGCACAAGCTGATTAAGAATCTGCTAAAAGATGGCTTGTTCTGGACAGACAGAGGCTAAGAGGGGGATAAATGTATTTCTGAAAAAACACTACAAGAAAATTAAAAATGTTTAGAAAATAAGTAGGATGTACAATAATGGCAAAAAAATATTTAATAAGCTTAGGTGGTGCATTTGACAGTTTATACCCCTGCTAGGATTGATGTTCTGGAGCAGCCTTCCAAAAATGGTAATGAGGCAGAAGAACCTGGATCAATTTAACATACAGTTTGATAGAACTCCATTAATTTCTAAGTGAAGGAGGCTGGAAATGGACATTTCAGCCTGGGACACAGCTCCTGTCTGGCAAAGGAGTCAGCAGTGCTAAGGTTATTTGGAACAGGCGCTACTTCACTTCAGGCTTTCAGGTTTGTGCTGGTCACTGTGATCATGAAGAATAACTAATTTTTTTCTTAACTTGTTTCTAAAGGTACTGAGGTTTTCCTTCCTCCGGAGCCCTAAACACAAGCTCTGGGCCTGATGCATTGGCGCTCCCAGTATTACAGTCCCAGAGGTCTGCTCACACATTAGGCTTAATGCTATTGCCAGATTAGGGTCAGGAGGGAATTTTCCTGGATTGACAGAAAAATTGTGTTTGCATTTTTTGTGTGGATTTGGTTGGGGCCTTTTTGTTTTGTTTCATTTTGAGTTTTTATTTCTCCAAGTTGACATTTATTTTCTAGATCCTACATAATGTTTTTTCACAAATTCTGTGCCATTGCCAGGCTGAAGACTGATGGTCCCTTAATCTCCTTGCTTGCTTCCAGTGGCATGTTACAGCTGCAGCTTTTTTTGCTGAGAGAAGTCTGGAAGCATTTGCAGCACCGGGTTTTGGAGTGAGTGAAGCAAGAGGCACCAGCAGGACCTTCATTGCATGTTTACTCACAGCTGGAGGACCCTGGACTACAGGGTGACCCTGGAGGACTGCTCCAGTGTGAACACAAGCACATGTGGTAACAGCAACAGCAGCTGTGAGAGGGAACATGGGCATTAACCCACGCTCTCAGCTGTATAAGCAGAGATTTAAAGGACACACAACCACTGTCTGGCCTGTAGGGCTTGCTTGCAGGCAGGTGGGGATTTGGGATGAGGGGTATGTAAGAGAACAAGGTGTGGTGAGAGTGGGGGAGCCCTGAACCTGGAGGTGCTGCATGCTGTAGGGGGATGAGCACCTCTCCCGGATCTCCAGGACTCCTTTGAGCCCACCTTTTCAGCAATCCCAGCACCAAACTGCCATGGCCACTGTCAGCAGGCACCCTGAAGCTGAGTACCCCTATGAGGGAATCCAGGCTGGGGAGGCACAGACATGCCACAGCAGCAGCCTCTGCTTTGGGTCAGGAGCTCTGAGCTCTCGGGTGTGCTGAGTCAGCCTGAATCTCAAGGACTGGCTCCAAGGCAGGGAATGGGTGCCAAGAGTGAAGACCATTGCAGAGCCAGGTTCTTGCTGGCACCTCTCCCCACAGGGGTCCCTGTCAGCTTTCAGGATGAGTATGCTGAACATCCTAAGGGTGAACAACCTAAGCGTGGAAAAGCACACCCACCTCACGGCAATGTGGGTGCTTCACACCTGGCAGCACCCAACTCTAAGGTCCCAGAATAACCTTTCCTTAGGATAAGGGACTCTGCTGTTGATGGGGAAATGTTGAGCTCTGCAAAGCAATGGGGACAAGGGCCATGCAGCCTTCAGCCCCAGGCAGAGGTGTACAAGGAGTGCTGTTGCTCCACTCACTGCCTCTTGCACAAACCAGCTTATGCACAGAGCACAGGCCCCTCATCTTCCAGGTTTTACCCATGATGAAAGACTAATCCGAATACCCTTCTAGCTGCTTTCTAACTTGAACATCACATTCAGGATGTACTGATGCAAGAGGGAATGAAAAGGGAAAGGGAGAAGGAAAGTGTGAAATCAGCATCAATTGTTAGAATTTTGTTCCAGCAGAAAACTGTAGATGGCAGGGACTGGTGCAGGGAGGGAGAACTGCAGGAGATTGGAGTCTGCAGCAGGAACAGAAGGGGAAAGGCTGAGAGTGCCTTGAAGAGAAACAGAGTGAAAATCCCAGCTCTTAGTGATCTCTCAGAAAACACCCTCTGTGTAGTCTCCAGCCATGGGGTGCTGCAGCTCTGGGCAGAGCCTCTCATGTGGGCAGCAGAGGATGCTGCTGCTTGTAGAAGGAAGGTTGGCTGTCCCACACACACCATGTGCCTTGGGTGAAGTGGATTTGTTTTCAAGAGACAACCCCAGGAGCTGGGGTTCCTACAAAGCCCCAGCTCTGCTCCTCATCTCTGGCTTGCCTCTGGCCTAGGAAACCCCCACGGGTACTGCTGCTACCAGCTGGGCAAAGGCTGTGCTTGAGCTGCACCACAATCTCTTCCAAAGGGCATTTGCGGGGGGACTATTCTGGGCCAGCGGTGTGGCCACCAGCAGGACTTACCTATCAGTGTGCACAGAGGAGAGCTGAGAAACGGCTGTGCCCTGGGAGCTCCAGGTCCAAACTACCAAACTGGGCTGTCTGCAGTGCCGCAGGATGCTCTGCCCGGCACAGGGAGGCACATGGATCTGCCTGCCATCGAGCCAGGGGCCACCTGTGTAGGCAGCAACTCCAACAAGTGCCAAAGGCAGGCATGTCCCATCTCTCTCTGAATTCAGGGGGTGCTATCATGGTAGCCATGGTCACCTCAGCAGCTGCAGCCATGCCTGCTGGGGGCAACTGAGAGATGTGCTCCAAGTGCTGCTCCTTGCCACTGTCCCCAGTACTCTTGACAGCCCCTGCCAGCACCGATGCTTCCAGAGAGCTGGCTGTGCACCACTTCCTGCACTCCTGCCCCCTCTTCGCAAGAGTGCCTTTGCTGCTGGCTGGGCAGCAGGAAAACACCTTTCTACAACTCTCACACCCTCCACAACAGACCTTAAATCAATAACCCAGAACACAGGGCCAGGTTATTGCTAACGGAAACCATTAAACTGTAACACGGAGGGATAAAGGCAGGCCCTAACACTTGGAAGATTTATAGGGCACAATAGCAGGGTGTTAATTCTTTTGGCAACACAAACGCTTTCATACGCCCTGCATTTTCTCATTCACAGGAGCAAAGAGAGGGGATCATGTGCAGCCCAGCCCCAGGAATGCAAGGACACAGCTTTTTTGTTCATGCCACAGACAGCAGCACACACATTTGGGGTGATGGCCTGCTCACAGGGGCTGCCTGAATGCACACACCTCGGGTCCATGGGGTAGCATATCCCAAGGGGTCAAGGGGGTGCTCTGAAAGCAGATATCCCCTGTGCCCCACTCTGCCTTTGCTGTGACACTCCTGCCTGCCTCCACAGCTGCACCACAGATTTGAGGAAAGGCTGTAAAGAAAGTTTCAGACCTGCTAAAGCTGTTGTACAAACAAGCCCAGCTCTAGGACACAGAATCCCTTCCTCCAGCCAGAATCAGCCTGCAGCTTGAGGGTGGTTTTGCAGCTGGTTGAACAGAGGCTCTCCCTGTAATGCTTGCTTGGATCCACATACCCTCAGCACTGCTGAGGCACCTCTGAGACCAGGAAGATGCTGGGCAGCACTACCACTGGCCCAACTGCCCTGGGCAGGAGAGGGGCTACAGGTGTTCTGCAGCCATGGGGCTTAGCATGAACTCCCAGAAAGGGGGCACATCCTCCTCACAAGTCCCCACCAGGCCCTGGCTGTCACCCCTTCTTGCCAAGCTGATGTCCCTGGGAAGAGCTGCATTATTGGTTAACAGCCCCCTGCCCACCTCCCCACCATCCTGCTCACACCTTTACCTGCAGCTGCCTCCTTGGACCCTCCCTTGTACAAAGTCCAGGGCCAAGCAAGAGAGGATGGGGTGGGAGCTCGCTCAGGGTTGCCTGGAGGCAGCCTCACTGCACCCCACACCCCTGGGTACTGCAGAGGCCTCCCAGGGCTGAGCTGTGAAGCAGCATGAGTCACTCAGCATGCAGGCAGGAGCACCTTCCTCCATCCAGGGAAGCAGCAAGGGCACAGATGTGCACCGACTCCTGTGCTAATCCCAGACCATAAGATTGCTGCAGCACACCCCAGGCACAACCTAAGGGGCCTCAGAGCCCTGAGCATAATCCAAGTGGTAGCATCAGCTCACCTGAACCCCCCATCCTGCATCACACCATGAGACATCCCACCCTGGGTTTATTGCCCCTATTCCCTTCCCTGCTCTCCCACTAGAGGAGTGGGCACAGCCCCCTCCCACCCTAGGCACTGTGAAGAATCCTGGTGGAGGGTCTATCACCTGCCCATCCCTTCCCTCCACATGCCCTCAGCTCTGCAGAGCCCAACTGCAAGCTGCAAGCTCCCCTACCCCAGGTGTGTGAGAGGGGGCCTGGCCTAAACTGGCACCTAAACTGCACCC
The DNA here is from genome assembly GCA_035583135.1 of Lophotriccus pileatus. Classification (NCBI taxonomy): domain Eukaryota; kingdom Metazoa; phylum Chordata; class Aves; order Passeriformes; family Tyrannidae; genus Lophotriccus; species Lophotriccus pileatus. The sequence goes on from JAWWES010000169.1 coordinate 22,354,469, forward strand.
TGCCCAAGCCTGACCCAGTTCTGAAGCCACAGTCATCTCAGGGCTCCTAGTTAGCACTGCTAGCTCAGCCCCACCTGCAGGGGATCCCCGGGCTTGTCCCAGCCCAGGAGCAGCCCAAGGCTGGGCTTTTCCCAATTGCCAGCATAAGAACAGGATTCAGGGCCTTGGCACTGCTGGCTCTGGGCAAGGTGCAGGGAAGATGCTTGGCAGTAGGCCCATGCACACACCCCTGGGGGCTGCCTTCAATTACCCTTCTCCCTCCATGAGCTGCAATGCACTGGAAGGGCCTGGACAGGTATCACACATCCATCCCCATCACTGTCCGTTCCTTTCTGCCAAGCACCATCCCACTGCGGATGCCTGTAACCTCTCTGCAGTCACACCAATGTCTCTCCCTCAGGGGAAACCCAGAGATGAGATGTCAGACATCCTTCTCCTTCTGGCGAGCTGGAGCAAAGCCAAGGAGCGGGCTCGAAAGGGACAGGCAGACATGGCAAGGGGCACACTGCCCTCGGAGCGAGCAGAGCCCTTCCCAAGCTCTGGCCAAGAGCTCCAGCCGCTGTTCCCGGCCCACGCCAGGGAGCGGCCGTGGAGGATCTTGCACTGCCCCCCCGTGGCCATGGCGGGAGGTGCAGGTGGACCTAAGACGCCTGGGAGGCACGGGGTGCCAGTGCCTCCAGCCAGCGGAGCCCAGGAAACGGGCAGAGGGGTCCCCAGAGAGGCGCTCACCCCGTGCCAGGCCATTGCAGGCTGTCACAGTGACAGTCACAGGCTCAGTGACCGCAGTCCTGCTCCACTCTCCACAGACACCCCACTCCCGTGCCCAGTCCCCAACCGTTTTATGCCTCATGGGGCCAGACCACAGCAGAGTCCTTGGGGTCCTGAGGGGTCACAGCCTGAGCCCATGCCTGGGAACGGCCCATGAAAAGGAGGAGACAAAGCAGTGCTGCTGTTTGGGGATCCACATTTATTATATGTCTGGGGCAAGCCCAGGACTGCCACTTGCCTGTGCGCCTCCAGTCGAAGGCCAGTGACCTATACTTAAATATTGGTTATAAAACAAATTTCTTTTTTTCCTTTTTCTTTTTTATTAAAAACCCCATCTATCTCTCTTTCCATACTTTTTTTGCCTTTTATATTTGAGTATAAAAGCGGGGGCAGGTGCTCCGCCTTGCCTGATGCTACCTCCGCAGGCTGCGCTGTGCCTGCCGCAGCAGCGTGTCGAAGTCCAGGGAGTCAAACTTGCTCTTCACGGGAGCCGGGTCGAAATCCTCCCGGTTTGAATCTGGAAGAGACAGAAAGAGGCTGCCTTGAGCCACTGTCACACTTCTGCCCATCCCCACAGCAAACTTCTTCTCATCTTGCTTCACATGACAGTGTCTAGACCCAGAGTTGGGCTGGCCTCCATCACAGCGGTGGAGAGACGGGGAGCCCCCATTCAACTTCTCTTCAGTACAGGCCTGGATGTGGCCCTGCTGTCAAACCTGAATGACACCAAGGATGGGGACTCCCTACACCTCAGGGAAGGAGAGAGGACCCAGGGTGCCAATCCTTCAACGGGGAGGCTGCACGACTCACCCAAGTCGGCGTAGTTCCTCCGGCAGAACTGCCGGCGGCCACCAAAGCACAGGTCAAAGGGCTGCTCATCCGGGCGCCGCAGCTTGTGCCCACTCTCGATGGCAGCAAAGGCTTCCTCGGCATAGCGATAGGTGACAAAGCCGTAGTTATCCCTGACACCGGAGAAGGAGGACAGAAATCAGCAGCAACACAGTTATATTTGTCCACCCTTGGTCTGCACCGCCCCCTTGAGTAATGGGAAAAGGGCCAAGAGGAGCCATCCCTGGGAAGGGGCTGACCCACATCCCCACAGCTCTTACCCCTCAGATCGGAAGTGCAGGGTGCACTCCTCGATGTCCCCAAACACAGAGAAGCGGTGCTGCAGCTCTGACCGTGTCATCCTGCTGGGGATCTTGCCGATAAACACAACTCGACGCTCCTCCTGCGGGCAGGACGCCCCATCCATCAGCAGGACCTCTCCCAAAGAGCAACCCTGCTGCACAGCCACCCACCACACCACGCCCTGGCCAGGGCTTCCCAGCAATGCTGCCCGCAGTGCTATGTCACTGGGGCTTTCTGAAGCGAGTGTGGACCCCCAAATCTTTAGCCCCATCTTCCCAGCCCGGACTCCAGCACTCACTATTGCACGTTCCTTCTGGAGGATCCTCTGCCTTTGGTAGTGGTCCTGTGCATCACAACTGTATCTGGCAGGGCAGAAACCAAACACATGAGCTACAGGATCATGGGTGTGTCAGAAGAGAGTGATCCCAAACACAAGGGAGATAGTGAAGGAGTGGGTCCATTCCTGCCCAGGACACAGGAGGCTGGGAGTGGGACTGGGGAGAACTCACAATCCTGCAGGGTGGCCACGCTCACCTTCTTCGCCTGTTACTCCTCCTGCGGGGTGAGGGGGAGCGGGACTGGCTGTGGGAAGTGGACCTGGACGAGTAGGAGGACGTTGATGATGAGGATGAGGACCTGTCACGGGACCTGCCATATGACCCACAGCTGGAGCGAGAGGAGGAGCTGTGGGAACATCTTGAGCGGTATCTGGGGGAAGGAGAGACAGAGCTGAGCCCTCCCCATGGCCAGCACCATGAGGCCCCAGCAATGAAACACACCTCCATCCTCCCTACAGTATCCAGCACCCCACTCAGACAGGACCCATCCCCAGGATGAACTGGACTGTGGAAACCTCTGCCCAAGATAACCAGGGCAGCACTACAGAGATGTTGCTCTACTTGGCTTCCAACACCACAGAAAAAAGGAAGCAGGCTCACAGCAGGCTATGAAGAGCAAGAAATAGTCCCATGAGAACATGAAGCACAGGACTGCAACCAGGATAGCCCAGGAGGGGCTGGGACTGCTGTGCTGAGCCTTACACCATGCACAGGATGACACTGAAGCCATCACATCTGTGTCCCGCGAAACGGCCATGTGAATGGAGACGGCAAGAGCTTCTCTGGCTGGGTCAGGCAGAGCTTAAGGGCTGCAGGACCAAAACCTCTCTGGGATCAAGCTGTGCTGCCTCCAGCCAGGAGCACAGTACATCTCCAGCCATGCTGCCCAAAGGTGGTCCCTGCCACAGGCAAACCCAGGCCTGGCAAGGCATGCTGTCTGCTACTGCCACATGTTCTCCTGAAGCACAGCAAGTCAGGATGGCACAGTCCACATGGACATTTCTCAGCACTAGGCCATCTGCATTTGCTGGAAAGCCAGGCCAGACATTTTGCTTGACAGTCTCCAAGCTGCACATCCTGGGACATGGCACTATATACCTGTTCTTTCCAGCTCCAGCCTCTGCATTGACTGGCCATCAATGGAGGGGTCTTAGCTGGAAAGGCCCCCAGGCCCAGAGATGTCTCCAGAACTGGCTGAATGCCCAGGAAAGGACAAGAAAGACCCTTAGCCAGCTCAAGCGCTTCCCAGCCCAGCTGAGACAGGCTGTGCTTCACTCAGATGCACAAGGACTCCAAAACAAATGTGTCCCACAGAGACCAAGCTGTCCCACTTCCCTACACAGCCACCTCTGTAAGGAGCACAGGGAGCCCCTGAGGCAGTCAAGCCAGACGGGTTTTTCCCTGCTTGCCTCCAGCAGCTCCCTGGAGAGCTCTGCTGCAGCTCATTTTTACACCTAGGACTGCAGCAGCCCCATAGCACAAACATCTGCAGTAATACTCCAGAAAAAGCATTCAAGAGCCAAGATGCAGCCAAGAACTCATGTTCTAGGAAGGAATCCTGGCTCAGCGGAAGCTTTGCAGGCACATCTGCCCAGATGTGGGGTTCAGCCAGACACCCACAGGCAGGGTCTCACAGCAGCCCCCACAGTCTCTGTGAGCCAGGCACCCCTTCAGAAGGGCCACAAGGACAAAAAAGCCATCAAGTAGGACCATAAAGAGGTACCTGGGCACCTGCAAAAGACCAGCCACCAGACAACTGTCCCAAGAGAAGTGACAAACAACACACAGCTTACCTTCGCCACCGCTTGGGGGGTGGGGAGAACGACCGTGACCGGGATCGGGAGGATGAGGATGAAGACGAAGATGAGGACTCGCTAGCTCCATCCGAACTGGAGCTGAAGGAGCGGCTGGCACGGCTCCGGCCAGCCCTCCAGCTGTCAGTAGAGGGGCTGGGTGAGTCCTGGGGTCTCCGGTAGCAGCGCAGGGACCTCTTGGCAGCAGCATGGCTGGGCTGGGCACTGGGAGTCCTCACCTCCTGGTCCCGGCAGGGGGATGCAGCTGGAGAGAGGAGCACCGAGGTGGGGGGACTGCTGCACCTGGTGGTGGCCTTGTTGGGGATGGTAGTCCGATAATCCAGAGGGGCTAGGCAGGCTGTCTCCATGGGCTCCTGGATGGGCCCCACAGCGGGGGCGGGGGTTGGCGGGGTGGGCTCAGGTTGGTCCAGCGTCCGTTTGGTTAAGGAGGAGATGGGTTTGATAGTTATGTCCCGGTGGCGTTTGACATTCCAGCGGGAGCCACCTTCGGCAGGGGGCTTCCTGCCAGGGATACTGTTGCTCTCCGGCTCAGCCACAGCTGGGATGCAGTAGTCATGATCTCCAGAGCAGACGTGGCTGGGGGCTGTGCCGGTGGGGGCCAACACCGCACTCTTCCCCTGGATCTTGTTTGGGGGCAGTGGCTTGGCTTTCATCAGCTGGGCTGTCTTCTGGGACCCTTCCTGGGGTGCAGACCCAGGCGACTTGGCCAGCAGCGAGACAGCAGGCAAAGGCTTCCAGAGCTGATGGGGGGGTGTCGCTGGCGGGGTGAGGCCTGTGAGAGTATCAGAAGGCTTTCAAGAGCAGCCCCTTGATGCAACCTGCCCAGCTGGGCTCCCTCATGGCCAGGCTTCCCTCACTCCCCAAGCTGTCTCCCAGCCCCACAACAGCTCTGCCAGGACACCGTGGGCTCCCCTGCCTCACCCCAAGGTATTCATTACCTGCCACGTTGGCCAGCTCAGAGGCATGCAGGCCATCCGGGGGCTTCCTGTCCTGCTGGGTCTGTCCATCCTGCTGGGTCTCAGGCCTGAGAAAGGGAAAGGAGCTTTGTCAAATGTGGCAGGCAAAGCCCAACCCCAGTCCCCACACCTGGGGCACCCATTCAAGGTGCACCAATGGCAAGTCCAGGGGGACAGACAATCCAAGAGGGCTGCAGAGACAGAACCTGCACAGCCTGGTCATGCTCATCACTGCTTCTCCTGTTTAGTGCCAGCTCTGGCCCCAGTCCAGAGACAAGCTCATCCCCTCCTGGGCTGGTAGACACAGCACAGTTCATACCCTGCCAGGACTGAGAGCTGCCCCATGCCCCCACCAAAGGCAAGACTCAGCACTCGCCAGGCTCCACACTGTGACACCAGCTGCCCACGTCCTGGTACTCACCCAGAGCTCCCTGTTGGCCTCCTGTCCTCGGGGGGCTGCACAGGAGTCTCCTCCTTCTTGGCTAAAAAGAGAGCAGGTAGGTGAGGGTGGTGAGAGGCACCTCTGGAGGGCAGAGAACACACAGAACACCCCAGGCATAGACAGGGAAGTTTCACAGAATCCCAAACCCAACCCTGCAGAAAGGAGCTGCACATCCCCTTTCCTTCAGACACTCTTCATCACCCCCTTGGTCACTGTGGGGACCCCTGGTCACTTTCACAGGCCAAGAACATGGAGGCAGAGACACCCCCAGGACAGGCAGCAACATCACAGCCCTTCCACTCCCACCCCATCACAGGGAGCCTGGGCAGCCCAGGGAGGCCGGCATGGCACAGAGGGAGCCCCACAAGGAACGGCACGCTGCATCCGCACCTTCAGACTTCTCAAACTGCTCCAGCAGGCTGGACAGGTCGGTGGCTTCAATCCCTGGGCCAGGGAGAAAGCACAGGAAGTCAGGTCAGCCAAAATCCTCCTGGCACCACAGGGATGCATCCCAACCCCATCCTCCCCTGGCAGCAGCCTCCCTGGATGATAGGGCAAGTGCCTGGGAGGAGAAGCAATGGCACAGCCTGCAGCAGCTCTGCACCTCCTGCAGCAAGGACAGGAGCATACAGTTCTGCAAACCCAGGAGGGACCAGTATGGGCACAGCCAGCCCAGACCATCAACTGGAGACAACATCCTAGCAGAGCACTGGGAAGAGACTGCAAGCCCATGGGCATAGCTTTGTCACTCTCACTACCAGAAGTGCCAGGAATTGGTTCTGCTACGCGGGCTGCCAGCAGCACTGCAGCCTCACTGGCTGGTGACACTCAACCCTCCACTCAACCCCCACCACCCTCCCACTCACCAATCTCACTGATGAAGGCTTGCACAATGTCCTTGCTGCTGTCACTGGGCTGTGCCGGGCTGAGGAGCGGCTGGTGCCTCCACGGCCGCGCAGCGGGCGCCTTGTTGGGCAGGCTGCTCTCTCGACCTGCTTTCGGTGGCGGTGCCACAGCCTGGGAGGTGGATGTTGGGCCAGGCAGCTCCTGCCCAGCAGCTTCCTTGGGCTCCAGCAGGGCTCTCTCCACTACCCCCTTGCCTGGCCCAACAGCCTTCTCTGTGGGGCACGTGCCAGGGGACTCCTCAAGAGGGCCAGCGGCAGGGGACACCTCCACAGGGCAGTGGATGGCAGCTGGGGAGGCCTTTGGGAGCTGGGTGGGGGTTACAGCCTGAAGCTCCTCCGGAGGCTGAACGGGGGCAGGCTGAGGGGCTGGTGCTGCAGAAGGGACCCCGCTGGGCTGGGCAGCAGCAACTGAGGGGGCTGGCAGAGGCTGGGCTGGGGCAGGAGCCAGAGGGGCTTTGGGAAGAGAGCTCTCCCCTGCCAGCTGTGCCTGTCTCCTGGAGTCTGGTACCCTGCTGGTCACTGGCCTGGCTGGGCCACCTGCAGCTCCCATCTCGGTGGCCGGGGCAGCAGGTGGCTGGGCAGGAAAGGCCGGTGGCTCCAGGCAGCTGAGCACAGGAGCGGCAGGAGGCTGCCCATGCAGGAGGGCTGTGCTGGGGTGGCTGCCAGCTGGGAAGGCAGTGGCAGCCTGCGCTGCTGTTCTGGGGTCCCTGTATGCCAGGGCAGGCACCTGAGGTGGCATGGGGATTCCTGGCCAGTAGGATGGCGGTGCCCACCCCACTGGGGCATAGAGGCCACCAGGGCCAAATGGAGGTGGGGGTGGCACAGCCGGTGGGGGCCAGGCCATGGCTGGAGGCGGGAGGCCAGGCACCATGTGAAAAGTACTGCAGGAGCTGGCAAGGGGCGGTGGAGGCAAACCGTGGCAGCCCATGGGCTGGGGGCTAAAACAGGGCCAGGAAGGCACTGGTGGGTAAAGGGTGTAAGCACCGGCAGAGGCTGGCGGCATCCCAGCAGGGGCCATCCCAGCGGCTGGGGGCACGATTGGTGCAGCAAAAGGCATTGGTGTTGATGGGGGTGGTGGAGCCGTGGCTGAAGCCAGAGCAGCGGGAGTTTTGCCAGCAGGAGAAGGGCCAGCAGTGGGGCTGGAGGGTTTCTCCAGGCCCTCCTGAGCACTGTCTGCCTCAGTGGCAGAGCGCATCGGTGGCACCAGGCAGGGGATCTCTGCCAGCTCTGCTGGAGGCTCAGGGATGCTGGGCCACTTGCTGGCCACTTGCTTCTTGCCTTCCTGGCTGTCACCCGCGCTGGGCTGGCGGTGCAGCATGCGGATGCGGTATTCCCGCAGGCTCAGCGCCTTGGGTTTGGCTTCCTTGGGCAGGCCCTCGCTCGGCTCTGCTGCTGGCAGGCTCTGGGGGGGCTCCAACCGCACACCTTGCTCCAGGAGCTGAGAGGCAGCCTCCGAGACCCCACTGCTCTGTCCAGCAGATGTCTGTGCATCTCCCTGGCCCTCAGCCTGGTTCGTCGGGCTGGGACATGCAGTTGCTGGCTGCCCCTCCACACTTGGTGTGGTCTTCTCCAGAGGCACTGCAGTCTTGTTCTTCTCCGGGGCTACGCTCACCATTTCTCGTGATGGCACCTTCTGCAGCTCCTGCTGCGCTTTCTTGGGCAGGAAGGCCCCTGATGTGCTGCGGGGCCTGCCCCGGGGTCGTGGTGCCCGCTCAGCATTCAGCTCCATCTGCCCCTCCTTCCGGGCTCGTTCCAGCTGCTGTGCCAGGAAGTCTGAGACCTGGACAGAGGGACATGCTGCCCGCTGCCGGCTGGTGGCCAGCTGGCCCAGGGGCTGCCCAGAGCCAGCAGAGCGAAGCTGGTGGGCCACACTGTCCCTGCCAGGCCTGGCCTGCTTGCTTTGGTCCTCCTCTGCTTTCTTTTTCCGACTTTTCCTTGCTCTCTCACGGCCCCGTCCTTTCTCAGAGCACTCGCGTTTGCCACCCACTGTGGCTTCCGTGCTGTGCCAGGAGCCACTGTTGGGACTCCAGGCTCCAGGTGCTGCTGCTTCTGGTGGGGAGGTACCCTCTGGGGTAGTGCAGGAGGGCTCCTTCCCAGGCAGTTTTTCCTCCTTCTTCTCCTCCACCCCATTTTCCTGGGTTGGAGCTCCTGGCAGCTCCTCTCTATCCTCTGGGCTTGATGACCTGGTACCCTCCTCTGCAGCCAGGAGCTGGGGCTCCAGATCAAGAGAGCTGGGAGCCAAGGGCTGCAGGACCACAGGGATCTCCACACTCTCTCCCTCGCCAGGCACTATTTCCAGCAAGACCGGACTGCTCAGAAGCTCCCTGGCCACGGGCTCAGTCTCAGGGTCCAGGCACACAGTGAAGGTGGGCAGGCAGTACGGGTGCATGGACTTCACCAGCTCACTCAGAGACACATCACCTGTGTTGATGATGAAGGGGTCTTCGTGCTCCTCCAGTGCTGCCCCAGCCTCACTCACACAGAAATCCACAGCCTTCACGCTGCTGTCTAGCTCCACACCCAAGGCAGCTTCTTCCTCTTCTTCCTCCCCATCACTGCGCTGTGGCAAGGGCTGCTCTCGAGCCCGATGCCAGCCCACCTTCCTCTCCACTCTTGGGGTGCTGCAGACTTGCTTCTTTGGCAGCACTGTGTCCTCGAGGCCGTGAGCAGCACAGTCCCAGGCCAGATCTGCGTCAGTCTGGGAAGAGGAACAGCATCAGCTCCTGGGCTTTCACCAGAACTCCCTCAGGCACAGACAACTGTGGGTCTGCTACAGTGAAGTCCCTAGGCAGACAAAAAGCTGGGACACATCTGACCCTCCCAGTATGACACAATAGAGCTGGAAATCTGCCACCCCTATGGGAGAATCCCCAGTGCCTGGAGCCCACCACCTGGGGCAGACCCTGCTCCTACTGCCAGTGGTGCCTTACAAAAGCGTTGCTTCTGGGAAAGAATGCCTGTGCCAGGTGGGAAGGCTGGGGCTGGGGGCAGCAGCAGGGACAGTTATCTCAGCACCATCCCAGTACTGCTCCTTCAGATTCCCCTGCTCAGGTGCTCACCTTCCCAGTCACGGAGACACTGCTGCTGCTGCTGCTGAGAGGCCTGAGAGCCTTGGGCTGCTCCAGGGCAGGGCTCTCACACTCCAGCAATGGACGGGACAAGGTGAGAAACTTCTGAAACTGCAGAGGAGATGGAGAGAAGATGAGACAGTGGCAGGTTTACGCTGCTGGAGGGGACAGGCCACCCCCAGCCCCACAGTAACCATGCATGTCACCCCACAGAGCCCGGAAGCAAACTCAGCCCTGTTTCACCCTCAGCATGCCCAGCTCCAGGTTGGGATGCGTTGCCCCCACAAAGCCTCTGGCACATCTCTGGCTCTACACCAAGACTCAAAGCAAAGGCATGGGCCTCCAGGACTACACCAGAGCCCTGGGGGTGTCCAGGTCTGGTTCAGCCCTTCTCTCATGTTCCTAGTCAGAGGAACCATACTGGGGACAAGCATCCTACCACCTCAGGACACCCTCAAGCCAGGACCTAGCAGAGCCCTGCCTGAGCATCTTCCCACAGGTTCTGGGGTCAGGCTGGCTCTGCCCTGCAACTCACCGAGGGATTCTCCCGCTCACGAGGCGAGGTCAGCAGCTCTGCATCCATGATGGTGTCAAAGGGGGACAGGGTCTCATCATCCGTGCTGTCCAGGATCTCCGTGATGGCAGTCAGCAAGGACAGCTCATTCTGCACATCCAGGCAGACCTTGCTCTGCTAAAGAGCAGGGGCAGTCTCAGAGGATGATGGGGCACAGCCACAGCACCTGGGGGGGGGACACTGCTGCCACCCCCACCCACATCACAGCCAGAGCCAGCCCAGTCACCACATCCCACATCCATGTGTGAACTCCCACCTCACACAGAGAGAGATCCTCAATGATGGAGATCACGGACGAATCAAGATAGTTCTGCATTGTCCCGAGGATCTCTTCAGCCTCCAAGATGGTTTCTGCATCCAATGATGTTAAGTTCAAGTCATCCTCGAGGGAAAAGCACTGTTGAGGAGCATGGGGAGCCAGGTAAACACTTTGAACAGCCCCACTACCAGTGCTGATCTCCTCCACAGCACACACTGGCTCCTGATAGCCTGTGCTGCAAACTGCAGCTGAGGACTCCTGTGCCCCAAACATGCAGGGAAGGCAGGTCAGAAGGCTGGCACAGGGATTATTCCCTCTTGCTTTGGGAGTATCCACCTCACTGCACAACGTGGTGTGCCACTTTCACCCCAAGACCTGTCCAGTTACCTGGGATGCCTCCACACCAAAAATTTCTGCCTGATCCAGTCCGCAGCTACGTGACTGGAAAAGGTAAACTGATAAAACCCCAGCCTCCTCTCAACACCACACACTGTTCATGCGGAACAGGGAGGGAACAGGCAGGCTCCCGCCACCCCACGGACTGTCACGCGCTCCCCCAGCTCCGGCTCTTGGCGCTTCAGATAAGCCCAAAACCATTACGAAATTCGTAACAAAAGCGCAGGACTCAGCAACAGGGATGCAGCCAGCTGCCACTGCTGGAGCCCAATCCCAACACCTCTGCTGCAGGCTACAAGAGGACATGCTCTGTGCTTGCAATCCAGGACCCAAGCAGCTTTGTTACTCTTCTTTCTTCAAATTCCCAGCCCCACATCCTTTCCAGTCCCTCAGCCACCTCCAGGGATGTTTGACTAATGCTGAGCAACTTTAGAAAGTTACACTACACTTCATGGTGCCATACAGACCAGTGCTGCAGGAAGGCCAGGAAAAGGCATGAAAAGCCAGATGCCAGGTGAGGGCAGGGGCTGCAGCCTCTGGCTGAGCAGAGCTGCTGGACACACAGAGAAGAGCAGCAGCGTAAGCATGCCACCAGCACCTCCCTTCCAAAGCTCCCCTTGGAGCAGCACCCAGAGAATCCAGCCAGACCTTGGGGGATGCTCATCTGATGCAGCTCACCCACGTTTCATGCAGGTACTGCTGCTTGCGTGAGCCTGAGCCCATGCAGGACAAAATGCACCCTGTCCCTGTACAGGACCTGCCCATACTTTGAAATCCTCTTCTAGCAAGCAGGAAACTGCACCAGAGGGAGAGTAGGCATTTCACTGAACAGATGTTTCCTAATATATGGCAGCACTAAAGCCACATGCCCAAACCCCTGGTCCCTGGGGCTCTTCAAAGACTTGTTTCGACCAGACAGAGCAGGCACCTCTGGCCGCAAGCACAGCCAGGAGCCCCATGCAACCCCAGAACGCAGGCATCCCAGGAAGAGGCTGGGAATGAAAGCCCGAAAACCCACAGCAATGCTCCACAGTCACCCATCCCAGATCTCCCCAGTCTGTGACACAGCAGCCTTAAAGACCAGGAGCCTGCAGTGGTTTGGGGCTCTGCAGCCAGTTCGGCAGCCTGGGCCAGCCTCTCCCAGGGCCCTCTGCCTGGAAGCGGAGTCCACCAGTGACACCAGGACACCACCCCACTGTGCAGACCAGGCTACAGAGCAGTTTTACCGCTCAGCATCTCCAGTCCCCTCCCTCGGCCAGTGCTGGCTGCCAGTCAGAGCCCGGCACAGAGCCCACTGGCAGCCCTCTAGGCGCAGCCTGGCTGTGATTCCAGGCCAATCCTCATGCAGATACTGGGAGGAGCGGGGAATTACATCCAGGCTCACACGCCCAGCACCGTCAAGCGCCGGTGTGCAGCCCTGAGTCAGCGGTGACCAGCAGGCAGAGGCGCCAGGGCCACCAAAGGAGCCAGCAGGATGGAGCCTCAGCAGTCCAGGGACACAGGGGCAGCTGATCCCTGCCTGCTGATGGCAAAGGGGGCTTGGGGACACCCCCAGGGCTGCATGGCCCTACCCATCTGGCCACAGGGCTGGCTCTCCCCAAAGGCAGCATCTAAATAAGAGGTTTCCGCCCATGACCAGTGCTAGACATTTGGAAGAAGGGAAGAAAAATCCTCCCACTCAAATGGCCTCTTCCCGCAGCTCCTGCCCACAGCCTGGGAGGGAGGGCAATCTCCCAAGCCTTCTTTGACTCCCTTGACTCAGCGCTTTACAGTAAGGAGTCCCACAGCCGTGAGTCACCATCGAGCCAGGCTGTGTTCCCCCAGGACTTCCTTTGATCCACCTGGGGCTGGCATCTCCTTCAGCTCTTGTCGCTTGAGCATTGCTTGTGCGTCAGGGCGGGGGTACGAACCAGCCCAGCCTGCTCCTGTGCCCTTGCTCACTCTCCTCCCTGCCAGAAACCTCTATCACCCCTAATTCAGGAGAGGCATCCCCAGTGCTCCCTTTCTCTGCTGTACAGCAGGGAAGAGTCACGGGAATGTTCAAGGACAGGCTTCAGCTCTGGCCACACCGTGTCCAAGCAGCCAGCACTGCCAGGGAGAAGGGACATACCCACAGCCCCAGAGCAGGCTTTGGACACGTGGGATACTGGGATTTAAGCCAACAGCTTGCAATGGACAGGGCCTGAGCCCTAAGCATGGCCACCAGCTCCTGCGGCATCCACCCTACGCAGGGGACACTGCGCCCGCTGCTCTGGTCCCCGGCAGGGACAACAGAGGCTCCCGCTGGTGACACGTGTGCCCGGTGCGCGGCGGCTACGCCCGAGCACAGGGCGGCCATGCCCCCCGCCGGCTGCCAGCGCCGCTCTCACCGGGCCGAGCAGCCGGCAAGGGCGCGGGGGTAGCACGGGGGCTCCGCCCGGCCGGCGCGACACAGCCAGAGGATGGTTCCCGGATTCCTCAGCTTCTTTCGGGAAGCATCAGGCGGGAACACACCTCCCTTCCCCGCACGCCCACCACTTTGACCACTTCGGGGAAGGGCAAGACGGACTCGGCATCCCGCTGTGCGGGCTTGGGATGGGGGGGTTAGGGGTCTCCTCCGCAGCCCCCCAACCACGCAGGAGCGATGGGGACAGAGGCGCGGGGCTTCCCGAAATCCCAATAAACGCAGAAGGCAGAGGCCCCCAGGTCCCGTACAGGGATGCTGCATCCCCGTCCGTACAGCAGCGCACCCGCACCCAGCGCCCAGCCCGGCGCCGCCAGGTCCCACCGAGGCCAGTGACAGCGGCGGCAGCGACAGCGCCGCGCCCCAGATCTGCGCCGGAGGCAGAACCACTTACCCCGGGATAAAGCCCTGCTTCCCGGGTATAACCCCTTGGTGCTGCTCGGGGAACCTTTCCCTCCCCGGAGCACACCACGTCCTGCACCCTCGGCTCCTCCACCGAAACTGGCAGGTGTCGGTGTCCCAAACCACCCCCTCCCTGCTCCCCGCAGCCGCAGGTGGCACAGGACGGCGCCGGGATGGGGGGTCTACAGGGGGATGGCTGGCCCGGCGTCCTCCTGGTTCCCACTCCCCAAGGCCAGGGCGTCACCTCCCGCGGCGGGCACCGAGCCCCCCCGCCCCGCGGGGTCCCGGGGCCGCGGTGCTGCCCCCCTCCCCGGCGTCTCCCGGCACCGCCACGGTCCCACCCGGCCGGAGAGCTCCGGACGCCCCACTCCTCGAGCCACAGAAGGGGTGCCCCACTCCGGGTGCAC